>OW679199.1:64330719-64552919 GCA_940337035.1 Agriotes lineatus | reverse complement strand
AACTAACCCCCATCTGGATAACGATAGTACAACCAGTTGGAACTCAAAAGGACTCTAATTACACGAAAATTTAAAACAATTTTATTTGGAAGGTAGCACAGAACCTTCTACTTGGCTTTGCTTGGGCGAGCTTCCTTTGTTCTTATTTACAAGCTTTACTTAGTAACCTACTACATCCTATTATTTGTGAGTACACATACTTGATCTTATAAATTGAATGTTTGGTTTTGTCGAATTGTCAAATATTGTTGAGCTAACCTCACATTTGTTTTAATTTACTTTTCTGGTTTTATTAAACACCGTCACTTATAAATTGCTGACGTTACAGGTTGCTTTATACATATTGCTTTATGCGCTTAGGCATGTTACGTAATTTATTCAGTGTATCATTACCCGTAACGTCATTGACCACCAGACTAGCATGTCGCTGTGAACACAAATTAACTGCACTTTTTCTCTGCCGATGTAGTTTTTTAGAACCTATTTGCTATTCTTAGTCTAATTGCATTATAAATTACTTATCAATTACAGTTTATAGATGTATCAATGTTTAATCCTGATAATATTTCTATCTGTAGCGATGAATAAACTATTAATTCTATTCATGTTGGGTTTACATTTAATTAACATTTATTTATTAATAATAAAGGAGCCAGAATTGCAGTAGGTAGCATAACATCTCAATATTTGACCTAAATTAGAAGTTTATTTCTTAATATACGAATAGCACATACTATTTCATCTTCACAAAAATTTGCTCGCCGAATGATAATACGGAATAGCACTGGAGGGGTACAAGACAATCGAAGTAATAATTGAACATCGCATCTTGATCTAAAGCCTTGAAGTGGATTGGAAAGCCCCACAACAGGCTAAACATTTTTCCTGGCTTCGGGAAAGCTGACTTGTTTCGTTCAGAACATCTATTTATGTAAAATTTTGGGTTAAGCTAGAAGAATTTTCAAAATAGAAACAAGTGCAAGTAGTGCACTTTGTTATTCTAAAACTATCTTGGTGATGACATCACGCTAGCATATACAATAAAGAGCTTACTGCGTGTCATTTTGCCGAAACAAGACAAAATGGAGTACGATAGCTTCGTGAATATAGGAAGACAATTATGTATTTTTGCTTTCTCATTGAATTTCAATATAGATGACCTCAGAGAAAAAATTATTTAGTGCCAACTGTTGATCTGAAAGCCTTAAGGTAGAGCTGAAATCCTTAAAACAGGATACAAGTTTTTCCTGGCTTTAGGAAAACTGGCCTGGCTGGTTCCGCACTTGCTTAATGCTTCGCCTGAAAATATTGCTGTCTGCTATCAGCTTTAAAAGCAACAAATAACCAGGCAAATTTTGAGCATATAGATTAAGGCAGACTGAGAGCCCGTTATTGACCACACAATCTGTGGTTTTGTAAGCCATCTCGTGTCACGGTCCGGGCAGGTGGGTAGCCTCACCCGCTGATAAAGAAGGCTACCCTAGAATTTTAAGCTGAATTCAAAAATGTAATACTATAGTGGGTGTTCTATTTAAAATAGGAGTTAATAAAGAAAATAGAAAAAAAACAGAAGAAACCCATTTTAGAAGTATTGAATGGAAAATCACCTATTTCACTTTAATACACATTAAAAATGTAATAAAAATGTGAAGATTGAAAAAATCGTTCGAGCCGTTTTTGAAAAAATCGAAAAAAACTGAAAAATCACAAGAGTAAACATTTACTTCCGGTTATGCGATTTTCTTCAAAAGCTTGCTGTCGCATCTACGTGATACACAAAACTTATATATGAAGTTTCAACGCCATACCTCTTTTCGTTTTTGAGATATTCTGTTCACAGGCAGACAGACAGACACACAGACAAACCAATGAAAAAAATATGTTTTTGGGTTCAGGGGACTCTTACGTGAAGATCTGTTAAAAACTGAATTTCGAATTTTTGCGGTGAATCCAATACTTCCTTTATGGTAAAAGGAAGTAAAAATGTGTATACCATAGCCCCTTGTGTGATTACAGCAGTGCTTAGGCGACCAATATCAAAACTGAGCTCTCCATTACGGAAGATCGAGTAACAGGGCTCAAACCTAATGATTTTACATAAAAAATATATTACATAATGAATTCAGCAAAGTCTAAAATTATTTGGTATTCCATTTAGTAAGTTTATGTATGTCATTCTGCAGAGACTTACAAAAAAAAAATCAGGAAATATAAGGTCAAATCATCTTGGACGTCACAATATAGGTCTGTTATTTTCCAGTACAATACTCCAAAATTGAGGATATCAATTTTTTTTAGAAGGCAGCATTGTGTGTAGGTGCTCCATGGCATTGATACAGTATTCTGAAAAAAATAAATAGAAACAGCGAGCTAAGACTACGAAACCTTATTTCTTTCTCCTAGAAGACTATTTTTATTTCCGCTCCAATTGACGAACTTTATCTGTTAGGGAGTTGAAAGCTATACGTGTTTACTTCCGTCTTCTAAAAGACGAAAGAAGTAATGTGAAAACATCACCTTCCAAGGTTTCTTCAGATCTTTACTTTTCAGGATCCCTGAATGACCAAAAACAAGTATTCTCAGTTGCATTTCTGTCCGTCCGCCTACCTGTTAGCAGTATAAATCAAAAACTGTTTGTTGGGAAAAGACGATATTTTACATGCAGATTATACGTATCTCGAATCCGAATATCAATTCGATCAAATATATACAGGGTAAGTACCTCAAAAAACAAATTGTTGGACATAGCTTAGGTTTTATCCTTGGAAAATGACACCTAACAGATATAGGGTGAACATCGCAAATAGGACAGAAATCTATAGTGCCTTTATTATGTAGCCAGAAACGAATATAATACGCACTCGGTCGTGCCGCAGCGATTTAAACCACGGAAGTATATGATACGCGCCTAGAAGCTCGAGCTGCTCGAGTTAGGGTCACAAAGTCAGCATTGTTTTTTTATTTGAAAATTGATGTAATGGGCATTACTAAGTGTTCTTTTTTACTTTTTCAGTGTTATTAACAACGTTAAGATATTTATACATATTTTCTACATAGTTTTGAACACTCTGTTGTTTGTGACTTCCACTTGCGAGAGAAGTTCTGAGTAAAGCCCTTTAACGACTTTTTCTTAGGTTCGTGTTTCTATTATAAACATTTGCAACAACGCATGCCAAAAGTATGAAGCCAATACCATGAGGTATCTCATTCTGGTTTAAGTTTTAACATAGTCAATACTTAGATAAAGATCGTTAGAATTTTGTTCAGCGATGGCCATCGAAAAGCTAAAAATGGGCGAAAGTGTAAATGGTAAATTAGTTTAAATATCTGTATTTTTCAAATCAGAAATTTATTTATGCAAAGTATAGACGATGTACCATTCATTTTATGCAAAAGTATCTGCGACAGTTGGTGTTACATTTTGTAAACATGGAAATATAGTTATTTAATATTAAAAACAGGCTTATCACAACACTGTGGTAAAAATTGTTCAACATCCCTCCTCATGTGCCTGAACTATTAAAAGCTAAACATTTTTCGAAACTATAGATCGTTCTATGCATAAAATTCAGTACATGGTCTTATGCAGAACGACGTTGCCACATTTCAGTACAAATTTCGTTGGAAATAAATACGTACCAGTCAATCATAAATAAATCCCGCTTTTCTATTTCGAAGCACTTAACAATTACTAATGGTTGTTTTTTTTTTTCACTTTGTCAGCAGGTAAACTTAGACCACCGCTCGCTGCCGGGAAGTGGCAACGTCGCGTAGAAAACTCCCATAACAATTACAGTGCCCTATGCTGCCCATACTGAATTTTAAGTATGGAACGATCTTTAGAAGATGGTTGGTCTGAAGATAAATTGCTCAAAATTTTAGTATTAACAACACTACCGTTAAGAAACGATGGGAAATGACAGGAACGCTGTCAAGACAACCACGTCGTGAAAGGGTATACATTTCCACCCATCAACAAGATGTTGCTTTAGTTGATATGTGGTTCAATTGTGAAAAAGATTTATGAACGAAATTTTAAATCACAAAATTCGGAAGACCTGTGGAACGCCATCGAAGAAGTGTGGCAGAAGATAAGTCTGAACGAAAATTTTATAAAAACTCTCATTTCTTTAACGTCTCAAAGACATCAGCAAGGCATTGAAAATAACGGTGTTCCGGTAAAGTACTAAATTAGTTTTTATTCCCAAGTTATATTGTTTTCTCTTTTTAAAATGTTTATTTCAAAAATATATCCAATTACTAATTATTTAATTTATTATTATATTATTAAAGACAATAAAAGTCAGAATCGCTACAAATTGATAGCTTTTAATTACAAAATCATGTTGCATTGACTAAATGGTGTTGTCCATCTGTGCTAAATTAACAATATCATATTCAGTTTTAGCATAAACTAATTTCATGCAGCTTAAAAATTCTGTAAATCGGCCGTAGGACTTACTCTAGATACTAATTGCATCCAATGGTACCTATATAATCATAAACATAGCTAATGACACATTTTAATTTTATATAAGCAATCTCCTTCAGATCTAATCCCTAACATGGCAGATTTAAAAATACTCGTAAATATAAAAAACGTGTTGTACACGTAGTTTTTTTGAATAGGGACCTCTTGTAACTCCAAATTTAGTCGAAAAGGACTTCGGAACTTACAACTGTCAAATTGACATTTCAATATAATAGTAAACAAAAGTGTACTTTTTTCAGGATTTTGCGTTAAAAAAGTGATACTTTCAATACGATTTTTCGTTAAAAAAAGACGATTTCATGATCACTATGCAAAAAAAATATTGATGTAACTACAGTCTTCACAAAATTTGAATTGTCATTCTACACATCATAACTCAACTAGTGAGTTTTAGTTTACACAACAATAATTATTGAATTCTTCCGGTTAAAGCTGTAGTTTAAC
This sequence comes from Agriotes lineatus, assembly GCA_940337035.1. Classification (NCBI taxonomy): domain Eukaryota; kingdom Metazoa; phylum Arthropoda; class Insecta; order Coleoptera; family Elateridae; genus Agriotes; species Agriotes lineatus. The sequence goes on along the minus strand of OW679199.1, from coordinate 64,547,983 downwards.
TGTTCATTTCAGAAGCATAAAATTGGATTTTGTCGATGTATGTTACTCACTACTGCATTGTCGGTAGCACTGTCAATCTGTGTCAAATAATAAACAAAACCTAACCAACTAATATCTAATTTGACATAGATTGATAATACACTTCAGTACTACCAAACGAATAACACGAATCACAGGCAACTCTAATTGTAAAATGATTTGATCTGTCGATACTTCCCAAATTGTCACTATGTGAAGTTGTTTATGTACTATTGCTACCAAAAAAACTAGGACAACGTTTTTTTAGCTGTATGAATCTGAATTTTTAATTGGCAACTGAGATGTGATTAACTTTCAAATTATTTTAAAACGTCACTTTCAATCATGCCTAAAGTTAGCTCAGTTTCAAAAGCCAGGACTAATGCATGCTTAGAAAACGGTGTAACTATTCACCAAATTGCATGTTAATTTAGTTTTATAATTATTTTATATTTTAGCTTTTGATATTAAAATTTTATGACGTGAATAATTCTAAGCTGTCATATGACAGTTTCTTAAGATCATTTAATCAACTAAAACAATAAAAATGCATGGCTATTGGATTTAGAAGTTGTCCTAGTTTTTTGTGGTACCAATAGTACGTATGTACTATGCAAGACAAAAAATTGGGACAGTTAATATGGTCTGTTGTGATAGTGACTGCCTTACTATGTATAGTTGCTAGGTTATTGCAACTTAATTTCTAACTTGTTTAGACATTGCTACGAATCAAAATTGTTACAGTAATTGCAATTCTTTAAAGTTTCGTTAAAGCTAATAAAATTATGCTAAAATCTCTATCAAGAGTTGCCCAGTTATTTTGTCTTGCATAGTGCATAACTCTTTTGACGAAAATGAATAAAATAAACTAAATAGTAAGTGAATAGCCGAAATTATTTCATCGCAATACTCTTCAACAGCATACATTTCTAGCCACTAGTAATTTCGATACGATAATGAGACATGAAAGCTAGAATTTTCATCTGTTACGCAACTAATCTGAATTCCTGCGATAAGCGAACACATTTGCTATAGAGTTGAACGTAACCAAAATTAACGAAGCTAATAGCCAGTATAATCATGCTAAAAGAACCTAGCATGTCACAGCTAATTAATAAACGTTCGTTAATTATTGTGTGGTGGATTTCCAATTTTTTCCAAACTCGAACCATGAGTAAAATACTTTTTACATTAAGCTCCAGTATTCATGTGGAAGCAAATACCTAACGTTGCACAATCCCGGAAACCATGAAGTTGTACTAGGGCTGTAGGAATAGTGCCTAAAACTGCAAGGATGGGTTGTGCCGACTTTTCCCTAGGTGAAAAGGTAGACCCGCAGGAGGAAAAAGCGAATGAAAAAGCCTGAAAACAAGCGTAGCTCAACAGTCATTCGGAACCACCTGCAAATCGTCTGACGAGGGCTTCAAAATTTGCCAGGTTCCAGATAGTGACAACTCAGCCAAAGGGGAACTCCCAAAAAGGCCGAAGTTGTCAGGCGCTCACAGGTAAATGTTGCTTCTGAAATAATATTTAATCCTGGCTTAACCAGACGAATATTAGCAATTGCACAATCAACACAGACAGGCTGAACAGCTAAACTTTCGAAGACCTCAAGAAATTTTAATCTACATTATTTTAGTTTTCCTTTGGAAATATCTACTACACAGCATTAGAAACAATCTCTCATTAATCTCCCAAAAAAAGACACAAGAAATCGAACCCTCTATATATTGGTGATTATTCAAAAAATCAGTAAATATTCTTAAACTGGAAAGTTTTGAAAATTCATAAAATTTAAAGAGAGGCATAGACAGCCATATACACCAACGCATAAATGACCACCTATTCTACATGACAATAGCTAAAGACCCAGGATAATTTCTGAATACTAACCTAATTTATCTATTGTAGATTTTACACATAACCAAGTGAGCAAAACCGGCATCCCAAGAATTGTCTCTAGAATCAAAGAGAAGAAAAACATTGATCTCCACATGTTTTTCGATGCCATTCAAGAGGTATGTGCTGCAGTGATTTTCTTTCGTTTTGAGATATTCTGTTCACAGACAGACACACACACACAGACAGACCAATGAAATATATCTTTGTTGGGTTCAGGGGACTCTAAAACGTAAGGATCTGTTAAAAACTGAATTTAGATTTTTTAGGGTGAATACTTGCTTTATTGTAAAATAAAGTAAATATATTACAATTCTCCTATGATGCCTCATAAGATCTCGACTGCTGAACGAAGGCATTAGGTCATTGAATTATACGGAAGGTCCCCTTCTTAGCTGAAGTGGCTACTCCGCAGCTTTGGCATGGATCAGAAAACATGAGAATTCGGGCACATTCATCGGTAATCAGATTCAAGAAATTAACTTCTTAGTCCCAAAACAAGCATGGCGACATATGGTTCGTGCCAGGAACCTCACCAATCTCCCTTCAAGAAGATGTTTTCCCATTAAATTACGAGCAACAAACTGGTAGAAAGGACTAACTAGAATAAAAATAATCAAGAAGTTATTTTAAAGAAAACAAAAGAATAATTCCAGTCTTGTCCAACGCAAATACTGAAAACCCACTACTAAGTCCGCTGCATGGTTAAGAAGGATCATTATCAATTTTGACCTTCGAAGACATGAAACAAAGAGAACCATGAAAACGCCCAACCCACTTGGACAATGGAACTGGTAAATAATCTTTTCATTACCTCATTCAGAAAATAAAGCACCTGAATCTGGTCTAATATCAGGATAAATACTCAAGGAACTTTCAAGGATTGCAAAGTGCAATTTAATAATCTTGAACTCAACTTTTAAGTTAAACCATGTGCCAAGCATAGTAGAGGTCATAATTGTAGTTCAATTTTTCTATCGCTGATTATCTCTAACTTGTTTGAAAGACTTTTACTAAGACCAATAGTTGAAACCAAAATCCTAATACCAAACCACCAATTTGGCTCTATAAAACATCACACAACCATTTACCAGACACAAAAATCATTGAGAAGGTTTTAGGGAAAATGAGGATTTGCTCTGTAATCTGCTTGAACGCGACAAGAAAAACTAATCTATGAGTAACCTCAACAACCTGTCGTACAAACCCTTTGCTGCTGCCAGAATAATACATATTGATATGTATTAGAATTATAAAGTTTATTTATTAAAGCTGTATGTTATTAAAATTACTTTTCTCATATCTGAACCTGTATCCTAATAAGAATGGTTATTTACTTTTTTGATAGAATGTTCTTTTCTATTTATGCAAGCTCCACAAATAACTAAACTTTTATATTTATTTCAGCTAAATAAGAGAGCTTGGTTATGATTCATGTCTATGCTGTAGATTTCGCTTCCAATCCACAGATGTCAGAAGCAGCGTTTTTTTATCGCCTTCGCCTGCGCGATTTAAATGCTACAACTTTTGATAGAACTTCTACTGGAGTCTGCTAAACGTCATCACTAGTCTGAAACGTTATTTGTATTTTGGTTGTAACTTTCTTGATTGTGTACATAGGGATAGGGCGTATGTAAGAGGCCTTCAATTTGAAGAGAAGATTGTGTTGTGGAGTACCTACACCATTCGCATAATGTAAGTTGATTTATATTTTTACTTACTTGTTTCTAATTGTGTCTGGATTTATTGCCAGACTAAGTTTTGTTGTTAAAAGGTATGCATGGAGAAGCTGCATCACCTAATCAGCAGCGTCGATCTGCCCATCATACGCAGACTCCACGGCGTATTCATGAAGCAAATGCTTTACCGTTTTATTATAGCCATCAGCCCCAGAAATGGAGAGCAAGAAAATTATTACGTGATAGCATTATTTAACTTTAAACGTGTGACATACGAACATATAACCTATACACATTAATAAACTTGTCGATATTTATGTTTTTTTTGTTATTTATAATTGCTTGTAGTTTTTAATGATTTTTTAGGAATTATTTCATATCACGTGCATATCCAAACATCTGTATCTTCATCGGGAACCAATCTTGAGTTTGATCATAGCATTAACAATTGTGGGCATTTTGTTCTTTATAAATTTCAAAATTGCTGCTAATTGGTTTAATTGAACTTCCAAACACCAGAGGCGCTGTAAACGTCGACAAAAGCTAGCATGTGGGTAAGGTGTGTATAAAAGTTTAGTAATTTGTGGTCAGCTCAATTAATGAAATGAGAAACATAAGGCTCATATGTGGGTGGGATCGTGGCTTAATGACTTCATATTTAATGAAATCCATTTCTGTTCTGTGTTATTTGCCGATAAGGTAAATCTCAGAAGTGGCAGCTGTGAATTCTGATAGTGACATTAACCTCACTTATTAGCCAAAATAAATAGAATTTTGCTAATCAAATCTCAAGTTCTGTCTAAATATTTCTCACTTAATGTTAAATATGAGTCGTTAGCTTATTAATGTTGCTTTCGAGACGGATTTAGGTCTGGTTTTCTAACTTATGTAAATGTTCTGACCTGTTGATGACTATTGGCTTGCTTAAGGCTGTCAACTATTGAGGGTATCAATGCGGGACCTGATGTAATGGGACTGATTTGTTTCACCGGAGCTTCTTTTTATATAAACACGCTAGAGTAAAGCTGAAATGTAACTTTTTATATTGTACGACGACTGAGCTACAAAATACGAATTTTTCTATGTGTTTTGAATAGGAATTTGTACAAAACGTCAGTTTAAAATAAAATTCCACTTCAACCTCTTATTTAAAAAAAATAGAATATTTAGTGATACAAAATTACTAAAAATTAAAATGCAAATTTTGTATTGAAAACTCATTATACGAGGTTAAATTTGGATTCTGGGAAACTTTTTCTAGTACCTTTTTTCGATACCTAACGCATGGCAAAATATCTTAGATTTCGCCATTTTTGCGAAGTTACATTAGGCTGGGTTTACACCTAACAGGTGAATTGTGTGCCCTAAGATATTCAGCTCATAAAGTTCTACCTCTGTACCGAAATTCAAATATCTACTTTCAAAAATAAATTAAATACAGGGGTGTCTTCATCTTAAATGCGACACACGTACGAGAGAGAATTGCATGAACAACAGCCGCCATTCGATGGGCAGATTCAATTATACGAATGCATTTTTTGTCAAACGCGAAATAAGACATCACAATTTTTGCAGAAATATATTACAAATATAAGAATATACTAAGGAATGCGGGACTAGCGGGACGCATTTGACATTTTGCGGGACGATTTCAATGCATTAATTGAATGTGGGACCAGTACTGCTATTGCGGGACTGTCCCGCACAATGCGGGACGGTTGGCAGCCTTAGCGCTTGCTACTCACTGAGCCTTTAAAACAGCTATGGCACTAACAAATGGATGCAATTTTTGGTAAAGTGGAACGTAGAGGAAAACATCTTAAAATCTTTCCAATAATTTATTTTAATATATTAATTAAAATTGCATCGGTTTGATTTAACGATCCTTACTTAACTAACTTTATAAAAAAAGAATCTGTCCTTAACTTTTACTAGCTTCCATCTAATAGATTATTGAGAACAACGGAAACTGACTCAGATTTGAATGAAATAAAGGCAGAAGTACACTATGGGAGTGAAGCCATGGCGAATAAAAATAACTGACAGGGTAGCTATACTAGCAGGTGTTAGTGGACAATAATCAAATACCCCATAAGAATGAAACCAAATGAAACTGATCATAGATAAGAAACTGTTGTGAGGTGAGCATCTAACCTTATCAAGAAAAATAAAGGAAAACCGGATATCTAACTAGGAAAAATCCTAAAACCTATATAGTGTTGGAGTATGCAGTTCTGGAGTAACAGCAGCAAAAGTAATATTAAAATCATACAACTCTTTCAAAATTAAGCCCTAAGATGCAGAATAATAATGCTCTATAGTCTATGGTACTATAGAAACGGCGGTATTCATGGAGATTTTAAAACAGTTCAAGAAGAAATATACAAATATGCACAGAAGCCTAAGCGATTTTATCAACATACCAACAAGAATACTCTTGAACTCCTGAATAAGATGGCCGTACAGGAACGGGTTAAGAAGACTAACAACAGGTGTTCGAGGAGTCGCTTCTTGGTTATAATGATAAATACTCATTTTCCTTCAAACTGACCTTAACTTTCTCAAGAAATTCGCAGCCTTCTCCATGGTATTTCTATGCTTGCACATTAGCTCCCTTAACGGCATAAATTCCAACATTCCTTGAATTTTTCAGTTTCCATCCTTATAAATGAGCCTGCGAAGGGCGTGTCGACCATTGAAGGTGCAACTGCCGCGGTTTCCACTCTTGGAGGAGCTGCCCGGAGTCCATTTATCTTCGCACTATCCTTTCATTTTACAGAAAGCAATTATAATAAATTACAAGATTAATTATCATAATTATAAATTACGGGATTAGAAGCCACCCCGTTCCACCCAGAGCTGGGGGCATAATAACAGGTTGGCCCATTCATGGGACCAGGAAGGGCGATGAGATCGCCGGCACCGGAAATTAACTTTTACTATCTGCCAGGCCATCCGTCCAGCTCGAAATCGCGAGTGAGACGTCTCGCAATAAAACCGAACGTGATGATTGTTATTAATAAATCAGATTCCATTTGTCAGGCTAATTGCCGATGATGGCCGCTTGTTCGCTAATTGATATCGGCGCTATCAATGAAAGAAACGGCGGCCAAAACGTGGAATTATGGGCGCTAATTAAAAGCTAAGTGGCCTAAAATTAAAGTGCCCAATAAATTTCCACGTGCTTTTTGCGTCGGTGTTGAGCGCGCGCCCGACAGTAATTGTGGCTTCCTTACTCGGGATTGCTAGGTTCAAATTCGACGTGGCTTTGAATTATTGTTGTTTGAAAGCCTAAACCAGTAGTTGCGCTTGAAAACCCTTCATCAAAAGAAAGCTGATGAAAACTTACTTCTTCCATTAACTTCGTTGCGTTGTGTGACTTACACCTTGTAAACCCAAACAAGGATTTTTGCAATAGCTATTTGTGTTGATGGCTTGTAAGCCTTTATACGTCCCCCTTGTTGTTTTGCTGAACGCACACTTTGCAAGACATTGCACCTTGTATCATTCCAGTCAAAGTTGCTCGAAGAGCGTGAAGCAAGCATAATTATATTTAAAGATCTCCCTGACAGCTATGTAAAGCAGCGCAACTATAATTGTTGATAGTTTGCAGTATACTTGGAGTCGACGGTGCATGACCGACTGAAGAGATGTACCTGTGATGCTTTAGATATTAAGTAATAGGCATTCCAGTTTTATTAATCAGAAGTCAGTTTTTTGTTATATTTTTTATTAATTTTGATTAGTACCTCTGCACCAAAACGTTGATTTAGTCATAGAACCCTTTCCTCCAGTTTTCTACAATCCAACTCGATGATTCTTGAGGACTCAACCAAGGGAGCTTCAGGGCGACTGAATGTGATCGACTCAACGCAGTAAAGGCTTTTCCCCAATCATGGAGGTGTAATCGCACGAGTGAAAGACCTAAGTACCTCACTATAAATTAATTGTCACTCGTAACTGAACGTAACTAAAAGGATAACTTGCACGTGTAACTTACAACTTACAGAGGACTTAAAAATAACTAAAAAGTCTACTTAATGGCAATAGAACAAATTGAAAAAGGTCTGAAATGGCTCAGCACACGTCAAACAACGTGCAAGGGGACTAAATGTGATATACTTTAAAACCACAGGCGAGTTTCTTATTAAATACTTTTAAATACTGGTTTAAACAGTCAGATTTTAGCAACTAACGAAAGACAAATGCTGAATCTGATTGTAGACGTTTTTGAAGGATGAAATCCGCTTTTAAAGTGTACAACAAAAACATCCAAAAATGTGTCCTACCTTACAAAAAGCAAGGGTCGGTTTCTCCAAAATGAAATTGACAATTTCCAATGTAAATCGAAAGTTGCCAAAAATTGTAGGCTAAAGATTTATCAAAATTCTAAAAATTGGTAGAAGCGTAGGCAACCCAACACGCCATAATTGTTAAAACTTACGAACATAGTGTAAAATAAAATATAGAAAGTTTGTAATCATTCCTTGGACGCAAGCACTAAAAACCAACAACCTAAATTTAGGTGAAAGGGAAGGAGGATGGAGAAAACGAGTACGAAAATACTGCCTTAAACTTACAAACCAAATTGGTGTGAGATCCTAACAAAAGATAACCCTTTCAAACTCGCTCAGTACAATTTCCAACCACAATCACAATGCCAAAGCAACGCACCCCAATACTCACAGCAGAAGCACTAAAACCCAAAAATATATCACAATACAAGTAATAAAGTTCAAACCCGCCTACACAACGACTGCAAATCTCACACTGAAGCTTAAAAAATCCAGAAAACTAAGGAAGAATTTAATCAACCTCTATAAAATGCGAACGAATCATCCTGCAAGCAAAATGGTAGGTTAATTTATTTTCGCAACGCCACTTGTAGATGCAAGATTTGAAAAGCATAGCGCAATGTGCAATTAAGCGCAGGAACTTCATGCCGAAGAAGTGCATGGTGTCCGCAGAATTTCTACTGTAGTAATTTCCCCTTGCCGTTAGACGAAGACTGTGTGGGTGCTGCCAGTAATAACAGCTGCGTAGTTTTATCGGAGATTTTTCTTTCTGTCGTTACACCCCGCGAGAGGGAATTAACGAAGTCGGTCAGCTGCAAATTTGGCTTTTTGACCAGCAGTCGAATTACCATTCCAGCGAACATGTAAAGCTTTCGATTCTGCAAGCAGCTGTGAGGCGGATTGCTGATTTATCAAAGTTTAGCTAGGGGTGGTTCTTTGTGTCGAAATGAAGATTGCCGCAGAAGGCAACACGGTTTTAATTCGATACTGTGGTATTTTTCCAAGCGTAACAGTACTATCCTCAGATGTACTATGCATATTAACAATTGAAGATTTCCTTATTTTATCGTCTCGCCTGTGGTCGGTCCCCCAAATATCGATTTTATATCGTATCAACATATCTCACGTTTTCAAAGTTCTTCCGTTGAGCCGACAACTTCCACCCCGTCAGCCGCTTCCTGTTCCATCTCCGCCTAGACAACTTCTCGTCGTTGGTATCATCTCCAGCTGACCTTAAAATAATTACATTCTTTTTGATTGTTCTATGAGTAGCACCGTACATATCTGGTGAGAATACTACTGGACACTGCCTTATTTTCTTCATTGCTTAAATTCTGCAGTACGGCTATATTAATACGGATTTAAGTAACTTTTGCATGCTGTGAATAATTTTTGTTTCGAGTCGCCAATTTATCGTCTTTGTGAAGTACTTGCATACTTACATATCGATTTGCTTTCGAAGTGTTACCTTCTAAATTTATGTATTACTGTATTTACGATTTACTAACCACTTCAAGGTGGTTTACGTATTTGAAGTCAATCATTTCATAATTGTTTGTATTCTTGTGACGTCACACAGCAAAGTAATTGGTGGATATTAGTCTTAAAATTACTGCATCAAAATTTCGAATAATTTGGTGAGTTAATTATGGTGCAGAACTTGTTTTTATAGTTTATTAGCTGAAAGAAAAGGTAGGAGATCGAGGTATATCTCATCGTTTTTCCTGCGCTCCATCGCTTTGTTTCTTCAAGGTTAGAGGTGTCGCGAAGACCTAAAGTTTGATTTTAACCTTGTGACACCTTGCCCTAATTAATTCTTGACGTACTCCTATTTTGCAGTAGCAAACAAACCCATTTCAGGTGCCTTGAACCGCCCTTGTCTCGACTGAAAACTAGTTAGAGCAAACCATTGCTACGGGTAGTTCTTTTGTGTTTAAGTACCGGATTGGGCGGTTAAATTTTGCTGAAATTAGCATTCAAGTGATCCAAATATGAGGTAATTTCTCATGGATCGTTTTGCTTGTTTCCGTGGTTCGAGCTGCATCGTTTTGATTTGTGTTGCATTTTCAGCCGCTATTACTACCATACCTCTCTCATTCACGCAAATTGCAAAGCTGACAAGTTTAGCGGTTCGATACTCTCCTTGAATAAGTAACCACTCATTGGTAGCTGATTGCAGCAAGGAGTCTTTAATCGCCATTAAGGAAACGACTTCTTGGTCGTGCACGTAACTATTTCAATAATTTTTAAATTTTGTAAAGTTCTTCCAAGTCTCGGGCCGAATTCTTCAAATTTCTCGTGAAAGGTAATTTTTAATTATTTTGATTGAGATTATGTATATTGCTGTGACGAGTGCCAGAGTGATCGATTGAATTTCTTCATGCTCCCTCGAACGGCACCCTTTACTTATTCAATAAATTTGTAATTTCTCTTTGATAACGTAGGTACGTTGTATTTTGAATTGCGAAAACGTCTCCGATAAGCACAATTAAGGCCTCATGGAAGCTTTATTTGCCCCGGTAATGGTATTCAAACTTTAATATTTAACAACTTACGTTGTTCGTTTAACGTGATTTCAATTGCATTTATACACTTATTTGTTTATTGTGTTTACGATCCCATTGGCCGGCATGTGCTGAAGAATCTGTGATATCCATAAACTAGAACTTACTAATATTTTATATCATATGTTTATCGGATGCACCCGGCGCCGGCGTACTGAACGTGTATATTAAAATACTGCAACGCTTTAGATCTGGCCCTTATGTTATTTATGTTAGATTATTCTGCGATCGGCTGTCTTATTTTTGAGTTCATGAGTTCTCGCTTCTATTTGGGCACATTCGCCATATTAAAAAACCCATTTTTGCCCTCAGCAATTCTAACTACTTTAACATTTTGTATCGTAACCCAGACGTCTTTACGGCAGCTAGTCCGCCTTCGAATGTGCCCACGTAATCTCATGAGAATTCAAAAATTACCAATCCATTTAAAATTTGGTATCAACAGTCTCGACTTTGACAAATCGTGTGATAGTTTCAAGGAGTTTAGTTTTGCAATATCAACATTTCTATGTCGTCATTTGGTCGGTCTTAAAACTAATAAGACCTTTGAAGAACCCACGTGAAGATGCCAGTTGTAACAAAGCTAGTATCTTGCTTGCTTTCTGGTAAATAAAGAACTAGATCTCTTTGTGATGTAATTAAAAGCGTTTGCCTTTTATTTCACTATATTTTAAACCGTTTACGTCTCTGAAACAGGTTGCTACTTTATCAATTTCTAAGTAGTCGTTTACTGCTTGACTGTTGTTATCTTCCTGTTCGATTTCTCGTCAGTCCTGTTCGCTATTAACGTTTTATGAACGATGGTTATTGTCCTGTCCTGGTAGGTGTTCGAGATCGTTAACTTAATTTTGTGTGAGAACCGACAAAAAATTTTTTTTCAGCATCACGTTCAGCAGTTTATCTACAGTTATTATTATTTGATTGTCTTTATCCGAATCAGAAACGCCGTCAGCTTCATAGTCAGATAGATTTTCAGCTGTGTTCTAGTTCTCCTTGGGTAAAAAGATTTTATTAGCCAACAAAAAGTACGTAATAAATTAAAATACTTGTATGTAATAGTGTTATGTAGTCTCAACTACTTGTTTATAACAAAAGACTACACACAATTTCAGAACTCTACCGCACCCTGTAAACAAACAGCAGAGTTTTAACCATGAGATACTACAGGAATCCAAAGTAAAGACGTCGTAAGTGCGATACACGCACAAAGACTACCATGTATGAGCAATAACCGAGTGGAATACCTAAGAAGAAAAAAGGCCAAAGAAGATATGGTGGGACAAGGTGGTGGAAAACTTACGAAATTTGAAAATTAAAAAAAAAATGAGAAGCAAAGTTAAAAGGAAAGCGTGAAGAAAAGTCATTCATAAAGCCAAGTCAGATAAAAAACTATAGAAAAATGATAAAATAAAAAATGAAAAGGATTGGATTAAGATAGACCCATAGAAAGGGCACAACATTTCTTCGAGAAATAAGATGCCATAGACAGAAGTATTGGATACAATCCTTTAGAGCTTTAAACGATATAGAATTGACCACATCATTCGTGATCTTGCTCATTTTCCGCTGCTGTGATGGTGTTCAGGCATAGCTTTCTTGGTTATCTCTCCATTAACATCCTTTTCACGTGACCATATCAAATTAGTCACTTTTGTTTTATTGTATTTACAATTGCGTTATCTATACCTATCCGTTGTATTTTTTATTTATTCAGTTGTTACATGTTCTAATTTACACTTTGCAGCTTCCTCCCAAGCGTTAGCTAGCGTCATCCTATTAGTTTCCGTGTGTTTCTTGTTTTCTGGTCGCTACTTCCTGTCCCTCTTTTCGCTTGGTTTGTTTTGTATAAAATATCTATATTACGTATTCATTAGTTCGTTAATGTAGCTCCATGGTATTGGAATTCTTTACATTTACCTGCACTTTCATCGACAATATCTAGATCGTGACCATTCCCTTTGTGAGGTAAATGTATAGCCTTAACGCCAATTGTTTAATTGGGGCTAACCCAACGTTGCTGATACCGTTCTACAAGCTTTAGTGCATGATACATTCCAAAATAGTGGCGTCTTAAGGTCCCTGTGTTGGAATTGGCAAAGCATCCCGCAAATGTGTAGGCAACTCTACCAATAACTACGTCTGCATAGTTTCATGGAGAATTTCCTTTTATGTCGTTACACCACGCATGAAGCGAATGCATCCTATCGGTTGCCAATTTTGCTTTTGTTTTGGCATTCGAGTTTAGTTGTTGGTGCTAGCCGTCTCCCCGATGGATTGACAAACTCATATCTCGCGGCTGCGGTCGCCTTCGAAAGAATGTAGCTTCCCGGTGATTTGACATTCAATCAGAGGCATATAAGTTAACACGTTTTGCGTGGCGCGATAGGGAAGCAATTCTTCAACCGCCGGTAACAGCCGGATCAACTTTGAAAGCTGCTTTAAAATTACGAATAACGAAGAATGAGTCTTGTAACAAATTCCGTTAATAAGTTGCTCTTCGAATCACATTTTGTGAATATAGCAGATAGTTGTTTCCCCCCATTCCCGCTTTTAGAGACAATTCAGTGTTAACGTTGTCCATGCAGCATAGCTCTTTTTGCCTGAAAACATCCTCAAATGCCCAACTGATACATCGAACATTGTGTTTCTGCGTTTAGCTCTTCTAGCGACGTCTAGTTGAAACAGAACAGTAGCTTCTTGCGGGCATTTCGTGCTCACATTTTTAATAAATTGTTACTTCGGCATTGGCTGCTTAAATTATTGTAAATAGCTTGTTGTATAGGTACATGATGACGTCCTCTAAGACACAGGATTTACTTTATTGTGTCCATGTTATTTTGTTCGTTGAAGTTATCCAATAGATATCTCGTTCTTTATTTTATTGTACACTGTGTTAATTAAAACAAAGCAGTTGGGAGTAGCATATCCACAATCAATAAAAGTAGATTTCCATGGTCGAAGAGCTGATTCAAACAGCATCCCCAAGAAGTACTGTGACAATTTATTACGCCTCCTGATTCAAGTTCTGGAGGGATTAAACGGTATTGAAAAAGAACTTGTAGTGCCCAAATAACATCTTGTATTTAATTAGGTACTCCTTGGCATATCGTCCCACCTCGTTGTCCCGACTGTGTCTAGCCGTGGAGGGCGCGAGCTTGTTTTGGTTTCAAGTACCGAGTTATTATGCAACAAACAGGTCCCCATCTGTGGGGTTTTGGTTTTTTTATATTTTTGTGTTTTAGTAACGATTTCTCCTGTAACATCTTCCACAATAAGGTAATTATTTTTTATACATACATCGTGCCTGTATTGCGCGATCACAACATGGTCGACCACAAACAGCAGTTTATATAGCAGCGAATTTCTGTATGTTTTCCATTTGGAGATTGATTTCTTTAGTTTGTTAAAGAGCGTTTGAAGAAATAAAGCAATCTGGTTAAGATCCTTATTGGATCTCAATGCTTCTGATACCTATCTGCCAACTTGCACTATGTTCTTGCTCATAAGATATTTTTCAGATTCATTAATAATACTGTACTAAATTCTTTCTCTTCTAATTTCTCGGACAGTTTAGTGATAGGTCTGCTATCATGCAGTTTACATATGTAGATAAATACGCTGAGTGGATTTAGATCCAATTTGAATTACCACCGGCCGGCGTAAATTGTCACCGATTTGGTTTACCATCAACTTGGATTACCACCGATATAGATTTACATCCGATTGAAACTACCACCAACGTGATTTACTGTCGGCCTTAAGAATTTTATGAAAACTATACGAAGTGACACAAACTTGAATTACCATCGCCTTGGTTTAGCACCGACCACCGACATATTGTTTGTATTGATTTCATCATCATCTTTGTCTATTTTCACGGGTAAGGATTTTTATTTCTTGTTCAAATTTTATAGATTTCTAGAAGTCTAAAAGAAATTTCCCAATGTACTAACATAGTTTTCTTTTAAGTTTGTTTAACATTTTTTAAATTGTGTAGAATATTCAACAATTTGTTTTGAAGAAGAATTTCGAACTAAAATGTTTGCATAAGTTGTTGATTTGTTATTATTCTACTTTTTTAAAGTATTTATTTGTAACAGCTGCTAATCCTTAGTTCTCAAAAACTAGCAATACTACTTCTTTGAAATTTTGGCACGTTGTAGAAATTGAAAGGAACTTTTTGCCAGCTTTGGTAACACTTTCAAAAAGTGACTGTAGCTCTCCCCGCAAACCTTTGAAGTTTGGAAAACCGTATAAAATCTTAATAAATCATCAGTTAAGACATTTTTCATTGTTTTTGGCCGTTTAAAAGCTCTGGAGCTTCTAGGAGCAGATTTAATAAAAATTCCAAATTATGTATTAGATTTTTTGCGTTCGGCCGATAATTGCCCAGCTTAGCCTCGGCGCGGCCGTTCCGCCGCGGAGCCGAAACTAAAACCAAACAGCTCGATCCACCTACATCGTGTCACGTCTGCAGAAGCACGTCTTCATGGCTTGCCGGTAATTATATGGGCAGCTTCGCCTTAATAACAGCCCTCCGCGGCCTACTACCAGCGCGAGATTACAGTGTTTACGTTCGCAGACTTCTGCGCGATCCGCCGTCGTAAACACTGTGTCAACATTTTTACGCGGCGAGCGGTTTGCATATTCGGCACTGATGCGGGAAATTGCCGCTAAACGCCGAAATTAGCCAAACTCGCGATACGGCGAGATTGCCCTAGACCAGGGGTGGCGAACCTTTATTCATCTACGTGCCATTTCTTCTAAAGAAATGTTTAATGAGACCATGACGTGCCATCAAAATCAAACAATCTTGACTTAGTGATTAATGGAGAAAATATAAAACTAAATACTATCAATTTAACACTTTATTTGCAACCAAAAATATATATTTTGTACAGCAATAGTAACGTTATGTTTATTTAAATGAAAGAAAAAATTAGTGCGCCTTCTGCTGTTGCAAATTAGATGCTAAATAACTTATATTAGCTTCATACTTTCTTACTTTTAGCAGAATGCAAGCTGAACTGGAGTGATCTGACAAACGGCTTCTAAGCGAGTCTTTAATGTTATTCATTTCTGAAAATAATGACTCGCAGGCATAGGTAGATGAAAATATTGTTAAAATAACAAAAGCCAGCTTCTTCAGACAGCTAAATGTGTCTGGAATTAAATTCTACGTTTTCATAATTTTGATATTGGCATTTTTACTCATATTACCTGATACAGATAGCCTTTCTATTTCATTTAATTCCAACTCTTTCCTTGTTTCGATACATTTTTGAATCCATATTGACATAGAATGGAAATCAATCAGCTGCATTTCAGTTTCTCCAATATCCAACCAATCAAATTTGGCCAAGTTCAGTTTAACAAGTGAAGTCACATCAGGATACATAATAAACTTCAGTGTTTCCGATAATTCGTTGAACTGAGAAAATCTCGATGATAATTCTTTGATTGAAGAATTAATTACCGAATTAAACTCTTCAGTGACTTTTGCTTGGTCTGGTTTTTCGTGTAAATCCAAATCTCTGGTGTATTTTTTCAAGTTTGGGAAAAACTTAAAGTTTAGCCTCGAAAGCACGAATGAGATCTGTCATAACACAATAATTGCTCTATTTGCGCCTTGAAGCTTCATGTTCAACTCATTGTTAAATATAAATTGTTTCGATTAGGTACCTAAATTCCTTAATTAATGCCGTGCCCAAATTATTTTGTCACGTGCCATCAGTGGCACGCGTGCCATTGGTTCGCCACCACTGCCCTAGACGGTCCCTGCCGAGAAATTGGGCCAATTTTGTACTTTACCAAACCTGGGCGCGATTACCCGCTTTTCGAACTAGCTGGACAATAATAAAAGTAAGAGGCGAGCAATGGTAGCCGCCAAATTGCAGGTTCGACGCCCACTAATAAATAATAACTGTCAAACTGGAACCGCGCATTAAGAGCGTACCAAGATTTGCTGTTAGTGATGGGCATCTGCGATGCTCGGGAGTAAATTAGTACGTAATTTAGAGTTCTTCCAAAAAATATGTTTTCTAAATCGATGTGCAGAAAGACGCAGCTCAGGTATATCACAACCATACCAACACCGACTTTGATCAATGCGTCAAATGACAAATTTGTAGATCTAGGCTAAATACAGATTTCTCGTTAAACTTTTCTTTAAGAAGAGATCAGCAAGGAAGCCATTGGTCTTGCATTCAGACAGTCTTTATAGAGCATCCATCTTCTTCTTCTGTATTATTATTGCTGCTCGTTGCAAAATTACGTCAGGAGAAATCCGAGCAGCTTTAAACGAGTTAAAAAGTCGACACTCGCTCATTCAAGACGAATAACACACGATATGCTCAGATATGGAGAAATTGTGTTAATGAAAATTACAAAACTATTTTTACGCCAGTTCCTACAAGAACAACAAGTACCATCACAGTGGGGAAAAGTTACTTTGTTACACACAAAAAAGATATAGGCAACTAGCTCACGGTTTACTTAGCTCAAGAAGAGCTCTGTAGTGGTTACCTCGTCTGCTTAGCACTCGGGAGGTCGCGGGTTCGATTCCCGTGGCTGTCTGCTCTGATTCAGGTTTTTAGGCGGTTTTCCTGAGTCAACAGAGTACCTTTGCTGAGGTGAATGCCTTCTCCACCTTTCCTGGCCTCTCTTCCATTCTCAACCCTTCCTTGCGCTCGCCCATCCTATAATTCACGTTATTGGCTGAAGAGGGACGCAAGGCCCCTATAGCAGCCTGCCCCTAGTGGGGGGAATTGAAATGGCCCTGAACCTTTAACTTTTGCTTGCTCAAGAATGTGCAGGAGTGGCAAGTCAGCATTTTATCAGCACTGGGTCGCCAATATTGTTACATAACACTATTCAGCAAAGTTCTACTAGAACTGATGGCATGTTTGATGCAATACATATCATGTATCGCTATGAAGGAAGCCTATTTAACTTACAAAGGCTGAGAGCAGCTAGCAAAACCCAGCTTGTTCGAATTGTCGAAATTCTATTCGCTGATGATGTGTGCCTGGTTGCAAACTCGCGTGAGAGTCTACAGGAATGCGTAACCAGGCTTGCAAATGCATGGTCAAAGTTTGGACTGAAAATAAATTGCACAAAGACGGAAGTCATGCAACAGGACAATAACTATCAACAGATGACTCCTCTGAATATAACTATTGGACATGAAACTCTGAGAGAGGTCCAAAATTTTAAATACCTTGGCAGCTCAATTAACTCATGTGCCAATCTTGACAATGAAATCACCATCAGAATAGGAAATGCTGCTGCGGTCTTCGGTAAATTACATCACAGACTCTTTAAACACAACGATGTAAAATTCAAAACCAAGATTTCTATCTATAAGGCTGTTGTTATTCCTACGCTACTATATAGCTCAGAGACATGGTGCCTATACAAAAAGCATATAAGGAAACTTGAGCAATTCTATTTAAGATGCTTAAGAAATATTCTAAAAATAAAGTGGCAGCAACGCGTTACAAATACTGAGGTTTTAAGAAGAGCAGGCATCCTCAGTATTGAATCAATGCTCATGCATGGGCAGTTGAGATGGTGTGGACATGTCGCTAGGATGTCTGACAATCGGCTTCCGAAGCAAGTCCTGTATGGTCAAATGTTTTATGGTAACCGTACGTCGGGAGGACAAAGACTGAGGTACAAGGATAACATCAAGAGGCACATGACACAATGTAACATATCCATAGGGAACTGGGAGAGGAAAGCAGCTGAAAGAAAGCAATGGCGAACATACGTGCACAATAAAATTAGAGATGTAGAAGAACGTCGTCTAGAGGAAGAGGACACCAAGCGTAGAGAACGAAAAGATCGACCAAATCAAATAAGAATCTACATATATAATGAAAGAAACGAACTTTATTGTGACCAGTGTAACAGATCTTTCACCAACAATAGCCACCTTAGAGCACACTCAAGACAAGACAACAACAACCAAGCCGTTTTGGCAATTCCACCGTGACCGTTTCGGTCTGGACAACATCATCATCATCACTAGAACTGATGAATGAACTGCATCGTTGGCTAACTATTCGTTTCGTGTTGGCTTTTAAGAATTATGTCATAGAGTATTACTAGGTTATCAGTTGTTTATTAATATTTCTTTGCGTTAAGTTTGCAAAAGAACTGCATATAAGAAGAGCAAGTTCAATCAATAAAATCATTATTACTTCTCTCCAAGTCTTGGCAAGCCAAGTCAAGCTTTAAGTGACCAAGGCAACAAATTCTCATCACTACATACGTGTTTGGTGGTTTGCATCACTGGAACTGTTACGTTGTTTATTACTGTGGAATTAAGTTCAGTAAAATACAACAGCTTGTGGGAAAATAATATCATTCCTTTTATTACTTTAGAACACACGAACAAAATACAACACATACAAATTCGTTAGAATTAATTTAATATACAAATACGAATTGTAAGTAGCTTGGTTTTCGATACTGAATTATTTATTAAATAAAGACCTTGGAAACTGACCTTGGTCTCGACTTTGCTCCAAAATGGAACAAGTCGGTATATTCAGAAAACGTGATGTTAAGTCAAGTGATATTACGCGAAGTGGTGAAGTGCTCTGATGTTACGTAAAAGTAAAAGACCAAGCTACTTGCGTTAATATAGGGTGCGCCTGAATGGAAGGGACATTCCCTATTCTTTTGAGTAAAATAGGATTGTCCAGCTAAGCTCCCTTTTGCTCTATTGTAGCATAAGAGGTTGAAATAACTTTCTCTTTTCGAGCGTTTACGACTGTATTGTCTACCCGGGGTCAACTTTGCCTTTTTTCCTGGTCTATTATTAGTTGGGGCAAAAGAGTTTGCTGGCCGATATCGCTGCGGTTACGACCTTGCGCCGGCTGTGCTAGAAATTGCATCGTGACTTTTTCACAAGTTAGTTTTGATTGTTCAACTCGACGACACAAATCACACTTGACGTTACAGATCTATTAACTCTTTCACTGGACCTGTCATATCGCGAACTCCACTTATTTATTAGCTGATTTAGAGCTGCACTTTAAGTCACATTTTAGTTTATGGCCTTCTCTTGCAGGTAAGGCGTTTTCAGGCTATTCATCAGTGCTATGCTACACGTGCTTTATCGACTTCCAAAAGGCTTTTTACACAGCCAAACTATAGACAGTAATTAATGGCTTAAACAGTGTAAGAATTAACTCGCTTTAAGGCAGATCTTGACATAAAATTATTATTAAACAATCTGCGATACTAATAAAGAAAAATATCGTATTTTCGTGTTATAGTAAATCGCAGTTATTGCATGGTTGATATTTATGTTCATTATGAGCTCAAAAAATATGCTCAGACGTAGTTGATCCTTTGTGTTTCTTAACATGACATTCACCTTATCGCTCGTACTACATGTACACCCGGTATATTAGAATGCCACCATGCACATCACAGTTGACGAAACCATTACAACTGGAAAATCAACAATAAATTAGGTGTTAAACGAAGATACATAGTGTACAAAACTATTTACATTAGATCCGGAAAGGGCGTTTAAAAAGTTAAAGTGGGACGGAAAAAATATCACTATCGATGGTTTTTGAATCATATACGTTTCTTGGCCGATATAATCCTTATTAGTATGAACGCAAAGCAATTCGAGTAGATATACCTGCATAGAAAATAGACATCAGCATGAACCTTAATAAAATACAAGTTTGGTAAACAGCGACAAACATTTCGTTTTAGATCATCAAAATAGAGATAAACACAAATAGATATATGGATGGAAACATCGACACTAACATAGAGAATTGATTAGAGAGTTATGTTGAGGGTAAGATTAAGAGAGAATGCCACATTAAGCGCAAGGACTGACGTCATTTAAATAAATGAGAAACTAAAATTCAGTTGAGCAGAGTACAAAAAGACAACAAGGAAATTGCCAGAGCTTGGAGACAATTTGAGATAATACGGTTCGTTTTTGAAGTAGCAGTAAAGCACTTTGTAAATGCGAATTCCACTGGTTAATGAAGAATCATTCACGGTACGTTTGTGCTTGAAAACGTTTCCGCGAATCTTCTTTCCACATTGAATACGAAAGAAAGCCAGGACTGTTCCTTGCGGTAATCAAAAATCGAAAAATTCTGGCATGTTTGGTCGAGAATAGTTCTATTATGTGTATGCTTTGTACGAATTCTAATACCAGACGACGTCCTTTACCTGATTCTGAAATGTAGACGCCTTCGCCAGCTTCTATTAGTTTAATTTTGAATTTTACCACAAGTTCTCTTTCATTTGTACATTTCACCATTCAGTCATCGATTAATCTCCCTGAAATATAACTTCTTTAAGAACCTTTTTGATCATCAACTTTGCAAGATGATAGAATAAAATATTCATCGAATCTGATCTGGTATTGTAGGTATTGGAACATTATTGATGAATAGAATGTGTATGTCCTTCACAAGATTATTTATACAACAACTTTACATAGACACCCCTGTGGCATCTAAAAACAGCTTGCGATTAGATTAATTAAATACATTATATAAACTATACTTAATCCACAACGACTTATAGCTTAATGGCTGTTACTTGCATTTGTTCTTCATAAGCAAGAGTCACACTACGATTAGCAGTCGACAATTTAAAGCTTAAAAAAAGAAGAAGAAAACTCATTCTAGAGACAATCTTTGCATGGACCCCATCCAGCCCCGTTGTCGTTGTTTGCTTTTAGTCAAATTGACTGTTTTTTTACAACTTTCTTAATACGTTGTTCGCCCCAATCTTCTTGCTGTCATACATTTTTTCCATTCCGTTCCGATCTATTCCGGGCTATTTTCCATTTCTGTTACTAATTCAGTTGCTTAGCCTTTAATGGTGGTTCATTATTAATTATTTTCTTCAATCTCCACTGTTTTCCTTTTAGTCGTATTTTTCCTGCCGTAATTGTTACTGTTCAAAATTTGTCCAAAGGGCTCTCTCCATCACTCTAGTCTCTTAATTCTTTACATTTCTACCTATCGTAATCTTCTCTCGTCTCTTCTATCTCTATTTTCTGTTTTCTGAATATCTTCTTCATTCTTAATTAACCTTTCTGACGTATTTTTTCATATCTCTTCTTTTAGTGGTTCACAAATGCATTGTTGATATCACATTTTTTATTTTAGCCATCACCAAATAATAATTCGAATTTGTCTCCATTCCCCTGCAACTCCTCATATTTTTAATGTATCCCGCGTCCTCAACCCTGAGAAAGCGTCAGGTGTTGACCTGATTACAAGGAATATTTGAAAGCAGCTACCGATAAAGGTCTTGTAATGCTTACCTACTTAATGAAGCCTTCAGATAGCATACTATGCCAAGTTTGTCGAATGTTGTTGAAGTAATTACGCTGCAAAAACCAGGTAAGCCACCTAATGAGGTTAGTTCATACAGACGTACTTATATCATTGTTGTCTAAATTATTTTAGACATTATTCCGAAAAAGATTCATCTCAATCATAAATGTGGGGTCAGATCATTCAGAAACAAACAAGAGACCATAGATATTACTTATTCGTTTTTGGAAGTTAACAAATCTGCTCGGACATCTTTTGATTGTATGGCATTAAGCCATCTATAAGATTTTGCACAAAGGGTTTGCATACAAATTGAAGAAAGTGCTACCACAACAATATGTAAAACTACTAAAATCATTAAAATTTGCAGTACCTCAGGGCAACGCACATGGATTGATTCTCAATTTGCTTTCAACAGCTTGTGAAGCTTGCGCTCGTGTTAATTATATATCAGTACATAAATAATATGTAAAAATGTAGGTATACGCTGCCATCTGAAGTCACAATAGAAGTTTGGCCTTCAACGCGTGGACTTTGTCAACTTTATCGAAGACCGGTATGCGCGTGTTTGCATAGCAAGAACCCACCGCGCAGCCCGACTTCTTCCCAGTTTTGTTCCCCCAAAAGATGATCGAGTTAAAGGATATAAAACGTTATAAAAGGATAATACCCGGTCCGTCCAAGTGACTTGTGTGTCCAGCTTTCTCCCGGTAAAGCAGCAGTTTCACTTTATCTCACGAAGTGAGCTCCCGAAAGAGAAAACTTTTCAGAGCCACACAGTACTATTCCAAAGTCTGAACCTGTATCTCGTCGAGCCAATATTCGTTGGCGAGCTGTCTTTAATCTGCACCCCCTCATTGAATCGATATTCGGTATCAGGCACCCCAGCAACGTGAACCTAACAGTGTAGTTCGCGAATATTTGATTCAGCTGTCTCCAAGTTAAACAGCGACAGCCACAATTTAATTTAAAATACAACTTACACAGTAAAGAGAACTTCGACAAACAAAGCTCAAACGGCCGTGATAGCTCCCATACACATAAAGCATTTCCGGAGGTCTAATCTCGGGCACTGGGTGAACACCGGCGCAAGGAACGAACCGCCAGATCGCTGCAGGTCCGATTCTCCGAAGGCCAGCTACGAACCGCTAAGGAAGAGCGCTTGCACATAAATTAAGTTCCAGGAACAATGAAATTTCTGACATTTTAAACACCCCGTGTAATTTGTCCACCATTTTATATTTACAGAAAATCTGGTTACAGCTCGGAGGCCCCCAAGGACTTCAACGATACCAACGAGCGTTACCAACTGAAGCTCCGGGCGGCCACCTGTGTCTATTGGGTTGCCTAGCAATCAGGCGCCTTGGGCTTCAATGTAGAAGAATTATTCCAACTCTGTTTTTACTTGTATAATTTGATTGTAAATACGTTACCTATAAAACAAAATTTTAAGTTTAGCGGTTTGTCACACGCGATATTAGTTAATAAACCTACTTAATTCTCTTCGCTATTGAATTAATCAAGCAATCTCCAATCGTGGCCCTGCGCTGCGTAGAAAAGGAATTTGCAACCGAGAGCAATATAATCTCCGTTTCGTTGCACGCTACTCTTCCAGAGTTGGAAAATGTAACTGTCGCCACGTTTTCAGATGACACTGCAACTCTAGCAATATGTAAGTACATAGAAGCCGCTACAAATAGGTTACAGCAAGCCAATGATCAGATATCTGTTTGTGTTGTTGATTATTCTTTGGCAAATAAACTTTGTCAGTTAATCACTGCTATTAATTGCAAAAATATTTAACGTACAAGCGAATATCATAGCAATATATTGCTATGGTATTGGGGCTGATACAAGATAGTCTATTGTTTACTTCAGTTAATTGTCCCTCGTTGGATGTGCCAAATAATTTTCTGTTATATCGCATCTAGCTATTATTTATTATTAATTACATATAAAAAATTCTTAGCTGAGTGATCTGAATTTTACACAGTACCTATGATGAAAGTAATCCACTGAATCAAAATGTTGCTATAAACTCAAAGCACTTGTCTTCTTCTTCTTCCTTTTCTTCTTCCTCTTCTTCATCAACCTTGTTCAATTATTGTGGGACGTAGGTCTCCCCTTCTATTCTCTATTCCTTTCTGTGATTAAGTATCTTATTTTTTAAAGTATAATGCTTAAGGTCTTGTAATACCACAAACAGATATTATTTTATTTAAGAATTACTGTTATCTATTAAATTTGCAAGTGACTCAAGAGTTGAAACAATTTTTTTTCTCGGGGTCATTGAAATCTAAACAAATTGTTCGGATTACATAACCTAGACAATAATTTACTATTCAAAACGCGGGTTCCTAGGGGTTACGAAGTCAAAGGATAATTGTTTTTCTTACTTTGATGGAATTTAGGTCGTAAATCATCTTTTACAAGAATGCAACGGCATCTAACAAATGCGCGGGCTAGGCAATATTTAAAAAGGCAGCGTAATAAAGCGAAATTTATACCTTCTGGGCCTATTTTTTTTAGTACCTCTGGAGCGTCGTACAACGACGCCAAGATGGTGCCTTATAGCTTCCGCAATATGACTGCCATTCACGAAGATTCAATAAGCTATGTTGTGGGGGGTGCCTTGATTTAAACTATTCCGTGTAGTGTAGGTGATTTGGGTTCATTAGGAAGGCTCCATACACTTGGTTATTAAGGAGGGATCAAGTAGAGTAGCGAATTTTACTCACGTAAGTCAAACCAAACATTTTTAAAACAGATTTTACACTTTACAACACATGTTTATACAACATTAAATTCTAAGCGCTAATATCATAAAGTTATCCAGTTAATTACAAGAGTTTCAAAGTTATGTCAGAAATGATGCATAATAGTCCATAGACAAGTAGCAAGTGACAAAATACGCCCCTCAGCAGTTAAAACTTCCTAATATATGCCATGGAGTGTTCACCGCCTTAAAACGTATATCAATTGTTTAAACAATAGCCCATTTGTCTTTCACTACGTCAGGCCACATTTGATTGGTTGCCGCGTTATCATAAGATCGCCCGTTCGTTACAAAAACAAATGCTTTAGAATATCGGATAAAGTACATGAGGCGTTCTTAATCTAATTAATACAATACAAAAAGTAACAGGTCACCTTTACTCTAACATATGTAAATATTAAATAGCTTTGGTGGGCGAATCAAGCCCGTTACAAAATCTGTTCTACTGTTTTTACAATGTCATATTTTCATATCATACATTAATAACTTTGTTCATCTGTTATCTACTATATGTAGTAGATGGCCCGCCCATCTCCACTTTGCTATTGCTACACTTACCATAATATCTTTGGCTCTAGTTCTGTCCTTTATCTATTTGTCAATTTTTCTGTTTCCTAGTGTGATTCACAACATAGCACGTTTCATTAATCTTTATACTACGTTTAATGTATAACCAGGGTCCCGGGTGGTGTAGCTTGAACAAGCGTCTACGTTCGATCAGTAGAGTTAAGCAACGCTCTTTCTGGTCAGAACTTGGATGGGAGTTCCACGATTGCATCTCTCGGCGCCCCGTGATACGGCTGTCACGGAAATAGTTGGTCCCGGCTCTCATATCAACATAATGATAGTCGTTAGTGGGGTTGGAAGTCCCCATAAATAAAAGAAATAAATAAATAAACCTGCTGTCGATGTAAATGTGCCTATCTTTCCGCCAGATCTGCATTGAATATTTTTCCTTTCAGTCACTTTTAGATATATAATAAAGTCACCCAAACGCACATCATTCCAGTTTGGTTCGTCGTTCAATCTCCTTTGTTTTACCTTCATGGTCCACAGTAATCCGTTGATGTAAGTATATGTATTTCTTTCCTTCTTCAATAATTGGCCATCTATTGTATCTTCTACATTACAATTATCATTATATTTGTTTCATTTACATTAATTTCTAGTCTCAAACCATGGCGATAAATTCTAACAATCCAAAATATACATAAAAATTCAGAAAATAGAAAAAAATATTAGATGTTGCTCAGATTAACTTCTACGTTCTATCACTTCGCTGACTTGTCTTGCATGCTAAAAGTATTTCCAGTAATTTATTAGTCTTATTATGCTATCTATTTTCATGTTTGATTGGTGGCGATGTTTAAAGTCAACCCTTTTGGACGCTTTTTTAGGATTGGTTAGGCCCTTTTGTTCTCTTCCTTAGTTTCCTGGAGTTCGTTACTTTTAGAATAGGGTTTGTCTTTTTTGTGGGTTGGTTTGAATCACTGTTACGTTTGTTGAATCGTGTTCTATGGACTGGCATGCTCTAATTGATAGATTTTGAATATTACGTTATACTCATTTCAACTACGGCATTATACTTCGCCTAATCGGTACTGAGCGTTTTAATTAATGAAATCTTTTTGCTTAAAAATATTCACTCATTGAATATGTTATACTTATAATATTTTATTTTAAAACTGAACCGTAGTATTTACACTTTGTATTTACTGTGAATGTAATAAATTTAATTTTATATTTATCATAAATATTCCTAGTAGTTATTTATTTATTGCGTCATTATGACCTTATATTTACTTGAGACTTACGATTTTAACCATTGAGGCTATATTGCTTATGCAGTTGTTAGTTGCTTAAAGATTCTTTCGTTTTTTATCAAAGCGTTTTGTCGCCTTGCGACACCCCTACATTTTAAACGATTCGTGTGTATGTAGTTCAACCCACGACTAGCTCCAGTTAAGAAGTCAGCTGCGTTTGCTAATTTATTATCAACCAGAGTGGCGTAACACCTTATTTAAATTAAAAACTGGAGATATTTAATTAAAAAAATCGATTTTCAACTTATACTCGCAAACTATCGTGCTACAGATGAGCCCAAGCCGCTATAAAATATTCAGAGCCATCAGGTGGAGTAATTTGAGTATAGATTTCAAAAGTGTGTAATAGGCACTAATCACGGGTTTCCTATCGATATATCTCCGACTTGTCAAATGTAATTACAGTCGAGCAGACCAAACTTGGCAGCTTCCGATTTAACCCGGGGTCGTACTTAAGCGCGCTGGAATTAATATTTATGTTAATAGCTTGTAGGTACAAGCATTGCTTAAACAAAAAGACCCATCACCGCCGGGCTATAAAGCCGCGAAGATGAAGTCGCGACCGGCGACGGTTGTGCGAGTTTGCAGCTAATTTATTGGTTCTTCAAAAATTTTACGCGAGTTGGCAGAAGGCGGAGAAGTGCCATGGATTCGAAGCGAATGTCACATCAGTTAACTTTAGAAAATATTCAAGAATTTAAAAACTTTTGTGCCCTAATATGTTTTTTCTTTTTACGATTACAAAATTCCAAACGTGAGAATTCATGTTTCGTCAATTAAGCCCTAATGTGTGAACATTATAAGTACCAAAATATGGGCCTACCAGTATAATTCTAGAAATAACTATTATTTCAATCATAAAATTTAAAAAAAGGTTAACTACAATTCACGATAATTTGCCATAGTACAAAATATAAATGCAAATGAGGCACGAGAACAGCTTCAAGAACGCAGGGAAGGGAGTACGGTACACTCAGAAGACAGCAAAATTATTAAAGTTTATCAATCAATAAACTGTTATAAAATCAATTAAATGGGATATAATAAAATAAATTACTTCACCTTGGTGGCGCAGTGGGTAGAGCTCCAGGCTTGAAATAAACAAATTCTTGATTCGAATCCATGGATAGACGAAACTTTTTCGGCAGTCCACTGGATCGGTACTGAGCCGGATGACCATTCGACTTTGGGATACAATAATAATTAACGTCGCTCTCCTCTGCAGACTAGTCTATGAGACGTAGTAAGACTACACACAACACATACACACACGCGTGGCTTGGAGGTAACACAACGGGCCCACCTTGAAACCTAGGTGCACGGCAACTTGGCTTGGTTCACTTTGTACCCAAACATCCAATAAATTATACTGGCAATTATAAAGAGACAAAAAGTAGTTCCTACCAATAGATAAAGTCTATAAGCTAGTGAAAAGATTAGTAATGTATTCACAGTATAGACAACCTAATAAAGTATGCTTATATCAAACAATAAACTGTGATAATAAATTAAATGCAATATAATATTGCAATGTTATGATCCTTAATGGAGATTTGAAATAAATAAATTTATTTATAACAGTTGTTGGTTATCAAAATTTTATTCACCTAATTTTGCGTAAAACTTTATTCCTTTATAAGTTAGATTGGCCTAACCCAAGACATTTTTGATTAGGTACTCTATAATTTGTATTAATGACCCGGTGTAATAAAGCCAATGGTTATTTAAATCTCCAAAATAGCTGATTTAATAAATCGTTTGAACATAGAACTTCTTTTTCAAGTTGGGATGTGCATTTTTAAATTATTCTCAATTAAAAATTATATTATGTTCAAAGCTGTTATCAATCATATATTGTTATGATACCAGCTTAAATATATATTGGAATCAAATTTGTTAAAATTGGGAAATTACAGTGGGTTGGAAATGGTTTAGATTTATTCGGGGATAAGGCAGATTTTTTTTTGGAACATAGCTATTTGAAAAGAACAGGTTGATTAGAAAATAATATAAAATTAATAAAATACAGTTTGAAAATGAATGTCAAATGCTAATTTTGAAATAATATAAAATGGTAGTAGGTTTAACTGAAATAATTTAGACTAGAAGGCATAAATAAGGAAAATGAGGTAGTTAAGAGATTTGTTTCGATTATTACAAAATAACAAACTGAAAACATTGTGTAAGGAAAAATACAAGGGGGGTGATTTCTTATCAAATTCTAACTAGAAAATAAATAAAGACAATAAAAAGGTTAATTAGGAGGAAATAATTACTTACTGTGTTTTTAAATATTACTGTGTACTATTCAAAAGATTGGGCATATTTCTCATTAGGATTTTAAAATTGTTTTGACATTTGGTTGACATAAATTGTGACTTATGATGCAAATAAAATTTTAAATATTAGAAAATCTATTCTTCAGAAACAAGTAACTAGATAAAAGAATCCACCCCTGTTGAGTTTTTAGGAGCCCTTTTATTATTGGCATTATAATACAAAATAAGGAAATTTGTAATTAACAAACTTCTATCAATGTTAAGACTTGAAGGTACAATTCTTATTTAAAGCACTGTAACGAGGTTTCAGTGCAATATATTTATTTAGTCTATTAGTCCATCCAAATCTTCTACTCAACCACTCCTACAAATATTAGTTTCTTAGCTTGCTTCGGGTAATTGTTAATCAAATATTAAATGTTTTACTTTATTTGTAATAATTATTTCCTTTTAGATACTTTTTGCTCTAATCCTCAAAACATCACACCACTCTCATCTAACATTTCAAGCATTTTAAATATTATTTAACAAAATATTCTATAAATGTGCTAGATTAATATATTATAATTGTATGAATAGCATTGACATTGAGTTAATAATTTGTAAAAACGGTATTAAAAATACTGTCAACCTTGATTGAAACATAAAATGTAATCACAGCAAGCTTAAAAATAATGAACAACAATATAATATGAATGAAAATAGAAAAAAGATGAAGGAATCGAAGCCAAAGTGTGATGTGTACTATTTTGGCTTCCCCACAAATAATTCATTTAAAAGCGAATAAGTACCCATGTCTCCCAATAAAACAGGTCAAAGGTAAAGGTTATTTCAATTCCCCCAACTGGGGGCGGGCTGCTATAGGAACCTTCCGTCCCTCTTCAGCCAAGAACGGAAAACTCGGGATGGGCGAGAGAAAGGTGGGGTGGGGACTGGAAGAAAGGTCAGGAAAGGTGGAGAAATACTGCCCCGGCATTCACCTCAGAGAAGGTACTCTGTTGACTCAGGAAAACCACCTAAAAACCTGAATCAATGCAGACGGCCGCAGGAATCGAACCCACGACTTCCCGAATGCTAAGTGGACGTGTCTCCCAATACAGTGTTTTATAATTAGTGCAGTGTTTTTATGGCTAGGCTGTGGAAGGGTTGCTTTTACTCGTTGCACCCCTGCAGGAGTTTTTAAAACTGTTTCCTTGGCAATTTCTTTGGAGGTGTTACAAGGTTAGCATGGCCCCTGAAAGCGGGAAGGAGGCAATGACATTCGTACTGAGTAGCGCAGAGCCCTAGGACTGGGGCAAAAACGGAGTTGTAAGCAGTTTTAAAATGGTGCAAGCCGCAGGCGGCGTTTGAAGACATATCTGGCTTATTACAGCAGGCCAACGGGGAGAAACGAGAGCCTCCGTCCGTCGTGGGACTTGCTGTGGGATACCTGGTGTTCTATTTTGCATCTAGGAAGCCAAATAAGGTTTTTGTACATTTTCGGAAGAATGTTTTGGTGTGGCGTCTATCTACTTACGTTTGTTAAACCACTTAGACAACGTAAGCTCACGTAATTACTGATGTAATTATTAATACCAAGTCAACTTGTTTTGATAAATTATAAGGTTGGAGCGCCATGTTTCTAAAGTTTTTCCCATCGGTTAAAATATCTAAAACTGCAGCGGTCCCATTGGATAAACAGGCGATGGTTAAATAGATTACTTTTAACATTCAATCATGTTTGCTAAAATGTAGAAAACCTAACCCTTTAGATAGTAGTCATTTATTTAAATAGAAAATCTAATAATAATAATAATATCAAATTAGCACATATAACAATATATTGGAAAGCCCTAATTGGGTATAATGAATCTTTCAATATGATTTTTAATTATTTGAATAAATTCAACAGCTCTAACTACCACACTTTTGGTAATTTTCCGGGCTATACTATAATAATGCTTAAATTTCTAATTCTAATTCACTCTCATCTCAGGGTTAGGTCGCTACATCTAATTTAAAAAAACGAATACAAACTTGCTTTTTCTGTCGTTACTAATTAACTACGTTTAGCTATGAATTACTATTTGAGGTCTTATTTTAAAATAAACATTTAATTGTAAGCGCTCTGTACATCTATATAACTAATGGGATTTGGTACAATGGGCTTATATTTTTAATTGATGGGACTAATACAAAACCAAAATGGTTTGCCTGTAGTTAACAAGGCTCAAAGCTGCGCTGGAACCTACCTGCTGTACGGCGGATGCTTTCGGACACCTCTGAAACCGCTTCCAATGAAGTTGTAGGACCTCAAATCTCGTACTCTACAGTGCTACGCGACCGCTGCTTTCTTATTCGCTCGCGTAGGCACTTATAAAGCTGGCTGGACCTCCGTAGAATATTCCCCAAACACCACAGCTTCCACTGGACTACTTCGACGCCTCGTATTTTACCTGTGCGGAAGCTCAATGCAAGGCAAAACTTCCACAAGTAATCCAGAACACAATCCCTAAATTAAACAACACTTTTAATTAACTTGGGTATTAATGAACACATAAATTAACTTAATTGTTGGGACAATTTGGCAATGTCACAACAAAAGCTTTCGAAGAAGCTGCCCCAATTGTTTTGTTTACAGTTTACAATTGTTACATGAATTTCCAAACCTGGTCTGATTTTGTTGTTTTAAACAAAGATAAAGCAATTCAAAAACGTCATTATGCAATTATTTTCGGACCTATGCTATTTCTTAACAATTCTGAAATTTAAATTATTACATTTACTGAACATTCTTATAATAAATATTTGTTTTGCTGGTTATGTTATTAATTACTATTATTTATTGTGCGTAATATAAAGGCTACTAAAATGTGTTCATAGCAATATTTAAGCGAGTCTTTTACAGCTCAAAACCGTCTCTGGCATCTCAAGCACTGTAAATCTTTATTTGACCAGCCCTACCCCTGTAGATGTCGACTTACATTGTCCCTTGTACTTCAGCTTCCACCCTCTAGGGCGTCCTCTCTTGCAGCGTTCGCAAAGTATCCAACTCTAAATTCTTTGGGACCACCTGTGATGCTCCATTTGCACCATTCTATTTTAATATTTTCTCTTCAATTTCTCCTATTGCTGTTTCCTCATCTCCACATAACATCTGATATCCTCATTTCTTACATGTTCTAAACTGCTTTTCCTACAGCTTCTTCGCAAAAAGTCCATTTCTGTGGCTAAGTTTGTTCCTTGTATCTCCTTGTCTTTGCTCACGATTCCGCACCGTATGTACATATACCATACAACACAATAATGCAGATCTCTGCCATAACCGAATGCTAACTCTAGTCAGCGACGCTTTTCATATACTTATTAACAACATATCTGACACTGCAGACCCTGTACATTCCGGCACCAGATAACAGCAATCATGAAGATCTTCGCTAAAGCCCAATACTAACTCCAACCAGCAACGTTTTTCGTATACCGTAAACCATCCATGTCAACATTCCGTTCTTTGGTGTAGAGTCCATAACAACATTCTTCTACTTCAAAACACCGAACTGGTCAGAAATAAAAGTGTCAACTTTGTACACTAACGGTCCTGTTACAGATCAATATTCCAGTTCCAGCGTTTGCCGCTACGTAGCTCCGACCTGGGACCGATCTGAAACTAGTTCAGAAGCCATCATGTCGGCCAACTCAGCACCGCTGTCAGACTAGTTGCCTATGCACGATTCCGGAGGAAGCAATTTATTGTACAGTGAGCGCCAAAAAGCATTGGTCAGTTTCAATACCTAATAAAAACCCATATACTTCACCTATGAAATAAATGATAATTTCTTCATAAATAGGAAACTTGGGAGTTTTGTTTCAATGTTTGACATCCTCCGAAAGTGACAGTTTGGTGTGCTGTTTCATCGTCAAAGATTGTCGCGACTTATTTTTTCGAGGAAATTGGTGAAACGGTAACGGTTACATCTCAAAGACATTACAAGAGGAGGAGATAGTAAATGAATGTTGGTTTTAACAGGACGGTGCTACCAATTACACCGCAAGAATTATTGCGGATCTCCTAAGACAATCATTTCCAAATAAACTGATTTCTTGCTATGGTGACCTTCCTTGGCCCTCGAGATCGCAGGATATAACCACTCCTGACTTTTTTCTTTGGGATTACTTGAAGAGCAGAGTGTTTACAAGAAAGATAAGAAATCTGGAAAAGCTTAAAATGTTTATTCGAGAAAATATTGAAGCTATACTGCAGGATATGAGGCAAGGTGTGTTGAGAGATTTCGGCCGCCGGCCGTTTAAAAGAGTGCATTCAACAAGAGCAGAGTCATTTAACCGACAGAATTTTTCATAAGTGAATCTCCCATTCTTAGTCTTTAAGAAACAGTTTTGATTAATTGTGTAATTTAAGCAAATAAATTGTTATTACAAATTGAAACTGGCCAATGCTTTTTGGCGCTCACTGTATTATGTTCATAAAATTGTACAAATCATTTCGTAGTTTAGAAAAACATTTTATGTATTTAGAAAACAACAGTAGAATTATTTATGTATAGCTGTTTTTTATATGTTCTTACTCGAATATTTATACGAGCCATCGCCCTCTAGAGCTACAAAAGGGGTGCATAATTAGATATTGTAGTTTGACCAAATTTAGTAAGCAAAAGTTATGAAAGTCAAAAGTCCAGAGTATTACAAATTAAAATTATATTAAATAACTGAACCTGCACTATTATTTATCTATTCATTCTAAATAAAATATCATTATAATATGTATGTTAGCCTCAGATACCGAATTCGGTCAATTACCGAAATTGAATGCTCAATCTGGAACCGCGTAGAACCTCAATTCACAGAATTGCCGAATTAATTTGCGTAATTACAGAATTGGCCAATTTTATTCCGACAATTGAGCAAATTTTGAATTTAAGCTTAGTATATACATCATATATGTCAAACCATCATTGCACAGCATAGCTACATTGTCAGCTATGTTAACCAATAAAAAGTGTCAATCAATGATGGAATGTAATGTATTCATAGTATGACAAGACCATCAAGATATACCAATATATATTGTGCCGATCGAGTTTTATTATCCACATTTACTAAATTATGGGTTTATAACAATATTTAACTTTAAATAATAAAGTTTAGCTCCTACACATTTGGAAAATTAAATTTTATCTGATAATATTGCGTCTCTATCTGGCTAATTAAAAATATAATTATTTAATTAATCTTTACTTTATTAAAGACATTTTACTCTTTCTATATTATATCTAATTCTAATCTAAAGTTATTAAAAACTTTTGCGCCGGCTATATGTTGAATCTATGTTGAAATTTTACCATTGTATGGCAAAGTTCGATTCTGACCAATGACACATATCCACAAAATATTTAACCGCAAACAAAGCTGTTCGAAACACAGAAATTCAGCGTAATCTGATAACAAATCAACCAACAATCAATCAGTTCCCCTCAAGTCAATTATAACAATGCTTTTATAATAATCAAATAGTTTGGCTAACCTGGAATTGTTTTTCAAGTGCAAAAAGATCCCACCTCGCATTTGTTTTTTCTCCAAGGAACGCCGATCTCGTTTGCGGCTTCTGCAAAAAGACGCCAAGCCCGTATTTGCTTCCCGGAAAGCTTTCTGCTGCGGCTATCTGCTTCTGGACCACGACTACAGCCTCCTCTAGATGCTGCACTTTACTGTCCGCTTTCCGTAGCTCAACATCTTGTAAAATATCTACTGCGAAGGCGAACTCGCACAGGCTACGCTCCAGGTCCCATTTATTCAGGAACTGTATTTCGAAACACTGCCAATTTGACCACAGCTGGCCTCCACACTGGCAATCAATAAAACGCACAACTGGGCACAAAATATTTACTTTTATCCACAAATTAATATCAAAATTGGAAAACCATCCAGCACACCAGCCTTCGGCTTGGCTTCCCCAACAAACTATTACAATCGACTGTTTAGGTTACCATAGAAACGTGATTTACAATTGTTCATCTGTAGGTGTACCTACTTTGATCATTTTAATTGTTTTTATATAAATGTCATTCAATAAACTTTAACCTCACAATTGGTTGCACTTTTCACTTGAGTTCCCTTTTTGTTGATAAACACTAATTAACAAGCCACTAGCACATTCTTGTAAACTTCAGTAATTCTCAGGTTGCTTCTTATATGCTCTTTGCATGATCTGTGCCCTTTTGCACTGCTTTATAATCTCTTTAGCTGCGTGCTTGATGGTTGGCACTTCGATATGAATGCAAACGCTGCCTTAACCCTCTGTAATGCTACAAGACTTTCGTGCACTAGAGAGACTTCATTATCGTGTCGTGACGTTAATCACTTAACCTGTCAGTCATCATAAAATAATTTGCCATATTGAGCACAAATTTGAATACAAGCTGATCGCAACCCTGACGATATCGTTTATACAATTACTAACCTCTGTTAATTAATTACAATTATTGCTAATCATGTTTTACATAATTATCAATGTTTACTCGTGAGTCTTACTGTTGCAATACATACAATACAAATTCTGGGCCTATTTGAATCTTTCATTAGCATTCGTAAGTTACCAATGCAACCAGAATTGCTGTAAACCGCATACCATTACAATATGTTGTACGAGTCAATGGAAGGACGTAAAACATAACAATTCCATGAGTTAGTAGTTGGAAAAGATTCAAATACTATTTTCCATAGGAGTAACTGACATAGAAAATGCAATATTGACTTTGGTAGCTAGACAACAAATAGTTACAATAGCTGCTTGTTGTCTAGCTGCTAAAGTAATTATTGCATTTTCTATTTCGGTTACTCTAATGGCAAGTAGTATTTAAACTTCTTCCAACTCATGGAATTGCCATGTTCCTTACAATTTTAGGCAACCTCTATACAGTACATAGACTACTACGATATAATACACTGTTCAAAAGAAGATTAATCAAAGTCACTCTAGAGTCTAGACAATAATCGCGTATGTTGTCGCTTGCATTTGGAACATCTGAACATTTACTCTGACAGAGTAAATTCAATCACAATTGATTGATCGTTCCACGTTCTTAAAGTACATTTCTACCAAAGGCTGTATTTGATGATCAGTAAAAATCATGATTTAAAATATACAAAGTTAAAGGGCTTGCCTGAAAAGCGGATTGAAACTTGTCAAATTAAGCTGATATAAGGTGACAGTTGTATTAATTAAAATTACCTACTTTCTGAACCAATACTACACGTACAGCTTATGTCGATCTTTTTTTCTCAGTTCTCTTTGACGAATCACATGTTATATCAATCAATAAACTGTGTGAATCAATGAAATGGAATATAAATGTATCACAAGACCATCAAGGTATAACAAAAAAAAAATGTACGAATCATTAGAATGGCGTATAATATATCCACAACATAGGTAGACTACCAATATATATACAAACTGCGGTAATTAATGAAACTGAATATAATATATCGACTGTATAGCAAAACTATCAAAGTATACCATTCAATGAAGTGTATACATCATCGAAAATAATGTATATAAGATACCCACAATGTAGCACGGCTATCGAGTTGTCAATAAACTTTGGTAACTGAAATGGACTATAATTTTATCCACATTGTCGCAAGGCGAGCAAGATATACCAATATGGATGCAAGTCTGGTAGATCAACCACAGACCAGCTGTTCACTGTTAAACAGATCTTAAGCAAGAGTTGGGAATATGACATAGACATATACCAAATCTTTGTGAACCCGTCAAGCATACGATAACATCAACAGAGATAAACTATACCTATCAGATTATGTTGAGTTTTGACATGCCGGTCAAACTAGTAAGACTTGTAAGAATGACAATGGTAATCACCGAAGCGCCCAACTGTTTTAAAAATTTCTGTTTCAAAAACTCAATAAAAATGTAGCAAACCATAATTTATTGCGTGCTGTTCAATCTGGATATCGATCAGGCCAATTGTATGTACTTCAGCTCCTCTGAAGGTAACGGATGGCATTTTAACAGCTTTTGATAGACTTTTCTGGTATTACGTTCTCAGTTATCAACACCATTGTCGGTACGCCGTGGAGTACCACAAGAGTCTATATTAACCCCGTTTTTATATTCTATATATGCGTCTCTCTTTTGGCTCTCTTTGCTATCACTCTCTCTACCATTCTACATGCGTGCCCATGCCATGTCAATTGCGCTTCTTCTACCGCTACTTGAACTGGTCTAATATTTACTCCTCCCCTTAAGTCTTGATTTATACTTCTTTAAATTCGTATTTTTCTAGCTATGTGTCTTAAACATTTCTATACTTTGCATCCTGAAAGCTAGATTTATTGATAATGTTCATGATTCGCAAGGGTATGTTACCTTAGGCACCCCTTTGTGTCCTAAGAAACTGCTTAGGTGTTTGCCAACTGCTATTATTCGCTCGCTTATCTCCGCCTCCATTACACCATTCTCACTCACAGCTGTCTAGCTCTCGCGTTCTCGTTTGGTACGTAAGCTACCACAAATGCGTTAATCCTTTTTCTATCCCTATATATTCTATATTTTTCAGAATCTGCAACTCAAATTACATACAACAGTGTTTCCAAATTTGCTTAAGTATTACACAAACAATTTATTAATACATTATTTTTCAGTTTTAGATAAAGTAGTGCATGATGCATATCGTTAGATTGAGAATTAAATTTTCTATCTAATGGCAAGATGGCTCTTAGTAAGTGTCATTTAAAGAAAGTGAATTTTTCTTAAAAACATGTTTAGCAAATTTTATTATTTCATTAAGGGTTGGTTATTCAGCTAATTGATAAAAGAGCTATTATTATGAGTTGATACAGACACTTAGAACAGATTTTCCCCAGTGACGGCTTTCTATGGCAAAAAATTAAATTTGAAAAAAACATTTGAACCGAGCTCGGTGAGACCATTCACAGTTGGGCACCAAATTAACTGTGCTCTACTCAGAACCACAGACCTAAGAGATAGAGTAACAAGGTGAACATAACACAGACACACACCTCACACAATGGTTGCTGTGCAAGCACAAAAGGCGCGCTCCAACTTTGTATACCGAATCCGGGGCAAGTTGAGCATTGTACCGCCAGATGCAAGCACATAAAGCACCAGCCTCTACACCGCAAGGTAAAACGAGGTTACCGATTATACATACATACATCTTCATATAGAATTTTATCCAAATTGATTCATAAATAAAAAAGATAGAAGCATGGGTCCGGCGTCATGATCACCCGATATGCTGTGTGTACCGAATTGAGGCTGAAGTTATTTTAGGGTTATGCAGTTTCAGCATAATCCTAAAGTAATGACACGCTTCAAGCCTTAAGGTTTTGAGATTCGTCTGAAGATGGGGCATTATACTTGAAAAAGCAGTTCAGCGATTTCCCTAATAGTACAGTAAAACTAGGGTTTTACCCAAACATAAAAAAAAGTTTTACTCTGCGGCAAACTGCTCAATACTCTCCGTTTAGTATGTGGTAAAAAATTTCAAAACCTTCCGCGTCAGGTTTAGGCGGGAGGAGGGTGGAAAGGTGGTAAAATGGTAGGTTTCAAAAGTTTTTCGCAAATATCTCGTTAACTATGAGGTTTAGCACAAACTTTACCTTATACAAAATTGATCTAAATTTAATTTACAATAAAAATTGTCTTATGCATTTTTGCGCTCCAGTAAAGGATATGGGAGGGGGTAAAATTACTAATTATATCTATAAATTGAAGAAGGAGAACATTCTTCATTTCACCGATACCACGCTAAATGTCTCCAATGCAGTAAATTTTTCTTCTTGGTTACCTTTCTTCGGTACAGCCATCTTCAACTGTTTGTTAGCTGGAGCATGAACAACCAACAAGGCCAATAAATCGGTGTCATTGCCAATCACGACAGCCTCTTTTTCCTCTTTTGATTCGTCAATTGCAGTAAAGACGATCTTGGTGTCAGCATCACCTTCTGCCTGAGTCACTGTAAAGCCACCGTGCTGTAAGTACCGTGATGACAGCAATCAGTTGCATCTTGTTCTTACTATTAGTTAGAAATTCTGCTTGTCCAAGAGTGACATTAATTGAGTCTTCCACTTTCACTTCAACATCTGTAGTAGTAGTGCGCAAATAATAATAATAATAATAATAATAAAGGCCTTTATTTGTCACACATTATACAATCAAAATAATACAGTTCATTTATTTATTAACCCGGGCGAGATTCAGATTCGCGAAGCTGCGAACCTGTTCTTCCACCTAACCCTAAATTCCGCTTTTACCAAGGAATACAAAATAAAAATTAAACACAACTGAATTATAGATTTATATTCATTGCAAAATGTATATGTATCTATAAATTTAAAGAATTTAAGTACAATCACTCTCAGCACAAATTATCGTAGTTTATCGTTTGAAGTTAAGAGATTATTATCACAGGTAAGTACTTAATTTTAATTTTTTTTAATTTTACACCGCCATAAATTTTGAAATAACTACATTCTTATATTTCTGAAATGATATCTTTGTGATGTCCATAGTCAATGTATTATACCATTTACATATGTTA
Source organism: Agriotes lineatus (assembly GCA_940337035.1). Lineage (NCBI taxonomy): Eukaryota > Metazoa > Arthropoda > Insecta > Coleoptera > Elateridae > Agriotes > Agriotes lineatus. Next base: position 64,508,731 of record OW679199.1, on the reverse strand, counting down.
TATAGGAACGACCGTTTAAACAGTTCGCTTGTGTGTGCAGGAGGAGTAAGCATTCCCTTATATCTTAAATTTAACGTATGGACTTCAGTTCTGAATTTAAGTTTTCGGCATAGATATGAAGGTTGTTTATTAATAAAAATTTTGTAGTAAAGGCACGCAGTGTGTACAGCTCGCCGGTTCTGCATATTAACCCATTTTAGATCTACTAACTTATGGCTTACTCTTTCATATTTTCTAATGCCATAAATCAGTCGTATACACGAATTTTGTAATTTTTGTATTCTGTTACTGTCAAATTGAGTTATACACGTGTTATATACAGTATCAGCATGATCAAAATAAGATAATACCAATGTGTTGCACAGTAAAGATTTGATCTTGACACTAAAAGAGTGCCTATGTTGATATATTACTCGGAGATTGCAATACGCCTTTTGTAGGCAACACGAGATGTGTTGGGTAAATTTAAGATCAGAATCTAAGTAAAGTCCTAGGTCCCGCACTGTATCTTTTAATGGTATAGGTTTTTGCCCTATGTTTATTGCAATAATGTTATTAATTTTGCTTCTATCGGCTTTCTTGCCAAACAGAATAGCAACTGTTTTACTTGCATTAAGTTGTAGACAGTGTTGTTGTAAAAAATCAACTATATTCCCTAGATCGTAATTTAAAGCAGTAACAGATTGACTAATTTCAGACGGACTAAATGACAAGTATAACTGGGTATCATCAGCGTAGCAGTGAATCTTAGCAGATAATACAGCTGTTTGTATTTGTGTTGTTCATCTTTTGTGCTGGGTTCTTCAACATAACCATTTGGCCTCCCCACTTCCCCAAACCCGTTATATAATACACTTGGACCGAATAGTACGAGTTCATAAGCGCTCATGCTTTTTCGGTCAAACAGAAAAAGTTACATTCTTACCTTCTCCATATCTCAGTAATCCTTTACTGGAGCGCAAAACTGCATAAGATGTAGATTACTTTTATATAAGATAAAGTTGCGCTAAACCTAATAGATAACGAGATATTTACGAAAAACTGTTGAAACCTACCATTTTACCACCTTTCCACCCCCTTCCCGTCTAAACCTGACGCGCAAGGTCATGCAACTTTTTACTACATACTAAGAGGAGAGTACTGAAAGGTTTGCCGCAGGGTAGAACTTTTTTTTTGGGTGTTTGGGTTTTGACAATTTTTGAGCTATCTTTACTGTACTATAAATAAACAAATAATGAGACACGCTTGCTAACGTAGGTGCACAGTCATTCGTTCACGTTTTGCGATGCAACGTCGTGTGAATATTGAGTGTTGAATTTGTGAGAACTGTACAGTTGCCTCTTATTTTTTTTATTAAGAAATATTCTAGATCTAAAAATGTCAATTTCGATTTCGAATTTCGAGATGAGACAAGACGAGATCGAGAATTTTCAGGTCTCATCGGCATCACTAGTCTTTCGGTTTCACTCCAACTCACCGTTCTGTTTTTTTAGTCTCTGTAATTCCTAAAACTTCCATATTCGCCTTTTCCATGTCTTCCCAGAACTCTACTTCTTTACCATTTAGGCCTCTCACATTCAATGCCGCTATCTCCTCTATTTTTTTCTTATTGCCCTCCCTTCGTCTTTTTTGTTGTACTTGTTTTCTATCACTTTTCCTTTGTCTTTTGATTACCTACACTTAGTTGTATTCTTCATTTATTTGCGTGGGAAAGAAGCTCTTCGCTTCCTGGAATCTTTGCTGTATTCGGTTCCAGCTTAGAGTCTTTCCAACTACCGTGATCTTTGGTTATCTTATTTTAACTCTCTCTCCCACATTTTTCACTTCCCTTGTTTTTTCTCGTATCTTTCTCGGAAATCTCATCTCTTCATATGTAAGATTGCTAGCTAGAAACACCCCCTCATTTAAATTCCCGTTAATAATAAGTTGTTCCCAGCTTTTTAGCTTCGATTTTCTAATCTCATTAGGAAATTAGATCTGTTATTGGCCTAGTCTTCCTTGATTTTCTTGCTCTAACTTTCTAATTATTATTTCTCATTTCGGTTTTTACTTCTACTACTTCTGCTTTGAACTCCTTCATAAAACATTTAATCATTGCCTCTCCCTCCTGCAATCCCTCTATATTTACCTATATGTATTTTTCTGGTATTCAAACTGTTAGTTTACTTTTTAAGAATAGCTCCTATTCCATATTTCTATCCATCTGTCTCCTTCCTCTCTGCCTCTCTTCTTGTTGCTTTGTTCCTCTCTGTTACTGTTATTTTTGCGATCTTCGATCCATTTATATCCCCTCACTCGCGGTAGCAATAACGCAGGCAGTTTTTTAAAATGTCGTAAGCAGTAATTGAAAGAGAGTGTCATATACCCACAGTTTCTCAAAATCTCCATTTTCAAATAGATAAGAATCCAAGCAAAATTATAAAACTGGCACGTAAAATACTTTGAGCACATAACCAGAACACTAATAAAGATTACGAAGAGGTTGATTATAAAAGGCAAGGTAAATGGGAAATAGTTAAATAGATGATATCCCATACATTGGGCGAGGTAAGTAAAGGATCAGGATCAACAACACTTGCGACAATGTAATTGATCCAAAATGAAGAAATTTAGCGGACAATTACAGAGACAATTTAACGAAGCAAAAAAATAAACGAGCTTTATAAATATATTACCTTAAACTTAATAAAAACAATAACCTCTTCGAATCGGCAAGAAGAAATGTGAATATTGCGATGGTATTGTGCCCTACAAACTCAACTCTGATAGCATTGCCAAACTAATGGACATTTCACTAAAGCTCAGGGTGAGGTATTTTATATAACTGCAAGGCTAAACTTTGAATTTAATAGATTAAATGCATTGGTAAAGAAATGGCAATTAATGTCAGTATAATTAATTAAAGAACGGTTTAAGCAAAGCTCAATTCTCACAAGGATCTAAGTTGAATGTAGGATAAAATTTAAAATATAAGGTTTGTGCAAAGTAATGGCCGATCTATTATTTACAAAATGGTTTGCAAAGGCAAGAAATTGAAGCGAATAATTCAAAGAAAGTTAAACAGTGAAATATTTGTCAGGGTTTTAAAAGAATGGTAGGAAAAGCTAGATAAGCTAATGAAGGTTGCAACGAACAGCTAAGAAAGCTGAAATTAAGGTATTGGTTGGAAAATTGTAAAAATTAACAAGCCAGGGTTAATAAAAATTCAAGAATAGGACACAGCAGATGAACTTAAAATTTGTGTGGAAAAGAAGACAAATGAAATCAAGCGACGCCTTGGTGAAGGAAGTAATTCATAAATTTAATCAGTGCAGTGACTTATGTGAACAGTTTAAAGCAAATTAACAAACGTGCAGTGACGCAAAGACTTGATTAACTAATTATAAATGTGGACCATAATATTACAATAAGTATTTGTAAATAAGTTGTAGATTTTAGGCAAAGTTATAATTATAAGTAAGCATTTTGAACTTGATTCACATCCGTTTTTATTTAAGATTAAAACTAGCAATTGTTTATAGCGGATATTAAGGAAAACAAATGAATAAAAATTAGAATTGACATGGTGTAAAATGTACTCCTAAATAAAGTTAATCTTTATATCCTAAACAAATTATTTTTACAATAAAAATTATACCGGCCAATTCAGTGCAATTTCGTGGTCGTGTGGTGCTATTTGCATCGAAATCCAACACCTCAAGTTGTAAAGTTCTCCGAAGCACGAGCACCATAACCCAACATTGGAGCCAGCCTATTTGGATCTCTGGGTGGAGGCCTGCAAGCTGAGACAGCCCAGAGTGGAAGACTGCAGAGTGTAAATCAGCCAGTGGAGGACGTGCCCGAGGAGTTGCAGCAGCATCAGGCCCGTAGCAGCCCGACAACGAGACGAGCGTCGCCTTCGAGTTCCGATAAGTTCGGCAACAACAGGTACTGTATACATCCCTAAAATAAGCTAAGTGAGCACCGGGAAGTTTTTGCATGTGCACCACGAGTCTTACCCAAGGCAATACAAAACATGTTCATTGCTGTAAAGTGAATCCAGGCCGCAAATTAGCCCAACTTCATAATTTGGGGTTATGTGACAGTTAGATCCGGAAAAGACGCCAACTGAAACAATTGGTGCGTGGATCTGGGCCCCTTTTAACAAATTCTAGAAAAACAAATGATGTAAATGCCGCGAAACAGCCTAATTCAAATATTTACTGGTGGAACTGTGATAAATTTTCACTTTATTTTAAAATCACGATCGCAATTGTTAGCGGGAACCATTTTGATTTAACGTATGACCTACTTTAGAGTATTTGCTTGTGCGCAGTAGTACGAAGGAGGAGTACAGATCCGTATTCAGTTAAATTAAGAATCATACATTCAGCCCAATTGAACCTAAGCGAGAGAAAGGGTAATTGCTTACCGAAAATTTTGAGCTAGCCATAATAATTGTTAATACTTGTAGATAAATAAAATATCAACAGGGCATATAACCATTTATTTTAACGAGTTATTAAATTACAACTCTTTTTAATTGTCTTAGAAATAAAATATTTGCGAGGTAGTTCTTAGTCATTTATTTAATATTAATCATATTAAATTAAAAGCTGTCACTAACCATAGCAATATATCTTCTGATTGCTTGACAGTAGCCTATATTATCTCAGATAAGTTCTAGCAAACTACCTAGAACCAAATACATCCATAATGTATCAAATCTCTTGTAACAGCACCTCAGAATAACTGTGAGGTATGTTCAATCTATACCCACAAGAGATTTGACAAAATGTTGAGGAGATACTATGGGAATACAAATAAAGTTAAGAAGAACGACACAAAGTCGTATAGAAGAGAAACTATATTTGTGATAATAGCAACAAAGAACTTTTGTCACGAACACAAACAAAATACAAAAATTTGTAAAGAGCTTTACACGAAACTTTCCTCGCAAGTGCGGCGTCCTCCCTGATTGCGGTCCGCGGCGATCTCTACACATTTCTGTCCCTTTTACGATGTTTACCTTGTATCTGTTGGGTACAATTTTCACCATGGAAAAAAGCAAATCTATGTGCAAGGGTAAGAATCATAGCCCGTAGTAACTCTTCGTAATGATCCCAATTTATTTTCTTGATTGAGATTTTCCCCTTGACGAATAAGATAAAGCTTCGGCGATCAGGCAGGCGTTGCACGACCGCCTGAGAGCCGCGGTGTTGCCCAGAGAAAACCACAACAGGCATAATAAGGGTGCAAATTTGTTTGCATCTCGGGGCCGCAATTAATCCCAACACTTATTAATTTATTCACTCCAGTTTGAATAAGGCGACCTGCGCGCCGATTACATGGTAATTGGCCCATTATTCACGCGGGAGGACCGCGGGCGACATCTGCGGGCGAGGACGCGAACGGAAGCTGCGATCGCTGCTGAATTATGCATGTTTTAAATTTCGGTTTCGGTTTTCGTTCGCTCAAGCCTTCGGCTTAGTTGTTTTGGATGAAAATATTTGCTTTCAACCTCTGGAAAAGCTTGACAAAGTTTTCAGCCGAGTTTTATTGTGAAACTGAGCTTCATGGCATTCTGAGAAACTTAATACTAATACCGGCTGACAACTAAAAACTGTTCTGAGTCTGAGTCTCTCCTTATACAATACATTTGCAAAGAAACATTGTTGGAGTGGTGATTAAAAAACAAACAGTGAATGAAATATAGGTCCATCATTTTGAACCTTAGCTGCAAGGTTTAACAACAAAACTAAATTAAGCAATACAAGACATTCTCAATACAATTAAGGCAGATAAACACGAAGCAACCGAATTAAAATGTGGGTACGTGCAATAAGCAATATTGACTTGCTCCACTCCCTTCTCCAAATATGAGATAGCGAGGTCATAAAATTACCATTAAAGTTGTTTAAAGTTCCATATTAGCTGTAAATCACAAAATGCTAGTAGTTTAAATTAGATTATGCACAGCACAACCATGCAGTTAAGCAAAAATTTTAATTGGTTTACTCTTCAGAAGTACAACTTTGAAATTGAAAGCCTAGCAATTAATACATTTCCACTAGTTTGAACAATCCACTTCAGAATTGTACATTTATTCAAAATATAATTCAGACATTGCCGCTTTAGTACAGAGGAAAATTATAAATTTACCAATCAACTTTTATATTGGTTTTCAAGCCAGCGCCATCTCTTCACATTTAGTTAAAGTTGTAACTCTTGAAGCAGAAAACTGAAATTGTACAGAATTTTACAATATGCATAAGCTACTACGCATGCTATTAAACTACTTGCTACGAGATGGCAGCAGCGTATATGTTGCACTGGGGCAAGTAGATATATTGTATACTGATATCAAACTTCAAACAAAGCGAGGCGGAGCTAAATACCTCCTAACGCATCAGCTTCTTCTGCTAAAGCCGGGACTACACTGAATTAACGCGTTGTCTCAAAATTCTCGTTTTACACAATACTGGTATAAAATGAACTAACATATGTCGTATTGATTGAGAAGCATTTGCTCGAAGTCAAGTTATGTTAGCTACTTGTTGCGCCAGCGGGTAAGCGTTCACAAGTCAATACTTCCGAGAGGTATATAAAATTCAGAAGCTAACTTTACGCTAATACTCATACGAAAACGATACGACAAATAACGGGTTATTATAAATATATTGTTGAAGGTTCCCCTAATAAACCAGACTTCAAGTTCATTCAAAACAAGTTTAGAAAACCCTAGCAGAAGCAGAGTGGCGCAGTGGAAGCGTGCTGGGCCCATAACCCAGAGGTCCGTGGATCGAAACCACGCTCTGCTAACAATTATTTTTAAATTTCTATCAGATAGACTCTAATTTTTATATAGTAACGTGGACAAGGTTGAGTAAAATTTGCCAAATATTTTTTTTCGCAAAAAGATCTATAAAAATCAATTCGAAATTGAAATTTACACTAAAGATAATAAGGAGTTGGCGATAATGCGTTAACGTACACATCATGTAATTGCAATTACAAGTTTGATGCTTCACTTAGAGAACAATGGACGAAAATGTATTTCCATTCATAACGGCAAAACTAAAAGGATAGATTTTCTTTTCATGAAAATATACGGCGATGTCCTATGAAGCTTTGGAACGATGGTGTCAGATTTTTATTTCACGTACCTGATTTCCCTTCGGAGAGTAGGGCTCATTCACCAAAATTTTATTCAACGGCTGCCATATCCAGGATAAAAAATAGAGGCTGTGCATGTTTGGCGGAGTATATTACAACTTATTATAAGGAAGTGAAACTAATTACAGTATCTTCCAAATCAGAAATGTATTGATGCAACTTACAGATGATGTATGTATGTACCTCTATAACCATAAACATTTGTAATGGTATAGATATAGATATTTTTATTTTATAAAAGTAATCTCCTTCATTGATTCCTTGCGATAATTCAAAGAGCGGCAGGTTTAAAAATAAACCAAAAAAAAACAAGAAAATTTGAAGAAAATTTTGGAAGTCGGAGATTAATATTCCTACAGAGTTTTATTTTACATAAAACTGCAAGGTTTTATCGCATATAATGTTTATTATCCAACTTTCGACTTTTTGGCGCATATAAAATAAATATTTAAAATTTTTCTAAAAAAAGCTTATTTTAATATCTTCAAATAAAAACACTGCCACTGCCACAGTCGTAGCTACCAGTGTTCAGTATGTTTAAGGGCCCGCTGCTTGAAAGAGGCCCGGCGAAGTCGGAGCTTAATCTAACTTGCCCTTCATCAATAACAATTAAAAAGATCTGGTGTGATACACGCACTCAACTTTCTTTTACAGTGATTCTATAATTAGCCAAAAATTTTATTTTTAATTTTCAAAAATTGCAGCGTTAGATGAAAAGACAAATTTTAAGCCGAATTCATAAATGTAATAATATGCCCGGTTATTCTCTGATTGATGTCATTTTTGGCAGTGGTCTATTATGACAGTGGAAAAAGTTCGACAAAAAAGTTTTCTCTAACGATTTCAATAACATATCATAATATACCGGGTGTTCTATTTAAAATACCAAAGTTGATAGCGACTTTCGGTATAACCGAAAGTGACACCACAGTCAAAATATTGTAGTGTAGTCGCTCTTACACATAAAATCCATGGCCAAAGTTTCATATTTTCCATTTTATTAGTTCTCTATAATGCCCTAGAATATGGAGTTAATAAAAAAAGAATATAAAGAACCCCAGTTTAGAGATATCCAACTGGAAAATCACCTATCTCACATCAATACACATTAGAAATGTAATAAAAATGTAACGTTTGAAGAAATTTGTTAGAGCCGTTTTTGAGAAAATCGAAAAAAAATTAAAAAATCACAAAGGTAAACACCATAGGTACTGCCGGTTATGCGATTTTCTTCAAAAGCTTGCTGTTGCATCGACATAGTACACAAAACTTGTAAATGAAGTTTCAACGGCATACCTCTTTTCGTTTTTGAGATATTCTGTTCACACACCAACACACACACACAGACTGACTGACAGACAGACTAATGAACAAAAACAGTTTTTTTTTTGTTCAGAGGACTCTAAAACATGAAGATTGGTTAAAAACTCAATTTCGATTTTTTTGGGTGAATCCAATACTTCCTTTATTGTAAAAGGAAGTAAAAATCTGTAAACGACTTCTCGGAACTCCCTCGCCAGTAAAAGCTTTAAAAATAGAAATTTGGAAAATATCTAATGAAAAAGGTGTTACTCCCTTTTAAAATGTTTCTCGCATCACCCTTCACACTTATCATAGAACAAGAAAAATGGGAAGCAAGGCCTAAGTGATTCCATTTGTAAAACAAGGATAAAGGTTTAAGCTACATCGGAATATGAACTATTTAGCAGGTTCACCCAGTGGTATATTCGGGCCCGTAGAGATGGAACGCGTTCCAAACTTTTTTCAAACGTCATAATACAAAATCATCCATGTAAGCAATATTATCTAAAGTTATTTTCGCACGCCCTCGATGAATCTGAACCTAATATTATTTTTATATTTATATGACACAATTATTGCAAATAAAAAATTGAGTTTTTTATACTCTCTATCTATTGGTTCAAAAATGTACCAACTTTCGTAAGAGAATAAAAACTTAAGTTATATGAAAAACATGATTTTCTTCGAACAAATTTGAGATAAAGCAAAAATAAACAGATTTTAATGTTTTACTGTGTTTACACTGTATCTATTAGGTTCAAAATGTACCAATATTACTTTTCTCTAACAAACAGTTCTGGAATTTATTATTTTAAGCTGTTCACCTGTTTCTTTGTTGCGCCCAAAACGTATTTTTGCCAAAAACACTGAATCCTTGAATATTGTCTATCACGAGAACTAAAATGAAATTAAATGTTGTTTGTACAACGGGCATAATCGAGATTATAGCCTTCGTGTTGCAATCTATTGATTATGTCCTTTATACATAAACTAGCTGAAACCCGCGGCATATGCCGCATTTAAAATGTACGACAAATGTAATAACTTTTGTTGCACTAAAGAAAGTTTTAAAAGCACGCTAGAGATTGGCAGTAAGGAAAAGTTCCAAAAAATATATTTTCAAATGGAAAGTTTCTGGAAAGGAAATGCTCGCCTCTGGAAGGCGTCCTAATTAATACGACGTTGTTGGAACGCAGTCAAAAAAAAATCAGGAAAGAATTAATACTCTTATGAGATTATAAGTGAGAATTATTTGTGCCACCGAAATAATTTTCAGCTGCTTGCAATCTGTGTTTCTTTTCGGGTTTAAGCCGTTGAGCGTCATAAAAATATAAATGCGGTAACTCAAGTCTCCAGTTACGCCGTTACTGTTATTGTTAAATAACTCGATTAATTATTATTTCTTTGTCATTTTAAACTGAAATTATTATTATTATCTCTATAATAGCAACCATAAGTAACTGTTTATAATGTTTATATGCTAGCGAGTTGTTCTTAAATCGCTAGTGAATTAATAGTAAAGTACTTTTTTTTTCTATAATAATTTTCAAGGTCAACTCTAGGGGAAAAGTTGCATTCCTGCAGGGTCCCTAGCTTTAATAATGTTGGTATATAGATTTTCAGTTCTTTTCTTCCATTAAAAAAATGATTGTCATTTTGATAGATATGTCATAATAGTGGGTAAAACGAACAGCATAGTAAAATATTGCAAATCCTTTATCTAAAAGACGTGTCTGTCTGGGACGCTGTTTCAGCAGCCAAACCGTAAGAGATAGAGAAAAAAGTTATTGAAGTTATATGTTTGTAATGGTCATGTCAGGTCAGGAACCGAATTTCAGTCACGTGACACTTCCGGTTTTCGAGAAATCACGTGATTTCCGTCTGTCTGGGACGCTGTTTCAGCAGCCAAACCGTAAGAGATAGAGAAAAAAGTTATGAAAGTTATATGTTTGAAATGGTCATGTCAGGTCAGAAACCGAATTTCAGTCACGTGACACTTCCGGTTTTCGAGAAATCACGTGATTTCCGTCCGTCCGGGACGGTCTTTTTTGTTTTATTAAATGAGACATTTGTCACACTGGACTGCTAGTTTATTAATTATTAAACTTACAATATTTGAAAATCAACATAATGAACGTTTGCAAAATTAAAGAAATTTGTCAAGAGTTCAAATTAAGAAACTTTGACATTCAAAATTGACACATAACCATAATTTTAAAAAAGTGCTACCAACACGAGGTATAAAAATTTCCTAGCGTTTTAATCACATATCTACCAACATTGTAACACTTTGACAGTTATTATAGAAAAAAAAACGTACTTTAGATTGTTCTACAAGTTAAGAAAAGGGAGAGTTTTACAGCGAATGTAAAAGTTTTACGTGAGCATGGACGAATCACTTTTCCAATGTGTTGAACATGCAATTTTTCCGTGTAGTTGACAAAAATATCTTTTTCAATAATTTTGGCCAAAGTATGGAACCGCAATTTTTACTGTACTGTAAAAATTAACTAAATGAATTAATAACAGATTCATCCATTTTCAAGTAAGCTTTATTCTATAATGTATAATGGTTAATTTGTACAGAGTTTGGCAGCGAAGCAGGGGTGGAGATATTTCTAAAACTATTAGAGTTACATGAATATTGTGTATATAAAAGTTGTAGGTACGAAAGTGGTGCACATTACTAAAATATTTTTGATTATACAGGGTGTCGCAAAAAAGTATGGCGAATCAAACTTACTTTCTTTAAATAGAATGCCCTATATTTGGGTAGCTTAAAAGTTTTGTATTGAAATACTCATCATTTTTATATAAAGTTGTACGGGTCTAACGTCAACTGTTTTGGAGATATTAACGATTTTATGCAAAAAAAATGCTGAACTTCAGGCGACTGCTGTAAGCGACAGAAAACAATTGAATGAAGAAAAACGTTACCAAAAAATTATGATTTTTGTCAACTATCTTTCAAGTGTAAAATGGTGGATCTGGGTATTAATTTTATATAGGGTGCTCAATATTTGCAAATTTAATCATTTCGATTTTTTTCAAATGGAACGCCCTGTATATTTTTGTATTTTTGAAGAGCCCTTTTAATGAGCTTTCTTTTGATATGTTACTTCATACTTCTAAGTTCAACTGTTTTTCAGATATGTGTGTTTGAACATAAAAACAATTTAAACGCCTTAAGATGCTTTATTTCAAGGGATAAAAAACAAACGCCCTTAAAATAGTGATTTAAACGCATGATCTCTCTAAAAATAAAAGCACAAAATCAGGTTTAGAAAATATAAATTCAATCAGTGTTGATGCAGGAAATTATAAACACGAAAAAACGATAAATGCAGGAATAAATTAATTATTTTAAAGGCGTTTGTTTTTTATCCCTTGAAATAAAGCATCTTAAGGGGTTTAAATTGTTTTTTATGTTTAAACTCGCATATCTGAAAAACAGTTAGAACTTAAGAGGTATGAAGTAACATATCAAAAGAAAGTTCATTAAAAGAGCTCTTCAGAAATACAAAAATATACAGGGCGTTCCATTTGAAAAAAAATCGAAATTAAATTTGTATAACATTAATACCCAGATCCACCATTTTACACTTGAAAGATAGTTTACAAAAATCCTAATTTTTTGGTAACGTTTTCCTTCATTCAATTGTTTTCTGTCGCTTACAGCAGTCGCCTGAAGTTCAGCATTTTTTTTTGCATAAATCGTTAATATCTCCAAAACAGTTGACGTTAGACCCATACAACTTGATATGAAAATGAAGAGTATTTCAATACAAAACTTTTAAGCAACCTAAATATACGGCATTCTATTTAAAAAAAAATAAGTTTGATCCGCCACACTTTTTTGAGACACTCTGTATAATCAAAACTATTTTAGTAATGTGCACCACCTTAGTACCTACAACTTTTATATACTCAATATTTATGCAACTCTCATAGTTTTAGAAATATCTTCCACCCCCGCTTCGTTGCCGGACCCTGTACAAATTAACCATTGTACATTATAGAATAGAGCTTACTTGAAAATTGATGAATCTGTTATTAATTCATTTAGTTAATTTTTAGGTGAAACCAATATGATTTTGAGCAGTTATGAAAAATATCGAAAAGTCACTTTTTTTAATGTCACCAATGGCAATGTGAAAAAATAATACATTATAGAAAAAGAAAAGCATAATTTGTGAGTTTGCAGCTCAAGGGCGATGCCAAGCACTACAAATACACAGAGGGAAAAATGGTGTTCTGCCCTGCCGCGTATATACAATTTTTTCAACTGCCAGGATCAGAACCGTAAGAAACATATTTTTCGACGACTCACATCGAAAGTAGATTTTTCTCACTGTCATTCGACAACAGAAAACTGACATTTACCGCTGAGTGTGCGTTTTCATCACTTTGCTGCTCACCGAGCGTTTTGGGTTTCCATGTGAACAAAATAGGTAGCTACGTCCGAATGTTTCCTTGACAATGCCGTCATTTGTCCGAAATAATCGCGTCACATGTCTAGTAGACTGCACGAGTAATGTTAACTGATTGTCAATTAATATTTGCAATAAAATAAAATATGATATTTTCCATTAATAATATGCTCAGTCGTCGAAAAAATAGTATGTATGTTTCGAGCTAAAAGTGCGCTTGCCACTTTTGCATGATTGCTGGTTTCGGCTTTGCCTCAACCAGCAATATTCACGTGCAAGCGCAAGAATGCACTTTCAGCTCTTAACATACAATATACTATTTCATTACTCTAAATCAAAATTATGCTGTAATACGGATTGGGCCATAATTATAACGGGTGTTCATAAACAGTCGTCATCCCAGTAGGTTTCGACTTCAGAAACGTATGTCTATTAAAATTGAGAATAAATGCGTTATGACAGTACTCAATGACGTTTCATTGTGTTGCACGAATAATCAAAGATATAACATTTTGTTTTTCAAAGCAACTGGGATGACGACTGTTATGAACACCCTATATATAACAGCAATGAGATAACATGAACAACAAAATAGAATGCTTAGGTAAGTAAGAGATGACCATACAAAAAAAAATTATTTTAGTAGGCATGTGTGGTTGACATCTGTCATAATTAAATGTGCGTCAGGCCTACTCCATATTTGCTATTATGTTTATCTCTTTCTTACTCAAGCAATACGTGTTATTTTCTTGTGTTATCTTATTGCTGTTACAGTGAAATTCCCCTTCGCGGATACACGGTAACCTCCCTTGGACAGACAGTTTCTCATGGTCCCGACCGACTCTCATATAATTTGCATTGTGTTAACTCCCTCTTGGACGGACATTCTCTTGAACGGACGCGGACACAAGAAAATGTTCTCTTAAACGGACAAAAAACAAAATAAAAAATAAACGCCTTGTCTCATTTTTCTGTCGCAAGTGTCGCTGTTGCATTTCTCAATCGCGCCGCGCGCCAACTTCGCTGCCTGCCTTCACTGAGGGACTTTCCCGAGGTAACCGGGGATTCACCGACTTCAATCTTTCGGTACACGCGGGGGATTCAGTATTAGTCTGACGTCTATGCGGAAAAGACACAGTGGGCGACACATTCATTGTAGAAATGGCGCCAAATATAAAAATTCTCACGCTTAAACAAAAAATTGAGATTGTTGAAGTTCACAATAGGGAAAAGTTAAGTGTAAGGAACTTATCCAAGCGTTTTGATATCGGAAAAACAAACTGCTGATATAAAACATAAAGAAAGTATTTTGTATGTAGTAATATTTTGTAAGGTAACAAATCCTTATTTTTTCCTTAAGTTTTAAGTTTTTTGTTTATTTTAAAAACATTTACATACATATACGTTTTAAATGTCCCAAATTCTTTAATTACAGTTTTCATTAAAAAACCGATTTTGTTTCATATTTCTTTTAGGCGGACACCTCTTGAACGGACACTTTCAGTCGGTCTATATAATAATAAACACAGAAAGGAACATTAACACATAAAATAACTTTTCATATCAAAACTTGTACATTCAAAATAACTTAAACAAAAAAAAATTACAAGTACTTTCTTAATTCAGCAATTTTTGTCTGAATTATGTTAGACTCATACGTTGTATCGCGTTCTATTTTTTTTTGTTTAGATTCTAGCATATATATTTCTTGCGTGGCTTTTCTCTTCAGCGATGCTTCTTCACTTTCCTGTTGCTCTTCTTTTCTTCTTTGTTCCAAAGCCAACTTATATTTGAAGCTAGAATTTTTTACATAGGATCTCATTTTGTCACTAATGACAACATTTAAAACATCACCCTTGCTGTGTACAGCATCATAAACAACACGCTGACAAGTAAGAGATTCCTCTTTTAAATTTTCTACTAATAAATGTTTATTAATGGAAAATCCAGCCTCTACATTAGCATTTCCATGGGACATAATCAAAATGAATTTAACAATGTTCCATAAATTTTCGAATTCATGTCCCACAAGCAAACGATGATAAAAGCAATCCAGTCTCTCAGCCTCTTTATACAAAGCGATTTCAGAAATCTTAGTTTTAATAAATGTCGCATATTCAATTTTTGATCGTTCTGCTGTAGTCGCTGTAATAAACTCATGATCATGTAATATTTCTAGTAATTTATCAAATTTTTCCATTAACCATGATACAGAATTAGTATTAATTGTTTTTGGATTAAGCGAAGTAACTGCATGTACCAACAGATACTTTATACATCTTTCTGTTATTTTTTTTTACAGTTGCCTTCACAAAATGCTGGCAATCTTTTAAAAATAATAATTTGTCTTTTTAATTTAATTTTTGGTTCTTTAAATACCTTCTTGTTTCAAATCCCACATCAACATCCTTCACGTTTTTCAGATTAGAAGCATTTTCCAAATTAATTTGTAGGATTTGCTGTATATTTAAATCTGATGTATCAACTTTTACAATTCGACACAATAAATTTCGGATTAATGCTTCCATTTCGTCTTTTAAAAAAGATAACATTGGATTAGAAGTTTGATACTTCTTTAAAAATGGGTCTAATATAGAAGCAATCAAAGCAAAGAAAGCTAATTTTGGTTTTATAAATGAATCTTTACAACCTGACTTAACATTTGTTACTGAAATATTTACTGGCAGTTTAGTTTTAGAGTGTTCTATGTAAGTTTTTATGTGATCTAGAATTTCAATAGCTCTAGTTGCTGCAGAATGATTCTCAACCATCGTGTTACACAAAATTTCTTGGGAAAATGGTGGGATTCGGTCACGTTTTGAAAATTTGCCCTTCGCTTGGGAGAATCCTTAAATAGATAATAAATTCCTCTAAGGAATTCATTCATTTTCCAGCCAGCAGATTTGTGCCCAGTTTGCAATGCTCCATGTACTATATGAAGCCCACAAGAATCAATATCAAGTATCTTTTTTGTTGTTGACTTCATCCGATGTTCTTTTAATAAAGAAAAAAACTTCCAATCAACATTAGGGCGGCCCATGGAAATCTACAAGAATATTATTATTAGATAACTTGTTTAATGAAAGTAAATTATTTATAAAACTTATTACCTGTAAAATCCTATTTAAATGAAGGGATTGAACTTCCTCTAAAAAATATTTTAAATGTTGTATAATGGAAGACTTGATACTATTAATTTAATGAAACGGCAGTTGGCCGTATCTGAACATTTGCGTCCACGAAAACAGACAGTAAAGGCGGTATCTAACAAAACAAAAAAAGAAGGCGGCTTCTACACGCAGATACTGCTTTTCACTTTTGCATTTTGCATATGACGCCTTCTTGTGCTTTATAAGTAACAAAATTTCTGTAAATACCGCCTTTTTTCATCTGAAAATCATAGTTACAGTGCAGATATCGATTTGTTACTTACCTAAAATGATTGGAATTTTGTACCAATTCCAACGATACCAATAACTCAATTTCAATTTTTTTGTAGATACCGCCTTCTTGCTTATGACGGCAGTATTGAGCTATACACATTTCTGCTGCCATCAATGTATTTATCCCAACAGCGTTAGTTTTAATTTGGGATACTTCAAAGTGACGCTGCAGCACATAAGAAAAGAAGAAAATTAAGCGCTTCAATGCTTTATTATTAGTGTCGTGTCATACCTCGATCATAGCTGTAGAGTTGGATGTTGATGGTACAGCACGGTTTTGTGTATTTCTTACGTAATCTTCAAAATGTCGCTATAATAGAAGAAACAAAACAAAAATTAAATAATAACTGTTTCTGTAATTCACCGTTGATCAGCATACCTAAAAATCTGCCAGCTGTGAAGGGTTTACTTGTTCAGAATCATCGGAGTTGGATGTTGATGGTACAGATTCGAAACGTGCAAAAACATTTCCAGAATTAGACGATGTAATAGGTGCTGCCTTCAATGTATTTATCCCAACAGCGTTAGTTTTAATTTGCGATACTTCAAAGTGACGCTGCAACACATAAGAAAAGAAGAAAATTAAGCGCTTCAATGCTTTATTATTAGTGTCGTGTCATACCTCGATCATAGCTGTAGAGTTGGATGTTGATGGTACAGATTCGAAACGTGCAGAAATATTCCCAGGAATAGCTGATGTAAGAATAGTAGGTACTGCATTCAACTTCAATGTTCTAATGCCATCAGCGTTAGTTTGAATTTGCGATACTTCAAAGTGACGCTGCAGAAAATGAAAGCTATAAGATTGTAGATACAATTTTATTCAAAAGTACTTACCTCACATAACCGTGAACCATTAGACGGAGCCCAATTCTTGCTTTTGCAAAATGTAGTCCAATAATGTCGTTGTTGCAAATTTTTGGGAAATCTGAACAACGCTATTCCCTTACCTTGCTTTGTACTACAATTATCTGATGCACAGTAGACCATTATCACAGAATTAATACTTGTAGCAACTGCTAGAAGACATTAGTTATTGTTTTGTGTAGTTGACTAATCAACACAAAGGAAACACGAGGTAAGAAATTTATAGGTTAGGTTATGTAGCGTAAGCATCGAAGACGCTTTCACACTATGCTAAAATGTACGGCTCTTTTTCTTGGGTGCTTGGCAGCATTCAACGACGAGATATGACTATCAAAGAAATTTGACTTCCGTTTGAATCTGGCTGCGTAATTTTAAAAAACACAAGAAATAGGCATAATAAATAATTGTTTTCTGTGTTAATATCGCTATTAAAAGTTAAGGGAAGTTTGTTTACAAAAACCCGAAAATAGAAATTGGCGAATGCAACCGTGGTACTTTTAGTTGTGTAAACACGGCTTTTAGTTTTCTGCATTATTATAAGTGATGGGCCCATTGTGCGACCAAACTAAAGCGGTGCCCTTAGTAGTGGTGGGCTGATGCCCAAAGTCCCCCAACATGGATCTTTTGATTGTAGCATATGCAGAGAATTTACAGAGGAATTGTTTTACTGTCGCATCCTCGAGGTTGAATCCTACACATGGTGGGATTCAATTAGTCCCATCCTGTTTGTATGCTTATTTAGTTTGCAGTTCCCTGACGGTAGATCTTCCACAAGTTAAAGATTATTCTTTGGTAACAGTGTGCAGAAGGTTGCATTTTTTCAGGATGTATTTTCAATATCAATCCATGGATCGTCTTCTTCTTTTCCTTATTTTAGGCTTGCAGTCTGTTCTATCTAACCATTTAATTTTCTTGGGAGGTGGATGTCCAACTTTCTACCCATCTTTTAGGTGGTTTTCCTACTGGCCTGCGTGATCTGGGTTTTCCATCTCGTGCAATCCTCACTACTTATTCTTTCTGGAGTCATCCTGAAAACGTGCTGATTCCGTTCTCGTTTTTGCTGCTTCGACCATCTTACAATATCTGGAACATCGCATTGTTGTCTGATATCGTTACTTCTTGTCTTGTCTACCAGCCGATTTTCTGTTATTTTGCTGAGTACTTGCATTTCGGTTGTTCTTAACAGTGTTTTAGTGTTCTTAGTTTCCGCTCTGGATTCCACGGCGTAAGTCATGCTGGGTCGGACGCATGTTATTTATATTCTAACCTTTGCCTTCCGTTTCCGGTATTTCCATGTTATGTTGTAGGCATGCCAGGTCAAATGAGTGGAATAATCTTTGGAGCTTCTCCTCATCTTACGCTATTAAAACGGCGTCGTCAGCATGACATACTAATTTTAATTCCCAAGCGAATCGCCTTGTCTAATTCCGGTCTGTATTTGAATTTCTACCGTCAGGTTGTTGTTTACTATTATGCGTGTTGTGGTACCAGTATTTAGGTGTACTATCGCTCTGATTATCTCTTGAGGCAGGTTTTGTTCTCTAAGTATTTCTATTATGTCAGGCAGTCTCACTTTGTCGAATGCTTTTTGAGATCGACAAAGCACAAGAAGGCTGGTTTCTCAAATTTAATTGATTTTTCAACAATTTATCGTAACGTGAAGATGGCGTTTACAGTAGATCGGTTTTTTTAAAACCCTTGTTGTTCGTGGCTCATGCCGATGTAGTTGTTTAAGCAAGTTTTCAAGATAGCAGTAAATTCTCGTACGAGTTCTCATAGGAGGTAGACCTGTGGCAAGTTGCCCCAGTAGTGAAACAGCGTTTTTCGGTTTTCCCGTGTTTAACTTATTGCAATGGTGTTCACTCAAGGACAACAAAAAGATATTGCAGATATCACTAAAAATCTGTTCAAGGATTTAGTATCTGATGATGAGTGCTTAGAAACCATAGCAGATAAACTTTTGCTAATGGTCGTTAAAAAGTCGGAAGATAAAATGGAGAAGTTCATGGACAAGATGAACGATATGCAAAAAAAAATTGTACGTCGGCAGGAAGAGATCGAGGGACTAGAAAATTCCTTGGATGACCTAGAGCAATACACCAGAAGTAATAGTTTAGGTGTATTTGGAATCAAAGAAGAATCGAGTGAGATAGTGGAGAAATCGATTTTTTATGTTTTTAAGAATAAGATGGGTCTACACATTGTTGAATATTTTATAGACAGGTGTCATCGCTTTGGTAAAGTCCAAGCAAACAAAATTTGAGCGATTATACTTAAGTTTACTACTTTGGCTACAGGGCAATGGTATTCAACGCCAAAAAAAAAACTGAAGGGGTCAAAAATGTTGATAAGAGAAGATCTGTCAAGGGTTCGAATGGACGTACTAAATAATGTAAGTGAAAAGTTTGGTTATAGAGACACATGGTCACGAGATGGGATTATTGTAATGAATAAAAATAATAAAAAATCTTATCAAAAGACAATGAGGGATTTCGAAAAATTGTGTAAGGAGTAAAGTCAAATTAGGCTGGAGTAACTTCCTATGAAATTTAAATTTTGTTTTGTTATTTATATTGAGGTTCTTTCTTTCTATATTCAACTTGTTTATATCATTAGTTTAATTTAATTTTTAGTTTATTATAAAATTCATTAATTGCAAGCAACTCAAAATCTACAAAGTATTTTATTATGAAGGCTAAAGAACTTAACATTAATTTATTATCAAAATGTTCGGAGCCAGAGAACAAAAACACATATTTTATTTAATAATCTGCTTTCTGGGGAATACGATATCATTGCACTAACAGAAACCTGCTTGGACTCTGATATCTATAATAGGGAACTATTTAATGCCCGCTATAACGTGTACAGGTGTGATAGAAATAAAGTGTTATCAAATAAAAAACGTGTAGGTGGTGTTATTGCTGATAATAAACGGCACAAATCTAAATTAATATTAAATAGCAACACAACCGAGTCTTTAATAGTAAGTAAGTAAGTAGTAAGTAAGAAAGATGTTTACAACAAAATGACACACAATTCATTTACAAACAGATTTGACATAGTTAGAACTTAACCTTTTAAACTGAGATACATTTGTTGGCTGTTTCGCTTCATCAGGCATTTTATTATATAATTTTAAACCTTTGTAATATAGTTTTTTTTATGAACATGCTTTGGTTGTTGCAGGTAATCTTAAATTATTTACACTTCTGGTCTCGTAACTATGTATATCTCTATTGTATACAATAAATTTATATAAATATGCAGGTAACTTGTTATTAACAATTTTAAAGATCAGAATTAATGTATTAAAATAAATTCGCTGTTTAATACTAAGCCATTTCAGAGTTTCCAACATTAAATTGATGCTGGTTCGTTTATTACAAAGTATGTAACAATCAATCAATGTAACAATCATTAGCAATTATACAGATAGTATTTGTAGGTAAAATTTAATTTCTGGTAATGAATCTGTATAAGAAACCCCACTTTATTCTTAGTTGTTAGGTAATCTATAAAAGCAGTGTACTATGTAATTGATGGGAAAGTGCATTTGGTTAGCAAACAAAATGGATCAATTAGAGTGTTTTTGCTTGCAGAAGACGAAGGAATTAATTTGAATTTTATGTTAAATGCAGCAGAAGATCTCGCTCAACCTATTGAAATGGAAGATTTGGAGGAGAGAGGGAATGTTATAAGAAACGGAAGTTAAGTATTTCGAAGAAGTTGTACCACGATATCCAGACAGCCAATTTAAAGAACGTTTTCGAATGTCTCGGGCTATATTTCAGGTATTCATTTTTTAGTTACATGAATATAATACATTTGTAAGTACTTTCATACCACTGGCATTAAGCCTGTATGACACGACGCTAAATTTTATCCAAAATTTACTTGTAAATTTTCATAAAAATGTTAAGCACCGTTGCATGCAGAAAATTGGCTGCTAAATTTTGCGCTGAATTTTCATGTAAATTATTTAGAACTTGTTCTAAATTTCCTGGTAAATATACGTGTAAAAATGCGCAGAAGTATCGTAATCAGACTAAACTTCAGCGCATGACGCAGAATGTAAACATAAACATAACCTGCATTTAACCGGTTAGGACGCGCGCGTGGGTAAAAAATAACCCACCGCTGAAAAAAACTTAATAAAATCTAAAATCTTTTTGCACACGCTTCCGCTCCTAGGTACCTCTCGAGTAGACTCTCCAAAGTACAAATGCATCGTATTTATGCTTTTGATATCAGTTACAATCTAGCTGTAACGGGATAATATGTTATGGGGTAAATTTTACCCACGCGCTCATCCACTTTAAAAGTCGTGAAAAGTGATTAATTAGAAATAATAATGGAATCACGTCCTTTTACTTCGAAATGGGCATTTAAACAACCTCTGGCAGAAGCTGATTTGGAAAAGATTGTAGATGAAATGTCACACACTGAAGATCATGTACCGTCAAGTGATGATTCAGAAGTAGATGAAAACATGTGAATTTTAAGAAATAAAAAGCCGTTTTAATATATATAATATTATTATTTTGCTCTTAATGATCCATTAATATGTTTTACTACTACATAGTGCAATAATTGCGTCGTGTCATACAGGCTTAATGCCAGTGGTATGAAAGTACTTACAAATGTATTATATTCATGTAACTAAAAAATGAATACCTGAAATATAGCCCGAGACATTCGAAAACGTTCTTTAAATTGGCTGTCTGGATATCGTGGTACAACTTCTTCGAAATACTTAACTTCCGTTTCTTATAACATTCCCTCTCTCCTCCAAATCTTCCATTTCAATAGGTTGAGCGAGATCTTCTGCTGCATTTAACATAAAATTCAAATTAATTCCTTCGTCTTCTGCAAGCAAAAACACTCTAATTGATCCATTTTGTTTGCTAACCAAATGCACTTTCCCATCAATTACATAGTACACTGCTTTTATATAGCCCGAGACATTCGAAAACGTTCTTTAAATTGGCTGTCTGGATATCGTGGTACAACTTCTTCGAAATACTTAACTTCCGTTTCTTATAACATTCCCTCTCTCCTCCAAATCTTCCATTTCAATAGGTTGAGCGAGATCTTCTGCTGCATTTAACATAAAATTCAAATTAATTCCTTCGTCTTCTGCAAGCAAAAACACTCTAATTGATCCATTTTGTTTGCTAACCAAATGCACTTTCCCATCAATTACATAGTACACTGCTTTTATAGATTACCTAACAACTAAGAATAAAGTGGGGTTTCTTATACAGATTCATTACCAGAAATTAAATTTTACCTACAAATACTATCTGTATAATTGCTAATGATTGTTACATTGATTGATTGTTACATACTTTGTAATAAACGAACCAGCATCAATTTAATGTTGGAAACTCTGAAATGGCTTAGTATTAAACAGCGAATTTATTTTAATACATTAATTCTGATCTGCAACAACCAAAGCATGTTCATAAAAAAAACTATATTACAAAGGTTTAAAATTATATAATGAAATGCCTGATGAAGCGAAACAGCCAACAAATGTATCTCAGTTTAAAAGGTTAAGTTCTAACTATGTCAAATCTGTTTGTAAATGAATTGTGTGTCATTTTGTTGTAAACATCTTTCTTACTTACTACTTACTTACTTACTATTAAAGACTCGGTTGTGTTGCTATTTAATATTAATTTAGATTTGTGCCGTTTATTATCAGCAATAACACCACCTACACGTTTTTTATTTGATAACACTTTATTTCTATCACACCTGTACACGTTATAGCGGGCATTAAATAGTTCCCTATTATAGATATCAGAGTCCAAGCAGGTTTCTGTTAGTGCAATGATATCGTATTCCCCAGAAAGCAGATTATTAAATAAAATATGTGTTTTTGTTCTCTGGCTCCGAACATTTTGATAATAAATTAATGTTAAGTTCTTTAGCCTTCATAATAAAATACTTTGTAGATTTTGAGTTGCTTGCAATTAATGAATTTTATAATAAACTAAAAATTAAATTAAACTAATGATATAAACAAGTTGAATATAGAAAGAAAGAACCTCAATATAAATAACAAAACAAAATTTAAATTTCATAGGAAGTTACTCCAGCCTAATTTGACTTTACTCCTTACACAATTTTTCGAAATCCCTCATTGTCTTTTGATAAGATTTTTTATTATTTTTATTCATTACAATAATCCCATCTCGTGACCATGTGTCTCTATAACCAAACTTTTCACTTACATTATTTAGTACGTCCATTCGAACCCTTGACAGATCTTCTCTTATCAACATTTTTGACCCCTTCAGTTTTTTTTTTGGCGTTGAATACCATTGCCCTGTAGCCAAAGTAGTAAACTTAAGTATAATCGCTCAAATTTTGTTTGCTTGGACTTTACCAAAGCGATGACACCTGTCTATAAAATATTCAACAATGTGTAGACCCATCTTATTCTTAAAAACATAAAAAATCGATTTCTCCACTATCTCACTCGATTCTTCTTTGATTCCAAATACACCTAAACTATTACTTCTGGTGTATTGCTCTAGGTCATCCAAGGAATTTTCTAGTCCCTCGATCTCTTCCTGCCGACGTACAATTTTTTTTTGCATATCGTTCATCTTGTCCATGAACTTCTCCATTTTATCTTCCGACTTTTTAACGACCATTAGCAAAAGTTTATCTGCTATGGTTTCTAAGCACTCATCATCAGATACTAAATCCTTGAACAGATTTTTAGTGATATCTGCAATATCTTTTTGTTGTCCTTGAGTGAACACCATTGCAATAAGTTAAACACGGGAAAACCGAAAAACGCTGTTTCACTACTGGGGCAACTTGCCACAGGTCTACCTCCTATGAGAACTCGTACGAGAATTTACTGCTATCTTGAAAACTTGCTTAAACAACTACATCGGCATGAGCCACGAACAACAAGGGTTTTAAAAAAACCGATCTACTGTAAACGCCATCTTCACGTTACGATAAATTGTTGAAAAATCAATTAAATTTGAGAAACCAGCCTTCTTGTGCTTTGTCGATCTCAAAAAGCATTCGACAAAGTGAGACTGCCTGACATAATAGAAATACTTAGAGAACAAAACCTGCCTCAAGAGATAATCAGAGCGATAGTACACCTAAATACTGGTACCACAACACGCATAATAGTAAACAACAACCTGACGGTAGAAATTCAAATACAGACCGGAATTAGACAAGGCGATTCGCTTGGGAATTAAAATTAGTATGTCATGCTGACGACGCCGTTTTAATAGCGTAAGATGAGGAGAAGCTCCAAAGATTATTCCACTCATTTGACCTGGCATGCCTACAACATAACATGGAAATACCGGAAACGGAAGGCAAAGGTTAGAATATAAATAACATGCGTCCGACCCAGCATGACTTACGCCGTGGAATCCAGAGCGGAAACTAAGAACACTAAAACACTGTTAAGAACAACCGAAATGCAAGTACTCAGCAAAATAACAGAAAATCGGCTGGTAGACAAGACAAGAAGTAACGATATCAGACAACAATGCGATGTTCCAGATATTGTAAGATGGTCGAAGCAGCAAAAACGAGAACGGAATCAGCACGTTTTCAGGATGACTCCAGAAAGAATAAGTAGTGAGGATTGCACGAGATGGAAAACCCAGATCACGCAGGCCAGTAGGAAAACCACCTAAAAGATGGGTAGAAAGTTGGACATCCACCTCCCAAGAAAATTAAATGGTTAGATAGAACAGACTGCAAGCCTAAAATAAGGAAAAGAAGAAGACGATCCATGGATTGATATTGAAAATACATCCTGAAAAAATGCAACCTTCTGCACACTGTTACCAAAGAATAATCTTTAACTTGTGGAAGATCTACCGTCAGGGAACTGCAAACTAAATAAGCATACAACCAGGATGGGACTAATTGAATCCCACCATGTGTAGGATTCAACCTCGAGGATGCGACAGTAAAACAATTCCTCTGTAAATTCTCTGCATATGCTACAATCAAAAGATCCATGTTGGGGGACTTTGGGCATCAGCCCACCACTACTAAGGGCACCGCTTTAGTTTGGTCGCACAATGGGCCCATCACTTATAATAATGCAGAAAACTAAAAGCCGTGTTTACACAACTAAAAGTACCACGGTTGCATTCGCCAATTTCTATTTTCGGGTTTTTGTAAACAAACTTCCCTTAACTTTTAATAGCGATATTAACACAGAAAACAATTATTTATTATGCCTATTTCTTGTGTTTTTTAAAATTACGCAGCCAGATTCAAACGGAAGTCAAATTTCTTTGATAGTCATATCTCGTCGTTGAATGCTGCCAAGCACCCAAGAAAAAGAGCCGTACATTTTAGCATAGTGTGAAAGCGTCTTCGATGCTTACGCTACATAACCTAACCTATAAATTTCTTACCTCGTGTTTCCTTTGTGTTGATTAGTCAACTACACAAAACAATAACTAATGTCTTCTAGCAGTTGCTACAAGTATTAATTCTGTGATAATGGTCTACTGTGCATCAGATAATTGTAGTACAAAGCAAGGTAAGGGAATAGCGTTGTTCAGATTTCCCAAAAATTTGCAACAACGACATTATTGGACTACATTTTGCAAAAGCAAGAATTGGGCTCCGTCTAATGGTTCACGGTTATGTGAGGTAAGTACTTTTGAATAAAATTGTATCTACAATCTTATAGCTTTCATTTTCTGCAGCGTCACTTTGAAGTATCGCAAATTCAAACTAACGCTGATGGCATTAGAACATTGAAGTTGAATGCAGTAACTACTATTCTTACATCAGCTATTCCTGGGAATATTTCTGCACGCTACTATCGATGTGATTGTCGCATAATTTAGTCATATGGCCTAGCGCCTCGTATTCGGCCATGAACGCCCTGTCTAGTTTGCAAAGAGTATCGTTCTCGTTTAACCTACGCTCTAAATTTAAAAAACGTTTAAGTGCATTGTCTTTTGACTCACCTAACTTACTAGGTGACGTCTTAAATGGAATGGAAACCACAAACCTCTCATCCTCGTTCCGCGTTACAGAATTTACAAAATGTTCCTCGCATATCGTTTCTTCCTCAGATAGGTGTTTATGTTCTGCGCATTCTTCGATTTCCCAAAACCGTGCAAGTTGCTCTTGTACTTCCAGATTTTGACTAAAATTGCATCGCATAACGCTTGACGTATTTTCCAAAAATGGACCTGCAATTATCCACCCCAATTTGGTTTTACTAAGAATGGGTTTGTTTTTACCTAAACCCTTTGTTTGCCCGCATAATAATGACCAGAACAAATCAGCGCCAATCAATAGATTTATTGGACTGAACTCATGAAAATTCGGATCCGCTAAACGCATGAACTTAGGAATTGCAAGATTCGAAATATCGAATGTGCAATTGGCAACGCTTCCGTTATTTCCTTTATAACAAAACAATAAAGTTTTGTAGAAAAGTCGCTCGTACGACTACGCATGATAATATCGCATTTAAATCGAATATTTGTAGTTACATTGCTTAAAGCGGCAACATGTACATTTGCCCGCTGCTTGGGCAATTTTAATTGTTCGCATAAATTTTCTGTTATAAAGCTAGACTGCGATCCACAATCTAACAACGCTCTGACCGTGTGAGGGTTTCCGTCCTCATCTAAAATTTGAACTACCGCTGTAGATAACAATACTTATTATTACGCGCATTTATGGAAGTCAGCGCTACTTCCTTTTCTACTTGTCCCGTTTTTTCTTCGTTCGTTAGTAACGTGTTGTGCCTTTCCGGATATTTTTTGCAACATCCAAATTTGCATTCTCGTGCAATGTGACCCCGTCGTAAACAATTAACGCAAAATTTTAACCTTCTCGTTTCATTGTAACGTTCGCTCGCATTTAAAGCAAGAAACTTTTCACACTTTCTTAAATAATGTTCCCCGTCGCATAGTTCACACGAATACTTTGCAACAAACAAACCTCGCGTTTGTTCATTACCTTTATTATTAGTTCGCTTCGTATTTAAATTTCCCGCATTAGCCCTCGATGGTCGATTAAATTGAACAGTATCTAATAAATCCGCGCGTCTATTAAGGAACTGTTTAAATTCGTCAAACGTTGGCACGTTTTTTAAATTCGATTTGAATTGTTCCCATTCAAAATTAGTATTTTCATTGAGCTTTCCCGAAATTATGTAAATTATTAATGTGTCCCACTTATCAGTAGGCTCTTTTAACTGATTTAATGCACGAAGATGTTTAGAAACTGAGTCAATTAAGTTTCTTAATTTTGCAGCCGATTCAGAAGTAACCGCTTCTAAATCAAATATAGCCTTAGTATGCGTCTGCACTAGCAGTTTTTCGTTATTGTATCTTTCGCACAATATTTCCCACGCAAGCTGGTAATTTTCCGCACAAAATTCTATCGATTGAATGATTTCTAATGCCCCTTCCTTTAGAACTGAGCGTAAATAGTGAAATTTATTGATATCGTTTAATCGTTCGTTTGAATGCACCAATGATTCGAATGTATCTCGAAATTCAAGCCATTTACTGAATTGACCGTGATATTTTGACATTTCAATAATTGGTAATTTGACAAATTCCGTTGACGGAACGTACGCCTGTTGTGAATTGCCAGAAGTTACGCTTTCAGTTTCCGCTCGCACAGATGTGCCGACATGTGCACTACGCGTATTGTTTTGTAACATAATTTTTGCTCCCGAAATTGTGTTATAATAACTCTCCTCAAATCTTTCCCGTTCAACACATTGCTCTTCTGCATCCGGCCCATTACATTCGATAGCTAATTGAATTTTCTCGTATTTGTTTAACAACGCTTTTACTTTTTCTGTTCGCTGTTCTAACTCCACAAATTGCAAATCATTTAACACCACCACGTCGGTATTACTAGACAAGCGATTTAAATAATTTTGAAAGTGTGTAAGTCGCGCTTTTAAGGACCCGCGTTTCTTTTTTAACTCATCGTATTCTGCCAAATTTACGTGTTTCGGGATTTCTTTCAAAAACATTTGATAAAAGTTCTATTTAGATGGTTCCAGACTTTACACTCCCACTGTATATCCAACATGTGTTTCCACTACCTATACGTTCAACATCTTATTTTCAGTACTTATATACCTCCAAAGGTATTTCAACTACCAATTGAATTTTTTATAACTCAATAAAAATAGCTTGCTTTCACTTCTAAGGTTGGCTATATTTTAGTAGCTATAAATAGGGTTCTAAATGAAAAGATTTGTTTTCATACAAAATGTTTTTGTTATATAAAAACCATACGAAGCTGTTGGTTTTCCAGTCACTTTTTTGTTTTTTTTTCAGTTCTGAGAAAGCCTTTTTTTAAATAACAGTAAAAACACAGCAGATGAATATACTAATAAAAAATGACAATGACGTTTATGCAAAGACGAGAGCCCTCAAATACAACGAAATAGTGTCATTTATCTGTCGAAATTACTTGAAATCTAATAATGAAACAATGATATGGCTTGTTCATGGAAAAAAACTGGTTGTTTAGTTGACAAAATACTAAGCTGAAAAAACCGTTCTTTTACAACTCGAACTAATTTATAGCTATTTAAACTTATTTTCCCTAAAACAAACGAAATAGATACATTTCATATTTTAACCCTTTAACGGACAAAATTCGTTTACATACAAGAAAAATCGAGATTTTAATTGATATTCTTTCTTTCAGATGCCAGGAAACCGAAAAACAATGTTTTTATCAAAAATATATTTTCGGTTTCTCAAAAGATGCAGGTAAACCGTTCTACCAATGAGAATTCAGGACAAAATATGTTGTGAATGTTCACTGGTATACCACTTCATAATATTGTCAAGTTATTTATTTAGATGCTCACTAAATTACTGAATAACATATAAAATTTCCTACTCGAGATGAAATAATTTTTTTTTCGTTCGAAAAATCAAAATTTTCAATGCATGAAAAAACGGTACTTTGATCTCTTGTAAAATATACTATTTTCTACTGTTATTTCGTTCGTCTTAGCAACGCATACATTTGCGTACTGTTAGTTCTTGTTATCTAGCAACCACGTAAACATACCGAAATCATGCATTTTTCGGCCTGGAAACACGACTGAAAAGTTTTTTTTTTTGTTCAATCGGAGACCAAATATGTATTTTTTGTAAAAAGCATGAAATCTACCTATAAATAAAAATAATTTATTGAAGTGGTCTCCTGGTAAAATTTCTAACCAATGATTCAATTACATTGTCATATTTTTTATTAGTATAGTTAGTAGCGACTATTTGATCACTTACAAAAAAACCTGTCTTGAACAGAAATAACATACACTTTTCAAGAGGTTGCAAATAACATAAGTTACTCGAATGGCCAAAGTAAAATAGTTTTTGAAATTTGAACTAAATATATATACACACTTGCGAGTGGACACTAACGTTCTGTTGAAAATTTATGACTACCCCATCGTAAACAATCCGGGCTGCCCCGACCTGCCTCAAAAACATCAGCTAAAATGCGACCAAGATTGGTTTGAACGTAAATATTTTCCTTGCGCAACATAATAGCAAAACCAATTCGATTATATCTTCAGTAGATATGTTTATAAATACTCGAAACACAAAAATAAATTGTATAAAACGTACGTTATTACGAAAAAAATTGAACATATATATTGTGATGGTATTAAGCCCACGACTCGACTCTGCTAGCAGTGCAACATAATGAGCAATTCAATAAGCACAGAGTTGCGGCGTTTTGTATAGCTGCAATGTTTTGTATAGCTGCAATGTTAAACTGAAAATTCAAACAATAAATGCATTGATAATGAGATGCGAGGAGTAATAAAGTAGTAAGGAACGCAAAAAGCAAAGCTTGTTTTTCACAGGGGTCAAAGTTGATTTTGAAATGAAGTAATAGGTTTCTGCATAGTGAACAGCCGAACCGAAAGAAAGTAATAGAAACAAAAAGGTGTGCTATGTGCATGTAAAAGAAGCGTAGATTTCAATAAAGCTAGTCAGTGAAATTTCTGAGGAATCTAAAAGGTAAAGAAAGATAAAATAAAATAACGGTACATTGCAAAAGAGCAATTTGAGAAAGCAGGCAGCAGGACATGAAAGAGCAATTTGAGAAAGCAGACAGCAGGACAAGAAAGAAGCAAGTGAGAAGGAATGAACTCTAATTAATCAGTGCATTTAAAGTTAGTGAAAAAGCAGAGTAATTAATAAAATGTGTTAGTGTGTGTGGCGCAAAGAAACGATTTTAAATATAAGAAAAAGACAATATTTTAGTTTGTAAGAAATTTGGAAATTTAAATTTATGTAATCAAACTTATTTCTATTATGTACTAAAATTCATCAAAACTTATTTCTGTTAGCTTTGTAACTTAGCAACCAGATTCGTTTTTATTTTAACAGAGAGAACAATTGAAAAATAAATTACCTGAGAGTTGTTGAAATTTGTGCTCCATATTTTGATATATTTTTATTAATAAAAGTGTTTTTCAAACGATAAAAAGTATACCAGTTTATTGCATATGTGTCAGAGTACAAGTGGGTGTGTTTTCATCGAGTTACGCAGCAAAAATTTTACAAATTCCATCATCGCAACTACGAGAATATCGGGGTCGATTCAACTCCATTTTACGATCTTCGCATGCGGCCAAGAAAAGTATCCGAGACTTCAGATTAGCAGTCTACGGCAGAGAACAGGTCTGCAAGAGCGTCCCCGGCGGATTTGGCAGCAGCAGGAGCAGGATTAGCGGAGATATTACAACGGCGTCATCTCAGCAAGGAACCCGAGGCAGTCCAACGAGTTTACAAGGTACAAAATTAACCCTAAAAATAAGTGGGTGCGTCCGGAAATCGAGTTTCATACGAGTCCAAACCTTGAGCAAGAAAACCAGAGCATTTCCAAGGCTGCAGCTAAGCAGGATTTCGAGTAATTAGCAAGGCGTCCCTAAAAATTTGTGGTTATGCGGAGGTTTCGAAGCTGCCCAGAAACAATTGCCAAAATTTAGCCAGCGTCGGTCTGACGTCAAAAAATACGTAACTGCTGAAACGAAAGTTGTTATTTGTCGCCAAAGCGCGAAGATTTGAATAAATACCTTGCGAATTTTCATAATCTCACTAGCATTTTAACTTCAAGCACCGCTGACTTGCACGACACAATCCATTTTGTCGGATTTTGATAGATTTGAGAACCTTGAGCTACCGCGTTTGAACTACTGACTGTGTACAGTAACGTTTCAGATCAATTGTAAATTACAGTCGGCTTCTGAACTCACCTGAGATTAAAGAGCTTATGTTCTACTTTGAGCTAGCATTTTCCAATTAGTTGCAGCTAAATAAAATATAAAGAGGGGCACACAACCATTTAATTTCTGCAGTAAATAAGTACATTTCATATTTTAACCAGCCTAATAATTCAATAAAATGCAAAATTCAAACGCAGTATTAAAATTAGAAACAGTGAATTGTGCATATTGGATTTGCCCATTATTTTCACTTGTAATTAATTAATTAGAGACCTAGGAGAGGCTATATTCCATCCCAATATAGACTATTTTGCGACATAAATAAAAGGTTTCCAAATATTAATTTATTTTTCAAAATCACGACAAAATAATTTCTTTTACTTATCAATATTACAATCTTTACGTATTACACTAAAACGCTTACCAGCTCAAAACTTTTAAAGTAACATCCACAAAATAGTGAGAGAGAAAACTTTACTAATTTGCGTACACACTTCAAAGTGGAATACACGCTGGTAATACTGTCATACCAGCTATACATTTACACCAAGGTTTATTGGGGTAGTTTTATAATTATAATAATTCTAGAAAATATAAAATTAGACAAAGAAACTGCAATGTCTGTAGAACGAAAGCAAGACGTTTCAGAGCAGTGTTAATTTTCAAAACCAGTATTATTGACAATTATGCACAGTGGTATAACAGCCATACCAGAGAGCGTTAAAGGGTTAAAAGTGTGGAACCCAATATACAGTGAGAGTGTAAAGTCTGGAACTACCGAAATAACACTTTTATCAAATGTTTTTGCAAGAAACCCTCGAACACGTCAATTTTCATTTAAAAAAACACATATTTTACTGTAATTGTCACTTTTAGATTGTCTTTTGTTTTAGAGTTATGACGTTTGCGATAATTTTTTTAAATAGAAACCGAAATTTTTATGATGAATTTGGACAGAGCATGACATTCTAAGACCAAATACGCCAAAAAGAAGCATGATACTGTATTTTGAAATTTTCGAGAAAATCGTACGATTACCACATCCCCTCAATACTAAAATTTCAATTCGTCCATTTTCACACAAATATCGCACCATTATTTATTTAATTAAGAGCACACAACAAAAACAGATAAACTATGAAAAACTGTTATAATTTTAGGGCTAACTCATTGTTTCATGGCTACTTGATTTTTATTCGATTTCTGTTTTAATACTTTAAAAGCGATTTTCTCGAAAATTTCAAAATACAGTATCATACTTTCTTAACGTATTTGGTCTTAGAATTTCATGCTCTGTCCAAATTTATCATAAAAATTTAGGGTTTCCATTTAAAAAAATTATCGCAAACGTCATAACTCAAAAACAAAAGATAATCTAAAAGTGACAATTACAGTAAAATACGTCTTATTTAAAATTAAAATTTACGTGTTTCGGGATTTCTTTCAAAAACATTTGATAAAAGTTCTATTTAGATGGTTCCAGACTTTACACTCCCACTGTATATCCAACATGTGTTTCCACTACCTATACGTTCAACATCTTATTTTTACTACTTATATACCTCCAAAGGTATTTCAACTACCAATTGAATTTTTTATAACTCAATAAAAATAGCTTGCTTTCACTTCTAAGGTTGGCTATATTTTAGTAGCTATAAATAGGGTTCTAAATGAAAAGATTTGTTTTCATACAAAATTTGTTTTTGTTATATAAAAACCATACGAAGCTGTTGGTTTTCCAGTCACTTTTTTGTTTTTTTTTCAGTTCTGAGAAAGCCTTTTTTTAAATAACAGTAAAAACACAGCAGATGAATATACTAATGAAAAATGACAATGGCGTTTATGCAAAGATGAGAGCCCTCAAATACAACGAAATAGTGTCATTTATCTGTCGAAATTACTTGAAATCTAATAATGAAACAATGATATGGCTTGTTCATGGAAAAAAATGGTTGTTTAGTTGACAAAATACTAAGCTGAAAAAACCGTTCTTTTACAACTCGAACTAATTTATAGCTATTTAAACTTATTTTCCCTAAAACAAACGAAATAGATACATTTCATATTTTAACCCTTTAACGGACAAAATTCGTTTACATACAAGAAAAATCGAGATTTTAATTGATATTCTTTCTTTCAGATGCCAGGAAACCGAAAAACAATGTTTTTATCAAAAATATATTTTCGGTTTCTCAAAAGATGCAGGTAAACCGTTCTACCAATGAGAATTCAGGACAAAATATGTTGTGAATGTTCACTGGTATACCACTTCATAATATTGTCAAGTTATTTATTTAGATGCTCACTAAATTACTGAATAACATATAAAATTTCCTACTCGAGATGAAATAATTTTTTTTTCGTTCGAAAAATCAAAATTTTCAATGCATGAAAAAACGGTACTTTGATCTCTTGTAAAATATACTATTTTCTACTGTTATTTCGTTCGTCTTAGCAACGCATACATTTGCGTACTGTTAGTTCTTGTTATCTAGCAACCACGTAAACATACCGAAATCATGCATTTTTCGGCCTGGAAACACGACTGAAAAGTTTTTTTTTTTGTTCAATCGGAGACCAAATATGTATTTTTTGTAAAAAGCATGAAATCTACCTATAAATAAAAATAATTTATTGAAGTGGTCTCCTGGTAAAATTTCTAACCAATGATTCAATTACATTGTCATATTTTTTATTAGTATAGTTAGTAGCGACTATTTGATCACTTACAAAAAAACCTGTCTTGAACAGAAATAACATACACTTTTCAAGAGGTTGCAAATAACATAAGTTACTCGAATGGCCAAAGTAAAATAGTTTTTGAAATTTGAACTAAATATATATACACACTTGCGAGTGGACACTAACGTTCTGTTGAAAATTTATGACTACCCCATCGTAAACAATCCGGGCTGCCCCGACCTGCCTCAAAAACATCAGCTAAAATGCGACCAAGATTGGTTTGAACGTAAATATTTTCCTTGCGCAACATAATAGCAAAACCAATTCGATTATATCTTCAGTAGATATGTTTATAAATACTCGAAACACAAAAATAAATTGTATAAAACGTACGTTATTACGAAAAAAATTGAACATATATATTGTGATGGTATTAAGCCCACGACTCGACTCTGCTAGCAGTGCAACATAATGAGCAATTCAATAAGCACAGAGTTGCGGCGTTTTGTATAGCTGCAATGTTTTGTATAGCTGCAATGTTAAACTGAAAATTCAAACAATAAATGCATTGATAATGAGATGCGAGGAGTAATAAAGTAGTAAGGAACGCAAAAAGCAAAGCTTGTTTTTCACAGGGGTCAAAGTTGATTTTGAAATGAAGTAATAGGTTTCTGCATAGTGAACAGCCGAACCGAAAGAAAGTAATAGAAACAAAAAGGTGTGCTATGTGCATGTAAAAGAAGCGTAGATTTCAATAAAGCTAGTCAGTGAAATTTCTGAGGAATCTAAAAGGTAAAGAAAGATAAAATAAAATAACGGTACATTGCAAAAGAGCAATTTGAGAAAGCAGGCAGCAGGACATGAAAGAGCAATTTGAGAAAGCAGACAGCAGGACAAGAAAGAAGCAAGTGAGAAGGAATGAACTCTAATTAATCAGTGCATTTAAAGTTAGTGAAAAAGCAGAGTAATTAATAAAATGTGTTAGTGTGTGTGGCGCAAAGAAACGATTTTAAATATAAGAAAAAGACAATATTTTAGTTTGTAAGAAATTTGGAAATTTAAATTTATGTAATCAAACTTATTTCTATTATGTACTAAAATTCATCAAAACTTATTTCTGTTAGCTTTGTAACTTAGCAACCAGATTCGTTTTTATTTTAACAGAGAGAACAATTGAAAAATAAATTACCTGAGAGTTGTTGAAATTTGTGCTCCATATTTTGATATATTTTTATTAATAAAAGTGTTTTTCAAACGATAAAAAGTATACCAGTTTATTGCATATGTGTCAGAGTACAAGTGGGTGTGTTTTCATCGAGTTACGCAGCAAAAATTTTACAAATTCCATCATCGCAACTACGAGAATATCGGGGTCGATTCAACTCCATTTTACGATCTTCGCATGCGGCCAAGAAAAGTATCCGAGACTTCAGATTAGCAGTCTACGGCAGAGAACAGGTCTGCAAGAGCGTCCCCGGCGGATTTGGCAGCAGCAGGAGCAGGATTAGCGGAGATATTACAACGGCGTCATCTCAGCAAGGAACCCGAGGCAGTCCAACGAGTTTACAAGGTACAAAATTAACCCTAAAAATAAGTGGGTGCGTCCGGAAATCGAGTTTCATACGAGTCCAAACCTTGAGCAAGAAAACCAGAGCATTTCCAAGGCTGCAGCTAAGCAGGATTTCGAGTAATTAGCAAGGCGTCCCTAAAAATTTGTGGTTATGCGGAGGTTTCGAAGCTGCCCAGAAACAATTGCCAAAATTTAGCCAGCGTCGGTCTGACGTCAAAAAATACGTAACTGCTGAAACGAAAGTTGTTATTTGTCGCCAAAGCGCGAAGATTTGAATAAATACCTTGCGAATTTTCATAATCTCACTAGCATTTTAACTTCAAGCACCGCTGACTTGCACGACACAATCCATTTTGTCGGATTTTGATAGATTTGAGAACCTTGAGCTACCGCGTTTGAACTACTGACTGTGTACAGTAACGTTTCAGATCAATTGTAAATTACAGTCGGCTTCTGAACTCACCTGAGATTAAAGAGCTTATGTTCTACTTTGAGCTAGCATTTTCCAATTAGTTGCAGCTAAATAAAATATAAAGAGGGGCACACAACCATTTAATTTCTGCAGTAAATAAGTACATTTCATATTTTAACCAGCCTAATAATTCAATAAAATGCAAAATTCAAACGCAGTATTAAAATTAGAAACAGTGAATTGTGCATATTGGATTTGCCCATTATTTTCACTTGTAATTAATTAATTAGAGACCTAGGAGAGGCTATATTCCATCCCAATATAGACTATTTTGCGACATAAATAAAAGGTTTCCAAATATTAATTTATTTTTCAAAATCACGACAAAATAATTTCTTTTACTTATCAATATTACAATCTTTACGTATTACACTAAAACGCTTACCAGCTCAAAACTTTTAAAGTAACATCCACAAAATAGTGAGAGAGAAAACTTTACTAATTTGCGTACACACTTCAAAGTGGAATACACGCTGGTAATACTGTCATACCAGCTATACATTTACACCAAGGTTTATTGGGGTAGTTTTATAATTATAATAATTCTAGAAAATATAAAATTAGACAAAGAAACTGCAATGTCTGTAGAACGAAAGCAAGACGTTTCAGAGCAGTGTTAATTTTCAAAACCAGTATTATTGACAATTATGCACAGTGGTATAACAGCCATACCAGAGAGCGTTAAAGGGTTAAAAGTGTGGAACCCAATATACAGTGAGAGTGTAAAGTCTGGAACTACCGAAATAACACTTTTATCAAATGTTTTTGCAAGAAACCCTCGAACACGTCAATTTTCATTTAAAAAAACACATATTTTACTGTAATTGTCACTTTTAGATTGTCTTTTGTTTTAGAGTTATGACGTTTGCGATAATTTTTTTAAATAGAAACCGAAATTTTTATGATGAATTTGGACAGAGCATGACATTCTAAGACCAAATACGCCAAAAAGAAGCATGATACTGTATTTTGAAATTTTCGAGAAAATCGTACGATTACCACATCCCCTCAATACTAAAATTTCAATTCGTCCATTTTCACACAAATATCGCACCATTATTTATTTAATTAAGAGCACACAACAAAAACAGATAAACTATGAAAAACTGTTATAATTTTAGGGCTAACTCATTGTTTCATGGCTACTTGATTTTTATTCGATTTCTGTTTTAATACTTTAAAAGCGATTTTCTCGAAAATTTCAAAATACAGTATCATACTTTCTTAACGTATTTGGTCTTAGAATTTCATGCTCTGTCCAAATTTATCATAAAAATTTAGGGTTTCCATTTAAAAAAATTATCGCAAACGTCATAACTCAAAAACAAAAGATAATCTAAAAGTGACAATTACAGTAAAATACGTCTTATTTAAAATTAAAATTTACGTGTTTCGGGATTTCTTTCAAAAACATTTGATAAAAGTTCTATTTAGATGGTTCCAGACTTTACACTCCCACTGTATATCCAACATGTGTTTCCACTACCTATACGTTCAACATCTTATTTTTACTACTTATATACCTCCAAAGGTATTTCAACTACCAATTGAATTTTTTATAACTCAATAAAAATAGCTTGCTTTCACTTCTAAGGTTGGCTATATTTTAGTAGCTATAAATAGGGTTCTAAATGAAAAGATTTGTTTTCATACAAAATTTGTTTTTGTTATATAAAAACCATACGAAGCTGTTGGTTTTCCAGTCACTTTTTTGTTTTTTTTTCAGTTCTGAGAAAGCCTTTTTTTAAATAACAGTAAAAACACAGCAGATGAATATACTAATGAAAAATGACAATGGCGTTTATGCAAAGATGAGAGCCCTCAAATACAACGAAATAGTGTCATTTATCTGTCGAAATTACTTGAAATCTAATAATGAAACAATGATATGGCTTGTTCATGGAAAAAAATGGTTGTTTAGTTGACAAAATACTAAGCTGAAAAAACCGTTCTTTTACAACTCGAACTAATTTATAGCTATTTAAACTTATTTTCCCTAAAACAAACGAAATAGATACATTTCATATTTTAACCCTTTAACGGACAAAATTCGTTTACATACAAGAAAAATCGAGATTTTAATTGATATTCTTTCTTTCAGATGCCAGGAAACCGAAAAACAATGTTTTTATCAAAAATATATTTTCGGTTTCTCAAAAGATGCAGGTAAACCGTTCTACCAATGAGAATTCAGGACAAAATATGTTGTGAATGTTCACTGGTATACCACTTCATAATATTGTCAAGTTATTTATTTAGATGCTCACTAAATTACTGAATAACATATAAAATTTCCTACTCGAGATGAAATAATTTTTTTTTCGTTCGAAAAATCAAAATTTTCAATGCATGAAAAAACGGTACTTTGATCTCTTGTAAAATATACTATTTTCTACTGTTATTTCGTTCGTCTTAGCAACGCATACATTTGCGTACTGTTAGTTCTTGTTATCTAGCAACCACGTAAACATACCGAAATCATGCATTTTTCGGCCTGGAAACACGACTGAAAAGTTTTTTTTTTTGTTCAATCGGAGACCAAATATGTATTTTTTGTAAAAAGCATGAAATCTACCTATAAATAAAAATAATTTATTGAAGTGGTCTCCTGGTAAAATTTCTAACCAATGATTCAATTACATTGTCATATTTTTTATTAGTATAGTTAGTAGCGACTATTTGATCACTTACAAAAAAACCTGTCTTGAACAGAAATAACATACACTTTTCAAGAGGTTGCAAATAACATAA
This sequence comes from Agriotes lineatus, assembly GCA_940337035.1. NCBI lineage: Eukaryota > Metazoa > Arthropoda > Insecta > Coleoptera > Elateridae > Agriotes > Agriotes lineatus. The sequence continues at coordinate 64,469,802 of OW679199.1, read as the reverse complement.
GTTACTCGAATGGCCAAAGTAAAATAGTTTTTGAAATTTGAACTAAATATATATACACACTTGCGAGTGGACACTAACGTTCTGTTGAAAATTTATGACTACCCCATCGTAAACAATCCGGGCTGGGTAAGAATCTAGTTTAGCGACCAACTCCGATCGACATGTGCTATACACCATTCGACGCGTCTCGTCGAGCCGAACAATATTGTCCATGGGGACAATCGGGGCAGACCAATGGTTACTGAGATACAGCACTCTAAAGTTTTTTTTTTATAAACTTTTTTCTTCGTGGCAAACACTCTGGGGCCTTTGGCGGGGCACCGCACAGCATTTCGCGCAGCTTACCTTACCGAAGGCTAATAACAAGTCACACTGCGCGCCACCTAACCTAACCTTACCTAACATAACCTAACTTAACCTAATCTAATTTAGCGACCAACTCCGATGGACATGTGCTATACCCATTCGACGTGTCTCGTCGAGCTGAACAATATTGCTGCTGGGAACATTCGGGGCAGATCAATGGTTACTGAGATACAGAAAAATTTTTTTCTTTGTGGAAAACACTCTGGAGCCTTTGGCGGGGCGCCGCACAGCACTTCGCGCATCGTACCTCACCAAAGGCTAATAGCAAGTCACACTGCGCGCCACCTAACCTAACCTTACCTAATATAACCGAACTTAACCTAATCTAGTTTAGCGATCAACTCCGATCGACATGTGCTATACACCATTCGACTCGTCTCGTCGAGCTGAACAATATTGCTGCTGGGGACATTCGGGGCAGACCAACGGTTACTGAGATACAGCACTCTAAAGTTTTTTTGTATAATTTTCTTCTTCGTGGAAAACACTCTGGAGCCTTTGGCGGGGCGCCGCGCAACACTTCGCGCAGCATACCTGACCGAAGGCTAATAACAAATCACACTGGGCGCCACCTAACCTAACCTTACCTAACATAACCTAACTTAACCTAATCTAGTTTAGCGACCAACTCCGATCGACATGTGCTATACACCATTCGACTCGTCTCGTCGAGCTGAACAATATTGCTGCTGGGGACATTCGGGGCAGACTAACGGTTACTAAGCTACAGCACTATAAAGTTTTTTTTTCTAAATTTTTCTCGTGGAAAATACTCCGAGGCCTTCGGCGGAGCGCCGCGCAGCGTACCTCACCAAAGGCTAATAACAAGTCACAATGCGCGTCACCTAACCTAACCTAACCTTACCTAACCTAACCTAACCTTACCTTACCTAACCTAACCTAACCTTACCTAACCTAACCTTACTTAACCTAACATAACCTAATCTAATCTAACCTAACCTTACTTAACCTCACCTAACCTAACCTAACCTAACCTAACCTAACCTTACCTAACCTAACCTAACCTAACCTAACCTAACCTAACCTAACCTAACCTAACCTAACCTTACCTAACCTAACCTAACATAACCTTACCTAACCTAACCTATTCTAACCTAACCTAACCTAATCTAACCTAACCTAATCTATCCTAACCTAACCTAACCTAACCTAACCTAACCTAACCTAACCTAACCTAACCTAACCTTACCTTACCTAACCTAACCTAACATAACCTTACCTAACCTAACCTATCCTAACCTGACCTAACATAACCTAACCTAACCTTGCTTAACCTCACCTGACCTAACATAACCTAACCTAACCTAACCTAACCTAACCTAACCTATTCTAACATAACCTAACCTAACCTAACCTCACCCAACCCAAACCAACCCAACCCAACCCAGCCCAACCCAACCCAACCCAACACACATGATTTAACATAAAGACATTTTAAAGCGAACGCGCCATAGACTTAGTGTGGGACATTTTAATTTTTACTGAGGTGTATCTCAGTAACCGTTGGTCTGCCCCGAATGTCCCCAGCAGCAATATTGTTCAGCTCGACGAGACGAGTCGAATGGTGTATAGCACATGTCGATCGGAGTTGGTCGCTAAACTAGATTAGGTTAAGTTAGGTTATATTAGGTAAGGTTAGGTTAGGTGGCGCGCAGTGTGACTTGTTATTAGCCTTTGGTGAGGTACGATGCGCGAAGTGCTGTGCGGCGCCCCGCCAAAGGCTCCAGAGTGTTTTCCACGAAGAAAACAATTTATCTGTATCTCAGTAACCATTGATCTGCCCCGAATGTTCCCAGCAGCAATATTGTTCAGCTCGACGAGACACGTCGAATGGGTATAGCACATGTCGATCGGAGTTGGTCGCTAAATTAGATTAGGTTAAGTTAGGTTATGTTAGGTAAGGTTAGGTTAGGTGGCGCGCAGTGTGACTTGTTATTAACCTTCGGTGAGGTATGCTGCGCGAAGTGCTCCGCGGGGCCCCGCCAAAGGCTCCAGAGTGTTTTCCCACGAAGAAAAAAAATTATTAAAAAAACTTTTAGAGTGCTGTATCTCAGTAACCATTGGTCTGCCCCGAATGTCCCCAGCAAGCAATATTGTTCAGCTCGACGAGACGCGTCGAATGGTGTATAGCACATGTCGATCGAGTTGGTCGCTAAATTAGATTAGGTTAAGGTTAGGTTATGTTAGGTAAGGTTAGGTTAGGTGGCGCGCAGTGTGACTTGTTATTAGCCTTCGGTGAGGTACGCTGCGTGAAATGCTGTGCGGCGCCCTGCCAAAGGCCCCCAGAGTGTTTTCCACGAAGAAAAAAAGTTTTATAAAAAAAAACTTTAGAGTGCTGTATCTCAGTAACCATTGGTCTGCCCCGATTGTCCCCATGGACAATATTGTTCAGCTCGACGAGACGCGTCGAATGGTGTATAGCACAATGTTGATCGGAGTTGGTCGCTAAACTAGATTCAAGCCCCGGGCTGCCCCGACCTGCCTCAAAAACATCAGCTAAAATGCGACCAAGATTGGTTTGAACGTAAATATTTTCCTAGCGCAACATAATAGCAAAACCAATTCGATTATATCTTCAGTAGATATGTTTATAAATACTCGAAAACACAAAATAAATTGTATAAAACGTACGTTATTACTAAAAAAATTTAACATATATTGCAGTGGATACGTGTGGATAATTTTTATCTAATTCAAATATCGAAACTTTAACTTGAATTATACTTCACAATATACATGATTACTCTATCTCAGGATGTGGTTCGCCAAAATGTAGTTAGTTGTTTGTTATCTTTATATTCTAATATTGAATTATTTTATATAAGTCACTTGCTGTCAAATATTATGCAAAACACAGCATTCAATGACATTAATATGACAGAACAAATTTCCTTACAAACGGTTTTGACTGTATGATATTACGATAAGTATTCAATTATATCTTAATAAACTTTTCTAATTATTTCTTATTTCAGAATTACCTCAAAACAGTTTAGTGTTCACCCACCTGGATTTCTTACTTTGCAGACCAACTCAGAATCACCTTGGTATGATCCTGTCCTGCTACCTGTAACCCTTCACTCCTTTGCTACGACACACTGGTCACTATCCAACTGCCTCCTTATCCGCAACACCTCAAGATACTGGCTATCACCTATTCCTTCTCTAGCCCTGCACAACTGTCACTCCTGCAATCTCCTTCTGTCCAGCTCCTCACGGGTCAGTTTATTTCCTCATATAATTGTAAATTAACTGTATACTGCCTTAGGTCCATCCATTTCCATCCACGTCATCAACCGTCAGCACAATCTAACACCTCCAAGATCTCCCCTTTGTCGATACAGTCCAACTGGTCTCCTCCAACTGGTTCCAATCCAATGGGTCTCCGCTTCCTCAGGATACGTCCACGAAAAACTCCAACCAATAATAATAATCCTCCAATTAATGTAAATCCTTGTCCGTTGTATTGTAAACTCCGTCAATTATATCCAATTCTTATTCTTCTTGCTTCTTTTACTTGTTAATATTGTAGTCATACCATATCATACATTTATAATTAAATTTTATTTTCTTCTCATATATTTCACTTGCTTTGGTTTTGTACACATTTATTAGTAACCCTTTTATATTAATAGTATTTAAAATAGAATAAATAGGGTCAAATTTCAAATTTACTTTCACCAAACTCTCATTTTACACGTTGTTTTTCAAAGTTGTTATTCTAATAATCATTCCAATTTTTTATCCATATCCTAGACTACCATTATTCCTGCCTGCTAAGTTATAAATAAATTTGAATGGTGCTTACTTTATAAATTGTTGCAAATAGAATTTTATTCTGTCATACTCAATATCCAACTTTGTATTTATTATTAATTTTTTTTATCTTATCGTTTCAGTATAATTACTGTCTTGAATTTTTCATTTTTTTATTCATGTAAATAAATAAGTGTATTTAATGTCATACATGACCTCTATATACCATAGCAATATATTGTGATGGTATTAAGCCCACGACTCGACTCTGCTAGCAGTGCAACATAATGAGCAATTCAATAAGCACAGAGTTGCGGCGTTTTGTATAGCTGCAATGTTAAACTGAAAATTCAAACAATAAATGCATTGATAATGAGATGCGAGGAGTAATAAAGTAGTAAGGAACGCAAAAAGCAAAGCTTGTTTTTCACAGGGGTCGAAGTTGATTTTTAAATGAAATAATAGGTTTCTGCATAGTGAACAGCCGAACCGAAAGAAAGTAATAGAAACAAATAGGTTTGCTATGTGCATGTAAAAGAAGCGTAGATTTCAATAAAGCTAGTCAGTGAAATTTCTGAGGAATCTAAAAGGTAAAGAAAGATTTAATAAAATAACGGTACATTGCAAAAGAGCAATTTGAGAAAGCAGGCAGCAGGACATGAAAGAGCAATTTGAGAAAGCAGACAGCAGGACAAGAAAGAAGCAAGTGAGAAGGAATGAACTCTAATTAATCAGTGCATTTAAGGTTAGTGAAAAAGCAGAGTAATTAATAAAATGTGTTAGTGTGTGTGGCGCAAAGAAACGATTTTAAATATAAGAAAAAGACAATATTTTAGTTTGTAAGAAATTTGGAAATTTAAATTTATGTAATCAAACTTATTTCTATTATGTACTAAAATTCATCAAAACTTATTTTCTGTTAGCTTTGTAACTTAGGCAACCAGATTCGTTTTTGTTTTAACAGAGAGAACAATGAGAAAAATAAATTACCTGAGAGTTGTTGAAATTTGTGCTCCATATTTTGATATATTTTTATTAATAAAAGTGTTTTTCAAACGATAAAAAGTATACCAGTTTATTGCATATGTGTCAGGGTACAAGTGGGTGTGTTTTCATCGAGTTACGCAGCAAAAATTTTACAAATTCCATCATCGCAACTACGAGAATATCGGGGCCGATTCAACTCCATTTTACGATCTTCGCATGCGGCCAAGAAAAATATCCGAGACTTCAGATTAGCAGTCTACGGCAGAGAACAGGTCTGCAAGAGCATCCCCGGCGGATTTGGCAGCAGCAGGAGCAGGGATTAGCGGAGATATTACAACGGCGTCATCTCAGCAAGGAACCCGAGGCAGTCCAACGAGTTTACAAGGTACAAAATTAACCCTAAAAATAAGTGGGTGCGTCCGGAAATCGAGTTTCATACGAGTCCAAACCTTGAGCAAGAAAACCAGAGCATTTCCAAGGCTGCAGTTAAGCAGGATTTCGAGTAATTAGCAAGGCGTCCCTAAAATTTGTGGTTATGCGGAGGTTTCGAAGCTGCCCATAAACAATTGCCAAAATTTAGCCAGCGTCGGTCTGACGTCACAAAATACGTAACTGCTGAAACGAAAGTTGTTATTTGTCGCCAAAGCGCGAAGATTTGAATAAATACCTTGCGAATTTTCATAATCTCACTAGCATTTTAACTTCAAGCACCGCTGACTTGCACGACACAATCCATTTTGTCGGATTTTGACAGATTTGTGAACCTTGAGCTACCGCGTTTGAACTACTGACTGTGTACAGTACCGTTTCAGATCAATTGTAAATTACAGTCAGCTTCTGAACTCACCTGAGATTAAAGAGCTTATGTTCTACTTTGAGCTAGCATTTTCCAATTAGTTGCAGCTAAATAAAATATAAAGAGGGGCATACAACCATTTAATTTCTGCAGTAAATAAGTACATTTCATATTTTAACCAGCCTAATAATTCAATAAATGCAAAATTCAAACGCGAGTATTAAAATTAGAAACAGTGAATTGTGCATATTGGATTTGCCCATTATTTTCACTTGTAATTAATTAATTAGAGACCTAGGAGAGGCTATATTCCATCCCAATATAGACTATTTTGCGACATAAATAAAAGGTTTCCAAATATTAATTTATTTTTCAAAATACGACAAAATAATTTCTTTTACTTATCAATATTACAATCCTTACGTATTACACTAAAACGCTTACCAGCTCAAAACTTGAAAGTTACACCCACAAAATAGTGAGAGAGAAAACTTTACTAATTTGCGTACACACTTCAAAGTGGAATACAAGCTGGTAATACTGTCATACAGCTATACATTTACACCAAGGTTTATTGGGGTAGTTTTATAATTATAATAATTCTAGAAAATATAAAATTAGACAAAGAAACTGCAATGTCTGTAGAACGAAAGCAAGACGTTTCAGAGCAGTGTTAATTTTCAAAACCAGTATTATTGACAATTATGCACAGTGGTATAACAGCCATACCAGAGAGCGTTTAAAGGGTTAAAAGTGTGGAACCCAATATACAGTGGGAGTGTAAAGTCTGGAACTACCGAAATAACACTTTTATCAAATGTTTTTGCAAGAAATCCTTGAACACGTTAATTTTCATGTAAAAAAACACATATTTTACTGTAATTGTCACTTTTAGATTGTCTTTTGTTTTGAGTTATGACGTTTGCGATAATTTTTTTAAATAGAAACCCAAATTTTTTATGATGAATTTGGTCAGAACATGAAATTCTAAGACCAAATACGCCAAAAAGAAGCATGATACTGTATGTTGAAATTTTCGAGAAAATCGTACGATTACCACATCCCCTCAATACTAAAATTTCAATTCGTCCATTTTCACTCAAATATCGCACCATTATCCTTTATCTAATAGACTTGTCTGTCCGGGACGCTGTTTTGTCTGTCTGGGACGCTGTTTCAGCATCCAAACCGTGAGAGATAGAGATAAAAGTTATTAAAGTTATATGTTTGGAATGGTCATGTCAGGTCAGGAACCGAATTTCAGTCATGTGACACTTCCGGTTTTCGAAAAATCACAAAAAAGACCGGTTTTCAAATAGAACGCGTATTAAATAAAAATGTTTCAGCAGCCAAACGGAGCTGCGACCCTCTGCGCCTTAAAACCTCGATCGGTTAGGCAACCACTTTGACAGCTTCCAGAATGTTCCGATGCCCTCTGCGCCTTAAAACCTCGATCGGTTAGGCAACCACTTTGACACCTTCCAGGTCTGGGTACAGTTTTTATTTAATACGGCCTTTTTGTTTTTTTAAATGAGACATTTGTCTCACTGGACTGCTAGTTTATTTAATTAAGAGCACACAACAAAAACAGATAAACAAACTATGAAAAACTGTTATAATTTTAGGGCTAACTCATTGTTTCATGGCTACTTGATTTTTATTCGATTTCTGTTTTAATACTTTAAAAGCGATTTTCTCGAAAATTTCAAAATACAGTATCATACTTTTTTAGCGTATTTGGTCTTAGAATTTCATGCTCTGTCCAAATTTATCATAAAGATTTAGGGTTTCTATTAAAAAAAATTAAATAATAATAACAATGGGCAAAGAATAATAGAGTTTTGTTTGAATAATGATATGATAGTAAGTAATACCTTTTTTAAACATAAAGATATACATAAATATACCAGAGTGAGGTCCAGTCGGAGCGAGAAATCCATTATTGACCTAATACTAATAGAAAAGCAGCAAAAACGGTTAGTGAACGATGTTAGAGTCTTCAGAGGAAGAGAAATTGGTAGTGATCATTATCTAGGACAAATGGAAATGAAGAGAGAAAGTAATAATATCCATGAAGGTCCCAGAATTGAAAATCGTACATACAGCTACCCAAGTATAAAAGTCTATAAATTGTTACAGCCTGAAACAAGATTTAAATATGCAAACGCAGTAAGAAAGAAGCTTAATAATAAATATTGGGAAAGCATAAACGACGTAGAACCATTGTGGAATATGTTTAAAACAGTGATCAGAGAGGCAGCTGAAGAGGTATGTGGAAAAACGACAAAGAGACAAAACAACAGTACCACCTGGTGGAGCGGTGAAATAAAAGCTGAAGTCGGAAAAAAAAAGAAGCTATGGAAAAGATATAGTAACAGGACTGAAGAAAATTATAGATTATACAAGGAGCAAAGAGTAATAGTAAAAGATAAAATCAAGGAGGCGAAACAGAAGACCTGGGAAGAACTAGGAAATAGGCTAGAAAGAGACAGACAAGGAAACTCGAAACTCCTTTACCGCACTTTAAAAAATCTAAGAAAAGACAAAAACGGGGGATTAAAGTACATAATGGACAAAGAGGGCAATTTAATAACAGACAGTATAAAAACAGTAGAAAGATGGAGGGAGTATTTCTACGAGTTGCTAGAAGGAAACATAGAAAGAGAAAATTATAATAATGCAAGCAGTAATGAAAACGAAGAACAACAAGAAGAAATTACAATAGATGAAGTAGATGCAGCTGTCAAGCGTTTAAAAAATGGAAAAGCTGCAGGACAGGATAACTTAAAAGCTGAAATGCTCAAATATATGGGCACGGAAGGAAGAGCCTGCCTATATAAATTAATTAACTTATCATGGAAAACAGGCGTGATACCACGAGATTGGACGATAGCAATAATACTACCAATACCGAAGAAAGGAGATACAAAAAATTGCTCGAATTACAGAGGTATTTCTATATTAAGTGTGGCTAGTAAGGTGTATGAAATAATTATTGAGAGAAGACTAAGACAACAAACAGAAGCAACAATTGATGATAATCAGTGCGGCTTCAGACCAGAAAGAGGAGCAATAGACCTAATATTCAGCCTTAGGCAACTAGTCGAGAAAACAACAGCTCACAATAGTAAATTATACTTATGCTTTATCGACCTTAGTAAGGCGTTCGACAGCTGCCCTCGAGAAAAAATATGGGAAATACTGCATAATAGAGGAGTTAATAGAAGTCTAGTGAGAGCTATCAAGAGCTTATACCTAACCACCAGAAATGTAGTAAGAACCAATAACCTGACCTCAACCGAATTTGTCACAACCAAAGGGGTCAGACAGGGGGGAGTCCTGAGTCCACTCCTGTTTATCCTATTAATGGATGAATTATACAAGTCATGTAGACAAAGGTTAAAAACAGCAAGAGTAGGGGTCTATAATTTACAACAAGTTTACGTATCTGAGATGTTGTATGCGGATGACTTGGTGATAGTGGCAAATAAAGAAGAAGACCTGCAAAACAATGTAACAGTGTGGAACGAACAACTAAGATCTACAGATATGAATATTAATATAGATAAAACGGAAACAATGGTAATAGGAAAGGATAAACAGGAAATAGAAATAATGATAAACAACATAAAAGTGAAACAAGTAGAAGAGTTCAAATATTTGGGCTCAATCATAAGTGCAGGAGGCAGTTTAGAAGCAGAAATTAACAACAGGATCAAGAGTGGTAACAAATTGTATTATGCACTGAACAAAACATTTATAAGGAAAAAAGAAGTAAGCAATGCCACAAAAGGGAAAATATTTAACACCATATATGTGCCAGTTTTAACGTACGGTAGTGAGACTTGGGCTATGAGCGACAGGGATAGAAGTAGAATTCAAGCATGTGAAATGCGTTATCTTAGATCTGCAGCGGGAATTACGAGGAAAGATCGTATTAACAATAATGTGATACGTGAGTGGTTTGGGGTTAACTCAGTGCAATCAACATTAAAGTCGCGTCAATTAACGTGGTTCGGTCACGTAGTGAGAATGAATGAGAATAGAAAGGTTAAAATAATATGGAGGACTGCAGTTGACAAGAAAAAGAAAAGGGGCAGACCAAATAGGAGTTGGAATAATGAGGTAGCCAAGGAGCTCCAGGAAAGAGGGATACAGTGGAGACAAGCGGAACTATTAGCAAATGATCATCGTGGATGGAGGAACTTCTGCCGCGACACCTCGACACCGTAAGGTAGAAGAGGATCGATTATGTATTAAAAAAAATTATCGCAAACGTCATAACTCAAAAACAAAAGATAATCTAAAGGTAACAATTACAGTAAATACGTCTTATTTAAAATAAAAATTGACGTGTTTCGGGATTTCTTTCAAAAACATTTGATAAAAGTTCTATTTAGATGGTTCCAGACTTTACACTCCCACTGTATATCCAACATGTGTTTCCACTACCTATACGTTCAACATCTTATTTTCACTACTTATATACCTCCAAAGGTATTTCAACTACCAATTGAATTTTTTATAACTCAATAAAAATAGCTTGCTTTCACTTCTAAGGTTGGCTATATTTTAGTAGCTATAAATAGGGTTCTAAATGAAAAGATTTGTTTTCATACAAAATTTGTTTTTGTTATATAAAAACCATACGAAGCTGTTGGTTTTCCAGTCACTTTTTTGTTTTTTTTTAGTTCTGAGAAAGCCTTTTTTTAAATAACAGTAAAAACACAGCAGATGAATATACTAATGAAAAATGACAATGACGTTTATGCAAAGACAAGAGCCCTCAAATACAACGAAATAGTGTCATTTATCTGTCGAAATTACTTGAAATCTAATAATGAAACAATGATATGGCTTGTTCATGGAAAAAAACTGGTTGTTTAGTTGACAAAATACTAAGCTGAAAAACCCGTTCTTTTACAACTCGAACTAATTTATAGCTATTTAAACTTATTTTCCCTAAAACAAACGAAATAGATACATTTCATATTTTAACCCTTTAACGGACAAAATTCGTTTACATACAAGAAAAATCGAGATTTTAATTGATATTCTTTCTTTCAGATGCCAGGAAACCGAAAAACAATGTTTTTATCAAAAATATATTTTCGGTTTCTCAAAAGATGCAGGTAAACCGTTCTACCAATGAGAATTCAGGACAAAATATGTTGTGAATGTTCACTGGTATACCACTTCATAATATTGTCAAGTTATTTATTTAGATGCTCACTAAATTACTGAATAACATATAAAATTTCCTACTCGAGATGAAATAATTTTTTTTTCGTTCGTAAAATCAAAATTTTCAATTCATGAAAAAACGGTACTTTGATCTCTTGTAAAATATACTATTTTCTACTGTTATTTCGTTCGTCTTAGCAACGCATACATTTGCGTACTGTTAGTTCTTGTTATCTAGCAACCACGTAAACATACCGAAATCATGCATTTTTCGGCCTGGAAACACGACTGAAAGGTTTTTTTTTGTTCAATCGGAGACCAAATTTTTTTTTGTAAAAAGCATGAAATCTACCTATAAATAAAAATAATTTATTGAAGTGGTCTCCTGGTAAAATTTCTAACCAAGGATTCAATTACATTGTCATATTTTTTATTAGTATAGTTAGTAGCGACTATTTGATCACTTACAAAAAAACCTGTCTTGAACAGAAATAACATACACTTTTCAAGAGGTTGCAAATAACATAAGTTACTCGAATGGCCAAAGTAAAATAGTTTTTGAAATTTGAAGTAAATATATATACACACTTGCGAGTGGACACTAACGTTCTGTTAAAAATTTATGACTACTCCATCGTAAACAATCCGGGCTGCCCCGACCTGCCTCAAAAACATCAGCTAAAATGCGACCAAGATTGGTTTGAACGTAAATATTTTCCTAGCGCAACATAATAGCAAAACCAATTCGATTATATCTTCAGTAGATATGTTTATAAATACTCGAAACACAAAAATAAATTGTATAAAACGTACGTTATTACTAAAAAAATTGGACATATATATTGTGATGGTATTACGCCCACGACTCTGCTAGCAATGCAACATAATGAGCAATTCAATAAGCACAGAGTTGCGGTGTTTTGTATAGCTGCAATGTTAAACTGAAAATTCAAACAATAAATGCATTGATAATGAGATGCGAGGAGTAATAAAGTAGTAAGAAACGCAAAAACCAAAGCTTGTTTTTCACAGGGGTCGAAGTTGATTTTTAAATGAAATAATAGGTTTCTGCACAGTGAACAGCCGAACCGAAAGAAAGTAATAGACACAAAAAGGTTTGCTATGTGCATGTAAAAGAAGCGTAGATTTCAATAAAGCTAGTCATTGAAATTTGTGAGGAATCTAAAAGGTAAAGAAAGCTAAAATAAAATAACGGTACATTGCAAAAGAGCAATTTGAGAAAGCAGGCAGCAGGACATGAAAGAGCAATTTGAGAAAGCAGACAGCAGGACAAGAAATAAGCAAGTGAGAATGAATGAACTCTAATTAATCAGTGCATTTAACGTTAGTAAAAAAGCAGAGTAATTAATAAAATGTGTTAGTGTGTGTGGCGCAAAGAAACGATTTTAAATATAAGAAAAAGACAATATTTTAGTTTGTAAGAAATTTGGAAATTTAAATTTATGTAATCAAACTTATTTCTATTATGTACTAAAATTCATCAAAACTTATTTTTGTTAGCTTTGTAACTTAGCAACCAGATTCGTTTTTGTTTTAACAGAGAGAACAATTGAAAAATAAATTACCTGAGAGTTGTTGAAATTTGTGCTCCATATTTTGATATATTTTTATTAATAAAAGTGTTTTTCAAACGATAAAAAGTATACCAGTTTATTGCATTTGTCAGAGTACAAGTGGGTGTGTTTTCATCGAGTTACGCAGCAAAAATTTTACAAATTCCATCATCGCAACTACGAGAAGATCGGGGCCGATTCAACTCCATTTTACGATCTTCGCATGCGGCCAAGAAAAGTATCCGAGGCTTCAGATTAGCAGTCTACGGCAGAGAACAGGTCTGCAAGAGCGTCCCCGGCGGATTTGGCAGCATCAGGAGCAGGATTAGCGGAGATATTACAACGGCGTCATCTCAGCAAGGAACCCGAGGCAGTCCAACGAGTTTACAAGGTACAAAATTAACCCTAAAAATAAGTGGGTGCGTCCGGAAAACGAGTTTCTTACGAGTCCAAACCTTGAGCAAGAAAACCAGAGCATTTCCAAGGCTGCAGTTAAGCAGGATTTCGAGTAATTAGCAAGGCGTCCCTAAAATTTGTGGTTATGCGGAGGTTTCGAAGCTGCCCAGAAACAATTGCCAAAATTTAGCCAGCGTCGGTCTGACGTCACAGAATACGTAACTGCTGAAACGAAAGTTGTTATTTGTCGCCAAAGCGCGAAGATTTGAATAAATACCTTGCGAATTTTCATAATCTCACTAGCATTTTAACTTCAAGCACCGCTGACTTGCACGACACAATCCATTTTGTGGGATTTTGACAGATTTGTGAACCTTGAGCTACCGCGTTTGAACTACTGACTGTGTACAGTACCGTTTCAAATCAATTGTAAATTACAGTCAGCTTCTGAACTCACCTGAGATTAAAGAGCTTATGTTCTACTTTGAGCTAGCATTTTCCAATTAGTTGCAGCTAAATAAAATATAAAGAGGGGCATACAACCATTTAATTTCTGCAGTAAATAAGTACATTTCATATTTTAACCAGCCTAATAATTCAATAAAATGCAAAATTCAAACGCAGTATTAAAATTAGAAACAGTGAATTGTGCCCATTATTTTCACTTGTAATTAATTAATTAGAGACCTAGGAGAGGCTATATTCCATTCCAATATAGACTATTTTGCGACATAAATAAAAGGTTTCCAAATATTAATTTATTTTTCAAAATACGACAAAATAATTTCTTTTACTTATCAATATTACAATCCTTACGTATTACACTAAAACGCTTACCAGCTCAAAACTTGAAAGTTACACCCACAAAACAGTGAGAGAGAGAAAACTTTACTGATTTGCGTACACACATCAAAGTGGAATACACGCTGGTAATACTGTCATACCAGCTATACATTTACACCAAGGTTTATTGGGGTAGTTTTATAATTACAATAATTCTAGAAAATAAAAAATTAGACAAAGAAACTGCAATGTCTGTAGAACGAAAAAAAGACGTTTCAGAAAAGTACTAAGTTTCAAAACCAGTATTATTGACAATTATGCACAGTGGTATAACAGCGTTACAGGGTTAAAAGTGTGGAACCCAATATACAGTGCGAGTGTAAAGTCTGGAACTACCGAAATAACACTTTTATCAAATGTTTTTGCAAGAAACCCTCGAACACGTCAATTTTCATTTAAAAAAACACATATTTTACTGTAATTGTTACTTTTAGATTGTCTTTTGTTTTTGATTTATGACGATTGCGTTAATTTTTTTAAATGGACACCCAAATTTTTTATGATGAATTTGGACAGAGCATGAAATTCTAAGACCAAATACGCCAAAAAGAAGCAGGATACTGTATTTTGAAATTTTCGGGAAAATCGTACGATTACCACATCCCCTCAATACTAAAATTTCAATTCGTCCATTTTCACTCAAATATCGCACCATTTTTTACTTAATTAAGAGCACACAACAAAAACAGATAAACAAACTATGAAAAACTGTCATAATTGTAGGGCTAACTCATTGTTTCATGGCTACTTGATTTTATTCTAAATGAAAAGATGTTTTCATACAAAATTGTTTTTGTTATATAAAAACCATACGAAGCTGTTTGTTTTTCAATCACTTTGTTTTTTTCAGTTCTGAGAAAGCCTTTTTTAAGACAGTAGAAACACAGCATATGAATACATATACTAATGAACAATGACGTTTATGAAAAGTTGAAAGCCCTCAAATAGAAAAAAGATAGTTGTCATTTATCTGTAGTAATTACTTGAATGCCAATAATGGAACAAAACGATGATATGGCTTGTTCATGGAAAAAGCTGGTTCTTTAGTTGACAATAGTATATTACTCTGCAAGTTCAGAAAAAACCACTTTTCTAACGTGTTGAGTATACTATTTGATCGCATCTCATAAGAAATGTAAAATATAAAATTTTACATACAAGTAACACTAACGCCCGTATTCATAGTCGTTCGCCAGCGGATTGCCGGCGACTCGCCAGAGTTTCGTTATGAATAGTATGTTGGCGGCACTGTACGTCTATGTCAAATTCGAGGTTAGCAGGTTAGATTTTGTGTCAGTTTCTGTCAAAACTGACTGAAAACCTAACCTGATCACCTCGAATTTGGCATAGACTTACAGTGTCACCAACAACACACTTCAGTATTGCCACACCGACCCATTAATCCAACAAACACAAAAGCTAGTAACCTCCGTCACTCGGTCAAGAAATAAACTAGTATTCATGTGGGTGCCTTCACACACAGGTATACCCGGAATTGAAAAAGCAGATAAGTACGCAAAAGAAGCGATATCATCCGCAGATGTTACTCACCTAAACAACGTGACCCCCTACGACATCAAAAACCATCACAAGGAATCATCAAGTCCAGAACTTACTGATAGAAGACACCAGGTTATACTCTCCAGGCTTAAAATTGGATGCCCCGCTTAAAATCAAATCAGCGAACCGCAAAGCCGCGAACGGCGAGGTCTGCCTGTATGTCCAACATATAAAGTCTGTTTCAATTTCACATGACACCGAGTAGGCATTGAAATTAAGAACGTTTTTTAAAACAGTGTAGAAATAGTGGCAGTTTAAATGTTAGGTTATAAATGTTTGACACATCAGCTTTAGCTTTAAGTATTGAAAATGCAATATATATATTTTTGAGATTAATTATTAATAAGTATATACTTAAGCTTGCTAACCCATTTTTTCAACAATACTTTAATGTTGATCCAGAAGATACATTAATTACAAACATGTGAACCATTATCTAATAAACTAACACCAGAATGTTATTACAGCACACAGAGGCAAGATACCAATGAACTTATATTTGTAAAATGTTCTAAAAACTTATTCAACTACTTATCTACTTGTATTTGTATTTGGGCGAGATTTCGAGATGCGGAAGGTCCTTCAAATCTCTTGACACCGACTGCTAGGGTCATATGGCCAAACCCCACTAGAATTTTGCCGAAAAATACAAAATGCAAAATATAATAATACAAAATGTAAAATATAACATTCTAAATTGAAGCGAAAACGAACGATAAGTAAAAAATCATTGAAGAAACAAAAAACCCAACTGCGGAAATGTTAATTGTAATCAACAAGAACCAAACAAGATTAACTAAATCATTATAAAAACAAAATTATTAAAATTACTAAATTATTATACATACTATATACAGTGCTCATTACTCGGAATCTGAGTCAGAGTCGTTTTCATCAGAATCATGTGGCGTTTCTGATTGTCCTACAGTTGGGGATGATAGAAGTTGTACCTAGTATTTAACATTCGTTTTTACTCAGATTCAGAGCCCGCAATTTCGGATTCACTGTCCGAATCTCCAAGAGAAATTATAATAGGAGGAAAGTTTTCAATACTGCTGCATCCCATGTATCTGGTCCAATCGTCGCGAATTAGTTTTTCACAGTGTTGTATGCTTTTGGTCCAAAAGTCAGCGGAACACATAGAAATTGATTCGCGCCATAATTTCTCTGCTTCTCCTTTTGATGATGCGCGAGAAGTTACATGCTTGTTGTAATAATTCTTACATAATCCCCATGCCAGCTCAATGGGATTGTATTGGCAGTGATACGGGGGCAATCTAATAACTCTATAACCACTGTAAAATGTCGTCTACTACATAGTTTTTTTTGTTCGGCAGTCGAGGTCGTATTAATTTCCACAGTTGTTTTTTCGTCAGTTTGTTGTCAAAAGTTACGTCGTGCTGTATCAACCAATCCTGTAATTGTTTTCTCTTACTTGAAATAGTAGGTTTCTTATCTAAAAGAACTGAGTGGTAAGGAGTAAGGAGCGTTATCCATAATGATAACAAAATTTTTGTTTAATTTAGACAATACGGGAATTAGCTGATTCTGTACCCATTTTGTAAAAATGTCAGAATTCATGGTTTTATGATAGTCCCGGTCGTTATTGCTAGAATCCAGTAGTAATTCACAACCTTCTAAAAATCCATTAGACCATCCCGCATGCAAAATTGTGTACCGTTTTCCTTCTTGGCGAGTTTGACTTGGATTTCCTTTTCTGCAATCATCATTTACCCAACGTTTTCTAGAACTCCCGTTTTTATATATCCACGTCTCATCCAAGTACACAAAACATACGTTATCACTAGAATCTATCATTTGAAGGTACTGCCTCAAGAAGGAAATCTTTTTAGCGACAACGTGTTGCTGTTCACATATTTTTCGTGAATTCACGATTTTAAATTTATAGCCCATGCTTTTGATTATCCTCCACAATGTAGTACGAGATCCATTGTACTGTAGTTCCTCTTTCGCATAATTTAATAGATCTTGCACAGTAAAGTACTCATTTTTTTCATGAAAATTCCAAATTTTTGATTGTAGGTCTTCTTTAAACGTGAAATTCCAAAATGTTGTGTTTTTTGAATTATTTCCCGTCTTAGTTGTAGCCAAATTGGGTTCATCTTGCATAATTTTGCACACCTCTGCTCTGGATACCTATCAGCAAAATAATAAAAATCTCCGTAGAATTGTTATGAATACTTACTGAAAAAATCTCTGCTACAGCGTTTATTATTTCACTTTTTGTAAGTGTACGGCCATTTTTTTCGGTCGATGTATGAAAGCATTTGTAAACTGCTACTTTGGTGTCTTTATAAATCTTTTTTGGCATTTTGACAAAAGGCAAATTGTCAGAATGACTTTAAGGTGTCAGTCGCTCAGTACACTCTAAAAAATTTCAATTCAAGATTTACTCGATGTCATGTGAAATTAAAACGGACTTTATTTCCACTGCCTGTATGTCCCAACATCTATTTTTACTGCGTGTATGTCCAACATGTACTTCAACTACCTATCTATATATGTATATCCAACGGCTATTACGACTACCCACCTATCTCCCAACAGTATTTCAACTAACAATTGAATTTTTTAAAACTCAATAAAAATAGCTTGTTTTTACTTCTAAGGTTGGCCATATTTTAGTAGCTATAAATAGGGTTCTAAATGAAAAGATTTGTTTTCATGCAAAATTGTTTTTGTTACATAAAAACCATACGAAGTTGTTGGTTTCTTAATCACTTTTTTCAGTTCTGAAAGCCTTTTTTTAAGCAGCAGTAAAAACACAGCATATGAATATACTAATAAACAATGACGTCAAACAGAAAGAAGATAGTGTCATTTATCTATAGTAATTACTTGAATGCCAATAATGAAACAAAACAATGATATGTCTTGTTCATGGAAAAAGCTGGTTCTTTAGTTGACAATAGTATATTACTCTACAAGTTGAGAAAAGTGGTGTGTTTCTGAACAGGTATGGTGTGTTTGAGTACGAGCGTTAGCAAGTACTTAAACGGTCATACAAGTTTAGAAAAACAACTTTTATAACGTGTTGTGTATACTATTTTATCGCATTTCATAAGAAATGTAAAATATTAAACTTTTACATACAAGTGACACTAACTGTCAAAACATAACCAAGATGGGCATAACTCATTCCTATGTACTGAAGCACAATAAGCAGCTCCAGTTGATGTTATGCGTTTGGCAGTACTGAAGTGTGTTGTTGGTGACACTGTAAGTCTATGTCAAATTCGAGGTTAGCAGGTTAGGTTTTGCGTCAATCTGTGTCAAAACTGACGCAAAACATAACCTATTAACCTCGAATTTGACATAGACTTACAGTGTCACCAACAACACACTTCAGTATTGCCAAACAGTCAGGCCATTTTTAATTACAATAGTTCCGTGACCATTTGGAGCCGTTTGGATACCGAGTTGACGAGTTTGCCTGTATATAGGTTCCTTTTCAGTCATATTTTACAGTATAACCCCTCAGCTAATTGCATCTAAAATTCTAAAGTTGTCACGCACGCAACTCCGTACCGCTCTAATCTCTACGCCGTTGCAATTACAGCGGCAGTTTGTTTCTTCCCGTTTACTTCAATTTAAAACGAGGCCCTGCGAGTGGGATAGAGAGGTATTCGCCCCATCGCATTTTTTCGTATTCAGGCTGTCTCGCCTGCCATCGCCACGCGTGGTTTACTGCGTTCTCATTGGCTACATCTGTTGGCGTGATCGCGCGTTTTACGCGGAAGTTGGCTTCGCTTCGCTTGGGAGTGAGTTGATTTCCGGCTGGGGTTTGAGGCGCTTGATCTGCGAGCCTTGGCTCTTGGTGGCCGCCGTGCCTTCGGGCAAGGCGTCTTATGTTTGTGCTTTTACAGCTTGCCGCTGTTTGTTAATTGTTAGAGACTTCTGATCGGGCTGTCAAAGCGAGAGGTGGTTTTGCTAGTGGAGTGAGCTGTGGTGCCTTGTGTTAGGATAACCGCCAGTTTTGCATAATTTCGTCGGGCCGTGAAGAGGCCATTCTCCCAAACTGGGGATTAATATCGCAGAGCTGTACAAGTCTTCGCCACGCTGGTGGAATATCTGCAGGTGCCGTTCGACTCCCACGCCTTCGCCTGTACGTCCGTTGCATTGGACAAGCCGCTAGCCGCCGTGACGCCATAGCTCGGCGGGCCCAATCAGGTAGCATGTGTAATTTAGCATTAATAATTAACCTGTGTAATTTAGCATTAATAATTAAACTCTTGTAACAGTAATTGCTATAAACGCAGTATCGCTTGACCGACGACATTAATATCCAAATTCAATAATCTGCCTACCAAGGCCTGTTGTATAACTACATTCATTCATCTGCCTACCAAGGCCTGTTCTATAACAAAATTCATAACTGCCTACCAGAGCCTGTTGTATAACTAAATTCATTCAGTCGATCGCGCTTAATTGTGCGTTATTTGTGAGAGCATTCAAGAATCGCGAAGGTCGCGGTGAACTGAGTTCATGTGATCATTTAATTATAGTTAACACACGTCACAGGTAAGTTGGCGACGCTTGCCGCTGCTGAAGGTCATGAGGCTACTACTATGTTCCTTTCCCGTTGAGTTCTGGATTTTGGCCAAGGTGCAAAGTTAGAAGGTAGGCGCATTTGATTTCCCGGTTTTTTCTGGGTCTATCCTTGTATCTTCGTTTATGTCAATGAAACCGGGTGGCGCGCTATTAAATTTTATCGATGTTTACCGCCCCTTTGGCCGTTGCTCGTAGGTAATCTCGTGAAGGACCCTCCCTCGCTCCACTGATGTTTAGTCGGCATATCTTGTTGCGGGTTGGGCAGCGGCCCTAGGTGAGTGTTCGTCCCGATTATGTGAAATATCGTCCGCGCCGGCCGTTTAGTTTTTGTATGAGCCGGAGCGGTGTCGTAAAACTCGTTTTAGACCGTAACAAAACGTAAAACGAATCGCCGTTGCTAGGCAGAATAGTGTTGCTAACGATAAAAGTACCACATTTCTTATCTTATTTTGAATGAAGAAATGTAGTACATTTTCCAATGAAATACGATAAAATACTTTTCTGAAAATACCGTTGTTTTACAACTCGAACTAATTTATAGTTATTTAAACTTATTTTCCTAAAGCAAAGTAAGTAGATACATTTCATATTTTAGAAGTGTGGAAACCAATATACAGTCAGACCTCGCCGTTAGCGGGGGTTACGTTCCAGAAGAATGCCGCGAAGCGCAAAACCGCGATGCGCAAGTAAACACATAAATGATAAAAACGGGGTAAGGTTCCATAAACAACTGTAAGTCTATGTCAAATTCAAGGTTAGAAGGTTAGGGTTTGCGTCAATCTGTGTCAAAACTGAAGCAAAACCTAACCTACTAACCTCGAATTTGGCATAGACTTACAGTGTCACCAACAACACACTTCAGTATTGCCAAACGTAAAACAAATCGCCGTTGCTAGGCAGAAAAGTGTTGCTAATTATAAAAGTACCACATTTCTTATCGATTTTGAATAAAGAAATGTAGTACAGCGTTTCGTTCCGATCTTCGTTCGAGACGGTCGATTTTCTGTGTGTGCCGAGTGAAAACAATAGCCATCTATTTATAGTGCGAGAGTTAACCGAGATATCAGGACAGCTGTCCAGCCAGTCCCAGGTAATCCTTATCGGACCACTTTACACTTCCAAAATGATAAATCCAGACAACATAAATAAAAACCAACTAAACCTAACCCCAACTCAAAGCGAAAAACCAAACAATCAAGCTACCTTCTCATCAGTCACCAAATCACAACACTCCATGTTCCCTAAAAAAGACCAAGCCATAATTATAGATACAATTGACGGAATACCGCAAACAGATTACATTAAAGCCATATTCTGGTTGTCATCTACTAATTTAGTGAACAGGTCCTTGAAAGTGGCCCATTCCTCATAATTTCCCTCGTATATGGGGATTTTGACTTGAGGAAGCGAGATGGCTGCTGCTTGCTCGTTCCTTGTCGGTGCTTGCAATAAAATAATTAAATTTCTATACCTGTCTTCCAACGTAGTATATTCAGGAGTGAAGTGCATTTGTTCGACATAACTTCTTCGTCCATCTCGACCACACGATCCCATTTTTCTCTTAATTCCCTTATCGTGATGGCGGGCCTCCCTAATTCTTGTGTTAGTTCGGCGTCGTCCATCGCTTGCTTAAAATTCTGAATCCGAATCTGCGGTTTTCGGATACGAACCTTTTGCTCGGGATTGGCCACCATTTCCTCTTGATTTCTGCTTACGAAGGGGTTGGAAATTTCCGTTGTTTTTGAGCAGCTCTGCAAGTAACTTTTTGCTTCGCCGTATATGGCTTTAATTTGAGCGTAATTCCCTGTTGTAAAATAATTATGAGTTGGAATACTTAGCTGCCCCATTTCTGCATGATTTTTAGTTGCAGTGTTCCAAAGTTCGTCCAGCGTTTTGTTGCGACTGGCGATGTAGGCTTCGCTTTTTCGGCTGACAGGGTCCTTTTTGCTGTTAGATAATACTTGTTTTATCTTCTGCGCGAGCTCTTCTTGGGCGACAGCTAATTTGTTGAATTCCTCCATGTTGTTAGCCATTTTCTGGGAACTGGGTGGTTGGCAGATGTTGTCTTCTTCTCGGGATGCTGGCGACCCTTGGGATGTTTGTTCTTTAGTTGGAGACAGATCCGGCTCGAAGGACCATGAACAGAATTGCCTGGAGGCTGTATCAGGATTCCGTTGCTTTGCGCTGGTTCTATCCCTCAAGCACGTAAACAAGACTGTGTTTACGTTTTAAACCAATGTAGTCAATGGTACTTGAAAGGGCGACAGTAAACCACCCCAAGAGACGCAGCCTCACGTCTCGATGATATTAGGCTTGGTATTAGGGTGGCGACGTAGTGAATAAATCAGACATTAAATGCAGATTGTTTTATTACGAAAATAAACGGTGTATTTATACAAAACAAGAATGCTTAACTAAGTAACATATCAAAGTTTATAATAGTGTAGTGTAATGGAACGCGTTTAAAGGTACGAAGATGACAATTCAGCATAATAAGCTTTTTATAGTTCCGCATGGGTTTGCAGGAAGGTGCAGTGAACTTGGCTTTACTAGGTCGCTTACTGAGCGAAATGCCAAGTTGCAGTTTACTGAGGTGGTTAAACTCAATGCTTGCGAAACAATATTCGTTTGTTAATATTTCGTAAATGAGAACTGAAATTTGCCTGTTTTAATTCAAGATTAAAATAGATCTCAATTAAATATAAACTTGTGAAATTATGAAGTAAAAATGGAGGTTTAGAACTTCTGACTGGTTTCGTAAATTTTGTTATTAAAATGTATGTGTGTTTAAATCAAGTTTAAACAGTGTTTTTGATTTTTGAATAACTGATATAATTTTTTCATTTGGTAAAAATTTTACGCAATTTTCTGCCTCTTTAACAAATTGTGAAGTTAGTAAAATATTATTAAAGGTCTTTGTTATTAATTTATTACGTGTTTTGTTTTTTATTAAGTTAACCTTTGAAAAAATGCGTTCACATGTTGTATTAGAGTGTGGGATACATAAGACATTTAAACAAAAGTCGGATACATTCTTGCATAAAGCTACATTATTTCCATCCTGAAATGTCCTTAAAAGTATTCCAAAAAGTGCTCTTCGGCGGTTCTAGGTTCTAGCTTGTAGCCTAGTTAATTCACTCCGTCCTCCGTCCTACTGCTAGCGGTGATTCCCCTGCTTGCTGCATCCTGCATCTACTAAAAAGTGCATCGCGCGAAGATATAAACAAAACAGAAATTATTTTCTCTCTACAGCCAAAGATGTCGCTAAATATTTTTGTCAATAAATCAAAATAAAACATCTTTTACATTTTCTGAAAAATTACCGTAGATTACTTGAATACCAGAAGCTCATTGCCAGTTATCAGAGTGCATCCTAAATTATCGTAGATTCTGGTAATTATCAGACATCTGGCAACACTGCATCTAAGGTTTATTTATGTTTTGTTTTTGATTAACAAACTGTACATAAAATTTCCCGACCAACGAGACGTATTCTGCGAAAAATCACAACAGCGCAGCTGGAGTGATTTTTTAAGGAATACGTCGATGACTTGTTCATTCTTCTTCTTTGATGGTACTACAGCCCAAACCGAGCCTTGGCCTCCTGCAGCTTTTGTCTCCATTTCTGCCTATCTGCTGATGTTCTCCTCTAGCTTTTAATACCAAGTGATTTGCGTGAGTCTTCGGCCACTTCATCCTCCCATCGCTTTCTTGGATTTCCCACTGGTCTTTTGCCTTGCGTTCTGGAGTTAAGTGCTCTTTTCGGTATCCTTACATCTTCCATTCTGTTAATATGTCCAGCCCATTGTAGTCGCTGTAGGCGTACGAAGTCTATTACAGACGGTTATAGCTTATTCATCAGAATCCGTTTTCATTCAATGGTCTCAGTATTTTTTTTTCGAAAATGTTTAGTTTGTTTGCTGAGCTGTCTGTCATTACCCATGTTTCGCAATCATATATGAGTATCGGTCTTATTACAGTTTTATATATCCTCAGCTTTGTATTGCGATGGATATTTCGTGACAGAAGGATTTTCGGCAGCGCAAAATATGCCTTATCCTTCTTTTAATTTCTTGCTCTTCAGTTCCGTCTACAGTCAGCTCTGCTCATCCAGGAGCTTTATTGTTTTTCTGGGCTTTTGTGGCTTCTTGAATCTCTTCCAGTGTCGGTGGTGCCACTGTATCTTGTTCTTTTCCTGATGGTTTTCCGTTCTTTCCTCGAGAGCCGAGCAGCGTTCGAAAGTGATTCCCCTATATGTTTTTGATGTTTATAAGGTCACTTATAATTTGTCCTAGTTCATCTCTGCACATGTTTGTCCTTGCTATATATCCTTTCCTTACTTGTTTTACGAAGTCATATGCTCCCTTTATGTCGTTTTCTTTGAAGTCCTTTTCCATTTGCTGGATCATGTTATTCTCATATGCCCGTTTATTTGTTCTGCATGCTTAATCGGCTATCCGTCTTGCTAATTCAAATTGCTCTCGCCTCTTCCTTGTTCTTCTTGCCACGTATCTTTTATGGGCTTCATTCCTTTCCTTGATAAGTTCTTCACATTCTTCGTCAAACCACTCTGCTCTTTTGTTTTTCTTCTTTGGTTCTAGAGTTGTGTTGGCTGCTTCTGTTAGGGCTGCTTTAATTCGTTTCCACTTCTATTCTAATTGTTTATCTCCGTCCTGCCTCAGTTTTTCTTCTATTGTTTTTGTAAAGCCTTGCTGTACTTCTGGGTCATTTAACCTGTCTGTATGAAATCTCTTTGGCTGGTTTTCTTCTTGTTCCCTTCCGTTTTTCTTAATTTTAATCTGAACTTTGTCTGGACTCAAAAATGGTCTGATCTGCAGCATGCTCCCCTCTGTGTTCTAACATCCATTATGTTTGTAGCACCTTTCCTGTTGATTGACACATGGTCTATTTGATTACCGATAGTTCCATCCGGTGAGATCCATGTTATTTTATGGATGTTCTTATGCGGAAAGTATGTTAAACTGATTATCATATTCTTGCTGGTGGCAAAGTTCATGAGAAATGCTCCGTTGTTTTTCTTGATATGTAAAGCGTGTTTGTTTATTGTTCCTATGAATTGTTGTTCTTTCGCCAGTTGGGCATTCATGTCTCCTATTATCATTTTAATGTCGTATCTTGGCAAGTTATCGTATACATTCTTCAGCTGTTGGTAAAACATCTCCTTCACCTCTTCATTCTGTTCTTCTATTAGACAGTGTACGTTTATTATCGTTAACTTGAAGTGTGTCCTGAGCTTCAATTTGCTTTGTTCATAACAAAGATGTATTTTTCTCATATTATCTGATTGTGTGCTAGTTAGATAGAAGTTGGAAAATAGTATATTGTTATTAAGAGTAAAAGTGATACTTTGTGTGACGAGACCGGACGCGTTTGACTGATGAGCGTAAGTGAATCAGACAAGTCCGGGCGAACTAATATAAATAAATATATATTGCAAAAATAACATTATCGAGAATTGACGTCTACATCAGTTCCCAACAGTCAAGAAGGCCAATGTCAAAAATATTCGAACGCTACCTAATCAAGTTTTGAAGTACTTTTACTCCACCAGCGTAAAAGTTACCACTTTTATGCCTAGACGGATTTACCTTGTCTGTCAAATATAAGTTGTCACGTTTATGACGTTTGAAAATAATAGTTATTTATTATCTAGCCTGAAAAGCAGTTTCGACCGAGGTGCATATTAAATTTTTCCTTCAACCGTCGTAATTTGAAAAAAATATTAAAGTGGAGTGTGAATTATAAGAGTTGTTGAGAACAAAAACGTTTGCGGCCATAAAGCGTTTGCGGACAAAAAATTAATGGTGTCCAAAAAGTGGCATTTTTCGTACGTAAATGTGTGCGTAAAATCATATTGTATAGGGAGGGCGACGGAAATAAATATTATACACCAAGTGAATTAATAGTATATTATTATACGAGCATATAATGGATGCTATTATTACACGAAGATGGCTTTTAAATAACGAGCGAGCGAAGCGAGCGAGTTCTTTAAGCCATCTGAGTGTACTAATAATAGCTATTATATGCGAGTGAAATACGCTATTTTATTTACAACTACTTTATTTACATTCATTCCAGAAAATTTTTGTATGCGATATCATAAGTTTTCTTCGACTTTTCTGGGAGTAAAGTTTGTGTAGCTTGTTTGCCAACTTGGCGTACTTCAGGGGGGAATACAGCACTATTGTCGCTATCGTTTTCCATTTTAGGTTTGGGACGAAAGAAGTGTAAATTATTATTTTCAAACTGACAGACTGATAACTGTCAACTCGAAAAAGCAGTTTATGGCCTGTTTGATTATATGCACATAAATCCGTATTAGCGATGTAATTATGGTGGTATCCATGCATTTATGGCGGTATCGATGTAATTATGAAATATAAACAACAGGCATTGTGATTTTAGTTAATAATATATATCATAATTGAGAAATTATCGCAAAATAACAACGGTATTGTTTAACAGTTGTAAATAAACATGTTTATCTACGACCACTACTAAAACTAGCCCTTTTAGCGCTAGCTTGTTTCACTAAAAGTGACGTTTTATAGTTTACCATGTGCTAAAAGTGAAGTGAGGTTATAAAACTACAATTTCGAACTGGAAGTGAAGTTGTAAAGTTATTCTAGTTGCTTCTTGCGTTACAGGTAAAGTGTTTTCAAAATAATTAAAGCGTTATGTAATGAATACAGTCACATGTAGAGTATTAATAATTACATTTCGTAACTGACCTTGACAGTACTGGCCTCGCAAACAATCGCCCGCGCGGCCTGGCCTACTGTTTATTATAACATAAATTAGAAGTGTCGTAAATTGTTAAATCTATATTTATGGATTAATAACAGTAAAATTAAGGTCGTAGATAAAATATTGTATGCAACGCGTGCTAAAAGCCGTTTATGTACGAGACATGTTATGAAACTCAGCTTTCGGCTTCATGTCTCGTGCATAAACATCGACTTTTAACACTTGTTGCATAAATAGCTATTATTCACGAAAATATATATATTTTTGAGTGAATAAATGTTTAATTCACATGGCGTATATATTGCAATGGTTTGTATGGTTTAGAAACTTGTATAAAATATAAATAAATAAATAAATAGTTACCACGCAAATTATTATTATTTTTTATTGGTGCTAATAAATTGTCAAATAGTGGGTTGATTACAATTTGTGTGTGCTTTACTTGGTAAAATAAAGAGTTTTATGCCCTTATTTAATTTTATTTATCTGCAAATAATAATAATGCACTAGCTCAGGTTCGGTAAAGTGAAACTCGTGCCAGGTGAGTTCAGAGTTAAATATTTGGTTTTGAAATTTATCAAGTGTGGACCTGTATAATAAAGCTTCGGTGCGCACGATCTAAAATTCGAAATCTGGGTCAAGTGCAAGTAAAGATGGCCGCCGCTGCTTGGTAGCGTTAAATGAATAAAATCAAAACAAAACAAATCGGTCACAGCTCGAATGTAAGTATTTGAATTCATTTGATTTTCCGGCATTAAACTCTCCTTTGTTTCAGCGATTGTTATTTGGGGCCGCGACTAGGATGCTTTTGTTTATCTCGGCGTCCTTTCCAAATTGCTTTCCGCCTAATCTCAAAATCTGGATGCTGAACCTTTTAACTGCTGCAAATACTGATACGGCAAGGAATTCGGGCTAGATCGTTTCAGGTAAAGCTCGTTCGCGTGTTGACTTGACTTTCCAGGCGCTCACTTATTTAGATTTTAAAATTTACAGTACCTCGCCTCCCCGATCTTGTATCGGCAGGAATCGAAGGCTCGGCTGACCTCGCTGGCGTAGTCCTATGGGTCGGATATTACTGCAGGCACGTTCCCCTCGGGCTTCTGAACACGCTGGTATCTTCGTCACACGGTTGCAGGATCTGGTACACCTTCTTCGTGGCTGTCGGACCTCAACGGCTGCGGAACTAGGTTATGTTGCACTTGCTTCTGGAGCTGAACAATTTTTGATGGCGGATTTTGCCACAAATAAAGTCACTTGCACAGAAAAATTTTCTCGACAAACTGGTGTAATTTCAAAATTGTAACTTTATTTTAAACTGGTAAAAACATTAATTATTCACAAGGTGCAAAATTCATGTCATATCAAATAATTATTCAATTGTCTTCTCTTTTTGCCGGTAATTAACAAAAGCTAGTGGTATTAATTTAAAAACCGGATATAAACTATGTTCAATTGACTGTCTTTTAACACTAAATCTAGTTAATATTAAGAATATGTACAATATAACTGTGTCTTAAATAATTATTTACATTAATACTAATTATGGCGTGTCCAATTTTCGCTGCACGACTTTTTAATTAAGTTTATTTGTCTACATGACACTGTATTGATTAAAGCGGATATTTCGCGTATTTCCTGTTTGTTTAAAACACTGCCTGAATTGCCTCACAATTATGAGTTCAACGTGTCTTTTTTTCTGCAATTTCTTCTAACCTTTGCCTTTGGATTCTTCTGACCCCTTTTAAATGCATTAATGCCTTCGTCTTATTTGCTCTTTGCATGATTGTAAGCTCCTCTGGCTTTTAATTTATCTTTCTTACTAGAACCCTGACTAGATTTCATCAAGTAAATTGTATTTTAATTCTACGCTGCATTTCCCTTGAAATTAGCGATCCATCTTGTCATTATTAAAATATCATTTGGTTTGACAATTACTTACAGCACAAACCTATTTATTAACTGAATTAATATTTAACTAAGATCCCCATGAGACTTGAGCTATTCTTATTTCATTCTTTCATTAATTATTTTGTGAATTAATAGCATCTCATTGCAAATATGATCATTTTTAGCAAATTTAATACTTAGCTTTGCAGTCAAATAAAATCTCCCACTCTGAGCTTATGTGAAAAGTCCATTTAATATGGTAATGCTTGCAGAGTTTGGGGTGTAGGGCTCAAAACCATTGCAATATGTTTTTATTAAATTTTTACGAAATTTTGAATAAAAAATTAAAAATTATTCAAATCAAGATATAAATTTGTCCATTCATCGTCAATTTGATTTATATTTTAGTATTATATTACACACTACAAAGAGAAAGAATAATTGAATGTAAATATTTGTAGAAATAATAAAAATTTGTTGCTCTTCATTGAAACTTTTAATTCACTACAGAATTAAAACACTTTTATTTCACTTGTGAATAATATACTGTTTATGAAGGTTGTTAAAATTGCCACAGTTATGGGGCGCTTAGTGAGAGGTGTTGGATACATAATTATTATAGGTTTGTTACCATAACAACTAATCCAAGGCTCGTTTGTAATTTCTAGATTTTATTAATAGCAAATCAAATGTCACATCAGTGTCAGTGTCAACGAATTCAGAAAAACATTTATAGATATTAACGATACAAGTTTGATTATGAGCATCTTAACGAAACGAGTTTATTTGCCAAAACGAGGCGGTGAGCCAAGTTTTGCGGCAATTAAACGAGTTTTGTTAAGTGCCACAAGCAAATGTGTATTGTTCAATATTTTATCTTGATTAATAAATACTGGTTCAATGTAGTTTTTTATACAAAAAGAGTGCGGTAATATCCATTACTGCAGCGCGGTAATGAAGCTCTTAACGATACTAAAATTAATTTGGTTAATAGTATATAACAACACTGATGAAGATAAAATGATTTAAAGAGATTTAAGAGAGGCGTTGGATAAAACATATTGCACTCATGTGCAGTCTTAATTTGGCCAAATTTCTGCTGAAACTAAAATACAAATTAAAGAAAGTTTTGAACACTTTAAAGAATCCCACATGCCACAAAATAATATCACTGTCACACTGACTAATATAGGAATTTGAGGTAAGTCACATTCCTCTTCTTTAAGTTGCAGATCTCTACGAAGACGTTGCATCTTCTCTCCTATGCATGTTCCACGTTGATCTTTTTTTGTAATTGCAGGTACCACGAGCAATGGTGTACACAATTTTAGGGTGCAAGTACAAACATGTAAATGAACGGTACATATTAGGTGAATAGAATCATGTTGCATCCATACAAAATTAGAAGTGATAAAAGATTTACAGTTTTATGTTTCAATTTTTGCGACTGTTGTGAAATGGTATGTAAATGTTGGACGGTATTCTAACTTTATAGTAATCAAATAATGGAGTGTTTTTCTCCAATTCGACCAAAAATGTTCGCATACGTTTTTTGAGGTTGAAGTTATAAATGTATAATAAAGTAATCAATTTTTGGGTTATTCCGATCAGAGAAACACACCTAGGAAAAATTACTCTCGGGATTCCTGTAGTTGCTAGACTACGCGCTCACTTCCACAGTCGTCTGCGAAGATATCGCTTTTCCTACTAGATACACAATATACCATTAAAGACAAAAAAATATATTTATTGCTAAAACGTATAAAATTTCAAATTGTACCATTTTAGTTACTATTTTTAAAAACAAACAGCTATCTTTCCTGACTATCAATTATGATTGTTGAAATGTAGAGAAAAATTAAATGTAATGGCACCACAGACCTTTCGTATCCTCTTGTTTTCACGTAAAGGTACGAGTGAACGTTTTGTACTGATTTATCAGGACGGTCGTTTCCATCCTCTGCTCCTTTTTTTGACATGGCTAGTTGCAGCAGTTCAATTGTTTTATATGACTGAAATATGGACTCGTGAAAAGGGGCCAATTTTATACTCACCTTGGCACTTTACAAAATCAAACACAGGTTGCTGAAATAAAAAAAATGTATTTCAAAAATAAATAGGTATAAATAAAAAATGTAACAACAAAACATTCCAACAACTTATTGTACTATTAAAAGCAAAGTTTCGTCTATTCTACATAATTACAACAAAAAATGCGTAACGGTACTATCTGCTGAAAACTTTCAGATACCTGCAATTAGTACCGAACAGACCACCACATTACAACTTAAGAGTCGTAAAAAATAGTTTGTACTTATCTAAAATATTAAAACTTTAATAACGATTCACAAAGCAATTTATAGGGTGCATTTGTTATAAAAATATATTTTACCCTTACATTAATGTTTCATCAATTTTAAGGAAAAGTGATTAAAAGATGAGTGATATTTACAAAGTTTTAAATCTGAAACCTTACTTTTGTCTTTCAAGTTTAACACAGAAGTAGTTCAAAGATAATTTTATCTATATAGATCGTCAGTTTGAGCATTTGGCATATTTCCACTCTCAGTTCTTAGTCCATGTAATGGCATGCCCATAAATTTGGGCAACTGAGTATGTTCATTGCAAACACCAACAGATGACCGTTTTCTGCCAGGCACTGTGACCGGAGCTGCTTTCTTTTGTATGTACTTGAAAAGTCCATCCCCTGGTAAATTCGGTAGCAGTGACGATTGACTGTACCAAAATCTATATGTGAAAAACCAAGTCAAAATGGCACATACTCCCCCCAAAAACTTTTCAACCATCACATGAAAGTACAACATGGTTGTAACTAGCATAACGTCCCACAAAACTTGAAAAATTGTAATAGCAATGAACAATCCTCTAATATAAGGTGTGAATTTTTCATAATTTACTTGCAAGTGTTTAAACTGCTCATCACTAAGGACCCGTAGGGGGTTGTTACTTGGGCTTGTATCTTTCGTTGTTCGATAGTGCTCTTCTAACCGAATGTTCTCCTTTATACTATCCCAGTTGACCATGCTTCTCGCTTCCTCAATAAATAACAAGCTTCCATATATTAAAATAAAACTGTGTCCTGATATGTCAAAACCATTCCACAAGAGCCCCTCTTTTAAGCAAGATTGTTTCGTCTTGAACTGATCGCCTTTTATGCATTTTCCGTAGCGTATTTCTATGTACTGGAAAAACGTTGTCCAGAACCACCAGAAAAACGTTGCTACAGCTAATCGCACCAGGTGATGCTTCAGTATCCTATCTTTTTGCCCACAGCAATAAGTATATGTCGTCAAGGTTACGTAGGGGATTAGCAATATTAGATTCCAACCCCAAGCAAACTTCACAAAGTACTGGTTGAAAGCGTTGCCTGATCTTGAGAAGTACCCCTTTGGAATGGAGAACACGTCGGCTATTAATGATATAACGAACAAGGCTCCAAGGTACAAAGCTATTTTGAGGTTAGTGTCGAAAAATAGCGATTTTCTACAGACGTGTAAGATCATTAAGGTTATAATTTCTTTTATTGAGGTTGGAGTGGTCGTAGGTTTTGTGCCTCTTGTTTCCCCTCTGCTGCCATCGTTAAACGAAGGTCGGAAATTTAATCGAGGATTCGCACTGGTATGAATCGACTTTCGCCTTGTAGCCATGATGACAATCTATTTTTGACATTAGTAACTTTTCGTTGCCAACTTTACGAAGAGTTACTAAAATTAGCTTAACCTATTTGTGTGGTTCATTACAATTTTTGAAATTTGCAAGAAAATAGTTTTCGTGTTTATACATACTACAGATATGATTGCTAAACACTTAGGAATAATTCCACAATGTATAGGTTAGTATAAATATAGAAATCGTTCATATTCAATCATGTCGTTCCTGCAGGTCCAACAGTTCTCGCTGCATGTGGCTTACGGTGTGTCAGTACATCGTCAGTGAATCATCTCAACCAAAAATGGCGTGAGCAGAGGGGCTTGCCGTTAAATCCAAATGCCTATGGAGTCCTTACGGATGCTCCTGATTATACCTTCCTTGATGGAAGGCCAACTCCGTATGGGGTTAGACAGAAGAATCGTTTGATGAAGCAGAAAAAGATCACAGAAACGATTATTCAGTTGAGCAAGGAAGTAGATTTTGCAGTCGCGCGTCATAAACAAATGAAGATAAGTGAAGAGGAGCGAAAAAAGCAAATTATTGATAATAAATTAAAGCCTAAAGGTTTACTATTGCTTCAAAAGAAAAAATGATATGTACTTACCGTTTAAATGATTAGATCTAGTTTATCCAGTGTGTTGTTGCAGTGATTGTTGGCCGATGCGGTAAATACAATTTTAAAAAGTCGTGCGTATGGAGCAAATACGCAAATGATCTATACTTGGGTCGCTGAGAATTGAATCATGAAGAAAACAAACAATTTGACAGTTCTCGGAATCGGTATAGGTTACTCGGTGTGCATTTTTATGTACGTTGTTATTAGCGTTTGTAAGAACAGTGCTGTAGCGAAAAGCAAAACTATAAATTTCAGCAAGAAGTTCCAGATTTCAAATCACTAACAAACACGAAACAACGCTGACACTAACTCGGTATAACGCAAAACTCGCGGTGTGAGCGGCGGGCATTAATTATTTCTCAGGCAATAAGGCGGATAAGACAGTTTCTCCTTAAAGCAACCAATCAGAGGCCACCGTTTCAGAGAACTGTTAACTGGTTTGTTTACATCAAGGCTTAAATCTCGGTGATTCAAGTTTAGAATGCTCTCTTCTACTAACAGAGGGAAACGGACACAAATACAATTTTAGATTATTTCCGTGATTGCTTCATATGCACGTGACGTCACGAAAAATATTCCTGGGACAAACTGTATATTGCGGAATGAATAGAAATGTGATCTGCACTATTATCATGAATTTGGCAAAGTAACTAACACCCTTATCATTAAAAAAGAATGTCAATATGGATGAGGTATTTTATAACAGGTAAATCAAAATTCATTTCATGCACGAGACATGAAAATTATGAAACGAAGCCGAAGTCTCGTGCATAAACGACTTTTAGCACACGTTGCATACAATATTTTCTCTACGACCATAATTTTACCATTATTAATCCATAAATATCAATTTAACAAAGGTTTGCATCTGCGACACTTTTAATTTATGTCACAATAAACAGTAGACCACGCCGCGCGGGCGATTGTTTGCCATGCCAGTGCTATCAAGGTGAGTTACGAAATGTAATTATTGATACTCCACATCTGACTATTCATTACATAATGCTTTAATTATTTCAAAAACACTTTACCCGTAACGCAAGAAGCAAATAGAATAACTTTACAACTTCACTTCCAGTTCGAAATTGTAGTTTTATAACCTCACTTCACTTTTAGCCCATGTGCTAAAAGTAAACAGCTGATTTCTTTAACCACGGTAAACTATAAAACGTCACTTTTAGTGAAACAAGCTAGCGCTAAAAGGCCTACTTTTAGTAGTGGTCGTAGATAAAAGATGTTTTTTGCATTTATATTTAAACGCAGATAATGAATTTTTTATTTGAGGAGGTATCAAGTTATAAATTTTGGCGATTTAGTATGGGAACAAGCGCTTAAACGATTCGGTTCGATGGGGAGGGCGAGTAAGTGTACCTTTGTAACGTATGTTTATATTATGTACGTCTGTCCGAAATGAGATGTTGTTATTTAGATATTTTGGAGCATTATGGGTAATAATTCTATGAAATAAGCAAGCTGAATGTAACAAACTCCTCTTAGACATATTTAGCCACTCGATCTCTGACAGTTTATGATGTCTCCGTTTTATTCTAAAAATCTCAGACACAAGTTTGGACTACCTAAATTCTGCGCACATCTTCGGCATCTATAAACACGGGCCATATACAGTATCAGCAAAATTAACTTTGCACAGTACTGAAGACTCGCAGAGCATAATTTTAACTTTTCCATTGAGTAAATGTCTGTTGTTATTTATCATTTTTAAATTTGTATGCTAGTCGAATACAATTACCAGGTGTCTTAAAATGAATTACATCTAGTATGCTTTGAATTTCCCATAATGCAATCTAAAATTTTACTTGAAATTGGCTGTAAGTCTATGTCAAATTCAAGGTTAGTAGGTTAGGTTTTGCGTCACTTTTGACACAGACTGGCGCAAAACCTAACCTACTTACCTCGAATTTGACATAGACTTACAGTCTTGCCAATTTCAAGTAAAATTTTAGATTGCATTATGGGAAATTCAAAGCATGCTAGATGTAATTCATTTTAAGACACCCGGTATTAATGTAAGGCATAAATTTTCAAGAAGTATCATAAATTAGTCTTAAGTTTTTGGCTTTTTAACAGGAGCTATATTATGACCGTCTGCATTTATCTGCAAGTTCAGATCTAACATTAGGTTGTCCAAATAACATAACTGAGGTTTTAGAAGCGTTTATATGTAGAGAATGTAATTTACATTTTTCGATTAAAATATTGATCTCTTTGTTAATGTTGTTAACTGCTTCTACATAGTTATGTGGGTAGAATGAGTAGTACAGCTATGTATCGTCAGCATAACAGTGCATATTATAATCTACACTAAACCCACGATACACTTATACCGGTATGCTTGTGCGCATCTCCGCTGCAGTACGTGACGTCACCTGCGACAGAAATTCCAGCGTTCGATATAGATTCTAATACATATTCGGGCGCTTTAACAAATTAAATTCTCTTAAATTTATGGCCTTTTCTATATTTTTCATGATGTAATATTTGTTGTAAATCCAAATTCATGTAGTTTTGCCATCAATTATGATATTCAAGGTTTATTTATAAATTGACAACATTTTTCTGTTGAACGAATTGTTCGAGGAATGGTTACAATTCGCAATTGTCAGATAGGGATAGATACTTTAGCACTCCCGCTTTTGGAATAATATTATGTCTAAATTAAAGTATTTATTAAATAAAAGATGAGAAAAATACAAACACCGTATATTTATAACATTATTACACTCAGGTGCAAAATAAATGGGCCACCAACCTTTTTTTCTTGTTTGCATATTTGTTCGCAAACCGAATAAAACTTTTTTATTTTACTATAAAAAGACATCAGAGTACAGGAAAAGACAGCATGTTGTATTTGTCAGTTTTTTAATGAACAATAATGATTTAAATTTTTTAATTTAGCGTTTACGATAACGGAATACAAAAAGTTTTTACGAAATAATTGCTCCCTAATATTTATTTTTTATAGTTCGTAAACTTTGACATTTTTCTCTACGTTTCTTATGCAATTATTAAAACTATTTCTTTATTGAGGTCCCGCAATCTTATATACGTTCGCGTTCTACTTAGACAAAGAACTACTTCAAATGGAATGTTTCCTTTCAATTTTGAAATAGTTCTGTCAGCCAAATTTCGGAAAATGTTTTTCTCGTTGCATAAGAAAGTTCCATGCATGGCGTAAAATTCTGATTCAAGCTTAAGTGCGACTTCAAACAATTCTTCGTTAGGATGAATCAGATGTAGTAATCAAATGTAGTTACAACGCTCGTTACATAATGTAATATTTTCGACTGCCATTTTTTAAAGAAGGCTATTATTTGACACTTTCCATGCGTCAAAGCCATGTTGATACTGTATACTATGCAATATACATATTAATGCACCCTTCGGTCAAAACTATTTATAAAATTTTGTGCGTTTGCAATTTAAAGCAATGAAAGCAGCCTGACCTGATTTTTAGTTCTCAATTTGAAATCGTGTTGACGTTTCTTAATCTCTTTTAGTATAATGGTGTGGTAGTCGAACAAAGTATGTATAAAACTCGTATTTGACTTTAGAAACTCGTTGGATAAATAACTATTTAAACACTTACTTGTCTGTCTGACTAACGACATCGACCTCCATACTAACAACCTCTGATTTGTCCTTTTTTCAGACACAGATTCATGCAATATTGCAGTGGATTCAGCAGAAAGTAATATTTCATTTACTGCACATCGTCGTGTTCTTTTTTCTAATCGAAGAGACCTTTCTTCTTTGTATATAGTTTGACCAGATTTAGGAATATTTAATGTAGGCACTGCATCAGCTTTTAAATTTCTGCTGTTTTTTGGGTTGTAATTTAGTAACCGTTGCTTTAAAGGTATTTGGAGACAGCTGGATTCGAAATGATTGGAACAGATACATGTTGAAAAAAATTAAAATTTTTGGTAATACGCATTGAAATAAGTGGTTTGAACAATAATTGTAGTTCACGTACCATTTTTCAAATTTATTTCATCTTGACGACGACATGCAACAATCCATTGCTTTGCTAAATCAGCATTTTTCGGAAAACTGAAGTATTTAATGTCAGTTCTCTTTGTCTTTTGGGTATAATTCTTGCAAGTAGCAACTGCACAACTAGGCAGAATGGCTAAATGTAAGGTAAAACAATTACAAAATCACTTTAAAACTGTGTACGACCACGTGACTACTGCAGAACTAACGCATCCAGCCTGACTTCCCGCCTGTTCTATGTCGTACGTGACGTCATGCGCGCGAATGAACGAATTTTAGTCACAAAGTCAGCATACCGGTATAAGTGTATCGTGACTAAACCTACAATAAAATGGGAGTTATATACAGTGTGGAAACAAAGTAACCGATAAATTCATTAACTTCGTTGATATTCATTTTTATGAACAAATCTCGAAGGGATGTAGCGATTTTGATCATAGGGAATATTTTCAGCTGATTTTCAATTTCTTATGTCATTTGTTTTAAAAGTTATGATGTCATCGACTTTTTTTTAAATGACACCCTGTATTTTTTATTATTGATTTTGGTAGTACTTTTTATGTTGTTTTCAATGATATAAAATTTGAAAAAATTTGAGAAAAATGGTCTTAAAATTTAAATATTAAAAACTAATGAAATGAGCAAAATAAATCGCTACACCCCTTCGAGATTTTTTCATAAAAATGAATATCAACGAAGTTAATGAATTTATCCGTTACTTTATTTCCACACTGTAGAGTGTATAACAACGGATTTATTATTAATCTCTGTGGAACCCTCGATGACACACCGAGGGGCAGACATGCTGTCATCAGTTTTTACTCTTCTGGTCCTTCTTGTTAGATAACACTGAAAAAAGTCAATAGCTTTGTTACGTAGATCAATAGATTGTAATATTGCAAAAAGTATTTTATGGTTTAGTGTATCAAATGTTTTTGTAAAATCGATGAGAACAAGTATTGTTTTTTTTTATTGTCTGTCTCTTTCAGTATGTGATCAAATATGTTCAATAGCGCCGTCCCACAGCTGTGTAATGGACGAAATTCTGATTGCATTTCAGGCAGTATATTATACAGTCGTGTTCATTAAAGTGTTGTAGAGCATTTGTACTGTGTGAATATAAATTAATTACACAAAGTTTAAAAAAACTGTTGTATACACACATAGTTGAAAGTATACATCTAGGTCTACCTAGTTAATGATACAGTATGAGCCTTTGTTGAGTAATAACAACACAACTGTTAACTTGTAACATGCTCTCGAAACTGAAACTCTACTACCACCCTTTCCAGCACCTTTGATAATGTAGGCAGTATACCTATAGGCCGCAGGTTCTTGAATTCAACAGGGTTAGTATTTTTGGGAAATAGGCAAAATAAGCGCTTGTTTTCAAGTCTCCTGAAAAATGCCATTTCTAAACAAAAATTTATAATATGTGTTACGTGAGGCAAAATATAGGGACAACACATTAACATAATTATTTGACAATTAAGTTCTCAGAAAGATGTTTATCTCTTTAAAACAACACCTTTAAGCAGTATTGAAAATATCTTTATTCAATATAGAAAGAAA
The DNA here is from genome assembly GCA_940337035.1 of Agriotes lineatus. Classification (NCBI taxonomy): domain Eukaryota; kingdom Metazoa; phylum Arthropoda; class Insecta; order Coleoptera; family Elateridae; genus Agriotes; species Agriotes lineatus. Next base: position 64,431,215 of record OW679199.1, on the reverse strand, counting down.
CAATCAATTCTTAACATTGTGGTAATTAAATATATAGTTATTGTAATTTATAACTGGAGAATTAGAGGTATTGATGGGAGACTCTGATCTATTATCGGTCCCATTTGTTTGCAGTTCTTCATTTTGAGTGTCTTCTCCACGCATCTTCTTTATGATATGCGAATGAAATTCTTCGTCGATATGTAAATATGACCTAATAGAATTTACGTTTGCATGTCCAGTAATTTCTGTAAGGATTTTTACCAATTCCTGTTTTTATCAACTGACTTACCACAGTTGACCTATGAAAATGGTTCGTGATGTTATGCAACACCAATTCAACCTTTCTGGCTGATCCTCCTGTCCACTTATTAGATTTTGACCAATGGGCATATTTTTGAACCATATACGAATTACCTTCCAGCTTGGGTTTGGTGTTAAAAACAACCGATCAATCTTAATATTGGTTCCCCTGTTGGACAACAGTTTTCAAAGCAACCTACAAATAGAAAATAATTAAATTATGGAAAATAGTACAATTCTAATTAATATTTATTTACCTTAGTGGGCACATATCTTCATTAGTGGTAGTTTGCAGAAGTCATTTGATCTCGGTTAGCTTGTGAGATCCTCCTTGGCACTCGATTATACTTAAATTTAATAAAAGAAGCTACGACTTTATGCATAAACCTAATATTTTGCATATACACCTTTCTTAATTTCTAGATTCATAAAATACACGTTTTATTTTGAATGTTTTGCGTATATTTAAGGTTTCTAAAATGTTACACATTTCAGTTTTTTAACACGTTGACTGCCATGCCGAAAGAAAAAAAATGGAATGACACTTTCTAAAAGAGGTCAACGTGTAAACTTGTTTGCGAGGGAAGGGTACAAGAGCACGATAACTCAACGTGTAAATCACGCCAGAGGCGAAACTCTTCTAACGATCGGAAGGAGAAATGCGAGAATTTATAGGCAAGTGCCTTCGCGGTTGAGTGACGGTGGGAGGGCTGTTTCCATACTCCAACCCGATAATGTCCACGCTGAATTAAACTATATTCGGAAAGCTCTTAGGAATAACGGTTACCACGCTGTGGATATACAGTCGGCCATCAATCGCCGCTTTCATCCACGGCTATATAAACTTTCAGAAACCGATCCTCCCGCAGCAGTAGTCTTTCTTCCCTATATCCACCAAGTCACCGATCGCGTATGAAAGTTTCTTCGAAAACAAAACATTAAAACAGTATTCAAACCCCCGAGCAACTCAGGTTCTTTCTTCACTTAAAGATAAATTAAACACTGTCATCTAAAGGTGTTTATAGAGTTGTATGTTACAGTATCAAAATGATTTAGCGACAATCACGGAGGATCGAGTGCCGAATTCTAAACAAGTCCGGGAAACGCGCACACTTACCCTGGAAATCGTAATAAACAGGCTAAAGCCCGCAGCCCAGATACGCTCAAGGAGGGGGCGTGGTCCTAAACGAGACACCACAGGGCAAGCGTGTTGATATGTATAGGGTGTTACCAAATAAAAGGGCGCTACAAGGTCCAACTCAAGGAGACCCATGCTTAACCGAACCTTGAAGGTCAAACGGGACAAACCATACTCACATACTACTTATGGAGGCCACAGCACAGCGACAAGCGCGCCAACCTACCTGCAACGCTCACTCACCACGTCCGGGTCTCACCTTACATCGATCTTAACACAGCGACTCAGTCAGCTTGTAAACAGACATGCACAAAACATAGGAAAAATTACAAGTCGTTAATCCGTTAATACATGTATTGGGCCATTCACATGACCGAAAACTTACAGTTGTACCGACGGGGTCGGCACGTACATCAATTTAACACAGTTAAATGAATAAATAATTAACGGAATAAACCCTAAACTAGTCAAAATCAGTTCTATTTAAATATCGGCTTTCGACTAAGCAAGCGTGAAATTTGTGTTTGATTTTAAATCACAAAAACATACTGACTTGCGGCAAAGCAGTTTACAACACAAATGTTAGATTTGTACAAGAGTATACCAGACATAAATTGAGCGCCGGGCACAAATATGTGAGTTTAATTACAAGAATAGACTTGCTTGCAACAAAGCAGCTTAGAACACAAATGTTAGCTTTATACTAGAGTGTACCAGGCGTTAACTGAGCGCCGGCTACAGATATGTGAGTTTAATTACAAGAACAGACTGGCTTGGAGCAAAGTAGCTTAGAACACAAATGTTAGCTTTATACGAGAGTGTACCAGGCATTAATTGAGCGCTGGGAACAGATATGTGAGTTTAATTACAAGAATAGACTGGTTTGCAGCAAAGCAACTTAGAACAAACAAACGTTATATTTGTACAAGAGTGTACAAGGCATTAATTGAGCGCCGGGCACAGATATGTGAGTTTAATTACAAGAATAGACTGGCTTGCAGCAAAGCAACTTAGAACAAACACAAACGTTATATTTGTACAAGAGTGTACCAGGCATTAATTGAGCTCCGGGCGTGAGTTTAATCACAAGAACATGCTGACGAAACAGTTTTAACACAAATGTTACCTTGGTTGATAGATCGGCCTCGGGACGGGCGTAGTGCGTTCGTGCAGGCGTCGTTTGTCGCTACACTTCTGATAACGTGGCATGGGCGAAAAGCAGTGACGTCCGAAATGGTCCCCTGCATCAGGCGTGGGTGGAGTGTATTATGCCCCTTTGGCAAACACGAAAATCAGCGTGGCTGTTGATTAGATCACTCGGCAATGAATCCCGTTTAACAAATTACGGAGAAAATTGGCCTAAAGAGCCTCCATAACTAAAGAGTGGCCAAAACAAACCCGCGAACGGACATTACCAGCAAAACACGAGTACTCTCAACACTCGCCAAGCGCCGTCTGCCACAAGAAGAACAATTAAAGGAGTCACAAATAACTACCAAAAACAAACCACTCTCGCACCTGAACGATACGGGCGAGGGGCGGAAACTCAAGCACGGTATATCGACTTTACTCTGCGACGGCCCCGAACTGAATGTCTAAAAACAGACGCTAACGGAACTTCGCGCTCAAACTTGCTGACTCCGAGTGCAGGTGTGACCAATCACAGCGCAAGCCGCGTCAGAGTCAACAACGCTTGATTGATAAAAAGCGACAGAGGTAGAAGCTATACTATTTGCTCTCATGGGCTAAATTTTGAATCACTTGAAAACAGACATTCTTACAACTGAAGGACATGCAGCTGCATGAAACAACGATGAAAAGATTGGCGCAGTGCGCTAAACCTTTAACTGAAGCAAAAGCCATGATTGTGTCTGAATTTTTATTTGATGCGGGAAGCTAAAGCGTTATGCGATAAATTATGCCTAAGATTGCCCCGATATACAGGCAGGCTCACCAACTCTGTTCCAAAACAATACGAAATGGTAATGTAACTGTGAATTCAAGAAAAATAAAAAATGGTCTGACATACATTGGTGAAACAGGACGGGCAGTAAAATCTCGCATCTCTGAACACCAGCGCTGTCTCAAGTCGGGTTTCATAATCAGTCATTGCCGAACACCAACGCGATACCGCCCATAAGATCCTTTTCGATGAATCTTCCTTTATTTGCAAATCCCCATTCTTCTTTAGCAGAAAGATTCGCGAAGCCATTGAGATTTACAAATACCCTAACAATCTCAATCGAGACAAAAGCGTTTCTCTTTCGCCTATTTCGAAAGTGCTAATTTTTAAGCCCCGCCCACAGTCACTATCGCGACGGCCCTTGGCTATAAATTCTTGCCTTTCTCCTTTCGATCGTTAGAAGAGTTTCGCCTCTGGCGTGGTTTACACGTGGAGTTACTGTGCTCTTTTGCTTTTCCTCGTGATAAAGCTTCTTACGAAAGCGGGCGAAACGTTGAGTTCTTTGATCTCAATAATGATACGGACCAATCCCGGAAGTTGTTTGTTACTTAATAACAATGGCCGTGAAAGCCTCCAATATCAACAATTCAAAACAACTGTGATTGTAAATTGAAATGTCATAACGAATACTTAGATATAAAAAGATCAAACATACAAAATAATGAAGGAAATGTCAATAATCTCATTCTGTGCCCCCTCCCCCTCCAAAATATTTGTTATAACATTTCAGTTGTTTCATTTTAATTATAATTGTTTATTGATGTTCAGATCGTTTGCTATCACATTTGTTAGAAGATACTTTTGTTTTTACGTTGGACACAAGAAATGAGATTTGTTTCATTAATTTCGATTAACGTAATTTTTGGGTTGCTATGTGAGGGAAACTCAAGTCAACAGTACATCCTTATTATATCCGATAATAGTTAACTTTGAAGTCTTTCATTTTCCGTAATACACAGGGTGACAAGAAAAAAATAGAAAAAACAATGATAATTTTTGAGTAAGTCGCTATTTTGAGCACTCTATTTAGCATTAATACTCAGAGCAACTAATTTACACTTGAAGAATAATTCACAAAAACCCTTAATTTTTGGTAACATTTTCTTTCATTTAATTATGTTCTGTTACCTATAGCAGCACCCTGAAATTCAGCATTTTTTGCGTAAAATCGTTGAATTTCCAAAGCAGAGAATATTAGTTCCATATAGCTTGATATTAAAATGATTAGCATTTTGACGAAACAATTTCAAGCTACCCTAATATAGGACGTTCTTAAAAAAAATGAAATTTGATTTGCCTCACTTTTATGAGTTTATACAGAAAAACGTATTTTAGTAATGTATACCTTCGAACCTACAACTTTTAAGCAAGTTGTATGTAATTCGCATAGTTTTTTAGAATGTTCCATAAATGCGCTAGTAATTATTTACAAACTCGGAGGTGATGCAACAGTCGCCGGTAATTTCAAGCTTTGAAAACAGAAAGCGTGCGATGCCCCGATACGTCTCACCTTGCATAACACGAGTTCGTGTTTTAATACTCTCAGCAATGATGTAAGGCGGTGCCGAAGACTAAACCGCAGCGAACTGCACAATCAGTCACCAAAAGCAAGCGGGGGGTACAGCAATGGTATTACAAATTCTGCTGCCAAACTAACTAGCAGCTCATACATTTTACGACTCCAAGGTAGGTTAATTGCAAAAGAGAACGAGGAAGGACAAATACAACACAAACCTTCAGCTCGAAGACTTAAATCGCGACGCCGGACAAATCCGCAACCAAATGCGATGGGTAAACAAGACCTAGGTACATATTTTCGATAAATTAACAGAGGGCTAGGCCAATGGGGGGGGGGGGGGCAGTGAGAGGCATTTTCCCACCCTTAAAAGTTTTTATAGAGCAAAACAGTTAATTTGTAATCATTATTGCACTACATAATCGTATGTTCTATTTAACAAGAAAAGAATTTAGCAAACCATGGTATTTGAAAACTTTTATACAAAGCTTTTTGGATTACTATAATTTAAATACCTAATCTTAATAATCATGCAGAACTGTGGTACCATCCATTGGAGGAAAAAAAACTGGGACAGTTGGAACTAGTAGAAGTGGTTAAAAAACTGAGACTACCTTTACTGATTAAAACATGTTTTGCATATTCTTTTGGCTCAACCGTGTACAACAAGCACCTGAAAAGTCTTCTTTCTACGACCGGGAGTAGAATTTTCTAGTTTGCAAAGATTGTGGCAGAAAATGCAGAAATCACACTTTTTCTCTCTAGAGAGCAAATATTCACGTTTGTTCCCTAGGGACAGTGGCGTAACTATCATATGTGCAGGGGGTGCAAAGAACCTCCGCGCCGAATGTATATAGGCGCCGCGGTAGCGGAGTTTTTTGTGAAAATAAAAGTTTTCCTAGAATAGAGGTTCAAAGCGGCAACAGACTATGATACGTGAGCGCCACTGGGCTCTTTTGAGTGCGCAGTCTTTTCTCCTTTTGGGTAGATTAGAAGTTCCAGCTCTAGTGTGTGTTTGTGATTCTTAGATTTCATAGTGCATAGTGCATAGTAACATACTATAAATTCAAAGTTTTAAACCGCAAATTTCTGGCGATTGCCTCAGATACAGAGGTCATAGAGGGTGCCAAATTACTTCAAACTACGTATGAAACTGATCTCGATGACGGCTTACTAAAGTAAATTGTACAATTTCGATCTTCGTACACAACTAGTATTAAATTTTGCTTATCAGTGAAGGAAGTGGGAGAAAAATGTCTGTCTAATTACACATCATTGGCTAGCTTTCCAGATTTGTATACAGCTTATATTCTATTTTTTACATCCCGTCACTACAGCCTCCACTGAGAGATCTTTTTCTAAATTAAAAATTATTAAACACTTTTTGCTAAGTAAGATGAGCCAAATACGCCTAAAGAGTTTTGCATTACTCAGTATCGAGAAAGTAAGAGCCAGTACTCTTGGTTTTAATTCACCGATAGATATGTTAGCTTTAGCAAAGTCTCGCAAAGGAGAGTTTAATTAAAGTGCTATACCTACATATTTATATATCTACCGGGTGAGTTTTTGAAAGTGTTACAAGGCGATATCTCGAAAACCGTTTACAATATTTTCATGAACTTTTGTGAGGTAATAGGGAGATGGGGGTACATATTTAAACATATTTTTGACATTTACCTCATATCTGTGTTTTGAGGGGTGGGTTGTAACTTTAAAATTTTAAATAGGATGATGTACACTTCTGTGCAATAAAATTAAGCACACACGGCTTTGTTGCATTTATTAATAGCGTGTTTTCTTTGAAAGGTCTTCCTTTTGGGCTTTTAATAAAGGTGTTAGTTTGAAGTTATGGTGTTTTATCTTGTATTGAAACTGCTGCTAGACAATTAAAATAGACCAGAATTATACAAACTAGAATATTGTGACCAATAGTTATAAGACGTGTGCTTAATTTTATTGCACAGAAGTGTACTTTTGTTTATAGAATTCCAATCTACGTAATAAACTACGTATGTCTATAAAAGATTTTTTGATTCGCTTTTGTTTCCGGAATTATGATTTATTAGGTTATAAAATTCAAAAAATGTGAAATTTTCGTTAAAACGTCAAAATTCTCAACTTACTTAAGTAGAACTAATGCATTTCTATGAAAAAGAATTCTAATTTTGAAATAAGTATACTTGATTTATTGGTAAAATGTATTTTTCTTCAAACGGCAGTAAAATATGGCATTATACTGCTGGATTGATGATGCTAAACTGTCACTTTATTGCCAAGCGGCAGATAATATTATCTGCCGCTGACGACTTTATCTGCCGCTGACAACTTTATCTGCCGCTCGTCAGCGGCAGATATTATTATCTGCCGCTGACGAGATCAAGTAATTTTCTTCGAATTTTGTTCACAAAGTTGTAAATAATTTGTTATAAAAACGTTTGAAGAAAAAATACTGTATGTTATTCGGAGCAAAAGTATCTTTATGTGGCTCGGCTGTACTTATCTGCCTCGCAAGCTCGACAGATAATCCGTCCAGCCTCGCCACATAAAATATAACTTTTGCTCCTAATAACATAATATACTATTATTTTTTAATTTCTATCAAAATTTAGTCACCATAATTCCGTAACCGAAAGAGCAAATCAAATAATGTTTTGTACATATACGTAGTTTTTACGTAGATTCGAATTTCTAAACAAAAGTGCATCATCCTATTTAAAATTCCAAAGTTACCCCTCACCCCTCAAAACACAAAAAGAGGTAAATGTCGAAAATATGTTTTTCTACGGTCACCTCTAAAACTGACTATTAAGAGCGCACTGTCAATGCGAAAAGTTAGCGATTCACACATTTTTTCCCTAGTAACCATTTTAACATCGCAACCACGTAAACAATGTCTTAATGGTTATTTAACCAACAAGTGTGTTAATAAAGGTGATTAATAATCGAGAGATTTTAACGCGTGAGCGAGTGGAGCGAGCGAACACGTTAATGAGCGAGATTATTAATCACCGATTAACATAAGAGTTGGTTACAAGACTTTTCCGCCAATCGTACGTTTATTAAAATCCATCAAAAATATGTATTAGTTTTGACATTTCAGATACATTTGAAGTTTAGTACGTATGGTTGCCGATGCTGAGCGGATTTTGCGGCAATTAAAAGACTTGGCGGTTGATAATCCGCCTCTGTTGCCGAAGGATACATTAAGAACTCGATAGGAAATAAAATAGAAACTACCACAAAGATATTGAGCGAAGCGTTTTCTAATGTAAATATTAATATTAATAAATCCACAGAGTAATTTAACCTTTAGTTTTGACATTTCAGATACATTTGACGTTTAGTACGTATGGTTGCCTATATAAAATCATTGCGAAAACGGGTCTATTAATGTATGATTTTTTAGACAAAATCATGCATTAATGAGTCGATATATACACGATTGACGGAAATGAAATAATCGCGTCACTTCATTTTACTTTACGCATGGCCATGACTAACCTGATTATTATTGTAATTCGTCATTTTTCTGGAACTGGCGAAAATTATTGACAATTGCATCACGGCGCGTCCATCATCACGCAACAGTTTTATTGAGTTTGAGAGTTTTTGTGAAGTTGAAGATGGAAGATAATTGCACCCCGCTTGAAGTATTTGAAGCGGCCAGACAGCAACCAATGAGTTGTTGCCGGCCAAATCGCGCGGCGGCCTTTATGAACGACGGTACAACGACTTCATCAAATGGTGTGAATCGAAATTTCAATTATTTAACAATTTTGTCATTTATTTAGGATCGTAGAAAAAATGTTGTATGTATTTCGAGTGTAAAGAGCCATTTTGGTATTCGGTTGCTTTTTCGCGCCTCGCTGCCGCTCGGCACGAAACTCGCATCCTCATACCAAAATGGCTCTCTTTACACACTAAATACATAAATATCTATTTTATATGTCCCCTCATCTCCCTATTACCTCACAAAAATGTCATGAAAATATTGTAAACCGTTTTCGAGATATCACCTTGTGAATTATTTAAATTTGTATTCCTTTTACGTGGTTTTTGTTTTTGTATTTTCATATGTATTTTAATGTTTCATGTTATATTTTGCGAATGTTTGATGTAACGGTAAAACCTGTTCTACTTTTTTGGGTCGGAATCGTGGACGGTTACAGAACTGGTAAAGCAGAAATTGCAGGTGTTTGTAAATAGGTGTTTGGTGGCCAGTCATTATTTGGAACAAAGATCTTTGGAACCGAACAAATCAGGTGGACATTAATATAGAAATTAGAAGAAGAAAATATGGATGGTTAGGGCATACATTGCGAAAAAATGAAACTGAAATTTGCAGAAAAGTTTTGATTGGGACCCTTAGGGTTTCAGAAACAGAGGACGCCCGCGAAAATCGTGAGGAGAACTGTAAAACAAGAGACAGGAACGACTATAGCACATCTGAACCAAATAGCAAAGGAAAATGACAACTGGAGAGAATATACGAATACCCTATGTCCCAATAGGGAATAATGGGATTATTATTATTATTATTATTATTATGTTATATTTAATAAAGGATTGAAACATCTAAATCTATTTTATTTTGCAGTAAGTAACCTTTCATGTTAAGAAAAAAGCTTATTAATTTTCTTTTAAATTTAAAGTGTTACATGACCAAAAATTTCTCCCCCTCCCTCCCTCTTTTTTCTGAAACTTCTGGTCTACAGCGGCTATCATTTATTCTTGTACACCGGTGCCAAACCGTCTTGTTACGCCACTGCCTAGGGACTTTTTATTATAAACAATATAGAAACAATGCAGGAACAAAATAAGGAATGTATGCTGTCATGGTATTCACAGCATAGATGCAAAGGCTACCAAATATTTCTAAGCCACTATAAAATAGCCCCAAACTAAGACAAAAGGTTCATTCGAAGTAAACGCTTGCGCTCAAGTTAAGAGTTGTCGACCAAAGAGTGCCAAGAACCAAATATAACGCCCTATGTGTGTGAAAACATTTGCAACCTTGTCTTGGTTACGCCCACCGACGGATAGATAATCCAGCTTGCGCGACTGAAGACTGTCAGAATGAGTTCAGTGACGTCGGTTAAACGCGTGGCGCTAGAATAGAGTTCGCCAAAACGCATAAAAATGGACGGTACAATATGGGCCATTAAAGCGTAATGCTTTTAATCGGTAACAATGTAAGTAGAAGTTTCAGGGGTGAGCTACAGTTCAAAGAGCTAAACAGTTGTATTTGAAAGTTTGAAAATTACAATATTATCCTTTATCTAATAGACGTGTCTGTCTGGGACGCTGTTTTGTCCGGGACGCTGTTTTGTCTGGGACGCTGTTTCAGCATCCAAACCGTAAGAGATAGAGAAAAAAGTTATTAAAGTTATATGTTTGGAATGGTCATGTCAGGTCAGAAACCGAATTTTAGTCACGTGACACTTCCGGTTTCGAGAAATCACAAAAAGACCGTTTTTCAAATAGAACGCGTATTAAATAAAAACTGGTTCGGCCGCCAAACGTAGCTGCGACCCTCTGCGCCTTAAATACTCGATCGGTTAGGCAACCACTTTGACACCTTCCAGGTCTGGGTGGTTGCCTAACCGATCGAGGTTTGAAGGCGCGTTAAATGAGACATTTGTCTCACTGGACTGCTAGTACATGATATTGAAGTATAAGTCCAGAGACGATTAAACGGATTTTATCCGAAAACTCAAGTTTCAAAAATATGACCGCTATGATTTTTTATAGAATACAGTTGTTTTATTGTTTTATTAATAAGTGAATGTAGAGGCTTTACATTGTTTACAACTTTTGATAAGTTTTTATACATCGAATCAGAAGGAAATCTGTCACAAATAAGAACTTTATTAGTACGTAATAGTTGAAATACTTACATGGAATGAAAACATCATGTGTAAACATTGCCAAATTTTGAGTTGTTTAAGTCATAATACGAATGCTGGATGTTAAGATTAGCAATCATAGTTGAAACTTTGATCAAAATGAAATTAACCAAAGAATTGAAAAACCTTGGACATGATAAAATTAGAGAGGAAAATCAATACACGAAGAGCAATAGAAGAATAAGTTTAAGTTGGACAGGACTTAATGCCAGGATATTCAACTGATTTGCATTATCTGCTCTCACTTGTGGGCTGGAAAGTGTACAATACCTCTAAAAACCTATAAACAGACTAGCAGCATGACACATATCTATTGAACGTAAAATAATAAGCATAACCTTAAAAGATAGAAAACGTAATACGTGGATTCGGTAAAGAAGTGCAGTCAAGCACATTGAAAAGCAATCGTCAGACGAAAGTGGAGCTGGGCTGGGGCTATTATCAGCCGTACAGATGATACATTGACGACCAACTTCAGTCAGTAGCGTCATAGGTGTGGTAAAAGAAGCTCAGGGCGCCACTATAAATATGGCCAATCTAGAAACTATCTTTTGTTCCCCATATCGCTAACGCTACTACAGAACCCTTAAAACTGGTTGGTTTTATATTAAGGACGACATACGGATTTCAAAATCCTACGTTACAAATTAGAATTTTTATCTGTAATTTTGAATCCTCCTTACAATATACACGAACTACTAGCTATAAACCACGTACAAAAACGATTTTTAAAATTCCTCTATTTTCGAAAAACGAGTAAATTCCCAATTTATTTCATATGCGACTATTTTATATATTTTGACATGGTGTCTTTGGAACATCGAAGAAACGCCTTCGATCTAGTATTTATCACAAAATTATAAACTTTCAAGTTGACATTCAGTCAAACATTATACAACAGCTAAATTTTGTTGTTTACCGTGCACTAGAACAAGCAAACTCCAGAATTCGCTTATATATTATAAAGAATGTATAATCTGATTAACAAATTCGGAAGAAAACTAGACATTTACATGTCATCTATAGTAAAGTTCAAGAGAATTTGTTATTTACCGTTTTGTCAGTTACAATTACCACTGTTTTTAAATGATTATCGAATACTAATTTCTTATACCTTAAATTTTTCTCTTTGATTCATAATATTTCTGTTAAACATACATTTTTGTGACAGTATGTGATCATTCCAATGAAGTTACGCAGTTGGCGTTGTGCAGTAGGAAGAGGGAATGATTTAATTGCTTCGATTTTTGAGCCTTCTCTAGGTAGAAAGTAGTAGAAAGTAGTAGAATAAAAAAATCATCACTTCAAATAATTCAAACATGTAGCTGTATTTATAGGTGCCTAGTGGAGTGGTGAAATCTTGAATGAAGGGGCTGGGATACATGTCTGGTAGGGCAATGCTGTTTAGTGGACCATAATCACCGCATTAGTGTTGTTGACAGATCGAGTAAATTGAACTTACGACACCGGTTTGGTTTCCATAGAAATTAGAAAATGTAGTTGCGGTAAGTAAATTTTATAAGTTAGTACCATAAGTTGTTTTTCCGTGTCCCATACTCTGCTATAAATTTAGATTGCCCTTTGTTTGCTAGTTAACCTAGTCGAAGGAGCACAAGACCCGCTCTTACCTGGCAGGCAGGCTCCAAATGGTCTCGTACATTAACAAGATCTACTCTCTCCTTTGAAGGTAGAATAGCAGCTTCCTGCTACGAATTATCGGTATCTCGATGTTGTTTCCAAGTTGGATATTTGCTCTCGAGGCTGTATTTCGGCTCAAGAATAATGAGGCATCGACTGCTCTTAACGCAAGCCAACACATAAACTCGCAATCGAACTTTAATGCTTCACTTGGCGTTTCTATCGTTTGGACGAAACGCACCGGTCGCCTACTAGCAAGCGACTGACTCTCTGGGCCTCCGTTCGCGCACAACTTGCTATTAATAGCCGCAACGACTGTATGCGCCGGTATGCATCGCACGATTTGGTGTGCCAAACATTTGACGCATGTTTCCAATACACAATTCGTCTCCACCTATATATTACAATGTAAGAAAAATAAAAATACAATCATGAGAAATATATACACCTAATCGTTAAGTGCTTATGAAAGTTCTGGAAAAGTAAATGTTTTTTCTTGGGCTGGTAAGATGCACTTACCGATCTTATATCGCAATATACTATTATAACCCAAAATCTGAAACAGTACGTAAGTATTAAGTTTCAATAAAAAACAGATGTTAAAAATAAATGCTGAAGTTTCTACATCACATTACATTGAAATAAACATCATCTTAAATAACTCAAATGAATTGGTTATACAATTGCAAGCACAGTTTTGCAAACTTCGACAAACCAGTAATAACTCAAATCGAAGTCAACTCGATTTTATTCTCTATAAAGTCGGAAAAGTGCAGAGGTAAATAATAAGTGGCCAATAAATAACGTCAATAACTAGAAATAAGTGTAATATTTCTTTTGCTTTCCGCATATTGTTCGGTTTCGTATATAAAATATTTATTTCAAATTTTCAAATAAAATTGTTCTCAAATGCTTTATGAGAAGGTTTTATTTCCGAAATCGACTTATAAGAAATTGCATTAACTAAAAATATTAAAATTAGTGTAAACAGGGTGTTTGAAATTTACACCTACTGTGGGAGGTGACCCCTTAGGTTATTTTGAGAAAGAACATTCGTATGGGATAAAAATGCGTCATTATAGTTACAGTACCGTTTAATGCTTTACAGTTTGTAACCCATTTTCTAATTCAATATTTATTTAAAGATAAATAATTAAAACTTTAAAAGTTATAATTACCAGGTATTGGCATAAGCTACTAAAATCCCCTATATAGGATGTCCTGTAATTCGGCCAAAAAATTTCTGGGAATTAAGGAGAACGTTAGGAAAGTAGTATGGAGGCAAGACCTGCACTGGAACATTGCAACATTCTGACTTTTACGATATTTTGAACTTCCTAAATGAATGCTCAATTATAATTTTGACAAGACGTAAAAGCCACATTATTTGCCCTTTTTAAAATGGTGGCTGCAGTGGGTCAGGGTCCGTTTTAACATTCGAGTAAACACAAATAAACAAGAGAGAAAACAAAATAATTCGATTATTCTGTTAGATACATAAATTAAAATCCTGTAAACTCTGTACAATTGATTTACAACGTTTCTTAATAAATGGTATTTCGGTCGTGGCAGGTAGGCAACCGGTTTGACAGCACTGTCAAGCCGGTCGTCAGCCGCTGATTTGGCGAATTCGGAACGGTAATCTTGAGGGCGTCGGTATCTATGTTATCGGCCTGTTGGGAAAGAAAGCAAAACTGCATTATTTGGCAGATTTGATGCTTTTAACAATATATGTTTCTTGTTACTGAATGTAACGTTTAAAACCGATCTCTGTTGGAAATAGAAACGTTAAGAAGCGGATTTAGTGTTAGTGTTGGAAGGCGCAGAGAACCTTTTGACCAGGTAAGTGGCTTTCTGGAGCTAGATTCGCAGGGTATTGCTACAGGCAAGATCCAGACATTACAGGGGAGGAATATTGTTTTGCGGTCTGATAGCCTGGCACGCAGAGAGGGTACAGTCGATACAGAGTACAGATTCGACAACGCACCCAGGGTTGAAACTTCGTGATAGAGTATTGTCTAACAAAGCTTTCCGTCAAGGTATAAATTTGACAGGTAAGAATTGGTTATGATCCGGAGCTTGGAAAAATAAGTTAGTTTTTATGGGAAAAACTGCTTGTATTTATACTCGGCGTTACCTTGTGAGTTGTCATTGCGTAGAAGAATCATATCATGACATAAGAAGCGCTGAACTACGGGCGTTATCAACATTTTTATACAGAAATGCTGCCATGATCTTAAGGTTATCGAAACGTTTTGTATTTCTGGAATGTCTTATCAACAAAATGAGCTTCAAAAAACAGCAAATGCGACAGGAAATTAGCTATGCTCAAATATTAAATGCATTAATTGCGTTTATTAATTAGATTTGCGCCAGGATAACGCTACAATATGGCATTGGCAGAGGCTAAACACTAGTAATTTTTTTCGAAGAACAGCAATTAAAAGTCATGAATACCTTCTTTAACAAAAAGAGAAACAGGAAATAGACATGCAAAGTCCTGATGTTAACACTACAAGTGAAATTGATTTTATAATTTCAGACTAGAAGTACACAATTCTACACGTAACGGTTTTCAACCGTATTGATATTAGCAAGCACAGAATGGTACGAGCCAGAGTAATACTAAATACAAAACTAAATAGGAAAGAGTTAATCGTAAGCGGAGAGAAACGAATAAATATAAGGAAATTTGGGGCCAAGAAGAAACGTACAGAAATAATTTGGAGGACAACTTCGCCAACAACCCAATTACTGACAAACATTAACAAATTGTACAATTACATTATACAGAATGTTTCAAATGCTGTTATGAAGGTATTCAAAAAATCAAGACAAGGAAACATAACAAACTTTAAGAAAGATGCAAGGTAGTTAATAGCCAAACAAAACAAAGAAAAAGCGAATATGTCAGCAGACGATCTAAAACAAATGTAACAAAATATTAGAACACAAGTTAGAGCAGACGTGTCCGGGTTTAATGAAAATGTCAAGGAAATTAATAAGAAAAGCAAATGACCTAAGACAGCCAGAAAAAAGACAGTAGAAGGAAAAAGAGAAATTACGAGTATTATAGATGAGAGGGGAACTGTAATAAATAACCGCGAAGATATTTTTATAGTGCAGAAAAAATAATCCAAAAAGTGCACGAACCTTGAAAAAATTAGTACAACCAAGGAATTTGGTGGATATACTAAAAGTCCCCTAAAATGGAAGATGTGCTACCGCCGCCATAGAAAAATAGCTGCTCATTTGTGATTTTATCTATATAATTCTGTAACCGCTGTAGACATAAAAAAAAATTCATAAAAAAATGCAGACAGTAATAAAATACATAATCTTTGCTATTACCGCTTTTCCGCTAAACCTAATTTTTTTTTAATTGCAAGCTATAGAAGAACATCAGCAGCTTCTCGACGATGATAGTATAAACTGGTTGCCCTCAATTTTCAATCGACTATATGACTCTGGAGACATTCCTGACCAGTGGCTTAGAGCTGAGTTTATCACTTTGTCCAAAAAACCTGGAGCTAGATTATGTGGTTATTAGAGAACAATAAGTTTATATTTGTTTAAGGAGATAATTGTGTCAAAATTGTTGAATAAATTATAAGAATATGCATGATTTTTTGCTATATGCATAAAAATCATTTTGTCGCAGAATATTATTTAATTATTAATTAAAAATGTTACAGTATCAAACTGTTTTAACGACACTCACGAGCGAGTGAGTGCCAAACACTTAAACATGTCCGGGAGACGTCCACACTTACACTGGAAATCGCACGAAACAGACTTAAAGGCCACGGCTCGAATACGCTCAGGGAGATGGGCGTGGTTCTAGAAACGGTACACTACCGGGAAAGCGTGACGGTATGTATAGGGTGTTACAAAATAAATGGGCGCTACAAGTTCAATCGGGAAAAACCCACGCTTAACCAAACCTTGAAAGCCAAATAGGGTAGAATACTCAAGTACTAACTCTGAAGACAACAGTGTAGCGACAAGCGCGCCAACCTACCTGCATCGATCTTGACACAGTCACCCTATAAACAAGCATGCACAATTACAAGGGAAAATCATAAGTCAAATACAGTAAACATATCTATTGGGCCACACTCATGGCCGAAAATTACAGCGGTATCGACGTGGTCGGCATGTACAACAATCTTGCAATTATCAGAGTAAAGACTAAACGAAATAAAGAGCCCAGCTGGGGAGACGCCCTATCTAACAAATATTACTCACAACTATGACGGACAATGCCCAAAGGTTGGCTCGTACAACAAAGGTAAAATTTTGTAGGTGGGTGTACCTCACCGTGATTAAGCGGCGGACGGCAAATATGTTGAGTTTAATTACATTTAAGTGACAGATTACGGCAAAACAAGTTTTAAAGATCGGGCCGAGCTTGTAACGCAAATGCTAAATTTGTACGTGAATGTACCATGCTTTGATTAAGCGGCGGGCGGAAAATATATTGACTTTAATTACATTTAAGTTTAACAAAGCGCACACTACCTTGATTAGCAGCTTGGCCTCAATACGTGGCGTTGTTTGTTGTAGGCGGGCGACAAATATCGCTATTACTGTCGTCGATGTGATGTGGGTGGAAGCCGCCGACGTCCAATGAGTCCCCTTAATTACTCGCGGGACGAAATGTGCTACGCCCCCTTGGCGATCACAAACATCGGCGAGGCCGTTATATAACTTACTCGGGAGAATGGATACCGCACAGAAGTCGGTTTAATTAGCCCAACAGGCCTTCGGAATTAATGAGTGGCATAGGCCATCGTATACGGACTTCACCAAAACTGCACCCAAACGCACTACAACCCACTTTCACAGCTCGCTAAGCACCGTCCCAATAAACAATGTCCAAAAACTTGCGGTAACCACAGAAAAACACCGGTCGCCTCCGCGTCGGAGCGCGAAGGCCCCCAAAAATTACACTCAATCGACTGTACTCGCTGGCAGGCCGAGCTTCGCGCGAGACGCGCTTGCCAGATGCAGCCAATGAGAAAGCAGTATCCTCGCATAACAACGGCAAAACAAGTCGCGAGCGAAAGAAAACGACTGACGCTTAAATTAATCGAGACAGCTATCTCGCTCGCTCCCACGGGCTAAGTTTTAGAAATGCTGTAAACCAGTGTTCTTAAATGCGACGGGACTAAAACAGCTGCAAATACGACTGCATAGCGGTTAGAGCGGTGCCGCTACATCTTTTAGCAAACCAAAAGCTACGAGCGTTAAAATTCTTTTGTATGATAAAATATGACTGAAACGGACCCGATATACAGACAGACTCCCCAATTCTGTACCAAAACCGTTCGAAATGGTTACGTAGCTATAGGAATTAAAGAAAAAAATAAAATGGCCTAACAAACATTTCGATAATAGTATTAGCTTCGCCAGTAAAAAATCTGTTACATTATTTAAGGTTGTTAGGTTAAAAAGCTGAAATAGGAAGAAACAAGAAGAAGCTAATACTATTAGAGAAACGTTTAATTAATAGTTAAATAATATTTTGCGACAAATGATTTATTCAACAATTTTGACACAATTATCTCCTTAAACAAGTATAAAATAATCAAAATTAATTGTCAAAACTTTAATCTTTTAAACAAGAACAATAAGCCTGACGAGTTGCCTTCTGAAATTGTGCTTAAAAGTAATACACAAAGGTTCTACAAACTCTTTGAAGAACCTGTATCACTAACTCAATTCGGGTCTCTATTGATACACGTGATGCGCTCTTTCGTATCCAGGTACTTTTTCAGAGATGTAGGGATATGAACGTAAACATTTACGCCTGTTTTATCGATTATTACCAAAATGCGTTTGACAGAATATAACATCAAGAAATGGTAGAGGTTCTAGGAAACATAAAACTGGATGATAAGACCTAAAAATTGGAACCAATCTGTATATGTGTCCCTAGAAAGGGAGAATACATATGACATTAAAATTCTCCGAGGTGTACGTCAAAGATGTATATTGTCTCCGTTAATATTCAATATTTACTCCGAACAAATATTCAGAGAAGCTCTAGAGAATAATGAATCAGGTATTCTGTTAAATGGTAAAAGATAAAACAACATTCGATATGCAGATGATATGGTCACATTCACCGACAACCTTCAAGATCTGTAACTACTAATGGATAAAGTGACTGCGAGTAGTCAACGATACGGGCTTGATATCAATATAAGTAAAACAAAATGAACGGTACTTAGGAAATTCAACATTCCACACTGTCATATCGAAGTCAACCAAAAATGTATTGAACGAGTGAGTAAATACACATATCTTAGCACAAACATCAACGACCAATGGGATCACTCGCAAGAGATAAAAATTCGTATCGACAAAGCTAAAACATTTTTCAACAAGACGAACAAAATATGCAAGAGCCACAATTTAACACTGACCACCAAAATGAGGTTTTTGCGTTGCTACGTCTTCTCAGTTTTATTTTTTGGTGTAGAGATATGGACTCGAACGAAAGCAACAAGTAAAAGATTGGAAGCCTCTGAAATGTGGTTATATCGTAAGATGTTGACTGTGTCACGAACGAAACTATTCTCCAAGGAATGAGTAAAAGAAGAGAAGTTTTAATAACAATTAAAGAGAGACAGCTCCAGTATCTGGACCATGTAATGAGGTACGAGAACAGGTTCAAATTACTGAAAAATATACTGCAGGGTAAGGTGTTTGGAAGCAGAGGTGTGGGGGAGAAGAATCTCCGGACTCAAGAATCTTCGAACCTGTTTCTCTATGACTACTACACAATTATTTAGGGCTGCAGTTTGTTAAAGTGAAAATAGTTAATATGGTTGGCAACATCCGTGACGGATAGGAACCGAGAGAAGAAGAAGGCATTTGGTGGAGATGTTGTACTTCTTATTGAATAGGTATACTGAAAGTCTCCTAAAATTGAAACTGTGTTACGACCGCCATACTGAAAAATGGTGATATCTATATAATTCTCTAACCGATGTAGATATAAAAAAGCTTCAAATAAAAAATGTATACCATAATAAAATACATAATTTTTGCACTTTTTCTGCACACTTTGTAAGGACAATTCTTCAAATTTAGTACGTTCCTCTATTTTCCGCATAATTTAAGCCAAATTCATAGTTGAGTGGCGAAGCCTCAATCCTTCACTCCATACGATCTTTATTTCTGCCCAATTTAAGTACCAGCGTTCGCAGGCTGTTTAGGAGCATCGATTTAATTGTATTTATCCGTTTTCTAAAGCTAGATATGTTTTCTGCACCGGTTGCAATGACGTAGCCCACTTATCGCATTTTTTATTGCTTCCGCGGCGACAAGAAGCCGCAATCAAACGATCGGTGCTTCCCCGAATTATTTGGCCATATGTTGCATTTGGTGCTGCAATACTTTGAAATTAAGCGACGGAGGATGTAGCGTCTCGTTGTAAAAGAGAGATGCATTTTGGGGCGCTGCAACCGCCGTGGGGCTGCCCGCGTCTTCTGAATTCATTCTCGCCCCGGCTTTGGTTGACTTAATAAGTGGTTTCTTGGTGCGAAGCGCGCGCCCTGCGTGGGCGTGGTGCCCTGTGAAAGTGCCTTCGTATTAAAAATTAACTGTGTGCTTTCCGTCATTTTTTGTGTCTTCTGGAGAAGTTGAAATGTTTCGTTTCGTAGCAACTCTTGGTGTTTCGTCGTGATGTGTGCATTAGTTGTCGGGGTTGAAGTAACACAAGTAAAGTCGTTGTGATCGAAGAATCCTTTACCGGAAGGTTGCGAAACCTTCGTTTTCGCATTAGCGGATTTATTTACCGGATTCTCAAACGAGCCAACTCTATCTTGGTACGTCGACATGTTGTATCTCGAAAGTTTCGTTATTCCTCACTGGAAGTGTCGTTGCGACGTCTTTTTACCTTTGGGGGGATCATTATCGTCCTGTCAACCTCTGGCTGTGGTAGACATCGCTTGAAGCTCTGTTCCCCCACGCCGCAAACACACTTTCATACAGTAGCTGATTCACCGGCCGCCAACAGTTTTAGTGGGCATCAGGCTAACTTCCACAGATTCTGCAAACCAGGTATTTGTTCCCAGTTCGTACAGTGAATTTTAAAACCCTTTTATGCAACGTCTGCGTACGTAAATTTAAGCTACCGTCGATGCGCACCTACTTTGAGATTTAATGTGTCACCTTCAATAAACGTGCAGCAAATATCGCCGTAGCAAATTTTGGTTTTTGCCAAATTCACGAGTAATGAGACCATTATTGATGTTGTTGTCAAACTTTGATTTTTGATGCCATTTTTGGCAATGAACTTTGTTTTTAGCTAAGTAATTTTAACTGTTTACTAACCATTTCATTTTGCCTTCATTTTGTACTATTATTTTATGTCTTTAACTTAATAGATTTCATTTAATTAATTAATTTGAGCGTTATTATTTCAACTGTTGCATGAGCATTTGTATTGTGTTTTCTTTGTAAGGAATACAGGGGAGTGTTGAAGAATATGAACTAAAGGTGAGTTCACTGATCCTGCCGCTGGTGGAAATCGAGCACTGTAGACACTTTTATAGCTCCGTTTGTATTTTTCACTTTTACTTAGACGGGTTTCCTTATCAACAAAAGCGGTGGCGCTAACTTTTAACATTATTTACCTCGTTCACCGGAATTGTAGCCCTAATTCAAAGGTCGTAAAGAACCTGCCCTCTCGACTGAGTTCTTCTAGCCGGAGAACCTTTGTTAGCGTACATCGTAATAGAGTTACGGCCGCGTATTCTAGGTATATTTCCCGTTTTTGTGTCGTAGAGTTGTGTTTGTGCTGTAACAACCTAACATTTTTTGAATTGTGAAGTGTAGAATGACATCAGCAGTGAGAATACTGTCGGCACAACAATGCAAAAGGATTTCATTGCAGTTGTTTAAATACCAAAGCAACGAGATTTGTACAGGAATACCTTAAACTGTTTTCTGTTTCTACATGCGGTTACAGGTTGTGATTGTAACATATTAGCTCTTTGGAAAAAGCAAGCTTAAAGACTTATGCCTTATACAAAAAAAATCTGAAGCTGCATCTGCAGAGAAGAAATTGTTGCAATGGAAGTTCTTATTAATAGTTATCCCTGTTTCGCTGTTTAAAGAATTTTTTACATGGATTCTGTCGTTTTAATAATTACTATATAATTTTTGCTCTGTTTTACGAAATAAAATTCTATAGATAAAATATTGTTTTTAAATCATCCAGGTGCATTTATTATGCTATTTTAAATACATTTTTGTGTTAGGAAGTTTTGGTTTAACACATTTTTTAATTGGATTTAACAACTTCGTTAAATAGAAGTCCCACTGCACTTTTCTTATAATATGGGCCAATAAAATCGCAGACGTTTTCTACACATTTTGGTATTTACTATTTTGTTATATGTCTCTTAAATCTAGACTCTCAAAGCTAACGACCGAAAGAAACTGAATGATTTTGAGATGTGGTGTGACCGGAGACTACTTCGCTTTTCCTGAATGGAGCGTCGAACTAACACATCCATCATATACGAGCTAGGCGAGAAAAAATAATTCAAACAGTTATTTACGAACGAATCTTGAGATATTTCGGGCACATATCAAGGCGTAGTAATGGCATGGAGTTGCTATTGGTCGAAAGGGCAATCAACAGCAGAAGAACCAAACGATTATCTCGCGCCGATGACAGACCTGGTCCGGAAGATGAGTGGGATCCCTGTCCATGCTATAATTAATATGGCGGCTAATCGAGAATAATGGAAGATAACTATTGCAGTGGCATTCACCACATACCACATCCCTGTCAAGGAATAAGGATTGCGGAGGTTGGCGGTTAAGTCTTCTACCTACGTTTTTCCTTAGCTATTTCGTTATGACTAACTTTGACCAAAGGCATAGTAAGCGGTATTTTACAGTGCATTTTGTTCAAAATTGGAATTTAAAAAAAATCAATTGAACTCTACAGCGTATACTTCAAAGATCATTTGGCTGAGGGGAAAAGTGGTTATAGAAGAAATTGTTTATTTTATTAATGTTTACATTTTTTATTTGAAACTTTTTTTATATCTGCATCGGGTATGAAATTATATAAAAAACGCCAAAACTGAGCTGCCATTTTTCAATATGGAGGCCGTAGCAGAACTTCGATTTAGGGGCACCTTTAGTATATTTAATTTTTTTTAATGCAACAACTCTATCAAATTCCTTGCTTGTACTAATTTTGTCAAGAACCAATATTTCTTGCACTATTAGACATTTGAAAAAATCTATGAAGACCTACTGTATTCGTCAAAAGTAAAAGAACCCCCTACTAACCCAAATGACAAAAGCGTAGCGTTGACTAGACCGTAGACTGATAAGTTGTGACATATATTGCAGACCAATCTAATTTGATTATTTTCGATCACGTGTGTCAATTTAACAAATTAGATCACACTTGAAGTGAAAACGACCCTAGGGTGATTGTCAATCACCATGGAAACTATCTAATTAAAATTCAGTAGTATCCTATGACCAGTAATAATAAAGTGTCAAATTAATGTATCAGAAATAGTAATTTTTGTATTAAGTGCGCAAAGTGAGTGTTTTTGTTTCGAACGCACAAAAACACTTCGCGCACGTAATACAAACAATATTTTTTCTATAACCGCCAAACAAGAATATCAATATTATTTCGCGACGTAGTGCGCGAACATTTTTGGCGCTCCAGTGCGCGAAATGCATTTTTTCACGTCGTCAATGGTAACGTAAATAAATATCCCATTTTTTAACACGTCAGAAAATGAAAAACTTCGCGTATTGATAGCGATGCGCGAATGTCCCTTTTTTTGACGGTTGTCGAAAAAATAGCTTTTCGGTTCGGCAAAAATTATGAATTATTAACTTTGAAAAGCCGTTTGATTTTGAGCGCATTAGTTAATGCATCGAAAAGATGCAGGATAGATTATAGATATATTGTACAGGACTATTGTAAAATTTAATAAGCCTAATACTTACATCATGTACAAGACTGATTAAAAGTAAATAAATAATTGTATAAATGGGTTCATTGATTGTAGTGTTTTGCCCCCTATAGTAATTCGCACATCTGAAAGTAAAGTTATTTATAGCTAGCTTTCAGTAGGCATAAAGACTCAAATCTGCAAGTTAGGTTCACCGACATGTTCATAGTTAAACTCCCGTGTTACGCCACTGGGCTGTGAAATTAAAAAGTAGCAACGCGCAGACTCACTACGCTGTCAATTTATTTATCAAAAAATTAAATTTTCGTGCGGTTCGTTTCTGGTGTATTTACAAGTTAATTCACAGGCAAAGCTATGAACAAATTATCAGGTAATTCGAATCTCGCGCTTTATTAAGCGTCATTAGTCGTGTTTTGTTTTTAGATCGTTTACGGCTTCCTGCGAATTCAATTGTTTTGAACGAGTCCTTTCATGTGAAAAAAACATAACCTCAACTTATATTTGTACAATTTCTGGACCTCATGCTCTTTTTTGAAGTATTGTAAGACTGGGATCGGCTTCCTCTTATAGGACTCGTTCCTCATGGTAAGTTTCGAAACTCTAGCACGGATATTTGCTTTGCAACATTAACCTGACCTTTTTTAGGCTGCGGGAACTGGCTCGCAACAGCTTCTCCTAATGCTCGCTGCTGGAAGCGGAACCTTAGGATGCTGGAACTGCTGCGGTGTACTCCTACACGGCGTGCGGACGTGGTGCTACCAAAATTTCAAACGCCTGACCTCAATTGTGTTAAAAATCTGACGATCGTAAACTTCTCGTCGTTGGCGAAGTGTTTCGGAAGGTGGTCGCAGATGAAAATAATTTTTAAGTGATGGATTTTCACACCCACATTCTCACATATGCACTACGAACTCCTGATCACGATGGTATAATTATTTTTAATTTATTTCAATTGTAAATGGCTTAAAATTTAATTAATCTGGAGAGACAAATTAGACTGTCATGAAATAATTGTTATTCAATTGATTTTCCTCGGGTAGTTAACAACAATTGCCTATCTAAATTCATACTTGTGGATGTTAACCAAGTACAAATCAGTTACTTATAAACTAAATTTTAACTTATATTATAAAAATGTACAAAATCTTAATTCTAAAATTATTGTTTGTTCACGTTCGTATTTAAACTAGGTTATAGCGCCACTCACTATGTTTTATTTGGATTGTCTGTTCACTTATGTCACTTCACTGACTCATTTTTTTAAACACCAATCTCGTTCATTTCCTGTTGTGTGAATTTCTTGTATTTTATAATAATTGTCTGTTTTTCACCATTCTTCAAATATTGCCGTTCCATTTTTTATAGCCTTATTCGATCTAGTATTGTGCTCTCTTTGCACTGTATTAAGAACATTCTGTCCTTCTTACCTTTATTTAAAAAGTTCAGAGAACTGTACTTATTCAATTATACTGACATGTAAATTTATTTAACACGCATGTAATAAATCCTTTGGTGATAGATTTGTTGAATTTTGATTGGCTTTACTTTGCACCAACCTCTTAATTTATGCTAATTAATATTTCTGTGACTCTAATTTAAGAAGTGAGCCCTGCCTTATTGCCATTTATTCTGAAGTAATTCCATTTAATATCGGCAATGCTTTACCAATGTAGTTATGAATTAAAATTTCGGATGTAACTTCTTCAGCTCTGTGCTTTATTGACTTGCTTTATTTATCTATGCTGCAAGTAGAGTTGAGTAACGGGCTAAATACCATCTCAATATAGAGTTAAGTAAAAAAATATGAATGTACCAATGACCATACAGACATTTGACAAGACGAAATCGGTGAATGTTAGTTGCGGTATTAGACCAGGCTACACGATCTCACCGAAATGATTTACAAATATATTAGAGGATGTGTTCAAAACTTGAAATGGATCACCCATTTGGAGTGCCACTTACGGTGTTAATTGTCCTATTTATTAACCACACTTGTAGTATCAAATGAAATATAATCTTTTACCAATAATTATTATAAAGAAATACTATCGTTTACAGTTCATTTATATACCTACCTTATTTCTTAATGCGATAAGTAGGAATTGACATAACTTCTAAATCAATATGTGACATTTGACAAATACAAATTTCAGGTACTTCATGAACATAAATTCGTTCGTTCAGTTTATTAGTAAAACATAGAAGTTTTATCTGACATTACAGAATATAATACAGATTGTCAAAAAGTAATTTAATCAATTGTTAATATTTCCAAACTTAATTGAATTAAATGTAAAGTTCTAAATGTTATTCTACCTCCAAAATGTTCAAATTTCAAAATATAATTGTCGAAAACGTTGAGTACTCAAATCACTATAGAATTTAGAAAAAAAAATCCTCGAAAATTAACTTTTAAATATAATTACAATGATTTAAAGATTTGTCACACCAAACTTACTTTATAATTTCTTATTATTTTGTAAGAAATTGTCACTAACCTTCTGAATGTTTATTTCTTGTACCTGAATGCTCTACCTCAGCTCCTAACTGGACAAATTCTAGTCAGCAAACCCCTCTTCGTTGTTTCCGACCAAATCAAAAGTTCGTTGTAGCTCATTGAATACTCTATTACTTGAATAGACAGTCTACAGCATACCACAACACTCACTTTCACTGGTTTTACTGGCTTCGTGGTATTCTAATATTTACAATAAAATATACTAAGTTAAATGAATTCAAATAATCTGGAATTATGTACTTGAATAATATTTGTGACTTGAAGTCAAATTTGATCGTAGAGAATGCTTTATTTCTGCTACTTATCAAATCAACAATTATTATTTCCCACAATTAATGGGAATTTAACCCTTAACGTGACTATTTCTCGTAGATTCTGGATTCAAGTTATTTTGTTACTCAAAAAACAAATAACCTTGTGGTTGCCCTTACTAACCCACCAGTTAAACATACAACTTTTATATCGCATGATATCAATTAGATATCTCGATATAAATATTTAAATTAAATGTATCATACATCCTCTATGTTGCATTACAAACGAAGACTGGGACAGAACAGGCATTAATATTAGTGGGGAATAACTAAGTAATTTACGTTTCGCTGACGATATTATACTATTAACGAATAACATTAAGAACCTAAAAACCACGATCGTAGATATAGAAAACGCAACGCAAGCCCTTGGTCTTAAAATGAGTTTAATTAAAAAAACGCAAATATTAGCCAATAAATATAATATACCAGCCATTAAGGTTAATGACAATCTAATAGGGTATGTGTCAGATATGCAAGAAGCGGAAGTCAATAGGAGAATTAAACTTGGACGAGCAGCCTATGGGAAATTACCAAATGTGTTTAAAATAAAAACAGATCCACAGTACCTCAAAACTAAGGTGTTCAATCAATGTGTCCTCCCAACTTTAACGTATGCCTGTGAGACATGGTCTCCTATAGAGACCACGATAAAAGAGATGAAAGTAGCACAGAGAGCGATGTTAGGAGTACGACTGGAAGACAGAAAAACAAATAACTGGATTAGAAACAAAACCATAGTGGAAGACGTAGCGACATGCATCGCAAGTTTAAATTGGCAATGGACAGGGCACGTTATGAGAAAGGAAGACAACCGATGGTGACTGAGTGGAGGCCAAAAATGGGTAGAAGCTGTTTCAATGTCAGAAAATTGTAAATACAACCTTACCCTAGTAAATTCCAGCATTTTCTCCAGACAATAAAATATCTGAAATAGTTTTAAACCAGTTGTTTATAATAACTATAACTTATAGCCTGTGTGAAGTAGGCTTATTCCTCTGTAATTGGAACAGTTTCTTCGGTGGCTCTTTTTGAGCAGGTAAATTACTTTCGCAATGCTTCGTTCATCTGGTATTAGTGTTGTTGTCCAGCCTAAATTAATTAAATGTAGGTGTTTGAGTTTTATGATAAGCCCTCCTTATTTGTGTACCATTCTTTAACGCGGGGTGAACACAGCCCTGCCTAGCTCAAACCTTCGGCAGAATATGGCGTGAATAAGGACCAGGCAGCGGTTGTTAATGTTGCAAAATAGTTATAAATCGAATACCAACGGGCGCTAGTCGTTATTCACAACAAAAACACAAGTCTAGCAAACAAATAAATTCACTACCTACCTTGGATGTCTCTTGCTCCAACAACTTGAAAGACAAAAAACGAGCAAGTTGATGAAGGGTCTCTAAGTGTTTAATTTAGATTAAACAGATGTAAATTTCAGTCAAAATTTACGAAATATCGTTCACAATTTAAAAGCCAGTGTTGCTTCGTAATCAAGGCGGTTTAAAGGCCGGAAAACTGCAAACCGGCAACTTACGCAAATAAACGACCCACAATCAAAAGTTCAACGTGCGTACAGAAAGCGATACTGTTTACCGCTGTACTTATTTTGTAATATGACTCGATCTAGTGAACTACAACTTTGCACTTTGAAATGTTGTTATTTAGTCCTAAGAAATTATGTTTTGTATAAAAGCCCGTCTATTTTTGTAATAAAATCAATCTACATCTAATGTTTGATTCATTCGCAACGTTGCTGCCCTCTTCCAAGCCATAATTCATAAAACGTGAGGCTGCGTTTTAAGGGTAGCAACATCATCATCCCTTTAAGTGCCATTGACTACATTGGCTTAATACATGAATGCAGTCTCATTCATGTGTTTAAAAATTAGGGATAAATAACCAGTGCAATCAACAGAAACCTGATTCAGCCTCCAGGCATTTCTGTTCACTAAGTGTAGATAAACAAAGAAAATATACCAGTACCGGTAAGTAGATTTAATTTTCACTAAGCGGTGTCACAATTAATTGAGCGTAATTAAGGTACATGAGGCTCAAAATGCGCTAGAATTAGCAATTAAAAAAACAGGTGAACACCTGACACTTTAAAGCGGCAAATAGTAAGGAAAATGACTGGAGTCAAACCCGAATCATAATGTCAAACAATTAATATTTTGTATTATAACAACGTGACATCTAGAATGCCATGCAAACATCCCAGCGGTTGAACTGACATTTGACAAAAGAACGGCCCGATCACCGGCTATACTAAACTGTTAAAATTGAACTGAAAATCCTGGCGATTGAAGTCGCATTACAAACTGCATTGCAACTCCTACGTGCTTTATGCGTGAGTTTAGTAGATCCCTAATTGAAATTTCCAGTATGACTAATAATACAGCTAAATAAGTTACTTCTACTTATGAGTGACTGGGAAACCAAAGGCTGTTTTAATCAACGTATAGGAAATCTCAGGCGTAATTTATGCATCTTTTACACACATCCACAGAATTTTAGCAAAATCAGCGTGTACTTACTGCGGTTTATCTGGAACACTCCGACATAGGTTTTCACAGGTGGAATGCGACCAACAAGGGTATTAGCAGCTCATGGAATGCAGCAAAGAACCTAGCGCAGGATATTAAGCGGCCCGAAAGGTCTCATGGAATCATATTTCGGCAACGTCGCCTAAGAGCGTGTAGGATGCAAACGCAGCAATGATTTTCAGAGATAAGGATGCCGCATAAGAGGCTTAATTACCAAATGAATTAGAACAGAAGCCTAACAACCCAAATGTGCTTACCCAACGACCGATATCGGGCACCGTGCAAACTTGCACAAGTGGTTGTTTCGTGAAAAAAATTAAAAATCGCCAATTGCAAGGTCTAGTTTAAAAGTTGGGGTCCAAGTGAAACATATCCCCTTAGGGCCACGAATGGAATTTCCCGTATCGGCCTCTCTTTACAAAAACTGGCGGAAGAAAACGCCCGTGTTCCACAAATCTGAGATGCCAACGCTAAATTCTAAAAGCGCAATCCATTAAAGGAACTCCAAAATACAACGGGGCGTTACATTTGATCAATTCCGACTTTTTTCCAGCTGTGCCAGTAACTGTTCTATTTCTGATATTCCGAAGAGCATCTTCTATCTCAACAAATGTTAGTGTGTTCTGTATCTTTCTTCAGGATTTCTTTCGTAATGATCTGGTTTATCCCATTGTTTTAGTGATTTCTTTTTTTCAATTAATTTCCTTTTTCGTAGCGCTTCATTTTCTGCCTTTATCATGCCAATTTTTATATTTTCCCACTCTTGATTAATATTATTTGCTGTTGGTGTAGATTTAAGTATACCAGTCAATCTGTTTTGATAAAGAGGTTTAATGCTTAGATCTTAGGAGATCTACTCTAAATAGTTTTGGTATCATAAGATCATTTCTTAATTTTTGTTTTTTTATTTTGCTAATATATCTATCTTAGATGCAAATAAATACTGATCTGTTCCAATGTCGCAATCTCTATATTCATGTGTGTCTCGATTTGTAGTGAAAGTTTTTTTATTAACAATGATGTAGTCAATTATAGATTTACTTTATCTGGCGCTTCATGTATATTTGTGTATATTCTTCTTCCTGAAGGTGTTGGTTATTTTTAACTCATCTTATGTTTAGCAATTTTGCAGGTTACGTCCGTTGCTTTTTATATGTTCTTTGCCTTGCGTACCGACTATTTGGGGTTGACTGATTTTCTACCTTATCATTTTGTGACGTTTCAAAGATTTCTAGGTCCCTATATTAGGGGCGTGAAAGATTTATACCTCGGTTAGCTCAAATCGGAGGCAGGGTTCGCTCAAACTAAAATATATATTTATAAGACCAGGAAAAACACCTTGTAATTACCATACATATATTGTTTTTAACTATAGTTACAAAATAAGAGGAACTTCGTAAATAAGTGAGTTAAATACATTTTATGTATAATAAAAATTTAATACAGAAGCAAACGTTACAATTTGCTCCTGCAATGATAAGGTATTCTGTATTTTTAAATTTCTTTTTGTAGCTCTTTGTAGAATAGTTCTGTCTCATTTTTTTGCCATCTTCTGTTGCGTACACCACCAAGATGTTTAGATAGCTGTTGTCAGTTTTAAGTTTCCAGTTTATTATGCTTTTGTTGGTATAAGAGAAACTCTCTATTTGGGTTTTCCATTTGTAGTCTAGGAGCATGGCTATACCACAAACAGCTCTCCGTTATATAATTATGCATAGTCACCAATTTTTTTAGTACCTTTTAGCTTTTCCTTTGTTTCGGTTAGAACTGTTACATTAGTTTTCCTTTTTACTTTCCTGGTCTAAAACGCGAAGGAAGTATTATAATCACGAAAAAATCGCTTTTCGAAATTTTTTCAGATCTTCACATTTCAGGGTCTTTAGATGACGAAAAACAGGTTTTCTCACTTCCGTCTGCCTGCTTGTCTGTCCATTGACGGTAGAACTCAAACATTATTTTTGGAAAAAGACGATATTTTGCATGCGGATTATATGTTTTTCTGGCATGAAACTGAAAGAAATTAGGTAAAATATACACAGGGAGAGTACCTTAAAAAATAAATTCTGCCTGTTTTTGCTTTAACTCAAGAACTATAACTTAAATGAAAAGAATATTTTGCACATAGCTCAGGTTTTTACCCATGACGAGAAAGGAACCCAACATATAGAGGTGAGTATTTAAAAAAAATATATTGAGTTTTGTTTTAACTGAGGAATAGATGCAAGTAATAATTTGCACATGGCTTATGCTTTACCCTTGTCAAAAATGAGACCCATCCGATACAGAATAAATGTTGTAGGAGACAAAAAGAGGCAACGAATAAGTGCGTTGTGTTTAATGTAGCTGCATCGCAGATGGTCGAGAGCTGAAATCGTATTCGCAGGCGCTGAAGTTCAAATCCCACCGCCGGTAGAGTTGATTTATTTGAAAATTGATGTAAATCGCATTACCAGGTGTTTTCTTTTATTGTTTCAATATTACTAAGAACGTTACGATATTTGTACGCTAGTTTCCTTTAATTTTTCAAATTGTTTACTTTCAAAACGTCCACTTGCGACGGAAGTTTTAAGTAAAGCCCTTTATAGATTTTTTATATGTTCTATTATTTTCGCTATTTTCTCTGCTTGTGATGTAATGAACAAGTGTTGTTTATTTTCGGTTTTAGCTTTACTCCCTCAAAAAGAAATTGCTTTTGTTGGTTAATAATGTCTCAGCTGGCGTTGGCGGTCGTTTAATATTCATCAATTTACCTGTCATCTGTCAAAAAGTGACAAATGAAAATCTAGAATTTGACATTTTTTCGCCAATCAAAAATATATCAGCGGATATATTTTTCTAGAAGGTATTCAAGCGACTATTTTAAACAAACGCAATTAAAAGTCGAATTTAGTTTTCTGTTACTACTTATATAAATTGTATGCTTTGTTGCTAGGTTTATTGAAGATTAATTTGAAATAATAATTTGGTCATTGAATAGTCTCTCGAATGCAATTTTTAGTCAAAGTTAAGTAGATTATTTTTGTTGTGGTTTACTACTCATGTCCATTGCGCTTAGTATTAGAACTCGTGCTAGAGCACTCGTCTTAATTGTACCGAAGCGCAATGGACATTCGTGATGCAAAACTAGTCGACATAACTTTGACTATGATTTCTGAGGCTTTCACGGCCATTGTCATTAAGTAACAAACGATTTCCGAGATTGGACCGTGTCATGATTCAGATAGAAGAACTCAACGTTTCGCCCACTTTCGTAAGGGGCTTCATCAGAAGGAAAAACCAAAGGAGCAGGGTAACTTAACGTGTTAACCACGCCACAGGCGAAACTCTTTTGCAAGGGAAGGGATAGAAGAGCACGGTAACTTAACGTGTGAACCACGTCAGAGGCGAAACTCTACTCGACGTTGTGTTACCGTGCTCCTTTGCTTTTTCCTCTTGATGAAGCACCTTACGAAAGTGGGCGAAACGTTGAGTTCTTCGATCTCAATCATGACAAGGTCCAATCCCGGAAGTCGTTTGTTACTTAATAACTTTGACTACTCATGGTGTTATAAGTGAGTACTAAGTGACTATTGCGTTGGTACCGATTGGTGGGTAAATCAGAATGAACACAACTCTTAACATTAAAAATGTTAAATGAATGACGATAATACGGGGCTCCAGTAGCGATTTGTGTGATGCTTGGAAAGTCCTCAGTTTTCGCGAATTTTTGCAAGTTGTACGTATTGCAGGTGAATGTTGTTGGTGTCATTTGAAGATCTCGTCAAGGGCGACCTTTATGGAGAGATTGTGAAAATGTAAGATTTGAAGGGGCAAAAATACGGAGGTTAAAACGATTTTTTGAACACAAAAGCGTTCGGTGCTGTTACATCGCATATTTTTTGGAAGATCCAAATGTGATTTGGGGCTAGTTGGTAAGAGGATGAACCAACACTCATCGTCTGGCTGTTTTTTGGGGTGTGCGATGCTCGGGGGATAAGTTACAGGGGTGTAAATGTGAGGTGCTTTTGTAGCAAATTGGATGTTCTTATAAAGAGGGGAAAAATGTCGAATTTTATTTTTGGCTTTATGTGGATGAATCTGTGGGTTTTTAAGAATTTTGCGGCTCAGGTGGATTTGGAGGTTGCAAATGGGGAAAATGTTATAATTATCAGAAAAACCTTAATCAATATTTGCGTAAAATTCGCTGTTTGGAGATTTTTTACTGGTCGATATATTTTTAAGAGAATTCGGAATGCGGTTGTGAGGGGGAATTTTTTGCTTAGTTTATCAATTTTTAAATAAGGAAAATGTGCAATTTTGTTTGTTTTTGGCTCTTTGTGAAATTGTAAATTTGCAAGTAAATATTAACTAGCGTGATCCTAACGGAATGTCGGCCTGTATTTTTTTCTAACATGAATAATATTTCGTGGGGATACGATCATTGCCGCGCTGCACTTGTGGGCAGACGGTGGTAGAATGGTAGACGGCCATTGGTAGGGTTGGGATATTAGTGTCAACTGTTTGTACTAAAAGATAATGCGGGATTGTAAGACAAAAAATGGGTGGGGACTTTAAAAATATAAATTAATATTGGGATGGCATTAAGCCCACAACTTGGCTCTGTTTGCAGTGCAAGATAATTGACCGATTCAATAAGCAGAGTTGGGATATTTTCTATAATTGCAATTTTAAACTAAAATATAATATTAGATAAATTGATAATGAGATGCGAGAAACAGTAAATTAGTCGAGAAAGGCACGGGAGAAGCACATTTCAAAGAGTTCGAAATGGCTTGTAAATAAATAAATATAATTAAAAGGAAAGGTTTGTGCACATGTAATGCCAGACCACGCAAAATTTATTTGACACAAAAGGTTTGTTGGCTGCATTTTAAAAGGAGTGTAGTTGTTAAGTAAAAGCAAAGGATAGTAAAAATGGTGAGCAAAACAGAAAGGTAAAGCAAGATGAAGCATAATAGAGAAAATTGCAAAGAGCAACTCCTAAATATTGGCAATCGAAAGTAGCAAGAGACATGAAAAGTGGGGAATTCAAAAATCAGTGTATTTAAAAATAAAGTGCAATATAGCAGAGCAGTGACATTTAATAATAAAAAACGTTTGTGTGTTCAACGCTATCGAACTATTTTAGTTATAAGATAAAAGACAATAATTTAGATTTAAGAAAATTGTAAATATTAATTATGTACTCAAATTTACTTCCATTTGTAACCGTTCACTATCAAAACTAATTTTCATTAACATAAGCAGTTCAAGTATCCTAGCAACATGAGGCTACAGAAAAATTGAATAAAAATTATTAGAAGTTGTCAGATTTGTGCTCCACAATACATTTTTATAGTAATAAATAAGCATTTTACCAGTTAAAAAGCATTGCCTTTTATTGTGTCTATCTGAGTGTACATGTGGGAGTGTTCGTTGAAGTTTCCGCCACACAAAAATTAAAAATTCTACTATCCCATCTCCGAGGACATCGGGAGCAAGCGGCTGAGAGTTTTGAGGTCCGACTACAGGCCAAGGGAGCATCTGAAACAGGAGGATAGCTGTCCAGGTCATTGGCAAAGTCTGCAAGAGTGTCACCGTCAATACCTGCATCAGAACAGTATCTCTAGCAGGAATTTCAAGCAGCATTGCCTTGAGCAGCTCCGAAACCAGCAAACGAAGTAGGGTTAGGTCTGCGATTTAAGTGTCAGAGTTCCGGAAACGCATTAAAATCCGAGATCAAACCTTTCCGAAGAGGCATAGCGTTTTCCCAAGGGCCCATTTGCTTTGTGTTCTTCGGAAATCGAGTGGCGTCAGTAGATTGTGCCGGGTTTGGCGAGAAGCCAAGTGTCCATAAACAATTGCAAGAGTGACGTGATTCCGACGTCAGAACAATGAAGAGGCGGTTTGACAATGAAGGAGCGGTGACGTAATCCTAAAACAAAATCGAGTTTAGTTGCCAAGCGGGAAAATTTTAAATAACTTACCTGGCGCGTCTTTCACAATATTTTAACTACTGAATTTATGAATATAGAATAAAGTCGGTTTAGAAACTGAGATATGAGTTTTGTGCTTGCCGCTACGTTAGCGTAATCAGTTTTGCAGTTAGATAAAATAGAAAAGAGGCATACAACCATTTATTTCAGTAATTAATTATTACATTTCATTTTTAACCAGCCGAAATTGATTGACAGGCAAAGTATAACCACAGCATAAAATTATTAAGTCTGAGAATTCTGTGTAATACAAATTAGCCCTAATTTAACTTATTAAATATTATTCAAAATAACAATCCACTTGGTGCTTTCATTACAATATATTGCTGTGGTCTAATAGCTTTTATTTAATTTTATTTAATTTAAATCTTATTCTCAGGGTTTTATTTACAATTTTGATTTAAATGTTACCTTTTGTCCACAGTCTTTTGCATGTAATTTTAATAACTTTAGTTATTCGACTCTATCTCAGGGTTACTATTAAAATCAGATTAAGACATAAACAATGAATAACTATAATGCAAGATATAGGACAATTGTATTTATTAAGCAATTAATATCTGCCTTTATCATACGTTTAACACCTTTGTTAATAATATTTGATAATACTTAATTTCAGTTAAATCAATTTTAGATTAATATTACTGTCTCTTTACAATTTTATGATTATTTAATTTATGATTCAATTGAATTAAATTTTTAATAACTCTTTAAGTAGCAGATATATTTTATATTACTACTTTCCTTTAATATGCGTCTTGTTGAAAGTTACTAGACTCACTTTGTGAGCTTCTATCTTCGAGCTTTTTATCTTCTATAATCTTCTATTCGCCAGATCTCTGCTACAGCTATCCTCGTTGTGGTTGACAGCACAATCATTGTGTAGTAGTAATCGTTGCACTCATTAAGTTTTTAATTTCGCACTAATATTTGTATATCACACTCTTTAGGTGTATGACAATATAAATGGGTACATACCAGTACATTAACGTCTAAAATTGAGAAGGTTAAAAATTGTAGTACGTATTATTTAGTAATGATATGCTATGTAGTAACGTTTCGCGTGGCGTATAGGTAATAAACAAGAATAATAAAGAGGTGAAAATTTTTCTTTAATGCTATTTCTTGCAAATTTTTCAGATTTTGAAAATGTTATGCCAGACTGGAAAAATAGCCAAGTTCATTTTTAATGCATTAACGAAGGTTGGTAAATTGCAACTTCTGTACACTTTTAAATTTGTACCTAATATAGTTGAAAACTTGAAATTGCTTGTAGGTAAACTGGAACCGTATATAGGACTTCTGCGCTACTTACTTATTGTTAGCCAGATTCTAAAGATGAGATATTTAAATCGAGAGGTCAAAAAGTGTTGTGATTCACTCGATTTTATGGCAAATAATCTTCTTGCTAGTAAATGGAAGTGTGTATTAAATAATATGAAACCCTATGTAGATGTTCCCTAGATAACAGAGCGCGAATTCGTAACTGCTCTTTACATAAATATGTAGCAACATCGCTAATAAACTGGGAAACAAATTACACCACCTTTGCACATAAGTTTGTTCCAGCGCAAAACTTTCCACGTTAACAACAAATGCTTGAAGAGAAATCGGAAAAGCAGGGTGCAGGGGGCCGAATCAATTAAAAGAGCACCGCGCGGTCACGAATGCTTTTGATCGAAAATAAAAAGCAACTTCCATACACTACATAACAGGAAAATGATAGATTAACATCCGTGATCCTGCAGGACGCATGGCAGGATAAAATATTCGCTTGCGCGCTGCGAGGGCGCCGAATTCTCGCCGTCCTGTCTGCTCACTGTTTCGAAGCGAATCCGCAGGAACAGGTGTGTTTGCGAATTGATCAAACCCGCTCAATTCGCTGTGACAATCACTAAGCGGTATTACCGCAAAAACCCTTCAGGATCATATTTCTCATATCACTTCACAGTCGGTGTCTGTGCTCGTTCCCGGTGCTTTCAATCGCGAGACTGCTGGAAAAACTTTGCGTGTGTAGTATTGGTGAAGGTGATCGTGGTTGCCCACTTTTTGTGGATATTTTTTACCCTTGGTAAGTTTGCTTTTGGGGAGTGATGGGGTGTGCTAGACCGAAATTAATTGAAGCATTAAAAATTTTAATAATTAAAGAAGGGATTAAGACTACTTATAGTTATTTTAGCTACCATGTTTATCAAGAAGTAATATGAACGACTCATTCCCTTCTTGCTTCTCTAATTCCAGTAGCTTCTATCGTGAACAAATTATAGAGCAAAAAGCAAATTGGGTACATGTGTGATAAGTTGAAATCGCTTATGTATACACGTATCAAAATATATTTAATCATCTTTTCTCATGCTAGTTGTTTTATTAAAGGATTACCTTGTACGCACATTTTCAACAGAAATTAAATAACGGGAATGGGATTAGTTAAATGCAAATAACTAAAATCCGCTTTAGCAATGTATGGAAAGGAAAAGCACAGTTTTTATAAGCATGGATATTGGGAATTTTAAAAGCAGTTCAGTCAATAGTTAAATTGTTAAATGAACATATTTGTGTATTGCTAATTTCCATTTTGGCAAATGACAAGCACTAGCACAGATTTACAAATCTCAGTTGATAGCAAGCAACATAATTTAGTAGTTACTGGAGTTAGAATTTCATCTAAATGTCGAAAGTTTCATCAAAGTTTATGCTTGCCCATCTTGAATATCAAACAATATCCTCCGCATCGCAACCCCTTAGAAAATGTCCTTGTTCTGTGCGTATGGATCCCAAATTAACATTAGAAACTTGTGTTGGATTAAAACTGATTTGATTTCCAAGTTGGCATCGTAGTCAGATTTGTAGCCGCCGGAATTTAAATTTTTCCTGCATTTAAAACGTTGGAAACTTTCATGAATGAACTGGAATCTCCGATTGTTATTGTTCTCCAGCGTTTGGCAAAATAAATAACGAACACAATTACACAACATTTATTTTGCCGTGGAGTGTAATTCCCTCAATGAATTTTGTGGCGAGCGTTCTCAATTGGAATATCATTCCAGACGTAATTTACGTCGGTATTTAATTCCGAAGGCATTAGATTACTGGTGCAATTTGCATTCCTGCATTTTACCGCCGGTTTAGCAGTTTTGGGATTTGGGGGATGATGGTTTAAATGAAAAAAAATCGCTTGCATTTTAAAATGTACATTGCTCTATATTCTATATTTATATGACTACTTTGCTCGTGAAGTCATCAAGGAACGGAAAATAAGCTGGACCTGTATAAAATATGGTGTCGTAATGGCGACGTCATCGTGTAATCACCAAATCTATCGATTCATTTATTGCAGCTTTGCTTGGTTTCACAGTGTTGAATGCCATTGTCACAGTTTGAAGTGTATGTATTTTGGGACCTGTATAAACAAAAATAATGTCGAGGTCCAAATTGAATGTATATCTGGTACTTTCTGGTATATTCTTCTTTGAATTTTTAACTATAATTTAAAAAATATTTGATATTGCCCATATACAGGGTGTCTCGCGAAATTCTCCCGGCACTTAAGGAGCATGTTCTTGAGATCATTTCAAGCAAAAACGTTCATATGAACATGTGTCCTGTTCTCAGTATTTATTGAGCTATACATATTTCAAACTAAATTAATCTTAAATAATTTTTATTTCTATAACATCAAAAATAAGAAAATAAATGACTGCAGACTAATAATTTACAAGAACGTAGTCATAGATGTTCAAAAATTCCACCTCCTAATTCAATGCATTTAGCATGACTGTCTTTTATTTGTACTGCAGCGTTCAAAATTCGCTGGATTAAAACCTCGCATGTTACTACTTTCTCTTTGTACACCAACTCCTTCATCCAACCCCATATGTTGTAATCTAGGGGATTTAGATCTGGAGATCTGGCCGGCCAATTGTGTGGCCCACTTCGACCAATCCAATTCTGAGAATAGCACACATGTTTATATGAACTTTTTTGCTTGAAATAATCTCAAGAACATGCTCCTTAAGTGCCGGGAGAACTTCGCGAGACACCCTGTATATTACTCACTTTTAAATATTACCCGTAATTCCAATTTTTTGCCATTAAATGTATACCAATGAGGCCAGATTGATCAACAAATGGTTCAAAATTAAAAAAAAAACAAGTACATTTCTCTATATTGAATGATCCTCTGTTGGCGATAACTTTAGCAAATTGGTAAATTTTGAGCAAAATTTCTAAAAATAAACATTTCAGAAATATTCTCGTTATAATTAATTCAACATAGAAATCTAATCACTAGGGGCACTCTCGATAATTTGGCCAGGCAGTGGAAATTAGGCAGCGTAGAAAAGTAACCAAAGCCAAGGAAAATATTCGAGGCGATGCGCGGTTTTGCTTCGGTAGGAATCGATCCGACGGTAATTAAAATAACGAAAGTGGAATCCCAAGCGCATTACGTACGACCGTAAATTATTTTTGCATGCCACGTAATTTGCACCGGCCAAAAACGCCAGCGGACGCAAGCCGAGCGCAATATCGCTCGCTGTACGAGTAACCTATCTGCTTGAGTACATGTGCAAGACTGAATAACTGTGCCCTGCGCGTTGAAGGTCGCAAACGAAGTGACAATATTTATACCTAGTTCTTCTGAGTGCGAAATATGATGAGGCATTTAGATTAGTATCCTAACAAGCAAAATATAGCGTACTTATTCAGATAACAAGAAGAATAACCCAGCGTAGATAGAAATTTGGAACTAAAACAAGTATTTTTAATTGTATTAAAATAACTTATAACACATTTGGAAGCTTTGTTTGATACACTAATAATAGTGGTAAAGATTAGACGAATATTTTTTTATAAAACATCATCTTCGGCAACGATATGAAGTTAGGTTAGTTCTTATGAAAACATTCACTCAGCGTTATATTAGTATGTAGAACCTTCGGGAGAGTATCATAATTTTAAAATAAATGAAACGAAAAGTTAAAACAATCGCCACAACAGTTTTGGAAGAATTGTTACGCCTAATCGTTTAGACATTTTAAAATTTACCAGGACGTGATTTTCGTCTCGACCGTAACAGCGCATA
Organism: Agriotes lineatus; assembly: GCA_940337035.1. NCBI lineage: Eukaryota > Metazoa > Arthropoda > Insecta > Coleoptera > Elateridae > Agriotes > Agriotes lineatus. Next base: position 64,391,369 of record OW679199.1, on the reverse strand, counting down.
TGTTCCGCCTGTCACAGCTTGTCAATTGCGTGCTCTTTTACGCTTCTCGATTGTTGAATGATTCAGACACGCTGAGTCGTCGCTTTAATTAGCATGGTTTTTACGTAACTAGTGCAAATTTTTTCCTATAATTTATTTGTATTCTCTTTGCACAACTTTGGTTTAAAGGCGATGTTGTTAGAAGATTGTGCCCGCGTTATGATGACGGATTAGTTTAGCTGAGTGTCTGTAAGTCCCGCTTCTATGACCTTTCGTCACTTTGCGCACCGGTCCGATTGCTATTGCAATGCGTTTCTGGTATATTCTCACTTATAATACCATGAGTAGTCAAAGTTATGTCGACTATTTTTGCGGTGGTGTCACGAATGTCCATTGCGCTTTGGTACGATTAGGACGAGTGCGCTAGCACGAGTCCTAATTCCAAGCGCAATGGACATGAGTAGTGATGCCACCGCAAAAATAATCTACTTAACTTTGACTAAGAATGGTATTCGAGGGACTATTTAATGAACCAAACTACCATTTCAAAATAATTTTCAGTAAATCTAGCAACAAACTACACAATTTCTATAGTAACAGAACACTAATATTGACTTTTTCTAATAAAAACAGCATTTGTTAAAAATAGCCACTTGAATACCTTCTAGGAAGATATATCCACTGATATTTTTTTGATTGGTCAAGAAACGTCAGAATTCTGGGTTTTCATTGGTCACTTTTTGACAGATGACAGGTGAATTGAATAGTCATTTGAATGTTATAATTTAAAACATATTTGCTGTTGCTCATATATATTACTCACTTTTAATTATCACTCGTCATTCCAATTTTGTGCTATTAAATGTATGCCAATGAGGAGAGATTGATCAACAAATGGTGCAAAATCCAAAAAACAAGTACATTTCCCGAGCTTTTTTTGCTATGACATAATATGAGGATTATATTGAATGATCCTCTGTTGGTAATTTTTGAGAAAGATGTCTAAAAATAAACATTTTAGAAATATTCTCGTTATAATTAATTTAACATAGAGATCTAATCGAAAGATTAAGCATAGATTAATACAGCTTTTTGGCATATAACTTAAGTAACTACTAAATTCATATGTTTTACAAAAATATCTAACATTAATTAAATTAATTTATCTACTCCAGTGGGATAAGTAACTCATTACGTCACTCATTTGACAATATTTCCGTTAGGTAACAAAGCTCATTACACCACTCAGTTATGTAATGGCTTCAATACCTAACTGAGTGGTGTAATGGCTTCATTACCTAACTGAAATGGTGTCAAATGAATAACATTTGCCTACTAAAATATTTTTGAAAATGACAGATCTGAAATTTCTCTTAATGCCCTTTTCTCAATTTCAGGCAGTTGTAGATAAAATTTTGTACAATACATGTATGATAATGCATCATTAATATACTTGTGTGCTTACATAACTCGTGCTACGCACTCGTTTGTAACTTACACACACGTATATTAATGATGCTCTTATCCAACTTGTATAGTAAATAACTATTATGTAATGAAGTTCAGTTCAAAAAGTATTGTTGACATATTTTTTCTATCATTGATTCGCAACCAATGTATAAATCGAATCAGGATGAGAATGGGCAGCTCACGTGGCAATAACGACAGATGAAAGAACAACGAAAATGCTGTAGTTGATACTGAGCTTCAAAGGAAAACAGAGGAAGGCCGTCTGTGAGATGATTTAAAGGGAAGAACCGGAAATTGGTAGCAAATCGTTCGAGATCAAAATAGAGGAAGAAGGGTCCGATTATGCTTTGTAGTTCCAGCGGGCACCTAATGTCGTATGATAATGTTTTGTGGGCTTAAAGGAAACGCTTCCTGGTGTAATGAGTGGTGTAAACATGCAATATATAATTACAGTTTCATATTAGCTGATGTGGATGTATCAACATTTTTCGGAACATTAATTTCTAAGTAAATGGTGTTCTTTAGATGACAGTACAGTTGATCCTTTGTGTAAGACAGCAATTTTAAAGTACTTCCACAATCTGCTTTATTTAAAATTGTTTCTTTTCAAGTTTAAATCTCAACATAGGGCAACATTTTGTTTCAGTTGTAGTTACCATAAAAGTAATTATTGCATTAGTTTTATCAGTTTGAGACATATATTTCTAGAAGAGTTTAGAAGCAGCTTAATATACAATTTAGAAGTTCACATTTCTATTATACTGGAAATAATAGTTCTTTTAGGTTACCAAGTAGGAAGAGCATGTGTAAGAATAGTATGTCAGATGAACGGCGCTATTGTAATACAGTGAAGTCTCTCTTAAGAAACACCTCTGTAAAGCGACGCTTCCCTCTTACGGGCTGTTTTGTTCAGTTCTGACCTAGAGACAGGTCTTTATAACGCTGTTACTTTGTATCAAGCCTTTCAAATTTTCGTTGTTTGGTAATCTGCATATGCATTATACCTTTTTATTGCCGATTCAATACGACAGGTTACATTAGATGAAAATAATTAACGGTTACTATATTTAAGATATCTATCTGATAGTGATGGTTATATCAAAACTTATGAAACGAAGTTGTTTACATATATAAAAGATGATTATACAGAAATTAATTCCATAGCAAGATGAACAGTTTCAGATACCGAAGAAGTGGATGAAAATCAAGATTATTATGGAGATGAAGTCGAATACCTGGACGGTTATTGCACAATTAAAACCGATAGTAACCTTTGGGCGCAAATTGGATATTAGAAATAATGTTAACTAGAGTAAGCAGCTATGGAAACAAAGATTAGAAAACAAGTACAAAAATCTGTAAAGGGGTTTACATGGAACTTTCACGCTCGCGAATTACAACAATTTGCAAATTTAAAAATATTGCACTCGTTGGGATTCGAACTCGGGTTTCCAGGCTTGCCTCCACGAGTTTAGCCTGACGAAATCCGATTACTAATATTGCTAGCCTACCGCTTTAACAGCTAGACCACGCCGGCAGAGCAGTTGGGTCGCTTCTAATAATAATAATAATAATAATAATAATTTATTGTGCCAATTACAGAATAGTAATTCCATTTACAACGGGAATAGAAAATAGAAAAATTAAACAATTAAACATAAGTCTACCAATAATAAATGTACATTCACGTTAGAAAGGACTGTGAACGTACATAGACATATAATATACAAAATGAATAATTTAGAGTTCTCTATATGACACCGATTTAATCGTATTACGTTTCATATGAAAGATATCAATATGGGATGATAATCTGTTTGCCACAGAGCACATTCTATACAAAGGAGAACTGATAGAACTATTAGATGCAGGAGTAGGTAAATAAAAGACTTCACTACTACGTCTGTTAACAGCTGGAACACGGAGTAGAATTCTTGCCAACATAGTAGGGTTGATTTAAAGTCCATTAAGTATTTTATATATTTAAAATAATGAAGCTACCTGTCGACGTTTATAAAGTGACTGCTTGTTATATAAGTTTAAAAGATTAATGTATGGTTCAAATTTAGGATATACGCCGGTTGCTCTGAAATGAATGTATCGCATAAAACTTTTTTGTATTTTTTCAATCATGTTATTGAATTTAGAGTAAAAAGGACTCCACACTACAGAGGCATACGCCAATACAGGAAGTAAAAACACAGAGTATAATCGCCATAGCACTGCAACAATTTTAAAATCTTTACTATTTCTTACAAGGAAACCGAACACTCGATATGCATTTTGAACCATTAACTCAATATGATTATGAAATGTTAGTTTGCAATCAAATACAACTCCCAAGTCACGCTTTTGATTAACTTTACCAATTTCTTGACCGTTAATTTTATACTGTTTCCCTTCGAGTAAAAGTAAGACTGGTGCATTTTTGAATATTTAAACGTAAATTATTGTATATCTTATTTAAAACATTTTGTAATTGAAAGCAATCATTTAATGATGTTACCTCTTTATAGATTTTAAGATCATCTGCAAACATTAATGTACGACAATTATTCTTCGGAATACATAAAATATCATTCACACAGATTAGAAAAAGTAGAGGCCCCAGATTAGTACCTTGAGGTACTCCACATTTAACATTAAATTCAATACAGCTTTCCAATTCATAACTTACAAATTGAGATCGACCTGTAAGGTACGAACGAAGAAATTAAATTAAATTGCTGTAAAAACCAAATAGTTCAAATTTCTTGAATAATATATTATGATCCACTAGGTCAAAAGCCTTAGAGAAATCAGTAAAGATAACGTCAACTTGGGATTTTATATTGATTATTTCTGAGACATCCTGAGTGAACTGAATTAAATTGGAAGTTGTAGACCTAGCCGGTAAAAAGCCATGCTGATCTAATGAAATTTTAGATTGCACAAACTGTAATATCTTTTATATAATATGGTTTCAAAGATTTAGCAAATGAATTTATTATTGTCACTGGTCTATAATTACGAATATCCAATTTATCACCTGCTTTATAAATGGGACAAATTTTACCAATTTTCCATTTATTTGTAAAAATTTTAGTTTTAAGTTAAATATTCGTTGAAGAGGTAGTAATAAATATTCAGCACAGCCTTTGATTATATAAATAAATATATTATCATGTCCACAGGATGTTTTACTTTTGATCGAAGTGATTGCGTCTTGAATTTCTCCAGTGTTGATGGATTCTGTGTTTAAAATATCGCTAGACGCTTTTATAAAGGCATGATCAAGATTATCACTTATAATCTCATAAGAGCATTAATTCTCTCCGGTAATTTTTTAGAGTGCACAGTAACAACGGTGTTCTGTGCACGATAAGAAAATTACCGGACATGAATATTAATGCTAGAAGACAGATTCGACAAGAAAATCGTAGCGACACAGCCATAAAAAGTAAAATTGACATTTTACTCGAAAATAAAATATCAAGTGATATCAAAAATGTATCCATAGTAAGTTGTTAATATGTTGGTGACACTGTAAGTATATGTCAAATTTGAGGTTAGCAGGTTAGGTTTTGCGTCAGTCTGTGTCAAAACTGACTCGAAACCTAACCTGCTAACATCGAATTTGACATAGACTTACAGTGTTACCAACATATTAACAATAGTGAACGTCAAAAAATTTCCACTTATTAATCACAGTTAGGTTAGTCTACCTACAAAAAATTTCCAAGAAATTTTGTTGTTGTCTTGGTTACGGTTCGTGCACTAATTTTTGTATTGGTCATTAATGAGTGTCGTACGATTTTCAAGGGTAATACCACAAAAGGTGAAAATTTTTTGAGACTTTTTTCGTTCACATGCAAATTATTGCGTTTAAATTTCTCGAAACCAAAACTGCGTTAAAAATTTGAATGGAATTTGAGCAGTTTTTGTTGAGAGAAATTTGCACTAATTTACATGTTGACGAAATAAATTCTCATATACAATACCGCGAGCGGTAGACGAATTGCCGAAAATTTTTGTCAAAGTGTCTTTGAGTGTTTATTGCTTTGATATAAATTGGTCGAGTGCGACGGCACGAGACCAATTTTGAAGCAATAAACACGAATAAACACTTTGACAAAAATTCATGCAATTCGTCGGCTGCAAGCGGCATTTGAAGGACTATTCAACGAACAAAATTGACATTTCTTAGTAATTCATAAATTTTATCACGTCCTCTTTGAAAATAGAAATCTGTTGACGTAAAATAAATTGTTTGTCAAATTTGACATTTCTAATATTATATTTGATTAATTTTACAGGAAGTTAAATAAATGTCACAGGAAGAGAAAAAAATTGTCATTAAAACTCCGCTAGCGGAATTGTTGGACAATTTTACGCTGATTGGTGGCAAATGACATAAATACTAAATTATGATTGGTGAATAGGTAACATGAAGGGGGTGAGTTGAATAGTCTTAAAAATTTTTGCCTTGAGTGGTATTTGGAAAGATTATTCAACAATATGGGTAATGACTTTTACCGTGTTCGACAGCATACATTTTTAACGTTTTCTACTATTAATTCAATACTGGAGCTTCCAACACGATTATTATGAGTTTCTAGAACGACGCTGATTTGCAAACTTTGACTTTGACGTTTGGGCAAAATGTCAGTCAAAGGCTACTCACTAAATTGAAATCATTGAAACCAATCGGGCTCGAGTGAAAACACTGTGACATTAGGTGTTTTCAATGAGAGTCAATTTTGATTGGCCGTTTCTGACACTTTGAACAATTTTCATTGGTTCGTTCACTACAGTGTTGAATAATCAGCATTATTTAACGCAGTGTGTTGAACTGATGAAAAATAACTCGCAAATGCATTGGCAATCTCTGAGTTCTTCCCAATCGATTTTCCCTCGTATTTAAATAACACATTCCCCTGATTGCTGTGTTTTTTATTACTAATATATTTATACAACAATTTTGGGTTTGTAATTAGAGAATCTTAAATTTGTGTGATATATTCCCGATAAGCTTGTTTTATGTCTATTTTAATCTTTCGTCGTAAGTAATTATAATTGTCAAGCTGTTCTTGATCATTCGTTTTGTTGAACTTCACTCTAAATTTGTATTTATTTTTAATATCACGTATGATTTCCTGAGTGAACCAAACAGGATATTTTCTGGCTGTACATGAAAGACGATCGTTTCATATTTCTATCCATTTTAAGATATTCACGCTGTCTCTGTTGGATTTCATTTTCATTAATGGTAAAAACCTAAGCTATGTGCAAATTATTACTTTTATCTATTCCTGAGTTAAAGCAAAAACAGACAACACTTAATTTTATACGGTGCTTATCCTGTATATACGAGGCTTGTTCAATTGAAACCCATCTTTGGTCAGGTTAGCCTTGGAAACAATTGTAATCACTCAACTGACGTTTTGCAATGTTAGTTGTGTTTGTAAACGTCACACTGATTAGTTCCTATCATTTGTATTTGACAGCGATTTTCACGACAATGCTCGGCCTTATGTTGCCAAAATAGTGAAAGAAAATCTACAACGAAAGAAATGGAGGATATTAGAGCATCCACCCTATAGTCCCGATTTATCGCCCTGCGATTTTCACATCTTTGGGCCACTGAAAAAGGCGTTAAAAGGTAATCGTTTTCAGTCGGACGAAGAAGTACAAAATGCCGTAAAAGAATTCTTCAAGCAGTAGCCACAAGAATTCTTTAAGCAGGGCATACATCGGTTGGTGAAACAATGGGATATGTGCCTTAATTGTAGTGGTAATTATTTGTAAATATATTTGCCAATAAATTTTTTCTGGACCAAAGATGGGTTTCAATTGAACAAGCCTCGTATTTGACCAAAAGTATATTCGGTTTTGAGCTAAGTAGCAAAATATCTTCTGTCTCCACTAAATAGTTTTTGAGCTATAACACCAACAAACGGACAGACTGACAGACGGACAAACGGAAAGACAAACGAACAGACAGATAGGCGAAATTGAGAAAAATGTTTTTCGTCATCTAAGGACTCTAAAACGCAAGATCTGAAGAAATCTGGAAAGGTGTTGTTTTCATGAATACAATACTACCTTCGTCTTTTAGACGAGGAAAGTAGAAACAATAGAATGAACATATAACATAGATGGATATCAGTAATCTTAGAAAGACAACATATACCTACAGTTCAATGGTTAAACAAACGTACATGACTGCAAAGAGGTGAGAAATGGAAAAAGAGGAGTAGATGTGAACTGGGAACTGAATGGTATATTTTCGGTTGTGGTAAAACAATTTATAGCAAATTTTAAAGATTTGTTTGCATTGTTAGTAATAGCAAAAAATAATTTAAAAAATATGTTTTTAGAATTATAAGTTTCCAATCGTAAATTAATTTTTATATTTTTTATTTGACTCGATACTAAATTTACAACTATGCGTTTTATTTATTTACAGTATGGTCAGCAATTATTCTAGTAAAAATGTAGTTTTTGTGTAGAGGCGACCATGCCCTGTAACAGTGTAACATACAGGTTTATCCTTCCATAGAGAGATAATTCATTATAGTGAAAACGAAGATAACCTGAATAGACTACCGCTACAATTGTAAAAAGTAACCTTTTTGCATTATGATAACTGCGAAAGAACCTGTTAGTTGTAAACTATCACTTGCAATGAAAGTAATAGAAGAGTTCAACCTATATTATTTATAAACTAACCAGCCATGGAAACATGCAATCAGAAATTAAAAAACATACAGTGTGTCCGCGGATTTAGTTCACATAAGGTGTAAATGACAAAATATTTTCGAGTTTAATGCTAACATTCCAGGAATCGCTCCTTCTTGTTCTCAAACCAAGATTTTGACAAAATCAATCGAATTAATTAATATACAGGGTGTTTTTAGAATCGATTTTTAAAAAATGGCCAAGAGTAAACTACCTTTATTAGAAGAGATAACAAAAAAAGTATTAAGAAAAGTTGTTTAGAATTAAGAGTGATGGTAGACTCTCAATTTTCAGACAAACCGGCCTACTTTGATTTTTTTATTTTTTTTGGTTTTTTATACCAACATACCTTTACCGTAGCTGCAGAAGGCACTCCATTATGTTTTTAACATCTTAGTTCATGAACCAGTTAAAGTGCCTCCTACAGCCACGATAGAAAGTATGTTGGTATAAAAAAACAAAAAATCAATGTAGGCTGATTTGTCTGAAAGTTGAGGGTCTGCCATTACTCTTAATTCTAAACCACTTTTCTTAATAGGTACATTTTTCTGTTATATCTTCTAATAAGGTAGTTTACTCTTGGCCATTTTTTAAAAATCGATTCAAAAAACACCCTGTATATTAATTAATTTGACTGATTTTCTCAAAATCTTGGTTTGATAACAAGCAGAGGCGATTACTAGAATATTAACATTTAACTCGAAAATGTTTTGTCATTTACACCTTATGTGAACTCAATCCGCGGGCACACTGTATCAAAAATAAGTGAAAATTGGTATCCCTGAATTAATCGATATGGTAGAATGAAATATATAACAGAAATAAAACTATAAAGTGCTGTAAATAATAGAGGTGGAAGTATAAAGAAAATATTAAAATAAACACGAAAAAATAGAGCAAAGAAAAATAAGAGACGTACGCGATTTGCTATAGTGAGAAAAGAGGTCTGTCTTACTCTGAAAATACAGGTAATTTTGTATATAAGTGAGTTTGGTAGAGACGTTAACGGTTGTTATTATTATTTGTTAGGTATCGCTGAGTTACTTATTTTAACCTGAAGATGTTCTTGCGACGCTTCCAACTCAGAAGAAGTCAGGCGTCGTTATAATTTGGAGTCGTATTGGTTAGGGGAACTTACCTTATCTGTTTGGCGCTTATACCATCTGCAAACGCGATTCAACATTTGCTGTACACTGGAAAATACATAGAATGTAAATTGATACGTTACATGGCACATATCGAGAGATCCAAAAACAACTGATCCTCAGCGGGCTGTGGAAATTCAAACGTATTAATAATATGTTGGTGGCACTGTAAGTCTATGTCAAATTCGAGGTTAACAGGTTAGGTTTTGCGTTAGTCTATGTCAAAACTGACGGAAAAACCTAACCTGCTAACTTCGAATTTGACATAGACTTACAGTGCCACCAATATATTATTCATACGTTTTAATTTCCACAGTCCGCTGAGGATCAGTTTTTTTTAATCTCTCGATACAATAATACAAGTAGCAGATCTCAGCGGGCAACTTTGAGCTGGCCCGTGAACCACTAATATTACAGAGGAAGTTCCTACAGAGTGACGCCACTGCGGGCACAGTTTAAGGTAGGCAGGTCATAATCCAGCCGACGCATGCAAATGGCGTTTAGCCTCCTTGACGGAGAAAGGCTCAAAACTTGTGTACGTTAGGTGAAAACTTGCAAAAAACACATATAAAATATATAACTAAGCAGACCAAAGTGTCGTAAATAGTATTTACAAAAGAAGATCATGTACCATCAGGAGCAGAAAAATCATTTTCGCACGCACCTGGATAAATGTTCCATCATATTTCAGATATTTTAGTTGCATGAATTAGGCTTGTTAACGAATTTGACGTTTTAAATGACACTAAAAAAAATTGAAATGTCGTGTAGAAAATAATTACACTAACCTGTAATTACACAACTAAAAACGAGCTGTCCGCAAATGTGTTCCAGTTTTTTCTGCTACCGATGGTACATGAATGTACTACACATACAGTACGTGGGATATTACAGTCTAATGCAGTAATTTAACTATACCAAATTCCGAAGTTATTGCTATGTATACGAGCTCGAGACGGACTGAACGACCTAAATAAGTGGCAATGTTCGGAACCCTAGCTGAAGGAAGGCTGACGGGATGACCCACGCAGTTTGACGGCAGACCTGGGGCACTATCGAGAAATTTGGCCAGGCGGTGGAAATCAGCCAGCGTAGAAAAATAACCAAAGCAACGAAAATATTCGGGGCTATGCGTGATTTTGCTCCGAGAGAAATCGATCTTCGGTGTCTGATGGTAATTAAAATAACGAAAGTGGAACCCTAAGTGTGTTTACGTACGACCGTAACGTTATTTTTGACTGCCACGCAATCTGCACTGATCAAAAACGGTATGTGCTCTTTGCTTGCTTTCGGTTAATCTTCCACCTTACGCCAGCGGACGCAAGCCGAACTCAATACCGGTTGCTCTACGAGTAACCTATCGCCTTGAGTACGAGTACAAGTAAAACATAGCATACTTATTCAAATAGAAAAGAAAAATAACTCGGCCTAGACAAAAATTTGGAAATAATATGAGTATTTTTAATTGTATTAAAATAAATTATCACAAATTTGGAAGCTTTGTTTGATATACTAATAAGTGGTAAAGATTAAACGAATGCACGTTTTATAAAAAACATCTTCGGCAACGATATGAAGTTAAGTCAGTTCTTATGAAAAATTTCACTCAACGTTATATTAGTATCATGAAGCTTCAAAAGTGTAGTATAATTTTAAAATAACCGAATCAAAGAGTTAAAACAATCGCCATAATAGTTTTGGAGTTAATGCAGATGCATAATTTTTTACGCCTGGCCGTTTAGATATTTTAAAATTTAACAGGCCGTGATTTTCGTCTCGATCGTAACGGCGCATATGTTCCGCTTGTCACAGCTTATTAATTGCGTGCCCTTTTATGCTTCCGATCGTTGAATGGTTCAGACACGCTGAGTCGTAGCTTTCATTGGCATGGTTTTTACGCTTCTAGTGCAAATTTGCAACTTTGCACAATTTTGGTTTAAAGGCGATATTGTAGGAAAATTGTGTCGACGTTATGATGACGGATTAGTCTAGCTGGATATCTGGAAGTCCCGCTCCTGCGCCCTGTTGGTACTCTGCGCCTATGATTAAGAGTTACGAGATAATCGAGGATTTTAATTTTTGAGTAAAGTTTAATTTCTGCTAGCTGTAAGCAACATCAAACATTGTCATGTGATCACAGTACGGGGGCCTTAATTTACCAAGCAGTATTGCTTTGAAAGGGAGCTCTTCAAGCTCTTTTGAGTTTTATTAGCCTGTTTAGACGTCATTTACACTACTTTTTATTTTTGTCCATTTCATTACGTGCTTTTGTTATTTACAATTACAGTGAAACTTATCCATAATGGACATCCATGGGCAATCTAAAACTGTCCGTTGTAAGAAGGTGTCCGTTATTCAGATGTTTTTACCTTATTATATTCCCTATAGTTATGTACACTAAAAACCGTTCGTTGTGTTAACGCACAAGAAAGGTTTCGCTGTATTTGTTACTTAAGATTACTGTTTACTGCTATAATATATTCTCTGTATTAACTATTTACTACTGGTTATTCTACCTATTTTACCATAATGTTTGTGTGCTATCGACTAAGTTTATGATTTTTCATCACTATCGCGGACACATTTGTTGTATTAAAAACTCTTTGGCGCCCTTTGACACACTATTTGATTTCTGTTTTTGTGAAAAAACCTCACCGACTTCAGTCAGCTAGGCGGCGCTTGTATATAGTAATTAATGTATTTAGAGGGGTACCTAACCCAGTCTTAACATTCGAGCATATTTTTACTACTCTAGCGAGCGCAGCCAAGCGAGAGTGGTAATTTATGTGAGACATGTTAAGACGGTTAACCCTCGAAATGCGTTCATTAGTTTATTGTTCATCGAGGCAATAATTTTGAATCAATAATAATTACTAAAAACTGCTAAATCGAAATCAGTGTTTAACATGATCGCGTCCTCGAATGTTAAGTTACATTTAACATGCAGCCACTCATTTAACATGCATACACTCATTTAACATGCATGCATGCGTGTTAAATGAGTGGATTCATGTTAAATGTATCTTAAAATTCGAGGACGCGATGAAGTTAAACACTGTTCAACATTTCAATAAACAAGAAAAAACAATACAGTTGAATTGCATTTCCATAACAGAAATGCTGTATAGTAATAGTTTTCCCAATAGGAACGTTATGTTTTTAAAATTAAATAAAATACAAAATATTTGAGACAAAAGCAAAACTTTTTCTTTATTTTATAGTACAACTTATGACAATTATGTTTTGAATAATACATTATTCAAATGTCCACCTCGGCTTCGTTTGCAGGATCGAATCCGATGAACCCAATTTTCGGTAACTCTGTGCAATACATCAGGTGTAATTTCATTGATGCAGCGTTCGACCAACGACTTTAAATAACCCCACAAGAAGAAGTCCAAAGGTGTTAAATCACAACTTCTTGGAGGCCAATTAACAGTTCCATTTCTGGAGATTACAGACTCACCATTCTTTTCTCTCTTTTTATAAAATTTTTGGATAATAACCAAACGCTGTTGAAGCGTGTATTTTGACATGATGAATTGTCAAACTATACTAAAAACAAATGACAGCTAGTGATATTTCTAAAATTTTAGATATGGTTGCTATGACGTTTTAAAAACATATCGTTCCTACTGGGAAACCCATTATATTTTATCAGATGTCGATTAAAAATACTTTTGAGGGTACCATGTCTTTCCTTCTGAGATTTCGGGACGTCGAAGAAATAACATTATTCTTTGCTGCAAACTTAGTTTTCTGGCGACATTGATATATTTTCCTAAAGCTCACCAACAGAATCAGCGGAATTGTGCCTCCCAACTCGTAGCTTCAGCAATAAGAATAAACAAAGCGGAGGCTCTTTAAGAAGCAACCCGCCCAAGCCTTCCAACTCAGCTATCTCATCCCTTGCTGGATAATCAGGCAGAAATTAAGGCACGTCCTAATCTTTTGTAATAATAATTCGTCCCTGCAGATACGGTCCCGAATTAGTTTTTCTTTGAATCGACGCGGCGATAGTTGTGCTCGAAGGGGTAACCTGCATATCTCCGTGCGCGACATACGCAATGTAGTTGCCCCTTGGCAGGATGAAGGAAATTCCGCAAGGGCGTTCGAATTGCGGCACGACGTACTGATCTAAGATTAGCATGGAAGTGTAGTTATGATAAGACTGCGTCGTTCCAAAGCCGTCCCCACTTGGCGAACATAATGCAGCTAAGGGGCTGAACGTGGGGTTGGGATCTACACAACAAATTCGAGTTTGCCGAGTGTGCAGTCCGTAAGTAAAGCGCATTTATAAGGAAATGTCCTCGATAAGAGCCCTAGATCCTGCAGTAGGCTGGAAATGTGATTGAATTCGGCCCGAATCGCGCCAGAGATGTATGAAATTGTGTGAGCGTAAGTGATTTCATATTGTGTATGGAATTGTCTTTATGGTGGAAATTGTTCTTGCAAACGTAAAAATCCTTTGATAATTTCCCGCGTGCGCAGCGATTTTCTTTGTGTTTGACCGAATTTGAACCCTAGGGTTATTAAATGCCAGTAAAAAATGTCAACATTTTTTCGTGACAAAGAAGGGTTTGGTAGGCCGTAATTACGAAATTCCGTTCCGGACACTTCTATTTTCGTAATTAATTTTTGGGTGACATTAAATGATGAGATAGAGGTGAAATAGACACCCATAAAAACAGAAGCAGCAGAAATTGTATCTCAAATGAAAAACGGAATGGCTCAAACGAAAAAAACAACTGATAACTGAGTTATGAGTTAATAAATAAAATCTGGCAACATGATCAAATTCCAGAGCCCATAATAATACCAATACATACAAACAGATAGCAAGAACTATCGAGGAATTGCGCTAGTAGACACAGCTTGCAACATTTAAGTAATAGCAATTTGCAAGAGATTATTAACGTATGCGGATAACTTAATTGACGAGGTCATTATGTTAGGTTAAGTGGAAGAACTACATTAGCTGAACTTCACCTTTTTTCTGTATCTGAGAAAATAAAGCCATTTATTATTATTATTATCATTATTATTATTTCCGAAAAATCGCTCAAAACAGACCATGTATTTATATAAAAGACATAAAGTACGATAAAAAATTATTTTCATCTAGTATGGCTATGGAATAGTTTTTAATTTATGAATGCAACTACGTTTATACTTAAATGTTAAAATTGACATATGATTTTTAAACGACTTATAGTTGCATTCATAAATAAGGAACTATTCCATAGCCATACTGAATGAAAATAATTTTTGATCATACTATACTAACAATATACTAAGAAAATAACATTAAGCTGCATGTAATGTTGATAGGCTTTCAAAGAGCTTATGATATCGTGAGGAGAGATAAACTGTACCAAACAGTGGAACAGTGACGAGCACGGTTTCGGTTGATACAACGGTTGGTATCATAAAATTCGCCGTAGTAAAGTTGTGTAAACATAGAATAGCGTACCATTTGCTCGAGCTGCTTGAAAGGCACACTTTTTGATCGGCCAGTGCTATGATGACATTTGTGCATGTGATATTACACAACTGCCCATTTAGGAAACTTTTACCACGCAAGTTGAGCTTTAAAACTGCAATCCCGGCTTGCATTCGGCGGATTAACAGTGGCTTGAAGGATTCACGAATCGCTTCTCACTGAAGCATAAGTGCCAGAGGTGGTAGCGGGAAATGCGTGTCACTCGATTATCAAGCGTACTTAAACAGATGGGTGTGGGGTAGTTTTGAAGATCGCTGGCCACCCAATTGTTAAGCGCGCACAGCGATCTAGATAATAAGGTATCTAGAACTGAACTCAAAGCTTTCTATATGAAGAGGGACTTCAGGTTTCCTCAGCTGTCCTGCTTCGCCGGATGAAGCCAGCTTCAAGAGTGGATTAAAAAGTGTCTTGAACGGACCGGGCCTTATCCTTTTATACCTGTTGGAGCCTCCTACTTCGATCAACCTTATTATATAGGTACTCTATCTGTGGGTACTTGTTATGCTAACACGCGCATCACGCGTTTTCAATAAATTATCTAGTGCCCACGCTGCCTAGGATACACGTTTATTGTAGCTAAGAGGGCGACGTGCAAATGTTCACATTATTATTTAATGTTCAAATATAATTTTTACGGGCCCGAACATCTCAAGATAATGGAGTAAGGACAAAGTAGCCTTAGAGATAAATATGGAAAAACCAATAAAATATGAAAATAGACACTAAAGTGGGATTACAAATTGTACTAGTGGGTGGTAGAAGAATGAACACGGAAAAAGTGCTCAGCTTCATATATTTATGGGTAACCATGAGGAATAATATCCTTCTTGTAGCACACCTTACCTGTTCGGGATATTGGCTATCAACGAGGCTCTTTGAAGTTTATCTGGTGCTTGTCTGAAGAGTTGCAATGGTGTAAGTCTAATCCATTGTCTTAGGTTGTGTCATTGTCGATGCTTCGACTTCAAAAAGATGTACAGATGCGTGTCACTTTTTTTAGAATAATAGAAAGATCTCTAGCGGTAAATATTGGTTTCATTTTATCAAATTCAGATTGAGCTTCTTCAATTCTGTCGAATTTTTAAAGAGATATCCCAGTTTAAATTAATAACTGTTCTTTCAAGATCTATTCTTTTTTACTCGTTCTTTCTGGGTGCTGTTTAACGTACACACTGTATGTGATATTTGTGATTTTACTAATGACAATTCACTTAGTTTTTAATATGTTCAAGATAGTATCTTATAAATTAAGAATACTGTTACAGTATGAAATTGATTTATCGACACTCACGACTGTGTGAGTACCAAATAGCTAGACAAGTTCGGAAAATGTGCACGCTCACCCTGGAAATCGTAAGAAACAGGCAAAGGCATCGGCTCAGATACGCTCAGGGAGGGGGCGGGGTCCTAAAACGAGGCACCACAAGGCAAGCGTGTTGAGTTATATATAGGGTGTTACCAAATAAAAGGGCGCCACAAGATACAAATCCAAGAGATCCACGTTAAACCGGACCTTGAGGGTCAAACGGGGCGAAAGATACTTAAATGCTACTGCTGGAAGCCACAACGCAGCGACAAACACAACAATCTACCTGCAATGCTCATGCGCAACGTCCGGGGCTCACCTAACATCGATCGTGATATAGTGACTCAGTCACCCTGTAAACAAACATGCACAAGACACAAGGGAAAAATTATAAGACGGTGCAGTTAATACATCTATTGGGCCACTTCACATGACCAAACAAAAAACTTACAGTATTACCGACGTGGTCGGCACGTATAATAACGACTTAACGGGATACACCCAGCTGGGCAGCGCTCTACCTAAAAGCTACGGCGCCGGCGTACAGCTGAGTCGAACAACAACTCCAAATTGGTTCTATTCAAAAGTCGGCCTATGCCTAAACAAGTATAACGCACAAGCGTGAAATTTGTAATTGAGTTCGATTCACAAGAACATACTGACTTGCAACAAAGCAATTTAGAACATCAACGTTAGATTTATACCAAAGTGTACTATGCCTTCATTAAGTGCGAGGCGCCGACTTAAAAGGTTAATTTACAAGAACAAGGCTGACTTGCCGCACAGAAATTTAGAACAAACGTTAGATTTGTACTAGAGTGTACTATGCATCCATTAAACGCCAGACGCAGCCTTAAAAGGTTAATTTACAAGAACAAGGCGGACTTACAGCACAGAAATTTAGAACATGCGGGCGAAACAGTTTATTACACAGATTTACCTTGGTTGTTAGCTCGGCCTCAAGACGGGCGAAGGGCGTTGATGCCAGCGTCGATATGGCGCTAAGCTCTTGGTGCGTGGCATGGGCGAAAGCTGTGACGTCCGAAAGAGTCCCCTGCGTTAAGCTTGAGTGCAATGTGTCAAATGCCCTCTTAGCAAACACAAAACTGGTCTAGGCCGTTAATTAGAGCACTCGGTAATGAATCAAGCAGCTGTAGCAGCACGGAATACCGGACGCGGTGCCTGAA
Organism: Agriotes lineatus; assembly: GCA_940337035.1. Taxonomy (NCBI): domain Eukaryota; kingdom Metazoa; phylum Arthropoda; class Insecta; order Coleoptera; family Elateridae; genus Agriotes; species Agriotes lineatus. Next base: position 64,374,059 of record OW679199.1, on the reverse strand, counting down.
GGCACCGCGACCGTCGGAGCCCAGACGCTCGCAGCGTTTCTCTTAGGTACACCGGCTCGAGACTTACTGACTGAACACAGACGCTAACGGAGCTTCACGCTCAAATTCCTGTCTAACAGATGCAACCAATAGAAAGCCAAGGTCTCCGCGTCATGACGCCGCAGCTGCCTCGGTGCGAGAGAAATGGACAGATGTTTTATATAAAATTCGGGAAGTGCTTCTCCCTCGCTCTCACAAACTAAATTTTGAACAAGTAGAAATTGAGCGTCTTTGCTGCAAAAGCGACTGTATAGAGATTTGCGCGCAAGCTAAGCTGACGAGCGAAACCTAAAGCCACGCGCGGGTCAAGACCTTTGCGTGATGCGGAAAGTTACCGTATAAAAGATACTATAATGCCGAAACGGGTCTTAAATACAGGCGGACTCGCCAATTTGGTACCAAAACTGCTCTAAATGGTTAATAGTTAATTGAATTACGGAAAAATATAAAACGGCCTGACAATACATCGAAAACAAAAGCGAAAATGGTGAAAGGGGGCCGATGTGAGGGATCACCAAGTAAGTTTTTAAGTCTAAAAGTATTTAACGGAAGGCAAAACTACCAATGTACAAAACCGTACTGAGACTAACAGTCCCCTATTGTTACGAAAATTGGGTCTTCAACAAATGAGGCGCAGAAAAACTGGAAGTTTGGATGAGGGAACAGCGATACATGGGAAGACAGAAATAACGAGTTGAGGCAACAATATGGAGAGTTACAGTAGCGAGAAAGGAGACAATACAGCAGGGCAATAAAGAAAGTTAATGGTAATTAGAGGATATGGCAGTGGTAAAGACTCTGAATAAAAATGGAGTAAGAAAACTAAGGCACACAATAGATACGAATGGCCTAAAACTACTCAGCTATGGACCTGGAGTGTTAACGTGTAACCGTAAAAATCTAAGATAATTTCCCCGCCTGCGCAATGATTTTATTTGTGTTTGACTGAATTTAATCCCTCAGGTGATTAAATACCAGCGAAAATATCAACGTTTTTCGTGACAAAGGATGGTTTGATCGGCTCTAATTACGAAATTCCCTTCCGGACACTTCTATTTTCGTAATTAATTTTCGGTCGACATTAAATTTTGTGTACAAATCTTGACGTTCACTGCGCTACATCTCCATCTCATTTCGCATCCAGAGCCTGAGACAGCATTTTCCTGATGGTGGTATAACACGTAAAAAAAATTTAATTAAAATTTTAATTTAATCCTCCCTTTCAGCAATTCATAGCGAGCATTCCGCAGAACAGTTCGATATTCGGTAAATGGCATCAAATATTAATACCACTTTTACATGATGTCAATTCATGAAAGTAATCAAACTAAACCGCAGGGCAAACAATGCAATATTCGTGGTATTTGATGGCGTCGGCCGCACCACGGACCTGAGTTTAAAAGTTCGCAAAAAGCTATTGACTTTATTGATTTTATTAAAATGACAACAAAACCGAGCATGAGAGTGGCGAATCCATCATCCCCTCAATGGCCTGACAACCTCCACGTTGTTCTTTTGTTGTTTGGCTTATTTTAGCATAAATATTACATAAGATTTAAATTGTAAATGCCTCATGTGAAGGATGGGCGAAGGGTGCACACAATTAAATGTTTTGGTTGCGAATTTTTCCGAGGGGAAAACTAACTTACATCCCCCGATGGCACAGCGGACGGAAAGCTGTTGGAGCTGTAGCATTTGCTATAGAGAACGCTTCATGTTTATAGGTTTAATGGGATGGATTAAGTTTGCTTGCAAGCAAACAGTGCTTGAAAATATTTTCACGGCTATTTGAATTCTGCTACCTTCAACCTTTTTGATAACGATTCTAAATACCGGCACCCTCTCTAGTGTTTTAGTGTAAATACGTTTGAAACGTTTTACGTTTTCTAGTGTTCTTATCTTTTTGCAGCTCGCATTTTTGTGGCCTCTCTACATTTCCTTGCGCTATTTTTGGTTCTCCCCTTTATTTATCCAGTGCACTGAATCTCTCTTGGTGACACATCCACTTCGTCATCACCTTAAAATTAATATCCAGCCATTTTGGGTATAGTTCTAAGAGCGGAGTGGAAGCACTTTTAGTGAAGTAAGAGGTATGATATTTATTTATACGTACTTTTACTTCTGCTACAGTTGGAGGACTTGGAAGGACGATCATAACTCTTGGATACTATTTTAAATTCAATGTTATATTGTTATACAGGGTGTCTCAAAAGAATGGGACACCAATTGGTAATACGGGATTGTTTATGTTATAATAAACTGATAAAACCTAATAAGTGCAAAGTCCGTCCAGTAAGAAGTTATAAACAATGAGTAGTAATTGTGGTCTGGTAGACAATAAAGCGTATAACTAAGAATGCCTTATTTTTACGGTTTCTAATTCTGTTTCAGATAATCAAAAATGCAAAAATATGTTACAGATAAAGTTAGAGCTAAAAAATTTTTAAAGGTGGGTAAAGTGCCTCCTACAGTCAAGTCTAGTTTACCAATTTTTTTTCATTAGTTCAGTACATAATAGTAAGTATGACTACTAAAGTTGAAATGGATATCTTTACATTTGTGGAAATTAACACAAAAAAGAGAAAGAAAAAAATTAACGGTCCTACTGTCCTTACTGGAGGAACCAAAGTACATTAGGTGTAAACAATTTAACCCAAAAAATCTATGACAAATCGGTGTCCTATTCTTTTTGAGACACCCGGTATATTAGTAGTAAAAAATATTCTTAAAGACGTTATGTAAAATAGAATGCTTGGCAATACAGAAATGCAAATAATTTTTTAATTCTATATAGGTAGAACATATTCTACAAGTTGACAAGGAAAAGAAGTCGATCAATGGAAGCAAAGTTGAGTAATAAGCCGAAAACATTTAATAACTTTACTTACGATAGTATACTGAGATACTAATAAAAAGGATGAATACAGCTATTGAAAAGGCAAACAAATAAAATCATTCAGCTAAAAGTACACGTTCCCTTATTATTTGCTGCTAGTATAATTATCAGCTCCTACTGTTTCGAAAAGACGGTGTTCTATATAACTCTGTACTGGTTTTTAGATCTAGTTGCGTTTTTTATTCTAGAAGTTATGGATTTAGCTCCATAATTAATAACAGACAAAGCGTACTAAGCGAAAACTTTTTAAAAATTGTAACGGTACGTTTGGTTAGCCCTACGTCGGGTCGTTAAATAAAATGATACGTCTCGTATGCCTTAATAATTTTATTTATTAATTGCCCTGTTCGGTACTTAGCTGGCTGAGTATGTATGCACGTGCTTACTAACGGTCACTCTTTGCAAAAAGGAAAAAACCGGCGTACACTTGTAGTGTTCTCGGGCTGAAACTGACTACAAACATATGCAAAAAAGCCAATTTGCTTACACAAATATATTGAGCTAAGATAAAAACACACATGTAAAGTAAAAATGGACACTCTACGAACGATCTAGCTTTGGGCTACTCGCATTTACATTTATACAATGGCAGAATAAGTACAATTGCAATACAGATACATTTAAATAATATTAAAAAATTTCCCAAATAACTATCTTTAAAAACTCGCCGTCAGATTTCGTACATCAAAATGTGTATTATCAATTCGCATATGTATTATTTGTCTATGAAGCACATTCCGTTGCACTTGCGAAAGCTTCTCACAGCTGAGAGCGAACACTTATCACGCAACTGTAACTATTTTCGATATTAGTTTACTTGGAAATCGCACCCTAAAAATTGCAGCGCACCCTAGAATTGGGCTTGACTTAGATTGCGTTACCAAACCTTGAACGGTTCCATGCGTGAAAATTTACCACGCACGATGCTAACTCTGGTTTCGAGATGACGCCTAACATCACTTACCCGCGATGGACATTACGTGGCTGATTAAAAAATGTTTGTACTTACCCTGTACACAATTCAAATGGCGTCGGCAATGCACTCAAATACCGCTTGCTACATAAAAGCTTATGCAGCAAACTTTAACACTGTGAAGCTTTCTTTGCTGCTTTTACTTTTAACTCTCTGCCTGGCGATATTCACTTCACCGCTAGAAGACATGCAGCTTAAGGGTGCGAAACGGCTTCGAAGTTGTATTTATCGCTGCACCCGTGAAATCAAGCTTCACTTAACAGGACTGAATCGGCGCACATTCAACTATAGCAAGTTACAATGCTTAAAACTAATTAACAATACAACTACTAACTTGCTATATACGCAAACATGAAAATAAACTATCCAGGAATGTAAGTCATATTTCTGCTTCAAGATAAACGATGGGTATTTTAAAATACAAAGCTACCCATTCTAAATTGATTTTTTTTTAATTAAATCGATTTAAATTAGGTAGTAAGTTTTCAAGAAAATATAGAAAATAACAACATATGAAACTGGCGTGTTGGAAAGACGTCAAAAATAATTGTGCAGCTGACGAAAACCAATCGACTGGTTGTTTAGCTTGTTTACAGACCCATTACATTAATTTTGCACGTTTTTATGTTCTCTATGAAAATTATTATCAGCCAATTAATAGACAAATTAGAACAAAATCAAATGGGATTTAGAGAAAACTTCAGTATAGCGTCTCCACTGGGTTTGACGTTTGCCGCGCAGGCGCAGAAAACCCCCGAAAAGCAGTGGTTTCCAAACAAATGATAGACCATTGAGTACTAAGTACACACACATCTTAAACTGCAGCTTACTTAAAATTATAGCTCCTGCCCATGAGGCAGAAGTGGTCTATGATACAGCATTTTAGCCGTTCGGAACTGGCCATCGCAAAATCGTACATTTAATTAGTACTTTGTCAATTCTGATCCGTTGAAACTGGTTGAAAGCCATTGACTTGCAGAACCATTGCGCGATGACATCAAAATAGAAAAGGGTGTACGCCAATGGGATACTACATCTGATACGTTCTTTACTCTTTACTCTAACTAACAACTGACACATACTTTGAAACAAAAATGGAAAAAAAACTGTATCATCTCAACCTTCCTGACGATATAACTGCAATAAGTAACAACCGGAAAGGGACGTTTAGGCACGCCCCTTTAGGCGCGCATTATTAGGCGCGAGCTTTTAGGCGCGAAGCTTTTAGACGCGGATGCTATTAGGCGCCTGGACGTTTAGGCGCCGCGACTTTAGGCGCGGGGACAGTTAGGCGCCACATGAAAGAAATTCACATTATTCTTAATTTTAAAATTTTTTGTTAGGTAATTATCGCAGTCATTAATGTTGAAGAAAAATTCAAACCTTCATATACAATATATATTCAGCTTTTTACGAGCCTTCTTCAGTGTTTTCAGTGTTCAGTGTAAAGTTGTACAAATTTACATATTGAATTTACATTTTATCGATTATGAACAAAAAGTTATTTACATTTTGTATATGGATAGTTTAACGTAGTGAAATTATATGGTGTGTATAATTCCACCACGTTAAACTACCCATATACAAAATGTAAATAACTCATTTTTCATAATCGATACAATGTAAATTAAATATGTAAATTTGTAAAACTTTAACACTAAAGAAGGCTCGTAAAAGCGCCAAATACATATTGTTTATGAAGGTTTGAATTTTTCTTCAAGATTAATTATTGCAATAATTACCTAACAATAAATTTTAAAATCACGAATAATGTGAATTTCTTTCATGTGGCGCCTAAGTGTCCCCGCGCCTAAAGTCGCGGCGCCTAAACGTCCAGGCGCCTAATAGCGTCCGCGTCTAAAGCGCTCGCGCCTAAACGTCCTAGACCGAGTAACAACACAGAAGATATGCAAGTGCTCATCTTCTTCGGATCTCCAACATCTTTTGTGGTTTCTTGCAGTTTACTTTTTCATTTTTTGGTTGGTACTTACTCTGTGTGAAATTTAAAAAATAGAACAGGCTCCAAGATGAATACTGATAAAATGGAGATCATGGCAAATATTGTACTGAGCGAAGAAAATATTGAGGGCGAGCGTTGATGCTTCTAATAGGAGTCCATAGGTAAATTTAGTATATGCAGCTTTAGACGCAAAGTGCGAAAGAGAAGAAGCTAATAAATCGAAAGTCTTTTATTGCTTGTTTACCAAGGAGGTTAAAAAGGTTTCTTCGTTTATACTAACTACAATTAAAATTGGTGTATGTAAAACTAGATAGAAATGGATATTTTCTGAAATAAAACACTGTAAGAACACTAAGTAATAACAATCTTATTTTGAAATTTTGCAGTTGTTTGGAATTTCTAACAGAAAGGTACATTTTTGCAATTTTTATGACGCCAATTGTAGCAATGGGTACGTTTTGGAACAACTGATACACCAATGTTAATTATATCACGAAAATACGCGAGTGCTGTGCAATATGAAAGAAAATTAGAGTAAATAAATTTATCTAACGCACATAGTTGTGTTTATAACCTCCAAAGTGAATAAACATAACATCACGCTACTATATCTTTAGATAGCTTACAATTTTGATTGTTTTAAAAGCCCTTTCAGCTGAATTTGGTCAACAACAGTCAAAAATATATTGCTAGTTGATTGGAAATTTAGTCGCAATTCCTCTCTTAACTACTACTGTCATATGTAAGGAATAAGTTGTAGTTAATATCATTAGTTGCAAATATTAACAGACATTTTGTGCTAATTACCTTTCTATCGCAGCTACTAATGACTTAAAAACTCCACGTTTACTTCATTTGTGTTGTACCCGCTGGTTTATATAAAAAAAATTAACACGGGCAATTAAATTAAACAGAATTAGTCTGGTGAACTTGTAACCGCTTGGATTCCCAGACTTCCCAGACAATGAGCAGTCTCGGATGTCGACTTTTTTCTAGGTATTACAATGTGCGTAAGCTGTAAAAGCCCTCTCGGCTGAATTCGATCAGCAACAGAAAAATAATAAATATGTGTTACAGATTTATGTGAATTTTTGTAAATCTACTTCTCAAGGAAAGACATACAAAATGGCGATTCAACCAAAACTAGAAGTTTTGAAAGAAATCAGTGATTTTAACAATAATATTTAAGCCAAAATATAAACAACAGATTTATGTATATTAACAGCAATATTTCTGAAATGTACAGAAAATCTGAGATCAACTCTACTTAATGCATAGGCAGGACTACATCGTAAACCGCAAAATACAAATGTTGGGGCTAAATGTCTAGGTAGAACCACGGTAACATTTGAGGTAAACATTAGTTTTCGGTTTGGGTTGCGCCGTTATTTCCAAGTCCAGAAGGACTGACACTTGTAAGAAATTATCGCTCACATCTTTGGGGCCATTCGCAGATTATATTAAAGTGGATGAAATAATCTGCAGGATTTAAAGGCTCTGAGTGCGATTACCTGAAAAATTAGCTTAGTTTTTCTTCAGCTGACTTAAAAACTGATCTACTTCGTACACAGTATGCTTATGAGATTGGTGGAAATTGTTTTAGAAGACTACTTTGTGGCTTCTATTTATTATTCGTGATGCATTTTTGGGTATTGGCTCAATATTTCGAATTAAGTGTTTAGGTTGTTTTATGTACTGCTCATTATATGCCATATCTGAAAAGTTTTGTTCATTAGCACATTATTAATGTTTAGGAGTTCCCTAATGCGAGCTTATAAAAAATATTAATATAAATTTTAATACCTGAACTGCCTTGTTTTGATATTGTAAAAATACAATTTTTTTCTGAATATAAAGTAATCAACATATTATTACGCTACGTTGAAGTAAACAACATGCTCAGATTGCAATTTAATTTTATGTATATATACATTTATACTTCCCTCGTTCTAACCGTGACAAATCACCTTCCAAGATTTTTAAATATTAAATTAAGCCATACCTCTATTGCTGAATATGCTTTTTCCAAAGAATATTGAAATAGAAGTTAAATTTGTTAACAATTGTTCAAATTAGACATTGAGAAGTATTATATCTAGAAAAGTGTGGGTTATGAAAGTCAGTTAATTATTAATAAACAAAAAGATATTGCTATAATAGTGGCTATCAATATAATAATTTACAACCTTAAAAAGCTAATAAAACAGATTTTCCGTATGTAGCCGAGATAAATATTGTTAAAATTATCACGTCTTGGTGAACCTTTTTTTCCACCCTCGTACTCATATGAGCAGCAACGCTCCAGTAGTTCAAATGACCAGGATATGCTTACTTGAGAAATTACTACAGTTACATAAAACTGGATAATATAATCCATTCACAATGCTTTCTGCTCCCAGTAGGCTGTTATATGATTTTATTAGGTTGAATTCATTGTGATAGAAGTCATACTGTGACATGAAAAACATTTTTTTACAGCTGCTTTATTGATATTGTTGCAATTTTTATGTCAAAAGTTGACAATTTTACGGAAGGAAACAAAAATTTAACCGGCAACACTGCAAGCCTTCAAAAATCATAACCACAAATTGAAAGCAACATAACCCAATTTTATAATGTCTAGTTATTTAGCATGGGTACGATTAAAATGTCACTCTAGGATAGCCTGCTGCGAGGAGAAAACAGTGAATTGATTATACCAGCTGCTATTATTTTTATAATTGGAGCTGCCACTCAGGTAAACAAATAAAATTTTCGACTGTTTTTTAACTGTTTTCTTATTTAGAGGGATCAAAGTTGTACATCTTATCTTGACAATAGTAAAATGAGAAGTGTTTCTATCCACACCATTTGAAGTTACTAACACAGAAGTGGTCAACTTATTTGTATCATTTCAAAATAAAAAATGTACGTTGAATTATTGGGACATATTTCTGAATTCTCCCAGTATTCATTATAAACAACTATGTAATAATTCAACGGTTGAAATAAAAATAAATGAATTAAATAATTTAATAGTTAATTCCAAAGTTTGTGTTTTCAAAATATGCTTTAAAATGAAAAATAATATGCCATGGTAGAAATGTCTACTCCTATACGTCACGAACAAAATTGAGTTAAATTTCTTTAACGTAACTACCTTGGAGTATCTTAAATCTTATTACAAATTTCTTAAAATAAAAATGTTGCTACTTTGAATATTTTGAGGTTTGATTGAAGCATGATATTTAAATTTCTTGCGCTTTTATTTCATTTGACTCACAAATTTCTCGCGACATTTAAACATAGCTAGGCGAAATTATGTTTGCCGGAAGAAATTATTCTATTTTTCAAATGATAAAGCCCTAGATCAGTGTTAGGCACGATTGCATTCAAATGGTTTTCGGATAATCCTTAGAATTCAGCAACTCATTACGTAGGAACAAGCCCCCCACATTTTCAGAAATAAGTACGGATTGGGCCTGGCGTTGTTGTGAACTGCGAAAATTTATGCGTTCCTTCTCCCTGCTGGTTTTGTGTTGCATTTCATGTTTGATTAATTACATGGCAGATTTTCTTACAACACCCTGCTTTTAAAATTAATTAGTCTGATGATGGCAAGCATGTTAAATATAAACTTCCGAGTAATTTCGTGACCATTTAAACGGCTGTAATTTTTCAGGTATTTTTAGCGGAGCGTGACGCTAATTTCCACTTTTCCGCCTTATCTGCGAGACCATGTTGTTAAATATTTAAACAAACCGGCTCGAGTTTTGAGATTTTCAGCTGGACGAGCTTGGAAGGGCCTTTTCTTTCGCATGCAAAGTCGCAGCGTTCGAATTCCAAAGCAACACGAAGCTCGTTATTTGTGTTTTTCAGGAAAGTAGGAAATCTACAACTGGCGCTCGCTTTGCAGTGTACACGAGGGCAGTGTTTGTATTCAGGCCAGATCCTTTTGTGCACAGCAAATGCTCTAATTTTGCTTTTTGTATGCTGGTTGTTAACAGTCGCCGGAATTTACACTTAATCGCAGAACAAACGAACTAATTTTTGCTAACACACACGCATGCGACTGCGATTTCACGGAAAACGGCCCGGATCGCTGTTTCCGCTCTCCGGCACCCGATGAAGGATGCAGAATCCGGCGAGCTGCCCTCGAAATTTAATCCGGTTCGCCACGAGTGCTCTACTTGGTGACTGTTGTGCGAATTGCCTCATGTAAACGCGCAGAGCAGTTGCAATCGATTCTAATGCTTTATTTGTCGAGAATCCTTAAAATTGGAACGCTAATCCGTCGCTAGGAGTTGTAAAATTTCCAGCTGCATTTGCGGATTATCATGAATGCGAAGTGGAATTGCATCACAGACGAATTTAAAACATTCAGATTTAAATCGTTCGTGTTGGTGCTCGCTGGTCTTTGTTTGAATACGAATAAAGGACGCAGTTGACCTAGCAAACTCTATGAAAATCAAATACGACGAACATGTGTAAATATAGCTCCTCTCTGTATCGGAAGGTTCTTTCGCGATATACGTTTTGGAAATGTTCCACTTCAAAGTATAATAAAGTGGATGCATTAAATTCTATGATATTTGTACTACACAATTATTGACATAAAAGGAAAATGCAATGAATTGACAAAGACACTTATAAAGTAGGTACTTTACATTATAATATAGAATGAGAAGCCATAAATTATAACTCTAATAAAACTTTCAAATTTATATTAATTTAAATTATGCACATATCAGAATAAATAATACATTTTTGGAGATTTTTAAGATTTTTTAGTTGTAACAAACATCTCCGTGAATTTGGTTTTGCATGGAATTTGTTTCGCTACTTTCACTTCAACGACGAATGTGTTAAGAAAGCTTTCTTACACATAACATAAAGAGTTACAAACATTTTGATAGAATACTGGTGCAGATGCTTGCTGTTAAAATCAAGCGCTTTATTGAGCGAATACATGCGTGGCAGAAGAGTCGCGATTAAATTAAAGACAAAAAAATAAAATATAATCTTCGTGATGCACAAGAAATCGTCCAACGCACAGTGGTCATTCAAAGGCAGTCCCTAAGCACGGGTGCATCTACGAGGCACCTTGAAAGGTAGTACCTTGAGGATACCACACAGAAGGAGCTGGGCTACAGTTTCTACGCCAGAAGTGCGAGTTTATCGACGTAAACGAAGTCTATATGTAACGCTACTTTGGTGTATTTATAGTAGATTAGCATTCATTAATTTTGCCCTTATAAACGCTAGCTTTATTCACAGGACGGGTAGTAACTTTCGACAGCGGACAGGTTTTCTAAAGGTTGGTTCTTCGGGAATCTAACTCGAGATTTTTTCGAATATTTCTGGTGGCCCGATTGGACCGAGAGCGGAGGCCGCGGAATCGGGTCGGAGGGCCGGAATAATTTCTCTGAATAATTCTCGGGTTAATTCTCCTCGAGTTCGGTGGAATCATTTGGTTTTATACGTGGTTGATCTAACTCTCTGAAGAGAGTTCAAAGTGGAAATTGAGCGGGGACGATCTGTCGTGTCGTTCGCGCACCGCGACAAATTTCCGGCCGTGGGCACCTTCGAGCGCAAGTAACGTAAAACGCGATATTTTAAATGCCCATATTTGTTATGACTAATTTGCATTTAAAATCGGAGCGAAACGTTATTTATAGACTATCGGGTTGTGTTGAGTCTGAAAGAAGTGTCGTTTCAACAACTATTGAACGCCGTCCCATTGTGCAAGTATTGCCAGGGACCACCTTCAGCTCACTCTAAGGACCCATGTGAACGAGAAGGAACCTACCGAAAGGTGGCGAACCTTGTTGGGAAAGAAATACAAGTTAATATTTATAGGAAGCTAAGCAAATCTACAATTTACCTGTGAATTATTGTTGAAATACAGTAAAGTATTTCACGAAAGGGAGTTTAAAAAATGCGTCCATTTTAGAACAGATAAGGTGAAGATCTGTACTACCGACACGTTATATTTAAATGTCAAGTTTAAATTTAAAAATAAGACTAAATAATTAGAATTTATGCATAACCCTACCTATAAACCGTTCACGATCTTTTTGGGTCAGGTGAGGCTATGACCATCTAGTAATTTTGTTGGCAGAACCTATGTTGCAACTAAACTCCCTCATGGAAATTGACAATTTTTGTGTCAAGGTTAGGTTTTTTTCAGTTTAAGGTTATATTTTCTGAATAGGTACATTGTTGCCGGATATTCTCTAGTTTCCACATCGACTCGCTTTCTTTTAAATTTGGTCTGTCCTTTTTAAATTGGAAGTAGCATCGTATAATGGAAATTTTTTGTTGTAACAAAATTATTTTGGGCATTTTGACTTCCCCTTTGACAGAAATTAAAATTATTTTTACACATTTGATAAATCATTTATTTTCTTACGAATATTAAAATAATAAATCTGGCAATGTGGTGGCAAGAAAATGTCGAACAGACACTGACAGGAAAAAAAAGTTGCATCCTCTACATCATCGAATCAGTTAGTCCAACATGAAAAGAAAAAATCATAGCCAACTCTGTCCCAAAAAGGTCGTGAACGGCTTGTAATATAAGGATTACTTAGAAAACTTAATAACGGGTGTTCATAAACAGTCGTCATCCCAGTTGCTTTGAAAAACAAAATGTTATGTCTTTGATTAATTCGTGCAACACAATGAAACGTCATTGAGTACTGTCATAGCGCATTTTCTCAATTTTAATAGACATACGTTTCTGAATCAAAACCTACTGGGATGACGACTGTTTATGAACACCCGTTATAATTAGACAGTATTCTTTTAGATTGTTGAGGTATTCGTAAATCCTGGTCAAAAACCTTTATAGTAAGGTATAAATTACAGGGGAATGCATTAAATGCAAACTTTAGCAGACATTTTGCGTTAATACTGTTCTATCTTAATCATTAATGACTTCAAAAATCCACGCTTTCTTCATTTAAGTTGCACCCACTTATTTCCCCAATACATTTTGCAACCAGTTTTGCGGTTACAATTATAAAACCTCAGACAATCAAGCAAAGTAGAATTAGTCTGGAGCTTTAAATTGAAAAAAAAGACTAAGAGACCTCGCCCACACCAAAATACCCTTTTCAAAGCAGTGTAGTTTAGAACTTCTTACGTTATATATAATTATCGAAGTACTTATTTGTAAAAGTACAAGTAAGACTTAATTCTGAAAAGAGCTTTATTTATAAATTGATAATTGGGTGGCGTACTTATACATAATATGATAAGAAGTACTTATTACATAAAATGGACTCGTAATGGAGTAATATATTAACAAAACAGTCCAGATATTGCAGCCCTCTAAAAAATAAGTTACAAGTAATCAAGCCAAAAGTGAACACACATAGCTACAGCGGTACACAGGCACTATTCTAGCGTAGGTGCCTTTGTGTCTAAATCAAGTTCGGGAGCCACGTACAGAGTTTGTTATAGTGATTTTCAGGGCGCCACTAGATTATACATTTTCGCTTCAATGATTGTGGGAATCTCCTAACCTAGAAAAAGACGGCTTTACCTTGTCTCCACCTGTTAATGTTTAGTTCGTTCAGATATTTACTTACATACGATTGCACAGAGTACTGTCAAAAAGAGGGTATAGTAAGTGCAAAATTTATTTTTTATTTTATTTTGTACTCAGCCAACAGCTGTTAGGCCAATTATATGCGTCGCTGTACATTTTATGGGGACTTCCAATCCCACTAACGACTGTCATGATGTTATTATGAGATCCGGGACCAACTATTTCCGTGGCAGCCGTACCACGAGGCGCCGAGAGAAGCAGCCGTCGAACTCCCATCCAAGTTCTGACCAGAAAGAGCATTGCTTTACTCTACTGATCGTACGTGAACGCATGTTCAAACTACACCTCCCGGGTTTTGTGTATTGAGTACACAATGCTATAATGAAAGTATTCGACGGCAGCTTGAGCTGGCCGCTATTCGGTTTCATTAGTCATTATCAGGAAAGATTGCGGTAACGTCGTGGGTGTCAAACTGTGATTTATAAAACCTACTAGACTGGCCAAAATTTAGCCTGTAGATTAATAATGTTCATTGCCGTCCCTTACGGGGAGAAGCTCAAAACTGGTATCCTTGAAGCTTACACTCGGATAACACACACGGTTAAAAATAATATCAGATTTAATGTTAACTACAAGATGTAAATATCCTCTAGCTACAAGGAGGGGAAGGTAGTTATCCAAAAAAGACAGTAGCTGTAACATAATGCAGAAATAGCAATCCCGATATGAATGCAACTAGTCTGCAGTTGGAAATAACAAATTTCAGACAACTTCAAATCCCTAAAGGTATACCTGGCACGAAAGAAAAGACCTGGGGGTCGAATGGTCGTACGGCAAGGTCGACTTGTTGACGGAAGGGCAGGGATTTTGCACTGCACAAATGTCAGAATTTTGACTTTGGCACAAACTGAACCACACAGATGGTCGCATGCGCGTAGTGCGGGAATATTGACGTTGGAACGTGACCCACGAGGATGATCAGCATTGATCACCCAGCGGAGCCGAAAATTTAAAAAAAAATGCGTATTCAAGTGTTGTACATATGCGAAAGTACGAGCACGGTAGATTGTTGGGGTCCGGTAGCACTTAATTTTGGATAACAAAACGTTCCAACATGTTTAGGCAGTTTGGAGTTTAATATCAATCACGGCAGAATTTATGAACTTTATTAAGTTCGCACCACTTACAATATGTCAAGTGGATTGGAGGTCACTAATCACGGCAATAAAAACAACAAACACAACGTGCTCTCGATGAAAGCCAGGCTTAGAGCGCCCGCTCCCCTAAGCAGCCTTTCAGCTCTAGGTGGTATTCGGGACTGAGGGTGGGAGCCGACTGTGTCACTCATTAACAAGCCGCGACGACAATCAGAATTAAAATATCGTTCTTGCCATCGAACAGGCCACAAGAATTACTCGTCAAAAATGTAAAGCCACAACAATATGCTGCTGTATATTGCGTTTTCTGTTAAATACGAGTATATCATCTTAATGGTGCTGATGTTATTTTAAAATTGTTTGTTAGCTCTTCCTCTATTATGAATTATCTTGTTGAAGCACCTGGAGCAGTGCAAGGCATGCATGTGCAGTGCAGTGATCTGTAATACATATTTTATATGGGTTAAATGGTTGTCCCAAATATTTAGTAGAGGGTACATGGCCTATCTGAAAACCGTTAAGAAAAATTTCTAGTTTTTGGTTAGTTTTGCGGGATCGACAGAAATATTCAAGACTTTGTATGTGAAAATTGGAAGCCCTTGGATTCAGCATCATAGAACGCCTGATTATTTACTCTCGGTTTTTTTCTCTCTTGGATATACTTTTACTTGAAACCTAAATTGCGAAGTCTTCAACATGTAGACATCCACCAAGGTGCAGATATAGCCATGAAGCTACATCCATTTTTGAGTATAAATGACACCGATAAGGTATCACCAACCCATACTCTGAAACGCCAATCAGAAGAGAGTATAGTGTATATATATATATATATATATATTTCGTATGAAGAGAGTATAGTATGGGACCAACTATCGTTAACACACCACTCGCAACAAATCTATCTTATATCGCGTTTTCAAGTTGTACAAGAAAATCTGTGATTTTTTTCTTCTAAAACTTGCTCAATGAGCACTTACTAAGTTGTTGGTTTCTATCTTCTGTTTACCATAGTCTCTAGAATCTTACTTAAGCAGCAGGTAAAGCTGACGGGTCTCTAGTTATCTCTGTCTGTTCTGAGAATGAAAGTCGTAATAACTTCCTTCCATTGTTTAGTATTGTCATGTCCAAGAATTAGTCTCTGGAGTTACTGGAGAACACACAACTAGCACAGACGACACGAAACGAAGCCAAGGGACTTTCCGATACGAGTATTTAGAGATGATGATGATCTTCTCGTTGATTTTTAGTTTTCGGTTTACTTTCCCGCTTGTGAGTGTTTATTCGACGTATTGTAAATATCAACTTTGCCTGTTATTCCCAGCATTTATTTGTTATTCATCGTCCTTTTGGTTCGTAATGTCTTTTCGCTAAACGTTGGTATCTTACTTGCTCTTTGGGATGTGCAAAGACAACTATCTCATCTACAAATGTGAAAGGGTGTAGTGGATTCCTTTAGATATTATTACCATATCCGTTTTTCTAGAACTTTCTTTAACTTTACTTGATATTTGCGTTTTTAGAAATGGATTTAAACTGGTTTCTGACGCCTACAACAGAAGGCAATTTATAAAAGCAGTGGTGGAAATTTAATGTGATAAAGCTGCAGTATGCTATTTGAATATTTAAATTTGAAGAGCTTGCATGTTAGTTTCACATTCATATTCTGTTTTGGCATGCGTTGCGGGATATGAAAAACTAATAGTTGATTCTGTTGATGTTCCTTGAAGTACCATGCTAAAGGCGTTGTGTAAGGGCAGAGCAACATTTGAACAGCTTTGATACCTCTTGTACAGATGTTGGTCTGAATCACTTTCGAATATTCGAAAAATTATAATTGAATACGTCGGTAGCAGAATTAGAGATGGCGTCTATATATACATAGAAATACATGTATTATTTGGATAAGATAGCTAGGCCTTCGACTTTTAGATGCGCAGCAGCGCAGATGTTGACGTCATACAATTGGAGAGTTGACTTTTATTAAAGCTGTCGAGAAGAAATATTTATCGTTGTCACGTTGTCACACAAACCAGTTTTGTGCCTCGCTCTTTCTATGGTGTGTGCATTAAGCGGGCCTAGCTACATTAGGCGAATTGTAGCACTTGAAAATCTGAAGCGACTACACCACCGAGGTTTTTTAAGATCAATTAATTAACACAGCAATTACAACAGTTGTAAAAGCTGGATCAAAATCTAATTTTAGACTAGGTACCTGCTTGCTGAGCAGTTACACTATATTAATTTAAAAAGAGGTGGATTAAATCCCACTGTAGGAGTATCATAATGAGCCCTTTCACTTACTAGAGAAGCATTAAGTTCTCGCTCGAGTCCCCTTTATTATAAATCATAAAATGTTAGTCTACGTTTTATTTTCGAATTCACGAGTGCTCTTTTGGCGCGCTAAAACATTCTGTTGGTGACAGGTAAAGGCATAAAAACACCTACGATGTTAATGCTCTGTCTACAGGAAAGATCAAATCGTAGGAAGACGTGGTAGGCGTTGGGGTCCTTTTGCAAACGACAGAATTATTGAAAATGTATTATTGACACAAAAATTAAATTGGTGCAAAATCGTTAATCTGGGTAGTGCCAATTCATTTCGGGATTATTAAATAGGAGAAGGTTCAAAAGCAGATTGATGATTAAAATCCTAATGAAATCAAAGGTAAATGATTAATTGATACAATGATGCCTATTGTCCATTGAAATGAATTGATATAGTGATCTTTGATACAACCAATTAAAATGTGTTGTATATATTGAACATTTTCTATATAAACTTTTTGGGAATAGTTTAATAGTATCTATATATTTAAAACCTGAAGCGTTTCCTTTCGACGCCTATTTTGAGACTTCCACCAGGCCGGTTTTGATAATTTATTTTTTAAATGAAAGCTGTTACCGCTTAGATTCGCACAAATTGCAATTAAATAAATAATTCTTCGAGAAAAACCAACATATTGCAGCGAGCAAATGCTTGTTCCTTAATACGGCCGAATGCTTTTGTCAGATCGACGAAGCGTAGGAGACTTGTTGATCATATTCTACTGATTTTTCGATAATCCGTCTTATTACGAAAATTGCTTCCGTTACACTTCTGTTCGTTCGGAAACTCTGTTATTCTACTGTTATTTCTATTTCTTGTTCCAACCAGTCCCCCACCCAATGGTGACGAGTGTGGTTCCTCTATTCTATAGTTATCTAGTGCTTTACGGTGACCCCTTTTTATGGATGTAATGATGCCTTTTCATCGGGGTATCAGCTTTCCATTTCCTATGATTTTATTAAAGAGTTTTTTTTTATTGAATACGGTTCTCCATTTTGTCTGTTCTTCTAATGATATTTTGACCTTATTGTTGTTTGAAGTAGTGGCTAAGTTAGTTGTAGGGTTAAGAGTCTGTGTTTAGTCGAATTAATTCTTGACGTATTTGTTCAATATACTTTTCTGATACGATTGATATTAATATACTAGTTTATCATTTTCATTTGTTTCGGTAAAATTCGTCATATTCGCTTTTGGGTACCCTTTAAGTCGAATTCCATATAATTCTGATTATTTTAATGGTCGTCAAAATTTAGTACGTAACTACACATTTACACGTTTAAAATGTAATTATTGAAAGCTGTCATGAGTGAACGAAAAAAAGTAGAACAAGAAGATAAATGTCTACAAGTGTGTTTGCATACGCAAGGGTAAAGAGATGAGAACCACAAAAAAACTGGTCGTATAAATAAGAGAGCGGGAAGGATTTAAACGCAAAATACGTATGTTTCTAGTAAGAGCTGCATAGAAATACTCAACAAATTTCCATAATATGTGACAAATAGATCGTTCATGATATTAGAAACACGTAATGCAATGTTTGGAACTTGGTGTCATAAGGCTCTGTTATTGATCAATCATAATATCTAAAGCGATTCAGGCTTGACAGCATTGAGTACCAGTGTTACAGGCAGCACTCTGTAAAGTAAGGCAGCATTGCGTTACTGGCATGTTTCCATGGTTTTTAATTTCTCTCTCTGTAGAAAATATTTAAAAAAATCTGTAAAGGGGTTTACATGGAACTTTCCTCGCGATAATGACAACAATTTGCAAATAAGAAAATGTAGTCGCTGCGATTCCGCGCTCCCAGGCGAATGAGCTTAAATATTTTTAACGCAACTTCTAGTCCTCAGTTCGGCGTTAAAATCACTGCGTCACGACCGTGCTCGAATTATACGCGTTTCTGCTGCGCTATAAGAACGCCATATTATTTTGTCCTATTTGTTTACCCTGTATATGTTAGGTTTAATTTACGTAGGATAAAGCCTGAGCTATGTGCAAATTATTACTTTTATCTATTTCTCAGTTAAAGCAAAAACACATATTTATATTTTTTAAGTTGATAGAAAATTTTCTGGGTTTCATGCCATATAATCTGCATACAAAATATCGTCTTCCTACAACAAATAGTTTTTGGCAACAGGCAACAGGCAGACAGACAGGCAGACAGCCAAACAGACAGACAGTCAGGTACAGACAGACAGACGGAATTTGGAAAACCGATTTTTCGTCATCTAGGGACCCTGAAATGTGAAGATCTGAGGAATCTCGGAAGGTGATTCTTTGGCGATTACAATACCTTCTTCGTTTTTTAGAGAGGCAAGTAATAATATACTAATATTACATTTTTTCATTTTTCCAGCACGTACGCGTCCGCTTTCTGATAGTTACCATCAGTTTTGCATTAAATATAGCTGTTTATAACGGTTAGAAATTTTAGATTTTAGATTTTACTGCAATTAAGTTTGTATTTCTATGTATTCGAATTTTCCTGTAAATTGCAAACAGCAGAATTGAAAATATAGATAAAAACTGAATTATTTCCACAAATAGGTAACTTTAACAAATGACACAAACATTTTAGGATTATAGTATGGTCCATAGTAGTATTTGGGTTGCTGCACGTTTTGTCTAATTTAACCGAATCTGTATCTATTATCGCACGTCGAACGTAACGATCTGGACGTGCTGTATATTGACTTGGAATTTGCACAAAATCAACTGAAAATGCTCTGCAAAACGAACTAGAAATTATAAATCATAGTCTTATTATATGTAATTTTTTTAAATTTCCCGCTATTTTGTCCATGTTCTTTATGAGATGTTGGTTCTTCAGACATTCCTATTCTACTTTACCGCCTTCTATTCAAATCCGAAATCAAAATTTAAAAATGCGCAGGAAAACAAACTTCGGACGAAATGATCAACAAATTCAGATTATGGCTCCATTTTACAGAGTTCTTGAATATAAAAAATATCAAATCCTTTTAAACGTTAATTACATTTTATATGCATACAATTAAAGCAATTAGTACCTGTTTTAATTATATTTGGAGAAATGCTCATATCTATACACAATTATTAGGGAAACACAGATATTCAATTTTATTATCGTTGCTTTTGTATTCCATTAGGAAACTAAGCTATTAGTGGGATTATCCAAAATATACATTTAATTTGGTGTGGTTAATTTAAAATAGAAAAATATTGGGTTACACGATTTTTAGGATATGATATGGATCAGTGCATATTGAGTACATATTTTAAAAGTTTATATATGTTCCTCTCCTATGAGTTTATTATTAAAAAACATAATAACTATTCACTTTTGTGGTCGTAATAGTAGATAATATAGTAAACGAATGTACAGGGAGATCAAAAATAAACGTGATCGCGGGAGCCATTGAAAACAGTCAAACTTACCTAATCTGTAGCATGCTTTTTGTTGAAATGGAACTGTCACATTTTTTTGAAGTTTAAAATTCACTTTCGCATGTCGCTATTTTAATGTCACCTGTCAATTTAATGTATAAATTTCGTTTAAATTACATAGTTTTGCATATTTGTGTAGGTGATGATTAGACTGTTAGTCACATAAACTAATAATTCAGTTAATTGTAGTTCAAATGTATTTAGTTTTATAAAGGGCAGTGTAGACAGGATTTTTTGTGACCTCTCTTGGCCAAGATAATTTTTGACATCCCGGTATAATTAGGACTAAAACAAGATGTTGATACGTTTTTGTATGCAAGTATACCTAGTTCGTATATATACAAAAACGAACCATTACCTACTAATTAGTATTTTTGAGTACGTCATGTTTTTCATTTCCTAAAAAATTAGATTGATTTTCTTGGGAAATATTGAGATATTATTGTATGCGACATGTCGCACTTTTTGTACGAGGTTGACTACAATAGTTTTTCGACGACCTTTAATTTACTGTTCTTAAAATGTATAAATATCGATTTAAGAGAGGTTTAAATTTTTGAGTTATAATTTTTGTCATCATAAATCAATTTGTTTGTTTATGACTTCTTTAACAATTGAAAATTGTGTATTAGTTACCTACAATTCCTATACAGGGTGTTCCAGATATAACAATAGGATGCCAAGTAGCGATGTAGCTTGATTAATTCCAAGTGAAAAATTCTAATAATTTTCTTTTATTTGATGCTTAGTTTTCTCGTACCAGACATTGGAACATCAGTAGTAATTTGTCATTGAATACATTTTTTAGACATTAAAACAATTAAAAAAATTTAAAAGTGCAGATTTCCTTTACAAAATTTAATGTAAACAAGCATTTTATACTGACAGCGAAAATATAAACAGTGACAGCCCAAGTTTATGTGATTTCCATAATTGTATTCATTTATTTCGTCATTTTTGTGAATCAATGTTGAAGCAAGCAGCAGTGCTTACCTTTTTGAGTTATTTTACTGGTTAAATAGTCCTTATCTTATTATTATTCGATATAGCCGATCTAAGTGTTGTTAAATTTAATTTTTTTCTTCTAATCCGTATATGTAAAATTAGCACAACGCGTTTTTTGCTACAATTTTTTACCCAATATTTATCAGGCTATATGTTTACCTGGCGTTTTATTGCCATATCTGGGACACAATATATTCGTGTTGTGCCTGTGTATGACACGTTTTCAACGTCACTGATCGAGCATACTTCGTCCGCAATTGATAATGCTTTCTCATTTCGTCACCGTACCTTTATAATACAACAATAAGCATAGTCGTTATGTAGCACTTTATTAGTCGAACGGATAAGGCGGATAGAAATCAGATTCCTTCTGAAAGCGTAGTATCGAATCTTATAATATTAATCGAAATTTTAAGTTAAATTACCTGAATAAAAAATTAAAAAATCGCCCGTAATAAATAATCATTTTCTTATGTTTGCGAATTAATGTAGTTCACGTTACTATTTCAATGTTTCGTTTGACTTATTTATTTACAATTCAATTTGAAAAATCTATAAAATGGTTTAATTAGAATGCTTCTCTTTCGTAACACTTCAATATGTGTCTGACTACAAATCAGGTACCTTCTGAGAGAGTAGGTTCAAATCTTACTGACTGCTATATTTTTTCTCATTGTAAATTAATGTCATTCACATTACTACACTTTTCGTTTGACTGTTTCAGTTTCTTTAGAAACATTAGGATATATTTCCTATTTTGTACATAATTATTACCCGTCGACCGTTATTTAATCTCGCAAAGGTTGTTTTTTTTCGGGGTACTTTCTGATTAAAGGCGTTAAATTTTTAAAAACTTTTTCATCTACAATTCTGTTTAAAAATGTAAAAATAATTTAAAAAACATATTAAATTCTAATTAACCATTGATTTTTCTTTAAATTACTTATAAACTATTAAATGTTATATTAAAGCCTAGCAAGTTTTTAAATACATTTTTAATTCTATAAAATTGACGTTGTTATCAGCAAAATAATTAGCTATAGAATAAGTTAGTAAGTTTCGAGTTGCTTTGAGCAACTGAAGTTTGTTGTAAAGTGATTTTTTTTGTTGAAACAAAGAAACTAAGCATTCTGAATTTGTCTTCTGGTTTATTGATATATCCTTGAATATATGCTTCAATTATTATTCCAAGCCGTAATACATATCTTCATCTTGAATATATTACAGTTGTCTATGATTTTCTAGCGAATTATTATTTAAGCTCTTCAAAAGATGCACTTATTATTTAATTATTTTATAATTTTACATTTCAGATGTATGACAAAGTAAGTTGCATTTTTTTGAAGAGAATAAATTGCATGAGTGATACAATTGTTTTGTTGTTTTTCTCCATTTCCTTTTTTATAGAAGCGAGAAGAATTACTTAATTCTTGATGGATCAATACTACTAACGGTTGTTCATAAACAGTCGTCATCCCAGTAGGTGTTTACTTCAAAAACGTATGTCTATTATAATTGAGAAAAACTGCGCTATGACAGTACTCAATGACGTTTCATTGTGTTGCACGAATTAATCAAAGATATAACATTTTGTTTTTTAAAGCAACTGGGATGACGACTGTTTATGAACACCCGTTATTTATCAATTGATTGGGATGATGGTTTTCGAGTGGGCTAATATCCTCGCGAGCAAATGATCGACTCTCAGGCGGCCGGTTTGGGTTCGATTCCTGGCGACTTATAGAAAAATTTTAAAAATCGTACGCTCTCCGGCTACCACGCTAACACCTGTGGTAGTAGTTAACCCCTGAGAAGGGTACTCTTCCTTAATTTCGACGAGCAAGGCTAGCCACCCACACAACTTACGAGTAAAGAGGGCTCATAGAACCATATTGTGGTTAAGAACAGGCCACTGGCCAAACATAAGAGGAAGAAAAAATTGATTTTTGTCGATAATCGATTATTTCTATAAATACAGATTTTCTTGTATAATGCTATGGGAGCCTACAATTTTAATATTTTAAGCGATAATGTTACTGATTATCAAAGTGCGTTTAGACTCTAAATTAATAAAACTGGCATTTCTATTTTTCTAAATTTTTGTATTAGACTTAACTGTCAAAAATTGGTACACAATTCTGCATTGGTTTAAATTCTCGTGTTATTCGATAACAAGATTTTAATTTAAAGCATCGTAAGCTTGACTAATGTCACACGTTATTTATCACATAATATAAAGATGCTAATCGTATAAAAAAAGTATAGCTTTCGGACCTCTGTGAACGATTTAGACATCGAATATTTAGTATTATTGTTTGTGATACCTGTTAAATTAATCTGTAAAATAAACATTACATTTAACAAACTATGTTAATGTCAAATGCTAATTGTTATTCCCGTTTATTTTGTAATGTGGTATATGGAATACTACTTTCTATTAACGGCTAAAAATCGATTATTTATTTGTCGCCTTAAAACACTTGTTTTACAATCCAATTTTAATGACCAAATTTATCCATTAACTTTTCTAAGCCTTACAGTGCTACCTATATAAACTTGTAACACTGTAGCCGAACCATCAGTTAGCTCGTGCAGTTCTCTGTAAAACAACCAACATGAACTCTTTGGTAAGTACCTACTATTTGTACAAAAACTTCATAATTACTAAGTATAAATCTGAATTCTTAACAAAATCAATGGTTATTTCTAGGCTGTCTTCGCCCTCTTCATCGCCGCCGCCGTGGCCAAGCCCACCGGTGACCAAGTGGTATCTGTGAGCCAAGACACCCTTGGAAACTACAACCTCAAATACGTCATCGACGGCATCTCCAGGGTTGAACATCGCGACGTCCACGGAAACGTAGGCGGCGGCTACTCCTACTTGGACCCCCACGGTGTCCTCAGGTCGATTGAATTCACCGCCGGCCCCCACGGCTTCAACGCCGTCGGCGCCGACATCCCTCAGCCCGTCCTGGACACCCCTGAGGTCGCCATCGCTAAGGCCGAGCATCTGTCAGTCCTTCGCACTGCACAACTGTCAGCCCCCATCGTCGTTCCTGCTGAACAAGGAGTTCTGGCCCCACAAATCCTCGAAATCCCCGCCGTCCCTGCCCTGAAGTCCTTGGAAGCCGTGCCTCTGGCTGTACCCGATGTCGAATCTCACTCCCAATTCTTGATCCACTAATAATTCGGTTTTTTGAGTTATTTTAGTGGTCGATTCGACAAGTTTAAATGTTTGAGTGCAATAGTTTGTACTTAGTTTGTTTAATGTTTTTCTACACAATGTTACTTATTGAGAATAATTGTTAATAAATCCTATTAATTTAAAATTGCTTTTGTATGGGGGTATTTAGTATGATCTCAGCGCTTGAGAATGTGTAGTACATCATCTTTCATGGTTATTAATGTCTCAGGATTCGTCAAATGACATAGGTTATGAAAACAACGTTGTATCTGTTTGCATTATCTTATCTAAATCGTTACGGGAACGTTTATAAATCATGAAAAAGCATTGCTATCTACCTGAAAGTCTACGGCGAACCAAATTTGCACAGCAATTTAGAGCTCTTGTAACAATTCATATTTATACTTTTCACAATTTACCTCCCAACAAAATTTTGAGCATGTATCAAGGCAATTCCAGAGGCGTCGACCTGCCTAACAACCAGAGCCGTAACTTGGACGTCAGGTCGATTCAGGGTGTTTGAATAACAGGCATGACGAGAGGAGGGTCTGCTGGAAATTTTTTGGAAAAATATGCTGAACTTTAATCTTATAACATACTTTTTTCCTTAAAGTGTGCTATGGTTTAGTGATTTTAGTGTATTATTTCGGTTTAAGTTTTAGAATATTATCCATTATCTTTATTTTCTTAGTCGTGCAAACATAACTAAGGAAGTATATAAGAATACTCAAGAATTTACCAAATATAAAATTTCCTCTAACAATTTCACATTATATTAAATTGTTTACACTATTTGTGAAAAGGCGCAATTACGCCCAAAATGTGAGGCTTAGACTTCAAAACCCCCATTAGGCGAAATATACTACACTGTTTATTTATATGCTTATATTCTTACATAACGCTTGCAAAATTAGTATTTTATGCATAAATAATGTATTCGTATTTGAACGACACTATTAAGTCACAATCGACTGTTGAATATCCCGTGCGAGACAACCGAATAATAACGGTAAAGGCTCAGCGATGCGCGAGTCCGCGTGCAGCTAGCTACGGCGCACCCCTAACTGATTTCCCCCAAAAGATGACTCAGATGATAGAAGACACAAAGGGTATAAGACAAAGCTGCCCGGCTAGTCGACTTCACTTGAGTCCAGCGACTAGTCCAGCCCAGTTTCATCTGCAGGCTTCAACAGCCCTAGCCACACCCTGAGATTTTGTGAAGCCGTCTGCTGCCACAGATGAGGTTCCAGTCAACCACTAAACCATCGTTTTTTCTTGACAAGCGAGTTTTTGCCAGGGCCGTCACCCGAAGCAGCGAAACAGGCTTGACGCACTGATCTGGACTTCGCCGTATACTTAAAGGCAAGCTGCCGTCGGTCTAGAGGATTACTCACCCTCTCTTGCATCCCGACGGCGCAGGGCCTTAATGCTACGCCGCTGTGACACTTTTAGGCCTCCGAAGGGGCCTCCACGAATATGCAGATTGCTGTTTGATAAGAGCATTCTAAGCATAGGCGAGGTCTTGCAGCCCTATCAAACAAAGTCACCATTTTAGAGCCGAGCCCGAGGTCTGCCAAAATTTTCGAGCGCTCTCGGGCTTTTCAGAGGTCAAATTTGGCCTAGTACGTTGCTCGCGGGCCCGTCCAAGTTCGCTCCAGAGATACTGTAGCACTTGTACTTTACCATCTACACATAGAGAGAAATCCCTGAGGTTTACTTGCTCCTAATTAGCTGCACGTGGTCGCCCCTGTATGTAAGCAAACCGACCTGCGTCGCCCCTTCACCTTTTGATTACAGAAGTTGCCGCTACGAAGTGCAGAGCCTCCTTGCAGCCTTCTCCATTAGCCCATCAACTGCCCTAGAGTGCTGTATTGGTTGTCGATCCTCCAAGGCACTCGACGTGTATCCAATAACTCGAACACTTTATTTATTATTTACATTGTAAATACGTTCTATATTTACATTTAGTTTATACAGCATTACATGCATCATGACGAACAATATACATAATCTTTTTAGAATGTTTTGAATTTATTGATTCGACGCAACTAACGAATCTGACTTACCAATTGAGGCATTATACGCAAAAAAACCATAATTTAAATTGCCAGCCAGTAGCAATGATACATGATACAGAAGACAAAGCATTGTTTGATACGAATAAGTACCTGATTCAACTGCTTCTTTTTTCATTTTTATTTAATCCCCTTACAAAAAACCGAAAGTGCACAGCGAAAATGCGTCAGCTCTTTTTCGGTATCGATTGAGCGAAGTTCGTCCACGACCGGCCGTCGTGTCACCGTTTTCTTCACGAGGCAGAAATAAGCAAGCATGATAGGTGCGCGTTCGTAGGCGAGCGGTTAAAGCGTCTGACTAGCAATCAGATTCCGCAGGATGGAATGCTTACTGCGATGTTTATTTTTTAAATACTGTTTCAGTATTATTAGCAATATTAAGATATTTTTACCTATTTTGTATAAAATAAACACTCTTGCGGGTTCTATATTAAAGACGATACAGCATTTTCTTCTGTAATTGATGACACGGATAAAGGTAGGGTGAACATGAATATCAAGAAGTTTGAATGATTGGTTGATTTAAGCTTTATGTTTTAAAGTAGTTGGCTTCATCTTTTTTCGTTTAAAATCGTATAAAATTTATTTAATACGAGATTAATAAGATGTTATTGCATTTTTTAATTTAAAACTCAAAGCTTGATCAAGGATTTATTAAGAAGAATTTTGCAATAGTCTATAAAATGTCATTGACAAAGATTATGTATAATTTTCTGGTGTTATAATACACATGACTTCAAAATTTTGAAGGCACCTTGGATGAACATTTTTGCTCTTATTATACTTTGCTTGCACATATTATGTGAAAATACAGACGGCGCTGAATTAATTTCATTACTACTTAATATCAGAAAATGGTTGCATGTCTGTAACTATTTATTTTTTTCAACTATCAGCCATTATCACTATATACAGAAGCAAAACTTGGTTCATCAATAGACTTGTACTCAAATAACGAGTGCTGGTGTTTAAATGCCAATACTTTAGAGTATAACTAGCAGACTTTAACAATATCCTCTTTATTAAACAAATTATTAAGATTAATAGCTATTTGTGCAGCAAGTGCTAAAAGTGGATGTTTATGCACGAGTTTGCACACAATATTTTTTCTAGGGTCTTAAATTTACTGTTATTAATCCATAAATGTCGATTTAACAAAGTTTTGCACTGATGACAGTTATAAATTATGTCATAGTAAAGAGATGGCTGTGACGGCGCAGGTAACTGTTTCTGCAGTCGGTAGCTGTCAAAGTTAGTTATCAAAGGTAATTATAATAGTACACATTTTACTTTATTTATTGCATAATGCTTTAATTGTTGAAAATCACTTTACCTCTAACGAAACAAGTAACTGGAATAACACCTGCTGTTTACTTTTAGCACATGTGCTAAAAGCTGATTTCACTTTTAACACGCTGATTTATAAAACGTCATTTTTAGTGAAACAAGCTAGTGCTAAAAAGTCTACGTTTAGTAGTGGTCGTAGAAAAAAGTTTTAACTATGTAGTTGTCAAAAATAACTCCCCGCAGCTAAGAGCTAGAGTTCTTAAAAGTAATACTCTGTTAGACGATAATACAACAATTAGATGGAGGTTATGTGGACAGCTATGAACACAACAATAAGTAAAATAAGTGAATCCATATCGTCCAATTCCGTTTATTTACCTGTACTTAATTAAATTGTAATTTGAATAAAGTAGTATTGGTACAAAACAATTTCAGCAAATTGCTCTATTTTCTGTTAATGCGTGGATTTGTAGTCAGAAGGTTTTGGAAATAAATGTTACATTTATTAAAATTAAATGTATCTATACCGATCGGACGCTGAAACGCTCTGCTTATAAATTCTGCACAATTTAAATTATTTCAGAGGTTAATTGTTCTGTAAGAAACTTAAATAAAATATTTTTTAGAACACATTTACCTGAAATGGATTTGTAATCATCATTTACTTAATTACACTTTCCACAAACATAATAACATGCATTAAATAAACCATTCACTAGAATGTAGACCATACTTTGTTGAAAATTCGGAAGGTATGTCGACCTTTCGAATTCGATTATCTTTCTTTTCTTCCATGCCTCTTTGCTTCATAATAATGGATACAAGGTTGCATATTTACAC
This sequence comes from Agriotes lineatus, assembly GCA_940337035.1. Classification (NCBI taxonomy): domain Eukaryota; kingdom Metazoa; phylum Arthropoda; class Insecta; order Coleoptera; family Elateridae; genus Agriotes; species Agriotes lineatus. Next base: position 64,345,351 of record OW679199.1, on the reverse strand, counting down.
TTTTCACCAGTGACATGGAATTTACTAAAGTTGCAGGTTGAACCGTTGTTTTCGGAATATTAATTTTGAGTTTAGTTTTTGTTGCTAATTGTTGAAGTTCTCTTTCATGTTTGCATACGTTCACATACTGCAAATCATCTAATTTTATCTCGTACGTCTATCACAAACATAATTCGAATAATTTTTTGGGATTGCACGAATTTTGGCCAAAAAATTCTGCTCTGTTTCTATGTGCCCTTTGTGATAAAATAAAAAAAAAGTATTTGCTTTCATTGCTGTTCCGTTGTTACCATTTCCAGTAATCTTAAGTAAACGAAAACGTTTTCGTTATCTCTTTATTAAAAAGCTGTATAGCCTCCATGTATAAGATTATCATTTAACAGTTTTCTTCTATAGCATCTAATTTTTGTGTTTTTCTCAACTATTGTTGCATTGCATCTACATTTTCTATGTTGAAACAAATATAAATTCAGACATTCAAAACTTACTTTAAACTTGGTCTGAGAAGTAATTCAATTTTCTTTAAATTTATCAGTGTGTAACTCATAAAGTTGTTTTTGGACCAGCATATTTGTTGGAAATATGACGTAGTTTGATATTTTTGATGAACTATTCAAAAAGCCTAGGAGCTTCTCATTTAGCGTTTTTGTATTGATTGGCATCTATCTTGTTCTCTTGATATGTTGTTACTGCAGGCCGCCATCTAGTTATCTGTACCTAAACCAAGTGAACATTTTCAAATGTATTCTTCTTAAGTAGATTTTTTGCCGAAATAGAATATTAATAGTTATATGGATGTCAAAAGATAATTGACCTGTATCTACGATTTAGTTGGGCAAGTGTATGCTCAGTTGCTATACAGAAATTTTTAAAAGAGCTGTTGCTGCAATTTCGCCACATCAATTGTTAATTTCAATATTTGTAAAAATCATCTGTGTCTAAAATGAAGGAAAAACTGTTACGACAGGCTTGCCAAATGTCTCGATGTTTCTATTTTTAATCGAGTACCGAACTCTTATTAGATCACTAAATACATATCGACTTTCATAAACGATAATTTATTTATCGCTTGCCCTAAGAATAAAGTAACAAATATTCCGAGTAATTTCAAGAAAATGAGAGAACGAAGCCTTACTACTTCCCTCTTTTTTCATAGTTTCCACCAAATTTTAAGCCAATTTACAACAATTTTTCACCAACTTAGCAGCACAGGTTTATTAAGTTTGCAGCTCATTTTCCGAAGGTTTGCAGCAATTTATCAGTAAAAGTGCAGCAAATTAGAAAACATTTAGGGTAAAATGTAAAAATAAAAGAAAACGCCCAGAACAGAATGCCAGAGAGGGATCGTAGGTATAAAGAGAAGCGTAATAGACCTATACTAGCAACCCAGTGAGACAAATGTCTAATTTAAAAAAACAAAAAAGACCGTTTTGCAAATAGAACGAGTATTCACCACACGTACGTATATGACGTCATTGTTGGTAGCAAACTACCAGTCGCATTCGCCTTGCTAAAATTTGCCTAGAATCTAACGTAAAAAGTTAGGATTAGGATAATTAAGATAATAATTAGTGTTAGAGACTGAAATTCGGTTCCTGACATGACCATTCCAAACATATAACTTTAATAACTTTTTTCTCTATCTCTTACGGTTTGGCTGCTGAAACAGCGTCCCGGACGGACAGACAAGTCTATTAGATAAAGGACTAGCAACCCAGTGAGACAAATGTCTCATTTAAAAAAACAAAAAAGACCGTTTTTCAAATAGAACGCGTATTAAATAAAAACTGTACCCAGACCTGGAAGGTGTCAAAGTGGTTGCCTAACCGATCGAAGTTTTAAGGCGCAGAGGGCCGCAGCTCCGTTTGGCTGCTGAAACATTTTTATTTAATACGCGTTCTATTTGAAAAACGGTCTTTTTTGTGATTTATCGAAAACCGGAAATGTCACGTGACTGAAATTCGGTTCCTGACCTTACATGACCATTCCAAACATATAACTTTCATAACTTTTTTCTCTATCTCTTACGGTTTGGCTGCTGAAACAGCGTCCCGGGCGGACGGACAGGACGGACGGACAAGTCTATTAGATAAAGGATAATTGTCAGAAGCAGTAACAAACCAATAGTTAAGGACTCCAGGCTCAACAGCTCACCGCAATACATTCCGCTGAACGACACGAAGTAATCGAGGTGCCACGTAAGATAGGCAGTAAAGAAAACGTGGAACATCAGCAATACATTTATTCCAAACAACGACATTAATACATTGAAAGTTGACAGACAAGCCTATTACGTAAATATTTCGAAGAGAACAATTACATTTCTAGTAGACAAACAAAGATTATACGGAAAAGCAAAAGCAAAAAGATCTGACTAGATAAAGGTACATGGAATCGTTATAGCGAAGTGTAAAAAAATTCTTATTAAAATAACCTCCACCAGGCGCTCCAAATAGTCTATTATTTGTTTAATCAGTACACAAAATGCATGGTTTTGGACAAATACGGAATAAGAATTTTTGGGACAAACAAGAAACATCGTCTTATCGACGAGTACATTTGCGTAATGTTGTTTATCGTTTACAAAAATGTCGAACAAGGATTTAAAATTTACCATCAACATTCGTCATGATGGATTCTTTAAGCAATGTATTTCATTTGCAGCAGGAAGCGTGAAATGCGATGCCAGGTGCGCGTAAGGTTGCAATAAATGACAAATCAACACTTTTTGGAGAACCGAATTTTTTACTTTTGGAACAACCTGCCAAGTGATGTTGTAGAAGCTCCAACGGTTAACATATTTAAAAACAGACTGGATGATATATTATAAGAATTTTTTCTTTTTTTCTTTTTTGGGTTCTTTTTAGTAGGTAGAGTTGCATACTGTGCACAAATGTTTGTTGTGATAGTTATTATGTAATAAGAGTTTATAGGACTTGTCCTCAGCTCTTCTCATATTCTTAATGATAATAATAATAATAATATAAATCTGAGCTGAACGGCTGCGACACGTACTTGAAAATTCAGGGCTTACGATTACAGGTACACTTTTGTCAGAGTCAAATCTGCAACCCAACAGGCGAGCATATGTCAGCGTGAAGCCACTTTAAACATTCACTGATTTTTGACAGGAAGCACAGCACTAGTAGAAATATCAGAAAAGAATAGCAAAATAAAAAGTGCAAGGAACAGGGAAAGAAAGGAAAACGAAAACAAAGGCCCAAAAATTGAGCATTAGATCACGATTTTTTACTTCCAAAGGAATAGCAAATCCTAAAGTAGTCACACGGGTGCACCGATTAATCAAACCAATACGACCAAACCTGACCCAGATTATCAGCGATTTTTCGGAATGAAATACGTTTGCTAAGTAGACCAAAAGAAGCCCCAAATACGTGTTGTAATTTCGGTAGTAAAAAATTGTAAAATTTGCAAAAAGAAAATGGAAGCTGGAAAGATAGACTTGCTCTAAAACTGCATACGGAGAGTTTTTGAAAAAAAGGAATGCCAATTGTGAAATCATATGTTACTAAAAACTACTTAGGCAACCACAGCAACAGCGGTCGTAGTAACAGTATTTTTGGTAAATTTCCAATAAAATTGCGGGAAGTTTATATCAAATTTTCAAATTATCACTAAACTTGCTGTTAATATTTAACAAATTTATTGTCCAGTTGAAATTTTCTTGTAGCAAAATTTTAGGAAGTTTTCAGTATTCTGAAAACAAAATTATATATATTGCTATAAACAAATTTTAAGCCTCTATGATTATTATAGCAATTAAGATTATTTTATGCATATCAAGTATTATTTTATAAATATTCCAGAAATGTGATCGTTTAATTTTTGCAAATAGTATAGAGAAGCTTTTGTAATTCATAATAATTTGTAAAACTGTATTAAAAATAGTGTTAGCCTTGATTTAAACAAAATGTATTCAGATGCGTCTTGGAAACAATGATAAACAATGAAGTATCGAAGACAAACAATTGGGGGGAGGAAACCAAGCTGAAAAGTGTTATTATTCTGGTTTTCCCAATAAATAGTTGGAAAATTGAGAATAAATACTCTTTTCCCAATTAAGTGAGTTTAAAAATTTATTGTATGTCCTGTGGGTATGCTGTAGTGCAGTAAAAAAGTGTTTTATCGGTGCATCATGTGTTAGTTAGTATTTCTGTGTTATGTATTATGTATTATCGGTAACATCATTTTACCTTGCGGTGTAGAGGCTGGCGGTACAATGCTTAACTTGCCCCGGATTTGGGTTACAAAGTTGGAGCGGGCCTATTGTGCTTGCGTAGCAACCATTGTGTTAAGTGTGTGTGTTGGTAATGTGTTGACCTTGTTACTCTATCTCTTAGGTATGTGGTTCTGAATAGAGTACAGTTAATTTGGTGCCCAATTGTGAATGGTCCCACAGAGCCCGATTCCAATCGCCAAGGCTGCAGAAAAATTCCAGCCCCCGCAGGATTCGAACTGAGGGCTTGTTTAATGCAAGCCTAGCGGCTTCCTCACTGCGCCTCCAGGCTTTGTTTTAGAGGTGCGAGCAGAGTAATTGAAGCCCCTGGAAGCTGGAGGTAGGTAGTAACCTTCATAGAAAGCGGAGCAGCCCTAAGTGTGAGCAACGGGGCAGTTGGAAGCAGTTTTTGGTATTGCAGAGGTCGAGATACAGGAATCGTTCTGCGGCGGCGTTCAACGGTTGGGATAGGCAGGGCAAAGGGCAAAAAGGGGGACAAGTATCGTGGGACTAGCTAGGAGATCGAATTGGGCTCTAATTTCATTCCAAATGCAACAAAAAGGTCAGAAAATTTATCTAAAGGGCATTTCGTGGTGGCGTCGGTTTTTTAAACACTTCTGGCAACAGCGTCCTTTGAGTGTGTTCTGTTTTGGGACGTGTATTTACTTACGGCAATTGTTATCACCTAGACAATGCTTTAATTACAAATTCATGGATAATTGTCGAGAATACAGAACTTGTTTGTTTTGCCATTTGTGAAGTTTCCAATAAATTTCCAGATAGCTTCAATGAATTTTCAAAATATTTTCAAGAGATTTTTTTAAATTGTTTAATAGATTCACGTTTTTTATAATTACTGGTTCCATGTGAACTGCATCTGTAAAATATATTTACTGAGTATTGCAAAATGCGACATACAAATGGACCAATATTGAGTTTACTCGAAAAAAAAGCAACTCACAGTTCTGAAATTCATCGATGTAAGTGTTTTCTGTACAATTATTAAATTTATATGTAATTAGAAATCTTTGCTTTTCCTGTTATTTTTTTAATTACTTGTAAATTAAACAGTATACAGTATATCTAATAGAAATTTTGATTGCCACCCTGTATAAAGTCTGTCCGCATTGTAAGTACGTATGAGGTACGTATGAAGCACTCCCGAATTAAATAAAAACAGTAGCAAACAAATTGAAAAAGTAGCCCTCTTTCTCAGGAGGAAACTTAGCAAACTTGCTGACGAGAGATCATAATCCAGAATATACACAAGGAAAGTACAAGTCCGGCAACTTAAACACTTATTTCGATAAAGTCTGAAAGTTGCTGAAGCTGCAACACAACTTGAAACTTTTTCCTGTGAGCTCCAAGTCCCTATTTTGTGCGACTGGCTTATTTATTAATAATTAATTAATTTTCGACTGTCAAGCGCGGCAAGTCGATTAGTTCGCAAACATATCGACATTTTTTAACATTGTCAGAGAAGCTGGCAGAAGATGCGGAATTAGGGCGCGGCGGGGAATGCGACATAATGGCGAACAGGGGCCGATCTGTTGCCCCGGGAACTTCCTGTAGCCTACATAATTATGATAGGTACTCGGAGGAAAAACGCTGCTTCTCCGCAGATTTTCCGCTCCTTCCTTCCGCATTTCCTGAATAACTGATAGCCGGATGACTGAGATGGCTTAAACAGATTATTTTCTTAATGGTTAATCAGATACTGGCCCAGCATGTATTAAAAAATAAGGTTTTTTTTAATACCCTGTGGGCAAAAATAACTGCGTTTTATTTTTAAATAAATTTTCTAATTAATTTTATTATCCTTTTTATTCTTTTCTTGAGTTTTTACGATATTAAGTATACAAATATATTATTAAGAATGAATAAGTTATCAACTTAGCAGCAGGTGGCCTACCGGCTAACACTTCCATACATTGTTATTATTGTGTCGGATCCAATCCCAGTGGATTTTGTATTTGCTTCTGGGTAGTTTGAAAGTCACCCTAAGCCGTTGGTCCCATGGGTTAGTACTTATATACATACTAACTACCCCAAACAGATTTTAAGTGGTACTTTACTTTTAACCGGAATTGCGTTACATTAGCCACCTATCTGTCCACGTTTCTTGTAGAGGAAATGCCTCGTATAACAGGCACCGATCAGCTATGCGGAAAATTGAATTAACTTTTTGTTATTAACTAATGCGGCTATGAATAAAATTTGTAAGGAAATCAATAAAACCTACAAACGTTATTATATAGATGCAGTTGAAGGGAAAATGTAAAAGATTTAGTTTAAATATTCCTTAAAATTCTCTAAAGCAGTGTTTATCAACCTTTTTGTTCCAATTTAAAGGTACCTACATATTCAACTTCATATAAATTTAATTAGTATCTATTGTTATGTGTATATGATTTGATTGTATTATTATTAGATTTTTATTTAAATAAATGACCCTATCATCTCAAAGGGTTGGGTTTTCTACATCCTAGCAAATATGATTATGTAACATGTGGACAAATGAAAACGAAATCAAGCTTGCTTAGAAAAAAATAAGTCCTGTGCTCTATTACTTCTGATGTTTTTAATTTAAACATAACAGTTATTATAATAGGAGAAGTCAAGTTGTTTAAATTATTAAATTTTAAATTACACACGTTTAATCAATGAACACTTTCAGCAGTTCTTATAACTTCATATGTAATTATTGATGTAGCAGATGTAACATTATTTAAGTGTTGGTTTTTATGTTTATCTTCAAATAAAACTTTGACGACAGTAGGTGACAGTTATGCAATGGTTTAGGTTATGAATGTGTATTTCATTCTAGAACATCAACATAATGTGAATCAATGATGTGTTTCAACGCCAAGCTTGATTTCACTTTCGTTTGCTCACATGTTATAATTATAGGCAATACATTTGCTATTCGTGGTTTTTGTCATTCTTAAAAGTAATCGCTTTAGCGACCGCTTGTTTTTAACTTTACAAACATGGCGCTCCGACCTCACTATTTATCAAAACAAGTTGGCTTTGTATTTATAATTACATCAGTGATTACGTAAGAGTGCGTTGCTTAAGTGATTTATCAAACGTAAGTAAATAGGAGCCACAATAAAATACACGATGCGCTTCTTCGGGAAATGTGCAAAAACCGACGCCACTTTAAAAATTTCACCAAATTTTAGTTTTAGGATAACTTTCTAACCTTATTTGGTTTCCCTGATGCAAAATAGGTCACTAGGCGTCTCCACAGCAAGTCCCACGATTGACAGAGGCTTTTCTTTCTCTCCGTTGGCCTGCTGTAATCAGCCATATACCTCTTCTAACGTCTCCTGCAGCCTGTACCACTACAAAACTGCTGACAACTCCATCTTTTCCCCAGATTCTAGGGCTCTGCACTACTCAGCACGAATGTTGCCGTCTCCTTCCCGCTTCCAGGACTATACCAACCCCACAATAGCTCCTAAAGCCGCCACAGGAACACCAGCTACCACTCCACGTACTATTCAACACTTTTTAAAACTCCTGTAGGGGTGCCTACTCAAAAAACACCGTGCTAATTATAAAACATTAAATTGTGAAAAATGGGTATTTATTCGCTGTTAAATGGATTAAGCCAAAATAACACACCTCAGAGCTTGGCTTTGATTTCCCCTGTTTTTTAGTTTGTTTTCATTAATTTTGCATTGTTATTTATTATGTCTAAGCCTGCTCTGATTACAGTGTATGTTTCAATCAAGACTACTACTATTTTTAATACAGTTTTTACAAATCATTAACTCAAGGTCAATGCTATTCATACAATTTACAAAAATTAATCTAGCACATTTATTGAATATTTTGTAAAATAATATTTGAAATTCTTGAAATGCTATTAATTGCTATTATAATTTTAGAGCTTTTAAAGTTATTCATTGCAATATATTATTTTTGCTTATGTTTTATAGAGCATGTTATAAATTTTAAGACGGTCATTGTCATTGTTTAAAGACAGACTTCTGGGATTGAGTCCTTCTGCTTGATTAATGATACGGTCTAATCCCGTACGTTGTTCGTTACATTTTTAACTTACTTATTACAGCTGGTCTTATAAAGGCCACTAATCTGAGGTTAACTTTAATTCGTTGTTAAAATAAACAAAAGCGCATCACAATTTGTTTACTAATGAATAAAATGTCATAAGCACTAACGTATTATTGCAAATTTATTAAAACTAGACGAAGTGGTGGAACAACCACTTAATGGTTTCTCAACTTCATTTCATAATTAGTGACATTTACTGATGGTATTAATATCTTCATTGTTTTCATATGGAGACTTGGATATTCTAGATTCTGTATTATAGGAGGGTAACCTTAGTTACACGTACTTAGGCCGCGTGTTGGGCCCATTGTACTACCTACTCAAGCCATCCAATTCGTTGGACAAACTTGAGGATATATTGCAAAGGGACGCTACCAATGCTGGTCATGTCACGTCAGATGTCCCCCAACATGGATCTTCTAATTGGGGAGAGTTCAGGACATTCACACAAGACGTGCTCTGCCGTTTCGTTCTCGAGGTTGCACCCTCGGCAGGTTGGGCCGTTGATTAGACCCATGTTGTGCATGTGCTTGTTTAGCTTGCAATGTCCGGAAAGAATTGTCACACTCAGGCGTAATTTACTCTGTGGCAATTATGCAGAAAACTTTACCATCGCTTTTGAGGGGGTTTTGATAGTCATCCTTGCGTGATGACATGTATCCATGTCAACCCACCTTTCGCACTGACGATTGTGAGTTTCTTGAGTAATTAAGGTGTTGAGTGTGGATGACGATGGTGCAATTGCAGGCTTTGGGCCGAGGAAGGGTCCTCTGAATCACGCTTTGCTAAAACATCAACCTGCTCGTTACCATATGTCCCTTAACCCAGACAAGTTCAAGGACATTATTGTTTGCAGCTGTTTCTAGGTGCGTTGTTAGATATTCTGATGATTGTGTTCCTGATACCATGATCTAGAACTGCATTTGCACTTTGCATTATAGCCACAGTCTCTGCTTGAAAGACTGTGGCTAGTCCGATAGTGTGTCTAACGCTATGTTTATTTGGAGGTTTAGGTCTTCTGAAAAGAAACCTGGCCCTGTACCTACTTTGGTTTTGGATTCATCAGTGTACAAGGATATATCAGGTTCAGAAGCATCTTCAGCATTCGTAATAACTTTCAAGTGCTTCATAAATATATATGTAGGAGAGAGGGAATCTGTCGCTGCTTCCAGAACAGGCATCCTATAAACAGCCGCCTTCACGATGCGACAAAAATTTGGATTTCTTCTACATCAACATTTTTATTATTCCTTTTAAATACACAACAATTTAATGTTAAACAAAATTACATCGTTAAGTATGAATTTCCTTTTCTTGAAAAATAATTGTTAGATTCTTATTTTGAGAAAATTTGTTATGAAATAAATAATTTACATATTATATATTATAAGGTCCCGGGTGGTGTAGCTTGAAGAAGCGTCCACGTATGATCAGTAGAGGTAAGCAACGCTCTTTCTGGTCAGAACTTGGATGGGAGTTTCACGGCTGCTTCTCTCGGCGCCTCGTGGTATGGCTGCCACGAAAATAGTTGGTCCCCATAATATCATGACAGTCATTAGTAGGGTTGGAAGTCCCCATAAAATGTACAGCGACGCCTATAATTGGCCTAACGGCTGTTGGCTGAGTAGCAAAATAAAATAAAAATAAAATAAAACTATTAATTAAATAAAGCATGAACTTCAGTTAGGGCCTTCTTCTTCTTCTTGTTCCTCTCCTATCGGAGGTTTGAAATCATCGGGTATTTTTATTTTATTGTCAGCAGCTCTAAATAACTCGTTTGAAGTACAGTCGCACCACTCTCTCAGATTGCGCAACCAAGAAATTCTTCTTCGACCTACGCCTTTCGTTCCTCCAATCTTCTCTTCCATTATTAGCCTCAGCAGCAAATATTTTTCTCCCCTCATAATATGGCCTAGGTATACTTTCTGTTCTTAATAGTTTTTATTATTTCGCATTCCTTTCCCGTTTTCAGTAGTGCTTCTTTATTAGTCACTTTTTCTGTTTATGCCATTTTTTATATTCTCCTGTAACACCACATTTCGAAAACTTCAATGTTTTTAATGTTAGACTGTTTCAAAGCCCATGCTTCCATGCAATATAACAACGTGCAGAAAACATAGCATGCAATATACCAATTCTAAGATTTAAGTTAATATCTCGGCAGCATAAGAAGCTATTCATTTTAATAAAAGCTTGTTTCTCTATTTCAATTCGTGTTTTAATTTCGTTAGTTGTTGCCAAAGAATATTAAAATACACATATTTTAAAATGGAATTTTATTGTGATATTTAAATAGAATGACATAGAACAGCGCAGCTTTCATGTAGTACTAGAAAATGTAAAAATATAAATAGATGTATATGTGTGCAGTTTGTTCTGTAGTTTCTAAAAAGTTGACCAAAACCTGTATTAAAAAAACTCTCACTCCACGATATGTTTCCAAATAGCTATTTGTGCAACAAGTGCTAAAAGTGGACTTTTATGCATGAGACATGAAAATTATGAAACGAAGCCGAATGCTGAGTTTCATAACATGTTTCGTCCATAAACACTTTTAGCACGAGTTTGCACACAATATTTTTTCTACGGCCTTAAATTTATTGTTATTAGTCCATAAATGTCGATTTAACAAAGGTTTGCACTTATGACAGTTATAATTTATGGCATATTAAAGAGATGGCCTTGACACGCAGGTGACTGTTTCTTCTGCTAGTAGCTGTCAAAGTTAGTTATCAATGGTAATTATAAATGTACACATTTTACTTTATTCATTACATAATGCTTTAATTATTTGAAAGTCACTTTACTTCTAATGAAAGAAGCAACTAGAATAACTTTACAACCTCACTTCCAGCTCGAAATTCTAAATTCAACACCAGCTGTTTACTTTTAGCACATGGGCTAAAAGTAAACAGCTGATTTCACTTTTAGCACGCTAAATTATAAAACGTCATTTTTAGTGAAAAAGCTAGCGCTAAAAGGCCTACTTTTAGTAGTGGCCGTAGAAAAATATTCTTCATTAACGTTACTGTTTAAACATAGAGGAGGGGTTGACAGGAAAGTAAGATCGGGATGGATACCGTTACGTCTATTATTTCTTATGTCCTCCTCGGGTGTTTCGGTGTATTAATCAAGTCTGGCTGCATTTTTAGTAATTTTTGAATTTGCAATTAACATCCATTTTATTGAAAACTGTTGCCATATAACTTCAGAGTAAACCTATTTCCGATTCCCGATTTTGTTCATTTTTGGGCCCTAATTTGGTTTCCGATTTCGTAAGGCTCATTTTTAGGGCTCCTTTTGGTGACGGATTTATTCAGAAAGTCGCATATATGCAGGTGCAGCTTGATGTTATCATTTGGTAAATTGCTGCACCCATTTGAATCAGGATTTTATGGCAATTTGGAAGTAAGACTATCTCTTGGCCAAACTCTCAAGTAGGGGAACGTTCTCGCTCGCCCTTTATGTAGTTTGAAGTTTTTTCTATCACACACTGTGGAAAAACCACACCGCCGGGTAGCACTCTAGTTAAGGAGCCTGGAGCTTCTCCTGCATTTGAAACCACTTACCTTATTGAGTTTTGTTCGATATGGGGGTTACTTGCATGTTTCAAAGTCATTCTAATTTTGTAACTAGTAAACAGCCATGAGTTAAGTATTTACCAATTTTATTTCCGTTGAGCATTTATCGGATTTATGCTAAATCTTCTATTTGTCAAGAACAGTAGACCAGTGCTTTGGCATATATATGCACGCTATACGGCGATCGAGCTAAAAACTTGCCTTTAAATGTGATAAATAGTACCGTATCTACGAGTATAAATGGGTCTGTACGGTGAGATACGAGGTACCATGGATCCCGCTGATCCTTTTCTTCACTACTTTTCTAAATGAGAGTTTTTTTCTTCGCGCAACCAATTCCGAGCGCTCTAATTTAGTTAAAGCTTTTATCATTTGTGCTCGCATAATGCCCACAAAATATTCGTTAATTGAATCTTTTGTAAATGTATATAATAGTAATTTGAATTCTAGATTTGTCCTGAATCTAACGAACCTGGTGTTATTTATATAATTCTAATTCGTAGCTAAACTGTTGATTGGCATCTCAGGTTTTTTTGTATATATTGGACTCGGCGTTATTTACGTATTACCTTACTTCGATTTTATGCAGTTGAGCCATCTATCTATGTATGGTACTATTGCAAAATAAATAACTGGCACGGCTGACTTTCACCAGTGGCTTGTATGATTACGTAATAGAATAAATGCACTTGAACACTCAAAAGGGTGAAAGGGGTTATGATTATGAATGTATGAATAAAATATGAAATTTATACTTGTCACTGTCAAAGTAGGTGTGAATAGTCATTAAGCTAAAGAGAAACTCACGCACGCTCCTGAAATACGTCACCAAAGTTTTTAAAATTCGATCTATTTTATAACGCATACTGGCATTATATTATTTGAATTGATTACTTTAACTGTAGTAGTTTTAATTAAATCTTGTGTTGTCGCTTTACGGAAATTGGCGCCCATATATTTAGTAGTTAGCAAAAATCTTTTCTTTAGTCCAACTCACGACCGAGACAAACAGTTATTGGCGAATATCTGTGAGGATGTCGTTTATTGCCATATTTCTTCTGCCTGAAGATTTCCCTCTACAAATGCTACAGGTTTAGCTGAATCGTTAAACTACGAGTACATCACGAGCCTACAGTGTAAAAATTTCATACATAACTGTTTGCTTCGTTGGGAAATTTTTCGTGAAATAACTGCAGCATTATTTATTCTAATGGTCGACATTTTGAGCAAGGTTACCAGATTGAAAGAAGCTTTCAGGAAAAGCACTACTTACATTAAAACGTTTGTTTATATGCCATTTTGGAGGATATAATAATAACTATTTATGCAACAAGGGCTAAAAGTTGATGTTTATGCACGAGTTTGCATACAACATATTTTCTACGACCTTAATTTTTCTCTTATTAATCCATAAATGTCGATTTAACAAAGGTTGGCATTTATTACAGTTAAAATTTATATCATAATAAAGAGATGGCCGTGACGCGCAGGTGAATGTTTGTGGAGCCAGTACTGTCAAAGTCAGTTATCAAAGGTAATTATTAATACTACACATCTGACTTTATTCATTACATAACGCTTTAATTATTTAAAAAACACTTTACCTCTAACGCAAGAAGTAACTAGAATAACTTTACAATCTCACTTCCAGTTCGAAATTGTAGTTTTATAACCTCACTTCACTTTATAACACATGTGCTAAAAGTAAACAGCTGATTTCTTTAAACACGTCAAATTATAAAACGTCACTTTTAGTGAAAAAAGCTAACGCTAAAAGGCCTACTTTTAGTGGTGGTCGTAGAAAAAATATATTGTGATAAGGATAGGATTTCTTTATTGCATCTCCAGTCCCTTACATAAGTGTAAAAATGTATGATTAAATTGTAGGTACATCTTTTTTGCTCCAAACAGTACAAGGGTTGCATGCAGCTTGTTAAATTAATTCCTTCCCTAACGTTTATTTACACGAAAAATAGGTGTGTAACATATGTTTGTAATCATTAAATAAGGTTTCGTGCAGAAATTTCATTAAAAATTCTTTTAATCTCCACTTTACACGTTCAAGCGGGGCCGTAGCGGTAGATTTACCGCTTTGGGGTTAATATCTAGTCGACTCTATTTTGTGCCTTACTATGAATTACAGCGTGTATAGACGTTAACGACCGTTTTATATCTGGCAAGCGATCAGCAGAACGATGAAGAGCATTAGTTTGCACCTGTTTTAGTGCTGCAGCCTTTCCGTATCTGCAATAGCATCAGGCGCCCGTGTCGGTAACGATTTCCCCCCTGCAGAGTTCCATTGCACTGAACTTCCACACAAATTAAGTAATTTGTAATAACCTATCTCGTTCCAATTTGCGTTAAATTAAAGGGGTGGGACTCTATAATGGCTTGCGTGTTATTTTCTTGCATTTATTTACAACTTTGTCTCAACATTCAACACGTTTATGTTTATTCAGTTTTATTAACTCCGATGTATGTGTTCATTCAAACTTGTTGTGACTTTTAATTACGTTACACAATTCAAATTGCAATTATATTATGTACATAATATTTGATACATGTAGAACTAACAGAACAGGAGCAATTAGTAAAATAGGCAAAAAGGAAGAATGGAGTGTCAGCTGATAAAGCTAGTGATAGTTATTTATGGTATGTGTTATATTACAAATAATGCACGAGCAGGCCGAGAGAGGTATTTTCTCGAGTGAATTATTTGTAATAACACGAC
>OW679199.1:64247606-64330619 GCA_940337035.1 Agriotes lineatus | reverse complement strand
GAGCGTTGCTTAACTCTGCTGATCGAACGTGGACCCTTGTTCAAGCTACACCACCCAGGACCTTTAAATTGCATATATTAACAGACATTTTGGGCTAATTACCTTTCTATCTCAGCTACTAATAACTTAAAAACTCCAGGTTTACTTCATTTGTCTTGTACCCGCCGGTTTATATAAAAAAAAATTAACACGGGCAATTAAATTAAACAGAATTAGTCTGGTGAAGTTTTAACTGCTTGGATTTCCAGACTTCCCAGACAATGAGCAGTCTCGGATGTCGACTTTTTTGTAGGTATTACAATGTGCGTAAGCTGTAAAAGCCCTCTCGGCTGAATTCGATCAGCAACAGAAAAATAATAAATATGTGTTACAGATTTATGTACATTTTTGTAAATCTACTCCACAAGGAAAGACATACAAAATGGCGATTCAACCAAAACTAGAATTTTTGAAAGTAATCAGTGATTTTAACAATATTATTTAAGCCAAAATATAAACTGCATTTTAAATTTAATGCGATTAATATATTTCCCAACAGATTTATGTATACTAACAGCAATATTTCTGAAATGTACAGAAAATCTGAGATCAGCTCTAGTAATGCATAGGCAGGACTACATCGTAAGCCGCAAAATACAAATGTTGGGGCTAAATGTCTAGGTAGAACCACGGTAACATTTGAGGTAAACATTAGTTTTCGGTTTGGGTTGCGCCGTTATTTCCAAGTCCAGAAGGACTGACACTTGTAAGAAATTATCGCTCACATCTTTGGGGCCATTCGCAGATTATATTAAAGTGGATGAAATAATCTGCAGGATTTAAAGGCTCCGAGTGCGATTACCTGAAAAATTAGCTTAGTTTTTCTTCGGCTGACTTAAAAACTGATCTACTTCGTACACAGTATGCTTCTGAGATTGGTAGAAATTGTTTTAGAAGACTACTTTGTGGCTTCTATTTATTATTCGTGATGAATTTTTGGGTATTGCCTCAATATTTCTAATTAAGCGTTTAGGTTGTTTTATGTACTGCTCATAATATGCCATATTTGAAAAGTTTTGTTCATTAGCATATTATTAATGTTTAGGAGTTCCCTAATGCGAGCTTATAAAAAATATTAATATAAATTTTAATACCTGAACTGCCTTGTTTTGATATTGTAAAAATACAATTTTTTTCTGATTATAAAGTAATCAACTTATTATTACGCTACGTTGAAGTAAACAACATGCTCAGATTGCAATTTAATTTTATGTATATATACATTTATACTTCCCTCGTTCTAACCGTGACTAATCACCTTCCAAGATTTTTAAATATTAAGTTAAGCCATACCTCTATTGCTGAATATGCTTTTTCCAAAGAATATTGAAATAGAAGTTCAATTTGTTAACAATTGTTCAAATTAGACATTGAGAAGTATTATATCTAGAAAAGTGTCGGTTATGAAAGTCAGCTAATTGTTAATAAACAAAAAGATATTGCTATAATAGTGGCTATCAATATAATAATTTACAACCTTAAAAAGCTAATAAAACAGATTTTCCGTATGTAGCCGAGATAAATATTGTTAAAATTATCACGTCTTGGTGAACCTTTTTCTCCACCCTCGTACTCATATGATTAGCAACGCTCCAGTAGTTCAAATGACCAAGATATGCTTACTTGAGAAATTACTACAGTAACATAAAACTGCATAATATAATCACAATGTTTTCTGCTCCCAGAAGGCTGTTATATGATTTTATTAGGTTGCATTCATTGTGATAGAAGTCAAACTGTGACATGAAAAATATTTTTACGGCTGCTTTATTGACATTGTTGCAATTTTTATGTCAAAAGCTGACAATTTTACGGAAGGAAACAAATATTTAACCGGCAACAGTGCAAGCCTTCAAAAATCATAACCACAAATTAAAAGCAACATAACCCAATTTTATAATGTCTAGTTATTTAGCATGAGTACGGTTAAAATGTCACTCTAGCATAGCCTGCTGGGAGGAGGAAACATAGTGAATTGATTATACCAGCTGCTATTATTTTTATAATTGGAGCTGCCACTCAGGTAAACAAATAAAATTGTCGACTATTTTTTAACTGTTTTATTATTTAGAGGGATCAGAGTTGTACATCTTATCTTGACAATAGTAAAATGAGAAGTGTTTCTATCCACAGCAATATATTATATACACCATTTGAAGTTACTAACACAGAAGTAGTTAACTTATTTGTATCATTTCAAAATAAAAAATGTACGTTGAATTATTGGGACATATTTCTGAATTCTCCCAGTATTCGTAATAAACCATTATGTAATAATTCAGCGGTTGAAATAACAAAAATAAATGAATTAAATAATTTAATAGTTAATTCCAAAGTTTGTGTTTTCAAAATATGCTTTAAATGAAAATAATCTGCCATGGTGGAAATGTCTACTCCTATACGTCACGAACAAAAGTGAGCTAAATTTCTTTTACGTAACTACCTTGGAGTATCTTAAATCTTATTACAAATGTCTTAAAATAAAAATGTTGCTACTTTGAATATTTTGAGGTTTGATTCAAGCATGATATTTTTCATTCTCCCCTCTACGAAAGTGCCATTTTCGATTTTGATAAGGCAATTGAAAGCGAAAGTAAAATATGCTAAGTGATGGGTTGCTAGGTATGAAAAACGTTCGTGCCCTGGACGACAAAAAGCAAAAATGTCAACATCATTCGTTGCATACCATGCCATGAAACTTTCGTAAGCTTGATTGTACCGACCTTTGGATTTGTCCGGCAACAAACTTCTGCACCCAATGTTTGCAGCTTCTTTAATGAAATTCATGTTAAATTATGACAGACTATTCAATGATATTTGACAAATGTCATAAAATAATGCTTTTGTATTGTTACCAAAGTAACGTTAACGACAAGTCACCTGTCTTACTAATTTTATTATAATCACAAAAGTCATTGTATTTTATTAAATATTGAGGGGAGAATGAAAAGTTTAATACATTACACGCTGCGTAAGCTCTTTCAGGTGCTCGGAGTTTTTAAACAGTCTCGGCTACGCTTACGCTTCGCCTCGGCCATTCAAAAACACCTCACACCTAAAAGTAAGCTTTCGCAGCTTGTAATGTAAATAACTATAAATTTCTTGCGCTTTTATTTCATTTGACTCACAAATTTTTCGCGACATTTAAACATAGCTAGGCGAAATTATGTTTGCCGGAAGAAATTATTATATTTTTCAAATGATAAAGCCCTAGATCAGGTTTAGGCACGATTGCATTCAAATGGTTTCCGGATAATCCTTAGAATTCAGCAACTCATTACGTAGGAACAAGCCCCCCACATTTTCAGAAATAAGTACGGATTGGGCCTGGCGTTGTTGTGAACTGCGAAAATTTATGCGTTCCTTCTCCCTGCTGGTTTTGTGTTGCATTTCATGTTTGATTAATTACATGGCAGATTTTCTTACAACACCCTGCTTTTAAAATTAATTAGTCTGATGATGGCAAGCATGTTAAATATAAACTTCCGGGTAATTTCGTGACCATTTAAACGGCTGTAATTTTTCAGGTATTTTTAGCGGAGCGTGACGCTAATTTCCACTTTTCCGCCTTATCTGCGAGACCATGTTGTTAAATATTTAAACAAACCGGCTCGAGTTTTCAGATTTTCAGCTGGACGAGCTTGGAAGGGCCTTTCCTTTCGCATGCAAAGTCGCAGCGTTCGAATTCCAAAGCAGCACGACGCTCGTTATTTGTGTTTTTCAGGAAAGTAGGAAATCTACAACTGGCGCTCGCTTTGCAGTGTACACGAGGGCAGTCTTTGTATTCAGGCCAGATCCTTTTGTGCACAGCAAATGCTCTAATTTTGCTTTTTGTATGCTGGTTGTTAACAGTCGCCGGAATTTACACTTAATCGCAGAACAAACGAACTAATTTTTGCTAACACACACGCATGCGACTGCGATTTCACGGAAAACGGCCCGGATCGCTGTTTCCGCGCTCCGGCACCCGATGAAGGATGCAGAATCCGGCGAGCTGCCCTCGAAATTTAATCCGGTTCGCCACGAGTGCTCTACTTGGTGACTGTTGTGCGAATTGCCTCATGTAAACGCGCAGAGCAGTTGCAATCGATTCTAATGCTTTATTTGTCGAGAATCCTTAAAACTGGAACGCTAATCCGTCGCTAGGAGTTGTAAAATTTCCAGCTGCATTTGCGGATTATCATGAATGCGAAGTGGAATTGCATCACAGACGAATTTAAAACATTCAGATTTAAATCGTTCGTGTTGGTGCTCGCTGGTCTTTGTTTGAATACGAATAAAGGACGCAGTTGACCTAGCAAACTCTATGAAAATCAAATACGACGAACATGTGTAAATATAGCTCCTCTCTGTATCGGAAGGTTCTTTTGCGTTATACGTTTTGGAAATGTTCCACTTCAAAGTATAATAAAGTGGACGCATTAAATTCTATGATATTTGTAATACCTACACAATTATTGACATAAAAGGAACATTCAATGAATTGACAAAGACACTTATAAAGTACTTTACATTATAATATAGAATGAGAAGCCATAAATTATAACTCTTATAAAACTTTGAAATTTATATTAATTTAAATTATGCACATATCAGAATAAATAATACATTTTTGGAGACTTTTAAGCTTGTTTAGTTGTTACAAACAATTTGTGTCGCTACTTTCACTTCAACGACGAATGTGTTAAGAAAGCTTTCTTACACATCCATAAAGAGTTACAAACATTTTGATAGAACACTGGTGCAGATGGTTGCTGTTAAAATCAAGCGCTTTATTGAGCGAATACATGCGTGGCAGAAGAGTCGCGACAAAAAGATAAAATATAATCTTCGTGATACACAAGAAATCGTCCAACGCACAGTGGTCATCCAAAGGCAGTCTCTAAGCACGGGTGCATCTACGAGGCACCTTGAAAGGTAGTACCTTGAGGATACCACACAGAAGGAGCTGGGCTACAGTTTCTACGCCAGAAGTGCGAGTTTACCGACGTAAACGAAGTCTATATGCAACGCTACTTTGGTGTATTTATAGTAGATTAGCATTCATTAATTTTGCCCTTATAAATGCTAGCTTTATTCACAGGACGGATAGTAACTTTCGACAGCGGACAGGTTTTCTAAAGGTTGGTTCTTCGGGGATCTAACTCGAGATTTTTCTAATATTTTTGGTGGCCCGACTGGACCGAGAGCGGAGGCCGCGGAATCGGGTCGGAGGGCCGGGATAATTTCTCTGAATAATTTTCGGATTAATTCTCCTCGAGTTCGGTGGAATCATTTGGTTTTATACGTGGTTGATCTCTCTCTCTGGAGAGAGTTTAAAGTGGAAATTGCGCGGGGACGATCTGTCGTGTCGTTCGAGCACCGCGACGAATTTCCGGCCTTGGGCATCTTCGAGCGCAAGTAACGTAAAACGCGATATTTTAAATGCCCAAATTTTATTATGACTAATTTGCACTTAAAATCGGAGCGAAACGTTATTCATAGACTACGAGGCTATCGGGCTGTGTTGAGTCTGAAAGAAGTGTCGTTTCAACAACTATTGAACGCCGTTCCATTGTGCAGGTATTGCCAGGGACCACCTTCAGCTCACTCTAAGGACCCATGTGAACGAGAAGGTCCCTACAGAAAGGTGGCGAACCTTGTTGGGAAAGAAATACAAGTTAATATTTATAGGAAGCTAAGCAAATCTACAATTTACCTGTGAATTATTGTTGAAATACAGTAAAGTATTTCGCGAAAGGGAGTTTAAAAAATGCGTTTATTTTAGAACAGATAAGGTGAAGATCTGTACTACCGACACGTTGTATTTAAATGTCAAGTTTAAATTTAAATATAAGATTAAATAATTAGAATTTATGCATAACCCTACCTAATATAAGGGCTACCTAGAAAACTTAATATAATTGGACAGTATTCTTTTAGATTGTTGAGGTATTCGTAAATCCTGGTTAAAAACCTCAGGGTATAAGTGAAAATGTATTTTATTTTTTATTTTATTTTAATTTTATTTTATACTCAGCCAACAGCTGTTAGGCCAATTATATGCGTCGCTGTACATTTTATGGGGACTTCCAATCCCACTAACGACTGTCATGATGTTATTATGACATCCGGGACCAACTATTTCCGTGGCAGCCGTACCACGAGGCGCCGAGAGAAGCAGCCGTCGAACTCCCAACCAAGTTCTGACCAGAAAGAGCATTGCTTAACTCTACTGATCGTACGTGGACGCTTGTAGAAGCTACACCGCCCGGGTATTGTGTATTGTGTATTGAGTACACAATGCTCTAATGAAAGTATTCGACGGCAGCTCGAGCTGGCCGCTATTCGGTTTCATTAGTCATTATCAGGAAAGATTGCGGTAACGTCGGGGGTGTCAAACTGTGATTTATAAAACCTATTAGACTGGCCTTACGGGGAGAAGCTCAAAATTGGTATCCTTGAAGTTTACACTCGGATAACACACACGGTTAAAAATAATATCAGATTTAATGTTAACTACAAGATGTAAATATCCTCTAGCTACAAGGAGGGGAAGGTAGTTATCCAAAAAAGACAGTAGCTGTAACATAATGCAGAAATAGCAATCCCGATATGAATGCAACTAGTCTGCAGTTGGAAATAACAAATTTCAGACAACTTCAAATCCCTAAAGGTATACCTGGCACGAAAGAAAAGACCTGGGGGTCGAATGATCGTACGGCAAGGTCGACTTGTTGACGGAAGGGCAGGGATTTTGCACTGCAGAAATGTCAGAATTTTAACCCTGGCACAAACTGAGCCACACAGATGGTCGCCTGCACTGCAGCAATGCGGGAATATTGACGTTGGAACGTGACCCACGAGGATGATCACCCAGCGGAGCCGAAAATATAAACAAAATTGCGTATTCAAGTGTTGTACATATGCGAAAGTACGAGCACGGTAGATTGTTGGGGTCCGGTAGCACTTAATTTTGGATAACAAAACGTTCCAACATGTTTAGGCAGTTTGGAGTTTAATATCAATCACGGCAGAATTTATGAACTTTATTAAGTTCGCACCACTTACAATATGTCAAGTGGATTGGAGGTCACTAATCACGGCAACAAAAACAACGAACACAACGTGCTCTCGATGAAAGTCAGGCTTAGAGCGCCCGCTCCCCTAAGCAGCCTTTCAGCTCTAGGTGGTATTCGGGACTGAGGGTGGGAGCCGACTGTGTCACTCATTAACAAGCCGCGACGACAATCAGAATTAAAATATCGTTCTTGCCATCGAACAGGCCACACGAATTACTCGTCAAAAATGTAAAGCCACAACAATATGCTGCTGTATATTGCGTTTTCTGTTAAATACGAGTATATCATCTTAATGGTGCTGATGTTATTTTAAAATTGTTTGTTAGCTCTTCCTCTATTATGAATTATCTTGTTGAAGCACCTGGAGCAGTGCAAGGCATGCATGTGCAGTGCAGTGACCTGTAATACATATTTTATATGGGTTAAATTGTTGTCCCAAATATTTAGTAGAGGGTACATGGCCTATCTGAAAATCGTTAAGAAAAATTTCTAGTTTTTGGTTAGTTTTGCGGAATCTACAGAAATATACATAAGAAGACTTTGTAGGTGAAAATTGGAAGCATTTGGATTCAGAGTCATAGAATACCTGATTACTTACTGGCTGTTTTTTTTTCTTTCTTGGATATACTTTTATTTGAAACCTAAATTGCGAAGTCTTCAACATGTAGACATTCATTAAGGTGCAGATATAGCCATAAAGCTACGTCCATTTTTGAATATAGATGACACCGATAGAGTATCACCAATAAATACTCTGAAACGCCAATCAGAAGAGAGTATGGTATGGGACCAACTATCGTTAACACACCACTCGCAACAAATCTACCTTAAATCGCGTTTTCAAGTTGCACAAGAAAATCTGTGATAGAATTTTTTCTTCTAAAACTTGCTCGATAAGCACTTAGTAAGTTGTTGGTTTCTATCTTATGTTTACCATACTCTCTACTTAAGCAGCAGGTAAAGCTGAAGGGTCTATAGTTATCTCTGCATGTTCTGATAATGAAAGTCTTAATAGCTTCCTTCCATTGTTTAGTATTGCCATGTCCAAGAATTGGTCTCTGGAGTTACCGGAGAACACACAACTAGCACAGACGACAAGAAACGAAGCCAATGGATTTTCCGATACGAGTATTTAGCGATGATAATGATCTTCTCGTTGATTTTTAGTTTTTGGTTTACTTTCCCGCTTATGGGTGTTTGTTCAAGGTATTGTAAATATCAACTTTGCCTGTCATTCCCAGCATTTATTTGTTATTCATCGTCCTTTTGGTTCGTAATGTCTTTTCGCTAAACGTTGGTATCTTACTTGCTCTTTGGGATGTGCAAAGACAACTATCTCATCTACAAATGTGAAAGGGTGTAGTGGATTCCTTTAGATATTATTACCATATCCGTTTTTCTAGAACTTTCTTTAACTTTACTTGATATTTGCGTTTTTAGAAATGGATTTAAACTGGTTTCTGACGCCTACAACAGAAGGCAATTTATAAAAGCAGTGGTGGAAATTTAATGTGATAAAGCTGCAGTATGCTATTTGAATATTTAAATTTGAAGAGCTTGCATGTTAGTTTCACATTCATATTCTGTTTTGGCATGCGTTGCGGGATATGAAAAACTAATAGTTGATTCTGTTGATGTTCCTTGAAGTACCATGCTAAAGGCGTTGTGTAAGGGCAGAGCAACATTTGAACAGCTTTGATACCTCTTGTACAGATGTTGGTCTGAATCACTTTCGAATATTCGAAAAATTATAATTGAATACGTCGGTAGCAGAATTAGAGATGGCGTCTATATATACATAGAAATACATGTATTATTTGGATAAGATAGCTAGGCCTTCGACTTTTAGATGCGCAGCAGCGCAGATGTTGACGTCATACAATTGGAGAGTTGACTTTTATTAAAGCTGTCGAGAAGAAATATTTATCGTTGTCACGTTGTCACACAAACCAGTTTTGTGCCTCGCTCTTTCTATGGTGTGTGCATTAAGCGGGCCTAGCTACATTAGGCGAATTGTAGCACTTGAAAATCTGAAGCGACTACACCACCGAGGTTTTTTAAGATCAATTAATTAACACAGCAATTACAACAGTTGTAAAAGCTGGATCAAAATCTAATTTTAGACTAGGTACTTGCTTGCTGAGCAGTTACACTATATTAATTTAAAAAGAGGTGGATTAAATCCCACTGTAGGAGTATCATAATGATCCCTTTCAATTACTGAAGAAGCATTAAGTTGTCGCTCGATTCCCCTTTGTTATAAATCATAAAATGTTAGTCTAGGTTTTATTTTCGAATTTACGAGTGCTTTTTTGGCGCGCTAAAACATACTGTTGGTGACAGGTAAAGGCATAAAAACACCTACGAGGTTAATGCTCTGTCTACAGGAAAGATCAAATCGTAGGAAGACGTGGTAGGCGTTGGGGTCCTTTTGCAAACGACAGAATTATTGAAAATGTATTATTGACACAAAAATTAAATTGGTGCAAAATCGTTAATCTGGGTAGTGCCAATTCATTTCGGGATTATTAAATAGGAGAAGGTTCAAAAGCAGATTGATGATTAAAATCCTAATGAAATGAAAGGTAAATGATTAATTAATACAATGAAATGAATTGATATTGTGATCCTTGATACAAGCAATTAAAATGTGTTGTACATATTGAACATTTTCTATATAAACTTTTTGGGAATAGTTTAATAGTATCCATATATTTAAAACCTGAAGCGTTTCCTTTCGACGCCTATTTTGAGACTTCCACCAGGCGGTTTTGATAATTTATTTTTTAAATGAAAGCTGTTACCGCTTAGATTCGCACAAATTGCAATTAAATAAATAATTCTTCGAGAAAAACCAACATATTGCAGCGAGCAAATGCTTGTTCCTTAATACGGCCGAATGCTTTTGTCAGATCGACGAAGCGTAGGAGACTTGTTGATCATATTCTACTGATTTTTCGATAATCCGTCTTATTACGAAAATTGCTTCCGTTACACTTCTGTTCGTTCGGAAACTATGTTATTCTACTGTTATTTCTATTTCTTGTTCCAACCAGTCCCCCACCCAATGGTGAAGAGTGTGGTTCCTCTATTCTATAGTTATCTAATCCTTTACGGTCACCCCTTTTTATGGATGGGTTTTGTAATGCTGCTTTTTCATCGGGGTATCAGCTTTTCATCTTCCATGATTTTATTAGAGAGTTTTTTTATTGAATACGGTTCTCCGTTTTGTCTGTTCTTCTAATGCTATTTTGACCTTATTGTTGTTTGAAGTAGTGGCTAAGTTAGTTGTAAGGTTCGGGGTCTGTGTTTAGTCGAATTAATTCTTGAAGTATTTGTTCAATATTCTTTTCTGATACGATTGATCTTAATATACTAGTTTATCGTTTTCCTTTGTTTCGGTAAAATTCGTCATATTCGCTCTTGGGTACCTACCCTTTAAGTCGAATTCCATATAATATACTATTTTAATGGTCGTCAAAATTTAGTACGTAACTGCACATTTACACGTTTAAAATGTAATTATTGAAAGCTGTCATGAGCGAACGAAAAAAAGTAGAACAAGAAGATACGTGTCTACAAGTGTGTTTGCATACGCAAGGGTAAAGAGATGAGAACCACAAAAATACTGGTCGTATAAATAAGAGAGCGGGAAGGATTTAAACGCACAATATGTATGTTTCTAGTAAGAGCTGCATAGAAATACTTAACAAATTTCCATAATATGTGACAAATAGATCGTTGATGATATTAGATACACGTAATACAATGTTTGGAACTTGGTGTCATAAGGGCTCTGTTATTGATCAATCATAATATCTAAAACGATTCAGGCTTGACAGCATTGAGTACCAGTGTTACAGGCAGCACTCTATAAAGTAAGGCAGAATTGCGTTACTGGCATGTTTCCATGGTTTTTAATTTCTCTCTCTGTAGAAAATATTACAAAAAATATATAAAGAGGTTTACACGGAACTTTCATCGCGATAGTGACAACAATTTGCAAATAAAAAAATGTAGTCGCTGCGATTTAGCGCTCCTAGCCGAATTAATATTTTTAACGTAATTTCTAGTCCTCAGTTCGGCGTTAAAATTACTGCGCCACGACCGTGCTCGAATTATACGCGTTTCTGCTGCGTTATAAAAACGCCATATTATTTTGTCCTATTTGTTTACCCTGTATTTGTTAGGTTTAATTTACGTAGGATAAAGCCTGAGCAAATTATTACTTTTATCTACTTCTCAGTTAAAGCAAAAACACATATTTATATTTTTTAAGTTGATCGAAATTTTTTTTGGTTTCATGCCATATAATCTGCATACAAAATATCGTCTTCTTGCAACAAATAGTTTTTGAGTTATAACGGCAACAGGCAGACAGACAGGCAGACAGCCAAACAGACAGACAGTCAGGTACAGACAGACAGACGGAATTGAGAAAACCGATTTTTTGTCATCTAGGGACCCTGAAATCTCGGAAGGTGATTCTTTGGCGATTACAATACCCCCTTCGTTTTTTAGAGAGGCAAGTAATAATATACTAATATTACAATTTTTCATTTTTCCAGCACGTACAGGTCCGCGTTCTGATAGTGACCATCAGTTTTGCATTAAATATAGCTGTTTGTAACCGTTAGAAATTTTAGATCTTTATTTGATCCTTCATTTTACTGCAATTAAGTTTGTATTTCTATGTATTCGAATTTTCCTGTAAATTATTTTACTTTAAGCAAAAAGCAGGTTTGAAAATATAGATAAAAACGGAATTATTTCCACAAAAAGGTAACTGTAATAAATGAAACAAACATTTTAGGATCTTAGTATGGCCCATAGTAGTATTTGGGTTGCTGCACGCTTTGTCTAATTTAACCGAATCTGTATCTATTATCGTTTACTGGATCGCACGTCGAACGCAACGATCTGGACGTGCTGTATATTGACTTGGAATTTGCACAAAATCAACTGAAAATGCTCTGCAAACGAACTAGAATTCATAAATCATAGTCCTCATATTATATGTTATTTTTTTTAATTGTCCTCTATTTTGTGCATGTTCTTTATGAGATGTTGGTTCTTTAGACATTCCTATTCTACTTTACCGCCCTCTATTTAAATCCGATCAAAATTTAAAAAAGCGCAGAAAAACAAATTTCGGACGAACATGATCATTAAATTCAGATTATGACTCCATTTTACAGAATTCTTGAATATAAAAAATATCAAATCCTTGGAAACGTTAATTACATTCTATATGAATACAATTAAAGCAATTAGTACCTGTTTTAATTATATTTGGAGAAATGCTCATATCTATACACAATTATTAGGGAAACTCAGATATTCAATTTTATTATCGTTGCTTTTGTATTCCATTAGGAAACTAAGCTATTAGTGGGATTATCCAAAATATACATTTAATTTGGTGTGGTTAATTTAAAATAGAAAAATATTGGGTTACACGATTTTTAGGATATGATATGGATCAGTGCATATTGAGTACATATTTTTAAAGTTTATATATGTTCATCTCCTATGAGTTTATTATTAAAAAACATAATAGCTATTCACTTTTGTGGTCGTAATAGTAGATAATATACTCGTAGTAAAAGAAAG
This sequence comes from Agriotes lineatus, assembly GCA_940337035.1. Taxonomy (NCBI): domain Eukaryota; kingdom Metazoa; phylum Arthropoda; class Insecta; order Coleoptera; family Elateridae; genus Agriotes; species Agriotes lineatus. Next base: position 64,317,906 of record OW679199.1, on the reverse strand, counting down.
TACAGGGAAATCAAAAATAAAAGTGATCGCGGGAGCCATTGAAAACAATCAAATTTACCTAATCTGTAGCATGCTTTTTGTTGAAATGGAACTGTCACATTTTTTTGAAGTTTAAAATTCACTTTCGACGTTTTATCACCTGTCAATTTAATGTATAAATTTGGTTTAAATTACATAGTTTTGCATATTTGTGTAGGTGATGATTAGACTGTTAGTCACATAAACTAATAATTCAGTTAATTGTAGTTCAAATGTATTTAGTTTTATAAAGGGCAGTGTAGACAGGATTTTTTGTGACCTCTCTTGGCCAAGATAATTTTTGACATCCCGGTATAATTAGGACTAAAACAAGATGTTGATACGTTTTTGTATGCAAGTATACCTAGTTTGTATATATACAAAAACGAACCATTACCTACTAATTAGTATTTTTGAGTACGTCATGTTTTTCATTTCCTAAACAATTAGATTGATTTTCTTGAGAAATATTGAGATATTATTGTATGCGACATGTCGCACTTTTTGTACGAGGTTGACTACAATAGTTTTTCGACGACCTTTAATTTACTGTTCTTAAAATGTATAAATATCGATTTAAGAGAGGTTTAAATTTCTGAGTTATAATTTTTGTCATCATAAATCAATTTGTTTGTTTATGACTTCTTTAACAATTAAAAATTGTGTATTAGTTACCTACAATTCCTATACAGGGTGTTCCAGATATAACAATAGGATGCCAAGTAGCGATGTAGCTTGATTAATTCCAAGTGAAAAATTCTAATAATTTTCTTTTATTTGATGCTTAGTTTTCTCGTACCAGACATTGGAACATCAGTAGTAATTTGTCATTGAATACATTTTTTAGACATTAAAACAATTAAAAAAATTTAAAAGTGCAGATTTCCTTTACAAAATTTAATGTAAACAAGCATTTTATACTGACAGCGAAAATATAAACAGTGACAGCCCAAGTTTATGTGATTTCCATAATTTTATTCATTTATTTCGTCATTTTTGTGAATCAATGTTGAAGCAAGCAGCAGTGCTTACCTTTTTGAGTTATTTTACTGGTTAAATAGTCCTTATCTTATTATTATTCGATATAGCCGATCTAAGTGTTGTTAAATTTAATTTTTTTCTTCTAATCCGTATATGTAAAATTAGCACAACGCGTTTTTTGCTACAATTTTTTACCCAATATTTATCAGGCTATATGTTTACCTGGCGTTTTATTGCCATATCTGAGACACAGTATATTCGTGTTGTGCTTGCCTGCGTATGACACGTTTTCAACGTCACTGATCGGGCGACTTCGTCCGCAATTGATAATGCTTTCTCATTTCGTCACCGTACCTTTATAATACAACAATAAGCATAGTCGTTATGTAGCACTTTATTGGTCGAACGGATAAGGCGAATACAAATCAGATTCCTTCTGAGAGCGTAGTATCGAATCTTATAATATTAATCGAAATTTTAAGTTAAATTACCTGAATAAAAAATTAAAAAGTCACCCTTAATAAATAATCAATTTTTTATGTTTGCGAATTAATGTAGTTTACGTTACTATTTCAATGTTTCGTTTGACTTATTTATTTACAATTTAATTTGAAAAATCTATAAAATGGTTTAATTAGAATGAGGATGTGCTAAAATGCTTCTCTTTCGTAACACTTCGATATGTGTCTGACTACAAATCAGGTACCATCTGATAGAGTAGGTTCGAATCTTACTGACTGCGATATTTTTTCTCATTGTAAATTAATGTCATTCACATTACTACACTTTTCGTTTGACTGTTTCAGTTTCTTTAGAAACATTAGAATATATTTCCTATTTTGTACATAATTATTGGTCAACCGTTATTTAATCTCGCAAAGGTTGTTTTTTTTTCGGGGAGCTTTTTGATTAAAGGCGTTCAATTTTTAAAAACTTTTTCATCTACAATTCTGTTTAAAAATGTAAAAATAATTTAAAAAACATATTAAATTCTAATTAACAATTGATTTTTCTTTAAATTACGTATAAACTATTAAATCTTATATTAAAGCCTGGCAAGTTTTTCAATACATTTTTAATTCTATAAAATTGACGTTGTTATCATCAAAATAATTAGCTATAGAATAAGTTTGTAAGTTTCGAGTTTCTTTGAACAACTGAAGTTTGTTGTAAAGTGATTTTTTTTTGTTGAAACAAAGAAACTAAGGATTCTGAATTTGTCTTCTGGTTTATTGATATATCCTTGAATATATGCTTCAATTATTATTCCAAGCCGTAATACATATCTTCATCTTGAATATATTACAGTTGTCTATGATTTTCTAGCGAATTATTATTTAAGCTCTTCAAAAGATGCACTTATTATTTAATTATTTTATAATTTTACATTTCAGATGTATGACAAAGTAAGTTGCATTTTTTTGAAGAGAATAAATTGCATGAGTGATACAATTGTTTTGTTGTTTTTCTCCATTTCCTTTTTTATAGAAGCGAGAAGAATTACTTAATTCTTGATGGATCAATACTACTAACGGGTGTTCATAAACAGTCGTCATCCCAGTAGGTGTTTACTTCAAAAACGTATGTCTATTATAATTGAGAAAAACTGCGCTATGACAGTACTCAATGACGTTTCATTGTGTTGCACGAATTAATCAAAGATATAACATTTTGTTTTTTAAAGCAACTGGGATGACGACTGTTTATGAACACCCGTTATTTATCAATTGATTGGGATGATGGTTTTCGAGTGGGCTAATATCCTCGCGAGCAAATGATCGACTCTCAGGCGGCCGGTTTGGGTTCGATTCCTGGCGACTTATAGAAAAATTTTAAAAATCGTACGCTCTCCGGCTACCACGCTAACACCTGTGGTAGTAGTTAACCCCTGAGAAGGGTACTCTTCCTTAATTTCGACGAGCAAGGCTAGCCACCTACACAACTTACGAGTAAAGAGGGCTCATAGAACCATATTGTGGTTAAGAACAGGCCACTGGCCAAACATAAGAGGAAGAAAAAATGGATTTTTGTCGATAATCGATTATTTCTATAAATACAGATTTTCTTGTATAATGCTATGGGAGCCTACAATTTTAATATTTTAAGAGATAATATTACTGATTATCAAAGTGCGTTTAGGCTCTAAATTAATAAAAGTGGCATTTCTATTTTTCAAAATTTTTGTATTAGACTTAACTGTCAAAAATTGGTACACAATTCTACATTGGTTTAAATTCTCGTGTTATTCGATAAAAAGATTTTAATTTAAAGCATTGTAAGCTTGACTAATGTCACACGTTATTTATCACATAATATAAAGATGCTAATCGTATAAAAAAGTATAGCTTTCGGACCTCTGTGAACGATTTAGACATCGAAGATTTGGTATTATTGTTTGTGATACCTGTTAAATTAATCTGTAAAATAAACATTGCATTTAACAAACTATGTTAATGTCAAATGCTAATGGTTATTCCCGTTTATTTTCTAATGTGGTATATGAAATACTACTTTCTATTAACTGCTAAAAATCGATTATTTATTTGTCGCCTTAAAACACTTGTTTTACAATCCAATTTTAATGACCAAATTTATCCATTAACTTTTCTAAGCCTTACAGTGCTACCTATATAAACTTGTAACACTGTAGCCGAACCATCAGTTAGCTCGTGCAGTTCTCTGTAAAACAACCAACATGAACTCTTTGGTAAGTACCTACCACTTGTACAAAAACTTCATAATTACTAAGTATAAATCTGAATTCTTAACAAAATCAATGGTTATTTCTAGGCTGTCTTCGCCCTCTTCATCGCCGCCGCCGTGGCCAAGCCCACCGGTGACCAAGTGGTATCTGTGAGCCAAGACACCCTTGGAAATTACAACCTCAAATACGTCATCGACGGCATCTCGAGGGTTGAACATCGCGACGTCCACGGAAACGTAGGCGGCGGCTACTCCTACTTGGACCCCCACGGTGTCCTCAGGTCGATTGAATTCACCGCCGGCCCCCACGGCTTCAACGCCGTCGGCGCCGACATCCCTCAGCCCGTCCTGGACACCCCCGAGGTCGCCATCGCTAAGGCCGAGCATCTGTCAGTCCTTCGCACTGCACAACTGTCAGCCCCCATCGTCGTTCCCGCTGAACACGGAGTTCTGGCCCCACAAATCCTCGAAATCCCCGCCGTCCCTGCCCTGAAGTCCTTGGAAGCCGTGCCTCTGGCTGTACCCGATGTCGAATCTCACTCCCAATTCTTGATCCACTAATAATTCGGTTTTTTGAGTTATTTTAGTGGTCGATTCGACAAGTATTTAAATGTTTGAGTGCAATAGTTTGTACTTAGTTTGTTTAATGTTTTTCTACACAATGTTACTTATTGAGAATAATTGTTAATAAATCCTATTAATTTGAAATTGCTTTTGTATGGGGGTATTTAGTATGATCTCAGCGCTTGAGAATGTGTAGTACTTCATCTTTCATGGTTATTAATGTCTCAGGATTCGTCAAATGAGATAGGTTATGAAAAAAACGTCGTATCTGTTTGCATTATCTTATCTAAATCATTAAGCGAGTGTTTATAAATCATGAGAAAGCATTGCTATGTACCTGAAAGCCTACGGCGAACCAAATTTGCACAGCAATTTAGAGCTCTTGTAACAATTCATATTTATAATTTTCACAATTTACCTCCCAACAAAATTTTGAGCATGTATCAAGGCAATTCCAGAGGCGTCGACCTGCCTAACAACCAGAGCCGTAACTTGGAAGTCAGGTCGATTCAGGGTGTTTGAAAAACAGGCATGTGGAGAGGAGGGTCTGCTGGAAATTTTTTGGAAAAATATGCTGAACTTTAATCTTATAACATACTTTTTTCCTTAAAGTGTGCTATGGTTTAGTGATTTTAGTGTATTATTTCGGTTTAAGTTTTAGAATATTATCCATTATCTTTATTTTCTTAGTCGTGCAAACATAACTAAGGAAGTATATAAGAATACTCAAGAATTTACCAAATATAAAATTTCCTCTAACAGTTTCACATTATATTAAATTGTTTACACTATTTGTGAAAAGACGCAATTACGCCCAAAATGTGAGGCTTGGACTTCAAAACCCCCATTAGGCGAAATATACTACACTGTTTATTTATATGCTTATATACATAACGCTTGCAAAATTAGTATTTTATACATAAATAATGTATTCGTATTTGAACGCCACTATTAAGTCACAATCGACTTTTGAATATCCCGTGCGAGACAACCGAATAATAACTTTAAAGGCTCAGCGATGTGCGAGTCCGCGTGCAGCTAGCTACGGCGCACACCTAACTGATTTCCCCCCAAAGATGATTCAGAAGATAGAAGACACGAAGGGTATAAGACAAAGCTGCCCGGCTAGTCGACTTCACTTGAGTCCAGCGACTAGTCCAGCCCAGTTTCATCTGCATGCTCCAACATCCCTAGCCATACCCTGGGCTTTTGTGAAGCCGTCTGCAGCCGCAGATGAGATTCCAGTCAACCACTAAACCATCGCTTGACTTTGACAAGCGAGTTTTTGCCAGGGCCGTCACCCGAAGCAGCGAAACAGGCTTGACGCACTGATCTGGACTTCTCCGTATACTGCCGTCGGTCTAGAGGATTCCTCACCCTGTCTTGCATCCCGACGGCGCAGGGCCTTAATGCTACGCCGCTGTGACACTTTTAGGCCTCCAAAGGAGCCTCCACGAATACGCAGATTGCTGTTTGATAAGCGCATTCTAAGCATAGGCGAGGTCTTACAGCCCTATCAAACGAAGTCACCATTTTAGAGCCGAGCCCGAGGTCTGCCAAAATTTTCGAGCTCGCTCGGGCGTTTCGGAGGTCAAATTTGGCCTAGTACGTTGCTCGCGGCCCCGTCCAAGTTCGCTCCAGAGATACTCTAGCACTTGCACTTTACCATCTACACATAGGGAGAAATCCATGAGGTTTACTTGCTCCTAATTAGCTGCACGTGGTCGCCCCTGTATGTAAACAAACCGACCTGCGTCACGCCTTCACCTTTTGATTACAGAAGTTGCCGCTACGAAGTGCAGAGCCGCCTTGCAGCCTTCTCCATTAGCCCACCAACTGCCCTAGAGTGCTGTATTGGTTGTCGATCCTCGAAGGCACTCGACGTGTATCCAGACGTGTATCCAATAACTCGAACACTTTATTTATTGTTTACATTGTAAATACGTTCTATATTTACATTTAGTTTATACAGCATTACAAGCATCATGACGAACAATATACATAATCTTTCTAGAATGTTTTGAATTTATTGATTCGACGCAACTAACGAATCTGACTTACCAATTGAGGTATTATACGAGAAAAAAACATAATTTAAATTGCCAGCCAGTAGCAATGATACATGATACAGAAGACAAAGCATTGTTTGATACGAATAAGTACCTGATTCAACTGCTTCTTTTTTCATTTTTATTTAATCCCCTTACAAAAAACCGAAAGTGCGTCAGCTCTTTTTCGGTATCGATTGAGCGAAGTTCGTCCACGACCGGCCGTCGTGTCACCGTTTTCTTCACGAGGCAGAAATAAGCAAGCATGATAGGTGCGCGTTCGTAGGCGAGCGGTTAAAGCGTCTGACTAGCAATCAGATTCCGCAGGATGGAATACTTACTGCGATGTTTATTTTTTAAATACTGTTTCAGTATTATTAGCAACATTAAGATATTTTTACCTATTTTGTATAAAATAAACACTCTTGCGGGTTCTATATTAAAGACGATACAGCATTTTCTCCTGTAATTGATGACACGGATAAAGGTAGGGTGAACATGAATATCAAGAAGTTTGAATGATTGGTTGATTTAAGCTTTATGTTTTAAAGTAGTTGACTTCATCTTTTTTCGTTTAAAATCGTATAAAATTTATTTAATACGAGATTAATAAAATGTTCTTGCATTTTTTAATTTAAAACTCAAAGCTTGATCAAGGATTTATTAAGAAGAATTTTGCAATAGTCTATAAAATGTCATTGACAAAGATTATGTATAATTTTCTGGTGTTATAATACACATGACTTCAAAATTTTGAAGGCACCTTTGATGAACATTTTTGCTCTTATTATACTTTGCTTCCACATATTATGTGAAAATACAGACGGCGCTGAATTAATTTCATTACTACTTAATATCAGAAAATGGTTGCATGTCTGTAACTATTTATTTTTTTCAACTATCAGCCATTATCACTATATACAGAAGCAAAACTTGGTTCATCAATAGACTTGTACTCAAATAACGAGTGCTGGTGTTTAAATGCCAATACTTTAGAGTATAACTAGCAGACTTTAACAATATCCTCTTTATTAAACAAATTATTAAGATTAATAGCTATTTGTGCAGCAAGTGCTAAAAGTGGATGTTTATGCACGAGTTTGCACACAATATTTTTTCTAGGGCCTTACATTTACTGTTATTAATCCATAAATGTCGATTTAACAAAGTTTTGCACTGATGACAGTTATAAATTATGTCATAGTAAAGAGATGGCTGTGACAACGCAGGTGACTGTTTCTGCAGTTGGTAGCTGTCAAAGTTAGTTATAAAAGGTAATTATAATAGTACACATTTTACTTTATGCATTGCATGATGCTTTAATTATTGAAAATCACTTTACCTCTAACAAGTAACTGGAATAACACCTGCTGTTTACTTTTAGCACATGCGCTAAAAGCTGATTTCACTTTTAACACGCTGATTTATAAAACGTCATTTTTAGTGAAACAAGCTAGTGCTAAAAGGTCTACTTTTAGTAGTGGTCGTAGAAAAAAGTTTTAACGATGTAGTTGTCAGAAATAACTCCCCGCAGCTAAGAGCTAAAGTTCTTAAAAGTAATACTCTGTTAGACGATACTACAACAATTAGGTGGAGGTTATGTGGACAGCTATGAGCACAAAAATAAGTAAAATAAGTGCATGCATATCGTCCAATTCCGTTTATTTACCTGTACTTTGTTAAATTGTAATTTGAATAAAGTAGTATTGGTACAAAACAATTTCAGCAAATTGCTCTATTTTCTGTTAATGTGTGGATTTGTAGTCAGAAGGTATTGGAAATAAATGTTGCATTTATTAAAATTAAATGGATCTATTCACTGAAACGCTCTGCTTATAAATTCTGCACAATTTAAATAAAAATAATCTGTTTTAGAACACATTTACCTGAAATGGATTTGTAATCATCATTTACTTAATTACACTTTCCACAAACATAATAACATGCATTAAATAAACCATTCACTAGAATGTAGACCATACTTTGTTGAAAATTCGGAAGGTATGTCGACCTTTCGAATTCGATTATTTTTCTTTTCTTCCATGCCTCTTTGCTTCATAATAATGGATACAAGGTTGCATATTTACACTTTTCACCAGTGACAAGGAATTTAGTAAAGTTACAGGTTGAACCGTTGTTTTCGGAATATTAATTTTGAGTTTAGTTTTTGTTACTAATTGTTGAAGTTCTCTGTCATGTTTGCATACGTTTACATACTGCAAATCATCTAATTTTATCTCGTACGTCTATCTCAAACATAATTCGAATTATTTTTTGGGATTGCACGAATTTTGACCTTCGTGATAAAATAAAAAAAAAGTATTTGCTTTCATTGCTGTTCCGTTGTTACCATTTCCAGTAATCCCAAGTAAACGAAAACGTTTTCGTTATCTCTTTATTAAAAAGCTGTATAGCCTCCATGTATAAGATTATCATTTAACAGTTTTCTTCTATAGCATCTAATTTATGTGTTTTTTTTCAACTATTGTTGCATTGCATCTACATTTTCTATATTGAAACAAATATAAATTCAGACATTCAAAACTTACTTTGAACTTGGTCTGAGAAGTAATTCAATTTTCTTTTAAAATATCAGTGTGTAACTCATAAAGTTGTTTTTGGACCGGCATATTTGTTGGAAATATGACGTAGTTTGGTATTTTTGATGAACTATTCAAAAAGCCTAGGAGCTTCTCATTTAGCGTTTTGTATTGATTAGCATCTATCTTGTTCTGTTGATATGTTGTTACTGCAGGCCGCCATCTTGTTATCTGTACCTAAACCAAGTGAACATTTTCAAATTTATTCTTCTTAAGTAGATTTTTTGCCGAAATAGAATATTAATAGTTACATGGATTTCAAAAGATAATTGACCTTTATCTACGATTTAGTTGGGCAAGTGTATGCTCAGTTGCTGTCCAGAAATTTTAAAAAGAGCTGTTGCATCAATTTCGCCACATCAATTGTTACTTTCAATATTTGTAAAAATCATCTGTGTCTAAAATGAAGGAAAAACTGTTACGATAGACTTGCCAATTATCTCGATGTTTCTATTTTTAATCGAGTACCGAACCCTTATTAGATCACTAAATACATATCGACTTTCATAAACGATAATTTATTTATCGCTTGCCCTAAGGATAAAGTAACATTTATTCCGCGCAATTTCAAAAAAATGAGAGAACGAAGCCTTACTACTTCCCTGTTTTTTCATAGTTTCCACCAAATTTTAAGCCAATTTACAGCAATTTTTCACCAACTTAGCAGCACAGGTTTATTAAGTTTGCAGCTCATTTTCAGCGAGTTTGCAGCAATTTATCAGTAAAAGTGCAGCAAATTAGCAAAAATTTAGGGTAAAATGTAAAAATTAAAGAAAACGCCCAGAACAGAATGCTAGAAAGGGATCGTAGGTTTAAAGAGAAGCGTAATAGACCTATATAATTGTCATAAGCAGTAACAAACCAATAGTTAAGGACTCAGGCTCAACATCTCACAGCAATACGACACGAAGTAATCGAGGTGCCACGTAAGATAGACAGTAAAGAAAACGTGGAACATCATTAATACATTGAAAGTTAGTTAACAGACATGCCTATTACGTAAACATTTCGAAGAGAACAATTACATTTATAGTACACGAAAAGCAAAAGCAAAAAGATCTGACTAGATAAAGGCACAAGGAATCGCTATAGCGAAGTGTAAAAATCCTTATTAAAATAACCTCTACCAGGCGCTCCAAACAGTCTATTATTTGTTTAAATAGTGCAAAAAATGCATGGTTTTGGACAAATACGGTATAAGAATTGTTGAGACAAACAAGAAACACATTTTTTGTGCATTTCTTATCGTCTTATAAACGAGTACATTGGCGTAATGTTGTTTATCGTTTACAAAAGTGTCGAACAAGGATTTAAAATCTACCATCATCATTCGTCATGATAGATTCCTTAAGCAATGTATTTCATTTGCAGCAGGAAGCGTGAGATGCGATGCCAGGTGCACGTAAGGTTGGAATAAATGACAAATCAACACTTTTTGAAGAACCGAATTTTTGAATTTTGGAACAACCTGCCAAGTGATTTTGTAGAAGCTCCAACGGTTAGCGTATTTAAAAACAGACTGGATGATATATTATAAGAATTTTTATTTTTATTCTTTTTTGGGTTTTTTAGTAGGTACAAATGCACACTGTCAGCAAATGTTTCTTATGATAGTTATTATGTAATAAGAGTTCATAGAATTTGTCCTCAGCTCTTCTCATATTCTTAATAATAATAATAATATAAATCTGAGCTGAACAGCTGCGACACGTACTTGAAAATTCAGGGCTTACGATTACAGGTACACTTTTGTCAGAGGCAAATCTGCAACCCAACAGGCGAGCATATGTCAACGTGAAGCCACTTCAAACATTCACTGATTTTTGACAGGTAGCACAACGATTTTTAAGATCACTAGTAGAAATATCAGAAAAGAATAGCAAAATCAAACGTGGAAGGAACAGGGAAAGAAAGGAAAAAGAAAAAGAAAGGCCCAAAAATTGAGCATTAGACCACGGTATTTTACTTCCAAAGGAATAGCAAATCCTAAAGTAGTCAAATGGCTGCACCAATTAATCAAACTAATACGACCAAACCTGACCCAGATTATCAGCAATTTTTCGGAATGAAATTCGTTTGCTAAGTAGACCAAATACGTTTTGTAATTTCGGTAGTAAAAGACTGTAAAATTTGCAAAACGAAAATGGAAGTTTTTGAAAGAAAGGAATGCCACTTGTGAAATCAAAAGTTACTAAAAACTACTTACGCAACCATAGTAACAGCGGTCGAACATAATAAGTGACATTTTCGGATAGTAACAGTATTGTTGGTAAATTTACAATAAAATTGCAGGAAGTTTATAGCAAATTGTCAAGTTATCACTAAACTTGCTGTTAATATTTAACAAATTTATTGCCTAGTTTAAATTTTCTTGTAGGAATATTTTAGGAAATTTTCAGCATTCTGAAAGCAAAATTATAATATATTGCTATGAGCAAATATTAAGCCTTTATGATTATTACAGCAATTAAAATTATTTCACGCATATTAAATAATATTTTATAGATATTTAAAAAATGTGTTTGTTTAATTTTTGCAAATAGTATAAAATAACTTTTGTAATTCATAACAATTTGTAGAACTGTATTAAAAATAATGTTAGCCTTAATTTAAACAAACAAAAATCAGAGTAGTCTTGGAAACAATGTTAAACAATGAAGTATCGAAAACAAACAATTGGGGGTAGAAACCAAACTGAAAAGCGTTATTATTTTGGCTTTCCCAATAAATAGTTGTAAAATTGTAAATAAATATCCTTTTCCCAATTAAGTGAGTTTAAAAACTTATTGTATGCCCTGTGGGTATGCTGTAGTGGAGTGAAATCATTCGTAGCATCTCTGCAGAAGTCCGAAAAAGTGTTTTTTTGGTGCATCGAGTGTTAGTTAGTATTTCTATGGCTGTTTTGGAGGTATGTATGTATTATCGGTAACCTCATTTTACCTTGCGGTGTAGAGGTTGGTGCTTTATGCGCTTACGTCTGGCGGTACAATTCTCAATTTGCCCCGGATTCGGGATACAGGTTGGACCGCGCTTGTTGTGCTTGAACAGCAACCATTGTTTACGGTGTGTGTCATGATAATGTGTTGACCTTGTTATTCTATCTCTTAGGTATGTGGTTCTGAGTAAAACTCAGTTAATTTAGTGCCCAACTGTGAATGGTCCCACCGAACCCGATTCCAATCGTCAAGGCTGCGGAAAAATTCCAGCCCCCGCAGGATTCGAACCGAGGGCTTGTTTAATGCAAGCCTAGCGGCTTCCTAACTGCGCCTCCAGGTTTTGTTTTGGAGGTGCGGGCAGAGTAATTAAAGCCCCTGGAAACTGGGGGTATGCAGTAACCTTCATAGAGAGCGGAACAGCCCTAAGTGTGAGCAACGGGGCAGTTGGAAGCAGTTTTTGGTATTGCAGAGGTCGAGATACATGAATCGCTTTGCATCGGCGTTCAACGGCTGGGATAGGTAGGCCAAAGGACAAAGAGGGGGACAAGTATCGTGGGACTAGCTAGGAGCTCGAATTGGGCTCTAATTTCATTCCAAATGCAACAAAAAGGTCAGAAAACTTTACCTAAAAGGCATTTCGTGGTGGCGTCGGTTTTTTAAACACTTCCGGAAATAGCGTCCTTTGAGTGGTTTTGTTTTGGGACGTGTATTTACTTACGGCAATTGTTATCACCTAGGCAACGCTTTAATTACGTAATCACGGATAATTGTCGAGAATACAGAACTTGTTTGTTTTGCCATTTGTGAAGTTGGAACGCCATTTGTTGTTAAATTATATAAAATAATACCACGTTAATTGATTTGATAGCAAATATATTTCTTATAATGATACAAATCCAAGTAATACTTGCAAGGATGTATAGACCCGATCCATATGAGATAAGAGCTCATTTTAAAATCATTGAACTTATTTATAATATCCTCAACAATTATACCATAACAATATTCTCAACAAGGCTTCAGCAAAATTCTACTTACATTAAATTGACAACCAGTTTTAAACAAGTTTCCAATAAATTTCCAGATAGCTTCAATGAATTTTCAAAGTATTTTCAAGACATTTTTTTAAATTGTTTAATAGATTCACGTTTTTTTATAATTACTGGTTCCAAGTGAACTGCATCTGTAAAATATATTTACTGAGTATTGCAAAATGCGACATACAAATGGACCAATATTGTAAATCTAAGGAGTTTACTCGAAAAAAAAAACTCACAGTCCTGAAATTCATCGATGTAAGTGTTTTCTGTACAATTATTTAATTTATAAGTAATTAGAAATCTTTGCTTTTTCTGTTATTTTTTTAATTACTTGTAAATCAAACAGTGTACAGTATATCTGAATAGAAATTTTGATTGCCACTCTGTATAAACACTGTCCGCATTGTAAGTACGTATGAGGTACGTATGAAGCACTCCCGAATTAAATAAAAACAGTAGCAAACAAATTGAACAAGTAGCCCTCCTTCTCAGGAGGAAACTTAGCAAACTTGCTGACGAGAGATCATAATCCAGAATATACACAAGGAAAGTACAAGTCCGGCAACTTAAACACTTATTTCGATAAAGTCTGAAAGTTGCTGAAGCTGCAACACAACTTGAAACTTTTTCCTGTGAGCTCCAAGCCCCCATTTTGTGCGACTGGCTTATTTATTAATAATTAATTAATTTTCGACTGTCAAGCGCGGCAAGTCGATTAGTTCGCAAACAGATCGACAGTTTTTAACATTGTCAGAGAAGCTGGCAGAAGATGCGGAATTAGGGCGCGGCGGGGAATGCGACATAATGGCGAACAGGGGCCGATCTGTTGCCCCGGGAACTTCCTGTAGCCTACATAATTATGATAGGTACTCGGAGGAAAAACGCTGCTTCTCCGCAGATTTTCCGCTCCTTCCTTCCGCATTTCCTGAATAACTGATAGCCGGATGACTGGGATGGCTTAAACAGGTTATTTTCTTAATGGTTAATCAGATACTGGAACAGCATGTATTAAAAAATAAGGTTTTTTTAATACCGTGTGGACAAAAATAACTGCGTTTTATTTTTAAATAAATTTTCTAATTAATTTTATTATCCTTTTTATACTTTTATTGAGTTTTTACGATATTAAGTATACAAATATATTATTAAGAACTAGCAACCAGCGAGACAAATATCTCATTTAATAACTTTTTTCTCTATCTCTTACGGTTTGGCTGCTGAAACAGCGTCCCGGACGGACCAGCGTCCCGGACGGACGGAAATCACGAAAACCGGAAGTGTCACGTGACTGAAATTCGGTTCCTGACCTGACATGACCATTCCAAACATATAACTTTCATAAATTTTTTCTTTATCTCTTACGGTTTAGCTGCTGAAACAGCGTCCCGGACAGACAAAACAGCGTCCCGGACAGACAAGTCTATTAGATAAAGGATGAATAAGTTGTTATCAACTTAGCAGCAGGTGGCCTACCGGCTAACACTTCCATACATTGTTATTATTGTGTCGGATCCAATCCCAGTGGATTTTGCATTTGCTTCTGGGTAGTTTGAAAGTCACCCTAAGCTGTTGGTCCCATGGGTTAGTACTTATATACATACTAACTACCCCAAACAGCTTTTAAGTGGTACTTTACTTTTAACCGGAATTGCGTTACATTAGCCACCTATCTGTCCACGTTTCTTGTAGAGGAAATGCCTCGTATAACAGGCACCGATCAGCTATGCGGAAAATTGAATTAACTTTTTGTTATTAACTAATGCGGCTATGAATAAAATTTCTAAGGAAATCAATAAAACCTGCAAACCTTATTAGATAGATGCACTTGAAGGGAGAATGTAAAAGATTTAGGTTAAATATTCCTTAAAAATTCTCTAAAGCGTGTTTATCAACCTTTTTGTTCCAATTTAAAAGTACCTACATATTCAACTTCATATAAATTAGTATCTATTGTTATGTGTGTATATGATTTGATTTTATTATTATTAGATTTTTATTTAAATAAATGACTTTATCATCTCAAAGGTTTGGGTTTTCTACATCCTAGCAAATATGATTATGTAACATATGGACAAATGAAAACGAAATCAAGCTTGCTTAAAAAAAATAAGTCCTGTGCTCTATTACTTCTGATGTTTTTAATTTAAACATGACAGTTATTATAATAGGAGAAGTCAAGTTGTTTAAATTATCAAATTTTAAATTACACACATTTAATCAATGAACACTGTCAGCAGTTCTTATAACTTCATATGTAATTATTGATGTAGCAGATGTAACATTGTTCAAGTGATGGTTTACATGTTTATCTTCAAATAAAATGTTGACGACAGTAGGTGACAGTTATGCAATGGTTTAGGTTATGTATGTATATTTCATTCTAGAACATCAACATAATGTGTATCAATGATGTGTTTCAAAGCCAAGCTTGATTTCACTTTCATTTACTCACATGTTATAATTATAGGCAATACATTTGCTATTCGTGGTTTTTGTCATTTTTAAAAGTAATCGCTTTAGCAACCGCTTGTTTATAACTTTACAAACATGGCGCTCCGACCTCACTATTTATCAAAACAAGTTGGCTTTGTATTTATAATTACATCAGTGATTACGTAAGAGTGCGTTGCCTAAGTGATTTATCAAACGTAAGTAAATAGGAGCCACAATAAAATACACGATGCGCTTCTTCGGGAAATGTGCAAAAACCGACGCCACTTTAAAAATTTCACCAAATTTTAGTTTTAGGATAACTTTCTAACGTTATTTGGTTTCCCTGATGCAAAATAGGACACCAGGCGTCTCCACAGCAAGTCCCACGATTGACAGAGGCTTTTCTTTCTCTCCGTTGGTCTGCTGTAATAAGCCAGATACCTCTTCTAACGCCGCCTGCAGCCTGTACCACTCCAAAACTGCTGACAACTCCATCTTTTTCCCAGATTCTAGGGCTCTGCACTGCTCAGCACGAATGTTGCTGTCTCCTTCCCGCTTCCAGGGCTATACCAACCTCACAATAGCTCCTAAAGCCGCTACAGGAACACCAGCTACCACTCGACGTACTATTAAACACTTTTTAAAACTCCTGTAGGGGTGCCTACTCAAAAAACACCGTGCTAATTATAAAACATTGAATTGTGAAAAATGGGTATTTATTCGCTGTTAAATGGATTAAGCCAAAATAACACACCTCAGAGCTTGGCTTTGATTTCCCCTGTTTTTTCGTTTGTTTTCATTAATTTTGCATTGTTATTTATTATGTCTAAGCCTGCTCTGATTACAGTGTATGTTTCAATCAAGACTACTACTATTTTTAATACAGTTTTTACAAATCATTAACTCAAGGTCAATGCTATTCATACAATTTACAAAAATTAATCTAGCACATTTATAGAATATTTTGTAAAATAATATTTGAAAAGCTGGAAATGCTATTAATTGCTATCATAATTTTAGAGCTTTTAAAATTATTCATTGCAATATATTCTTTTTGCTTATGTTTTATAGAGCATGTTATAAATTTTAAGACGGTCATTGCCATTGTTTAAAGAAAGACTTCTGGGATTGAGTCCTTCTGTTTGAATAATGATAGGTATAATCCCGTACGTTGTTCGTTACATTTTTAACTTACTTCTTACAGCCAGTCTTATAAGGGCCCCTAATCTGAGGTTAACTTTAATTCGTTGTTAAAATAAACAAAAGCGCATCACACTTTGTTTACTAATGAATAAAATGTCATAAGCACTAACGTTTTGATGCGATTTTCTTTATTTTGACAACTAATTAAAGTTAACCTCAGATTAGTGGTTTTTATAAGACCGGCCCTAAGTAAGTATATAATAATTAAAGAAATATATAAACATATTTGTTTAATGAGCCCTTTGTCGATGATCTTCTTCAACAATTAAATTAATATTTATTTGCAAATTTATTAAAACTAGACGAAGTGGTGGAACAACCACTTAATGGTTTCTCAACTTCATTTCATAATTAGTGACATTTACAGATGGTATTAATGTCTTCATTGTTTTCATATGGAGACTTGGATATTCTAGATTCTGTATTATAGGAGGGTAACCTTAGTTACACGTGTTGGGCCCATTGTACTACCTCCGCAGTAACATGGCCCCCACAACCCCACTCAAGCCATCCAATTCGTTGGACGAACTTGAGGATGTATTGCAAAGGGACGCTACCAATGCTGGTCATGTCACGTCAGATGTCCCCCAACATGGATCTTCTAATTGGGGAGAGTTCACACAAGACGTGCTCTGACATTTCGTCCTCGAGGTTGCACGGCAGGTTGGGTCGTTGGTTAAACCCATGTTGTGCATGTGTTTGTTTAGCTTGCAATGTCCGGAAAGAATTGTCACACTAAGGCGTAATTTACTCTGTGGCAATTATGCAGAAAACTTTACCATCGCTTGTGAGGGGGGTTTGTTAGTCATCCTTCCGTGATGACATGTATCCATGTCAACCCACCTTTCGCACTGACGATTGTGAGTTTCTTGAGTAATTAAAGTGTCGAGTGTGGATGACGATGGTGCAATTGAAGGCTTTGGGCCGAGGAAGGGTCCTCTGAATCACGCTTTGCTAAAACATCAACCTGCTCGTTACCATATGTCCCTTAACCCAGACAAGTTCAAGGACATTATTGTTTGCAGCTGTTTCTAGGTGCGATGACACGAGAGTGGAACCCCAGACACAATTTACAGTTGTTTAGTGCCAACAAAAAGCAGCTCTACTGTTGTTAGATATTCTGATGATTGTGTTCCTGATACCATGATCTAGAACTGCATTTGCACTTTGCATTATAGCCGCAGTCTCTGCTTGAAAGACTGTGGCTAGTCCGATAGTGTGTCTAACGCTATGTTTATTAGTAGCTTCAGCGTACTTATGCAAACGTTTTGTCCGTCCGTCCGTCCGTCCGTCTGTCTGTCTGTCTGTCTGGATCGCCTGTAACTTTCGAACGGCTACAGATATCGAAATTTTGAAAGGGGGCAAAGTTGTTGCTAAGGTCCCGAGCACCTTCATGCGCTATTTGGTTTTGACGAAAGGTGGCGATTTTCCACTTTGCAAAATTTCCAAGCATTGTAGCACAGTGGCGGCTTGTCCACTTGGCGCCATCTACAGAAGTTCGGTGGTCACGTTTTGAACTACACATTCTGGGTGCACTATAATACTTAATGTTTTCGCAGTGCTGAAGCTACTCTTTAGACCTGTACTTGAGCAGTTTATTTGGAGGTTTAGGTCTTCTGAAAAGAAACCTGGCCCTGTACCTACTTTGGTTTTGGATTAATCAATGTACAAGGATATATCAGGTTCAGAAGCATCTTCAGCATTCGTAATAACTTTCAAGTGCTTCATAAATATATCTGTAGGAGAGAGGGAATCTGTCGCTGCTTCCAGAACAGGCATCCTATGGACAGCCGCCTTCACAATGCGACAAAAATTTGGATTTCTTCTACATCAACATTTTTATTATTCCTTTTAAATACACAACAATTTAATGTTAAACAAAATTACATCGTTAAGTATGAATTTCCTTTTCTTGAAAAATAATTATGTTAGATTCTTATTTTGAGAAAATTTGTTATGCAATAAATAATTTACATATTATATATTATAGGGTCCCGGGTGGTGTAGCTTGAAGAAGCGTCCACGTACGATCAGTAGAGGTAAGCAACGCTCTTTCTGGTCAGAACTTGGATGGGAGTTTCACGGCTGCTTCTCTCGGCGCCTCGTGGTATGGCTGCCACGAAAACAGTTGGTCCCCATAATATCATGACAGTCATTAGTAGGGTTGGAAGTCCCCATAAAATGTACAGCGACGCCTATAATTGGCCTAACGGCTGTTGGCTGAGTAGTAAAATAAAATAAAAATAAAATAAAACTATTAATTAAATAAAGCATGAACTTCAGTTAGGGCCTTCTTCTTCTTCTTGTTCCTCTCCTATCGGAGGTTTGAAATCATCACGGGTATTTTTACTTTATTGTCAGCAGCTCTAAATAACTCGTTTGAAGTACAGTCGCACCACTCTCTCAGATTGCGCAACCAAGAAATTCTTCTTCGACCTACGCTTTTCGTTCCTCCAATCTTCTCTTCCATTATTAGCCTCAGCAGCAAATATTTTTCTCCCCTCATAATATGGCCTAGGTATACTTTCTGTTCTTAATAGTTTTTATTATTTCGCATTCCTTTCCCGTTTTCAGTAGTACTTCTTTATTAGTCACTTTTTCTGTTTATGCCATTTTTTATATTCTCCTGTAACACCACATTTCGAAAACTTCAATGTTTTTAATGTTAGACTGTTTCAAAGCCCATGCTTCCATGCAATATAACAACGTGCAGAAAACATAGCATGCAATATACCAATTCTAAGATTTAAGTTAATATCTCGGCAGCATAAGAAGCTATTCATTTTAATAAAAGCTTGTTTCTCTATTTCAATTCGTGTTTTAATTTCTTTAGTTGTTGCCAAAGAATATCGAAATACACATATTTTAAAATGGAGTTTTATTGTGATATTTAAATAGAATGACATAGAACAGCGCAGCTTTCATGTAGTACTAGAAAATGTAAAAATATAAATAGAGGTATATGTGTGCAGTTTGTTCTGTAGTTTCTAAAAAGTTGACCAAAACCTGTATTAAAAAACTCTCACTCCACGATATGTTTCCAAATAGCTATTTGTGCAACAAGTGCTAAAAGTGGACTTTTATGCATGAGACATGAAAATTATGAAACGAAGCCGAATGCTGAGTTTCATAACATGTCGAGTGCAATAACACCTTTAGCACGAGTTTGCACACAATATTTTTTCTACGGCCTTAAATTTATTGTTATTAGTCCATAAATGTCGATTTAACAAAGGTTTGCACTTATGACAGTTATAATTTATGGCATAGTAAAGAGATGGCCTTGACACGCAGGTGACTGTTTCTTCTGCTAGTAGCTGTCAAAGCTAGTTATCAATGGTAATTATAAATGTACACATTTTACTTTATTCATTACATAATGCTTTAATTATTTGAAAGACACTTTACTTCTAATGAAAGAAGCAACTAGAATAACTTTACAACCTCACTTCCAGCTCGAAATTCTAAATTCAACACCAGCTGTTTACTTTTAGCACATGGGCTAAAAGTAAACAGCTGATTTCACTTTTAGCACGCTAAATTATAAAACGTCATTTTTAGTGAAAAAGCTAGCGCTAAAAGGCCTACTTTTAGTAGTGGCCGTAGAAAAATATTCTTTATTAACGTTACTATTTAAACATCGAGGAGGGGTTGACAGGAAAGTAAGATCGGGATGGATACCGTTACGTCTATTATTTCTTATGTCCTCCTCGGGTGTTTCGGTGTATTAATCAAGTCTGGCTGCATTTTTAGTAATTTTTGAATTTGCAATTAACATCCATTTTATTGAAAACTGTTGGCATATAACTTCAGAGTAAACCTATTTCCGGTTCCAGATTTTGTTCATTTTTGGGCCCTAATTTGGTTTCCGATTTCGTAAGGCTCATTTTTGGGGCTCCTTTTGGTGACGGATTTATTCAGAAAGTCGCATATATGCAGGTGCAGATTGATGTTATCATTTGGTAAATTGCTGCACCCATTTGAATCAGGATTTTATGGCAATTTGGAAGTAAGACTACCTCTTGGCCAAACTCTCAATTAGGGGAACTTTCTCGCTCGCCCTTTATGTAGTTTGAAGTTTTTTCTATCACACACTGTGGAAAAACCACACCGCCGGGTAGCACTTTAGTTAAGGAGCCTTGAGCTTCTTCTGCATTTGAAACCACTTACCTTATTGAGTTTTGTTCGATATGGGGGTTACTTGCATGTTTCAAAGTCATTCTAATTTTGTAACTAGTAAACAGCCATGAGTTAAGTATTTACCAATTTTATTTCCGTTGGGCATTTATCGGATTTATGCCTTTAAATGAGATAAATAGTACCGTATCTATAACTGCGTCTGTACGGTGAGATACGAGGTACCATGGATCCCACGGATAATTTGTTATTCACTAGTTTTATAAATGAGGGTTTTTCTTCTTCGCCCAACCGAATCCGAGCGCTCTGATTTAGTCAAATTTTTTATCATTTGTGCTCGCATAATGCCCACAAAATATTCGTTAATTAAATTTTTTGTAAATGTATATAATAGTAATTTGAATTATAGATTTGTCCTGAATCTAATGAACCTGGTGTTATTTACATAATTCGAATTCGTAGCTAAACTGTTGATTGGCATCCCAAGTTTTATTGTATATATTGGACTCGGCGTTATTTACGTATTACCCTAATTCGATTTTATGCAGTTGAACCATCTATGTATGGTACTATTGCAAAATGAATAACTGGCACCGCTAACTTTCAGCAGTGGCTTGTATGATTTCGTAATAGAATGAACACTCAAAAGGGTGAAAGGGATTATGATTATGAATGTATGAATAAAATATGAAATTTATAATTGTCACTGACAAAGTAAGTGTGAGTAGTCATTATGCTAAAGAGAAACTCACGCACGCTCCTGAAATACGTCACGATTGTCTACTTTGACATTCAAGAGAACTTAAATACACCAAAGTTTTTAAAATTCGACCTATATTATAACGCATACTGGCATTATATTATTTGAATTGATTACTTCAACTGTAGTAGTTTTAATTAAATCTTGTGTTGTCGCTTTTCGTTAGTCCAACTCACGACCCAACCCGAGACAAACAGTTATTGGCGAATATCTGTGAGGATGTCGTTTATTGCCATATTTCTTCTGCTTGAAGATTTCCCTCTGCAAATGCTACAGGTTTAGCTGAATCGTTAAACTACGAGTACATCACGAGCCTACAGTGTAAAAATTTCATACATAACTGTTTGCTTCGTTGGGAAATTTTTCGTGAAATAACTGCTGCATCATTTATTCTAATGGTGTTAGTCGACATTTTGAGCAAGGTTACCAGGTTGAAAGAAGCTTTCAGGACAAGCTTATACTGATCTATTGAAAGCACTACTTACATTAAAACGTTTGTTTATATGCCATTTTGGAGGATAAAATAATAACTATTTATGCAACGAGGGCTAAAAGTTGGTGTTTATGCACGAGTTTGCATACAACATTTTTTCTACGACCTTGACGCGCAGGTGAATGTTTGTGGAGCTAGTACTGTCAAAGTCAGTTATCAAAGGTAATTATTAATACTACACATATGACTTTATTCATTACATAACGCTTTAATTATTTAAAAAAACACTTTACCTCTAACGCAAGAAGTAACTAGCATAACTTTGCAATCTCACTTCCAGTTCGAAATTGTAGTTTTATAACCTCACTTCACTTTATAACATATGTGCTAAAAGTAAACAGCTGATTTCTTTAAACACGCTAAATTATAATATTATAATATACAGAAAAGATCGTCAAACAGATGGCAACGCTAGTGGAGGCGTAGCAATACTGGTAGATAGTCAGTATTTTTCACAAGAAATTATAGTTAATACAGAATTAGAAGCCGTAGCAGTTAACCTTATCTCACCCTTTAAATTCACCCTATGCAATATATACATACCACCAAACAAAACTCTATCCCATAGTGACGTAAACAACGTTATCAACCAACTACCACTACCATTTGTACTAGTTGGGGACTTCAATGGTCATAATCATATTTGGGGATCGACGGAAACTTGCAGCCGAGGTAAAATTATAGAGCAAGTAATCGATAGAAATGATATCTTCCTGTTGAATAATGGTCATCACACTCGACTTGACTCAGGAAATGGCACTTTTTCCGCCATAGATTTGTCACTCTGTGACCCAAAAATTGCACCTAATATAAGCTGGAGAGTTATCGACGACCAACATGATAGCGACCACTTTCCTATCGAAATTACATTACAAAATAATAAGCAAAGGTGCGTCGAACCCAATCTGCAACCACAAAAGTGGAAATTTAAAAAAGCGAACTGGGAACTTTATCAAAAATTATCCACTCCAACTTCTACAGATATCAACCCGTCAGAAAGTATAGATACAATTATAAATAATTTCACAACATTAATCCGTAACGCAGCTGAAGTAGCAATAGGCAGATCATCCAACGCACAGAGGAAACGAACAGTACCTTGGTGGAATACAAATTGTCAACAAGCAATAAAAAATTATAAACAAGCATTAAATCGCTATAAACGACACAGAACAACAGAAAATCTACTAACATTTAAAAAACTGAGAGCAATAGCCAGACGAACAGTTAAGCAAAGTAAAGAAGAGTCTTGGAAAGAATACGTTGCATCCATAAACTGCAAGACCTCATCTAAAGAAATGTGGACAAAAATTCAAGCAATGAAGGGAACCAGCTCCTATTTCCAAATAAAGGAATTAAAAGACGGGCCTCACATAATTACATCTCCTACCGAAATTGCAAATAAGCTAGCTCAATCTTTCGAGCATAATTCAAGTAACGTGCAATATGATCCAGAATTTCTAATATATAAACTAGAAAAGGAATCAGAAAAAATCAATTTAGACGAGAAATACAGCAACCCTGTTAATGCTCCTTTTAGTAGCTGGGAACTGAAGAATGCTTTGATATCTTGTAAAAATAAAAGCCCAGGACCTGATGATATCCCATTTCAGCTAATTAAGAACCTGTCTGAAATATCAAAGTCTTACCTACTCAAGATTTACAACCTAATATGGGAAACTCATGTATTTCCTGCTGAATGGCGAACGTCAATAATAATCCCGATCTTAAAACCAAATAAAGATAAATACCAATCAGCAAGTTACCGACCAGTAGCACTTACCTGCTGTATCTGCAAATTAATGGAGAAAATTATAAACAAACGTTTAATGTGGTACCTAGAACACAATAATATCATCGATCCATCACAAACGGGATTTAGACAGGGATATACTACCATTGACAACATAATATCTCTAGAAACTGAAATTCGAGAGGCTTTCAAAAACAAACAACATCTTATAGCAACTTTTTTTGATCTTGAGAAGGCATATGACACAGCCTGGAAGCACAATATATTAGAATCAGTAATAAACCACGGACTATCTGGTAATATAGCCCATTTCGTTAACAATTTTCTGAAAGATCGAACGTTTAAAGTGAGAGCTGGAGGAACATATTCAGATAGTTACGGTCAGCAGAACGGCGTACCTCAAGGAGCGGTTATCAGTGTAACACTGTTCATTATAGCTGTAAACGATGTTGCAAAAGTGATTCCTATGCCAGTCCAAATGTCGATGTATGTAGATGACCTTACGATTTATTGTCGAGGAACTAATATTGCTACCGTTCAAGAGAATATCCAAGACTGCATTAGGAAACTGGAACAGTGGACAAGAATAACTGGCTTCAGATTTTCAACGACCAAAACTAAATGCATGTTCTTTACAAAACGACAAAGATATTATAAACCTAACATTGCACTGAACGGAACTACATTAGAATACGTGGAGTCAACCAAATATTTAGGCATAATAATTGATGAAAAACTCACATGGGCAAAACATATACAAGAACTTAAAACAAAATGCAGCGAAAGGTTAAACTTGCTGAAAACATTAAATCGACATAAATGGGGGGCAAATAAGGACACTTTACTAAGAATTTATAAGGCTTTAATAAGATCAAAACTTGACTACGGTTGTCAAGTTTATACCTCGGCTAGCAAAACCAGATTAAAGTACTTAGATGCATTACACAATTCAGCAATGAGAATAGCAGGGGGAGCCTTTAGGAGCAGTCCGGTAGTTAGTATACTTTGCGAAATAGCAGAACCACCCTTGCATTTAAGAAGACAACAGATGGCACTTTCTTATGCAATAAACGTCATCGCAAACCCGCAGAATCCACGAAGAAAGATGTATATGAGAACACCTGAAGTACTTCCATCCCATGGTACCAAATCGCAGTTCCAACACAGAATATACAATATCCAAAAAACCCTAAATATGCAAGTTCCCGAATTAATTCCTATTACACACAGCAAAGTCCCACCCTGGACAATCCCAGAACCCCAAACAGTATTAGATCTGACGCAATTTAAGAAAGATATTACATCGGTAACAGTATTAAAACAACAGTTTCTACACATTAAAGATAGATTCAAAGCATACGTGCACATTTATACCGACGGATCAAAATCTAGGAATGGTGTGGGAGCAGCATTTGTAGCAAATGATTTAGCGAATCGGTTTAAGCTTAATCGAGAAACGGGAATTCACTCTGCCGAACTTTATAGTTTGCTTCAAGCCCTAATATACATTAAAGAAAAGGACAACAAGAAGTTCGTGATATTTAGTGATTCGGTCAGTGCTCTTAATAGTATCACAGAACTATACAGCAAAAATCCTTTAGTGCAAGATATTCAACATCTACTTAGGGATATATTAGGAACTAAAGAAGTGACATTTTGCTGGATACCATCACACATCGGCATATCCGGCAATGAACAAGCAGATCGCGCCGCTAAAGAGGCGGCATCTCTTGAGGACACCTATTTCATCAATTTACTAGCAAGAGACGCCAAGAACACAGTAAAGTCCAAGATTCAAGAAAAATGGCAAAACGAGTGGACAAACACAGAAAACAATAAATTAAAGGCAATAAAACCTACAATTGAACCATGGAAGACATTCACTAAAACCAGGAAGGATCAACAAAATTTAACAAGACTCCGAATTGGCCACACGCGCTTAACGCACCAACATCTCTTTCGTAATACGACAGATCCAAACTTATGTGATACATGCGGAGAAGAAATTAGCGTTAACCACATTATCATCAACTGTAGAAAGTACACGACAGCAAGAGACAGCCTACAATTGTCAGACCAACTAACCGAAGCACTCTCAAACGACCCGAACAGTGAACAGAAAATTATAGAATACTTAAAGGACACTGGCCTATTTAATAAAATTTAGAATAGAGTAACTTGAGATTGTACCTTATAATTATTGAACATCAAAGCTGAGGCGCTAATAACCTTCACGGTGGATGCGCCAAATGATAAATAATAATAATAATAAATTATAAAACGCCACTTTTAGTGAAAAAAGCTAACGCTAAAAGGCCTATTTTTAGTGGTGGTCGTAGAAAAAATATATTGTGATAAGGATAGAATTTCTTGATTGCCTCTCCAGTCCCTTACATAAGTGTAAAAATGTATGATTAAATTGTAGGTACATCTTTTTTGCTCCAAACAGTACAAGGGTTGCATGCAGCTTGTTAAATTAATTCCTTCCCTAACGTTTATTTACACGAAAAATAGGTGTGTAACATATGTTTGTAATCATTAAATAAGGTTTCGTGCAGAAATTTCATTAAAAATTCTTTTAATCTCCACTTTACACGTTCAAGCGGGGCCGTAGCGGTAGATTTACCGCTTTGGGGTTAATATCTAGTCGACTCTATTTTGTGCCTTACTATGAATTACAGCGTGTATAGACGTTAACGACCGTTTTATATCTGGCAAGCGATCAGCAGAACGATGAAGAGCATTAGTTTGCACCTGTTTTAGTGCTGCAGCCTTTCCGTATCTGCAATAGCATCAGGCGCCCGTGTCGGTAACGATTTCCCCCCTGCAGAGTTCCATTGCACTGAACTTCCACACAAATTAAGTAATTTGTAATAACCTATCTCGTTCCAATTTGCGTTAAATTAAAGGGGTGGGACTCTGTAATGGCTTGCGTGTTATTTTCTTGCATTTATTTACAACTTTGTCTCAACATTCAACACGTTTATGTTTATTCAGTTTTATTAACTCCGATGTATGTGTTCATTCAAACTTGTTGTGACTTTTAATTACGTTACACAATTCAAATTGCAATTATTTTATGTACATAATATTTGGTACATGTAGAACTAACAGAACAGGAGCAATTAGTAAAATAGGCAAAAAGGGAGAATGGAGTGTCAGCTGATAAACCTAGTGATAGTTGTTTATGGTATGTGTTATATTACAAATAATCCACGAGCAGGCCGAGAGAGGTATTTTCTCGAGTGAATTATTTGTAATAACACACGCCTGCCATACAAACCTTTATCCAACAACACAATAAACATTTAAAAACCACAAATTTTGTATTGGCAGCCATGAAAAGTCATAGTGACAAATTGGAAGTACCGAGAGATCAAATAAATTTATAATAATTAGAGTCGTCTGTGACTCGTGCTATGTAGTACACGGAAATTAGCAAAAATAGAAGAAAAAAATTATAATTAGCTGATATTTTCTGGATCGACAGTTAATGGGTGTAGCAATACAGGATCGAAAAGTTCCCATCCCTAACTGGTGATCTTCATCCCTTTTTCACCTCTATAATGACACCGCGCTAGTTTTTCTATAATATCTTGTAAATGTGATGTTCTACGACAAAAATTATAATATTGAAAAATATTGAGAATTGAATTTTCTATAAAACATGTCCTATAGGTTATTTGCAGATTATTAAGGGTTTTTACGTTAATCGACCGCAAACTTAGGGGTAGGTAACAAAAACGCTTTTGGATGGCAACACAATATTTCTCCAGCCTTAGTAATATTCTGTTTTGTAGCATTCGGTTAAATTATATAGAATTTAATAAGAACCAAATATAGTCATTAGCGATTCCTAAACCAAACTCGTTTCCACACCACCCAGGAGGTAGAGTTTGCCGGGGCGTTTTTTACTTCCTTTTACCATAAAGGGAGTATTGGATTCAGCCCAAAAATTCGAAATTGCGTTTTCAACAGACCTTCACGTTTTAGAGTCCCCTGAACTCAAAACACATATTTTTGTTCATTGGTCTGTCTGTCTATATGTGTGTGTCTGGCTGTGAACAGAATATCTCAAAAACGAAAAGAGGTATGGCGTTGAAACTTCATATATAAGATTTATGTACTATGCAGATGCGACAGCAAGCTTTTGAAGAAAATCGCATAACTGGAAATAGGTGTTTACTCTTGTGATTTTTCAGTTTTTTTCTCGATATTTTCAAAAAACGGCTTAAACGATTTTTTTCAAACTTTACATTTTTATTACCTTTTTAATGTGTATTGATGTGAGGTAAGTGATTTTCCAGTTGAATACTTCTACAATGAGTTTCTTTTATTTTTTA
Source organism: Agriotes lineatus (assembly GCA_940337035.1). Classification (NCBI taxonomy): domain Eukaryota; kingdom Metazoa; phylum Arthropoda; class Insecta; order Coleoptera; family Elateridae; genus Agriotes; species Agriotes lineatus. The sequence continues at coordinate 64,289,894 of OW679199.1, read as the reverse complement.
CTTCCCTCGTCTGAAAGACGAAGGATCTTCACGTTTCAAAGTCCCTAGATGACGAAAAAGAGGTTTTCTCAATTCCGTCAGTCTGTCTGTCTGTCTGTTTGTCTGTGTGTCTGTCCGTCTGTCTGTCTCTCTGTCTGTCTGTCTGTCTGTCTGTTGGCAGTACTATTTGTCGGATGAAAACGATATTTTGCATACATATTATATATCTACCTCGCATGAAACCGGCACAATTTCATACAAATATATACAGGGTGACCACCTCAAAAAATAAAATTTTGTTTATTTTTGTGTTAATTTTGAAATAAAAGGAAGTACTAACTTTCACATAGGTCAGGCTTTACATTTACCGAAAATAAGACTCAACCGACAAAGGATAATGTGACAAAAGAGTAAAAATTTTTCAACCATTACACCGTGCTCTTCAAGAGACGCGCGCGCCGTACTTGCGCGGTAGCCTAGATAAAATTTCGCCGTACTTATATCCTCTGCAGAGATTCCGTTAGGATCGAGCATTCTGCAGAGCTGCAGATGCGGCGGGTTCAAACCCCAGCGGGATACATTTTTTTTATTTGAAAATTTCTTAGAAATGTGAGATATTTGTTCTCCTAACTTAATTTGATTTTTAAAATTATTTAGTGCCACAATGTTGACGAGGAAAATTTTGGGCATTTATTCTTCCTCAAATTCAATTTCGTTGGTACGTTCCGCATTAAAGCATTCTTGTGCGTGACAGTTTATACACATAACCGAACATTTTAAACCAACCTTGAAACATCGGCATCGCTTCCCACAGTTCATCTTGCAGGCACACGAAATTAAATTTTATAAGGGAGGTGGTGCTTCAGTAGTCAAAATATGTATTAAAATAATACCCGATTTCTTCCATCCCCATTCTTCTGGCTGTCCATGCCATTTCTGAATTTGGTGGTAAACTCGCAATGAATGTTGTTGCAAAGCTGCAAACGTCGGGGGTAGCCTTGCCAAAGTAACCGTTTGACTAGAATTGCCAACCGAGGTGTTAAACAGAACATACCTCTCATGATTTATTGACGTTTCATTTTTTTTTCTGCTTTATATAGTGGAAGAGTAAATATTTCCCCCAGCCTCAGTAATATCCTGTTTTGTAGCATTTGGTATGTTAAAGGTTTTAACACCTTGTAAATTTGTTTTCGAGTTTAGTAGTTTGTAGTTTGGAGTTTGCCTCCAAAAAAAGCAGATGTTGTGTCACTACCACTAAATGCGTGAGCAAAAAGAACTGTTTCTCTTGAGTTCTTAAGGACATTTGACAATTGTAAATCTTTAGAGCTATTAACAACCTCTCTCTCTCTAGCGTGTTTATGAATTAGGTGGTTAGGTATTGTGTCGGTTCATTTGAAATATTATCGGGTTACGTTTTATTCGATTAAGTACCGTGTTTAATATAATGAAACTTTCATTTTTGTTTAACCCTACATTTTACGATTTAATAACATAAAATGTAATAAAAATATCGATGCATACCATAGAGCCTTATTTGTAGAGAATTTTTTGACAAAACTTTTTCTATACCTTCTTATGTTTTTTCCCTAAGATAAAGTGTTTAAAAGATATTGTAAAAAAACAGTGCGGTGTCTCTAAAGGGGGCGAGAGAGGGATGAAGCTTACCCATTGGGGGTGGGAATTTTTTTAATATGTGTTCCTGCACACATAAGCTAACTATTCGAGAAATGTCAGCTTATTATAATGTTTTTCTTCTATTCCACATAAATTTGACTAATTTCCGTGTACTAATACGTTTGGCAGTACTGAAGTGTACTCGTATTGTCAGTCTATGTTAAATTCGAGGTTAGTAGGTTAGGTTTTCTTTGTTATTTGACACAGACTGAAGCAAAATTTAACCTGTAATTTCGAATTTGATATGGCTTGACAGTGCTACCAACAATACAGTAGTGAGTGACATGGTTTTTAACTCACCAGTGTGTTATGGTTTTTACCTCACTAGTTGGTTATGGTTTCTACCTCCCTAGTTGGTTATGGGCCACTTTAGAGGTCCAGAATCAATGTAGTAAAAGCTTTATAACTAGGAGGTGTTGAATAATAGTATATTATATAACAAGTTTTATAAACGTTACTTTAGTCACGAGTTTCTTTATGTACAAGCAAAGCGTAGTGCAGCGGGTGTTTAATAAACGAGTGTCTAGACGAGTTTATAGACTATGTTTCATACTATACTTTTCCTACAATCACCAACGTCAAAGTTGACTGTTAAAAACTTTGATTTCAGTTTTGGTTGTGTCTAATAAAACAAATACTGTCTGAACCTAACTTCACCCTGTGACTAAAATGTCATTGTCAACTTTAGCCTGTGACGAAGAGGTTCTTTAGTCACAGGTTATGATATAGTTGTTGCTTTACCATCATAAAATTTATTTTCAGGAACGAGATATTGTCCATATAATATACTGCTACTGGACCACCCATAAAAGTTGTATTTGCTACATTACGTCATAAAATATACATATAAAAGTTTTTGTTTTATAGTATACTCATATTAAGCATATTTAATTGCACTATCATCAAATATCAAATGAAGAATTAAGAAAATCATATTAATAAAATAAAAAAATAATAAAATCATAAAAAAACTATATTTCACAAAAATCAAGGGAAGAACAAAAATGAGAAAATTAATAGTTCTTTGATTCTCCTCGAATCGTTTAAAAAATTTTGGCAACGATTTAGCATACTTTGTATGCAATGTGCTATCAATATTTGGGCAACATTCAAAATTTTCAAATGATAATATTTTATTAATGGACATAGTTTTATTTAAACCAAATTACAAAAAAAATGCTTTTTATAGTGATACAATTCTGAAAGGATACCAAAAACGCCATGACTTTCCTTATGCAAATATTTTTAAAAATTGCACCAATATATGCAAATGGTCCAGTTCATTTGTGGAGCAGTATATATTATATCTTCTGTTCGTTACATATTTTTTTTCAATTTCACGGCTTTTATTTGATGAAACCTACAGGGTTGTGTGTTCTTTTTCTAAAGATAGTTAATAACATTTTTAGATTGTTTAGTTGTTCATACACATTATTATTTACTATGGTTTCACCCTCTGATTTTGAAATCCCCCACCAGAACCGTGGAGGTGTCATAACGTTCGCCTTACTTTGCTGATGATACGCTGGTTTAATACCGGGTGGCCATAAACATCTGAGATCCCGGTAGCCATGGAATTAGCTACTTATAAATGTTGGTTAGCATTATACATATTTCAATTATAATAAGTATTGGTAAGAAATGTAATAAAATGCAAATAAGAGGAGGGGAATGTGCCCCAGATTCTACAGTTTAGCCTACGACTCGATTATAAAAATCTCCTGTTCTAACTTCAATACTTATTGCAATCTGTAATCATTTTTGACAGATAGGAATTTTAGTTGTGATGACATTAATGACATTCAGTTTAGTTGGATTCATCACTTTAATAAAGCGGTGTTGATTCCAAAGGTAATGTGATATCAGATATTTATGGCCACCCGGTAGTATGATGTTACTAACAAGTGTTTCGGCTAGCTCAGACTGGGGTGGATCACGGTCTAGCTACAGCTTTAGATGCTATAAAAAAATAATTGCTCCAAGCACCGAATAAAAGAAACCTGAATCACTATTGGAAACAGACGTTACTGATTACAAAATAGCTGATACAATCTAACCAACTACCTAAAAATAGTAACTTACCGTCAAGGGAAGATCATCACAGGGCGACAAAAATAATACAGCATAAATAATTTCATGTAGTACGAACTGTGAATTCGCACCACTAGCCAAATTTAAACGTCATTTTAAAAGTAAACTTGCTCTAAGCCAATGAGGTGCTCTCCTTTCTCTTGCAATATATTTTGTTTACCTATATTGATCATTTAATTTCTAATTATTTATTTTGTACACTTTTACACTTGTCTGTGTATATAGACATCGTATCCTGGATGGGCATAGTGGTAGATCAGTTAGCTTGTTCTTTTTTTTACTTGCTAACTGAACTATGTCCTATTTACAAATTTATATATACATTTTGTTTTTGTATCATATGTATCTATATTCTGTAAATAAATGTGGTATTATTATTATTATTATTATTATAAGACACTATTAGGAATTTGAAAAACATTAGCATTTTCAACCCGAAGTATTTAGTATAACCTCAGATAAATAGTTTATATCCAAACAATTATTACAGAAAATTTTGGGAACAAATATTATACGAAGTTTATGCAGGTACAAAAAAAGTTTGACTCAATAAGAGCCCTTGAAATTGATTCAGCGAAGTATAAGAAAACCTGATTGAAAAAACATCACTACATTCTAAAAATTTATATACTCAGAGCACAGTCGTCGACGGAGGCCTCACCGAAACCCATTTATGAATGTTATAATTTAAATCGTACTCACAATTTATTGACCACATTTGAAGTTGTTATAAAAAGACTGGGGCTGATAAATGAATATTATTTATGTAATTTAAAAGAGCATCTCAAAAGAGTTTTAAAACTAGTAGGCTCCATAGGTTCATGTGCCAGAGTTGTTGATTAAAAGCAATTACTGAAATGCTGACGATCAAGCAACAAGAAAAGTGTGTTTTATGGTTCCATGATCAACTCAATTTAGTTTTTCTTTTATATCAACTTTAAATGTGGTCAGTAGTTTATGGACACGGTGTGTGTCTCATAAAAATAAAGTTCTTCTTATAATCGCCGCATGGCGGTCATATATAGGTAAAATGATTCGTTTACAATTCTTGACAAGTGGAAAATACAGTATAAATGCAGGAAATACTCAAAGCAAATGAAATTTGGTAAAAAACAAACGGCTATTTACGATTTATAATCAAGTGAAGTGGTACAAAGTTGATTGGTGTTTAGTGGCAATAAAATTAACATCAAGCAAATGAAATTGATAAGCAATGATGGTTGTCTACTACAATAAGTAAACCATAACGAACGTGATTTGACAAGGAATGCCGTTCAATTCGCAGTGGGAAACGCAAGGGTGCTACCAGGTGGTGTGGTTTTTCTAACTGAAATTCGTCCAACAGATGGGGGAAACAAAAACGGACCGTTTCTTCAACCTTCAAAGATAACCAAAAGAAGCCAAGGAAAACGCGTCTTACAGTATCGGAAGTAAATTTAAGGCTCAACACTTTTCAAAGTTGTGAACCAGAAAATAGGTCTACAGTGAAGTAGTATACGCAATTTTAAAAAATAAGGAACTCTAGGGGGCAGCTCGATAGACACAACGGCGTTTAAAGCGGCCGAATGTGAAAATCAAAAGTTATCAAAAACTGCATAGGTAACCTTACATACGAGTATACACAAAAATTGTTTAAGATCATTACTGTGTTTTAAGTTTTTTTTTGTAGACTAGCATAGCAGCATTCAGGTTCTTTCTCTTTCTGCTCTTTGAACATATGTAAACCTACGACTGATGGGATACTTCAGTCGTGTTTTTAGTTAATTGTTTATATACGGATGTTGCTATTCAAAGCTTTTCATTTTTAATTTATTAAAGTTGCTAATATTTTCTTCCATATATTTTTTATTAAGTAATTTTTATGGATCACCTTAAAATCTCATATTGTCCCATGCTGTGTCTGTTTCTTTAGTTTCATTAATTTGTATCTCCTTAAAATATTGTTTTAGTTCTCTTTTACTATTAACTCTTCTCTTGTTTTGCGTCGTGGCTTTGGTAGATGCGTCTTTTAGATCTGTTTGGTTTTCGGTGCAATTGTGATGAATTCAAACAATTTTTACATTTCCCTTTGTAAGTAGAATTGCTATACTAAATAGGGAATATTTTACTGAACTCTTCTAGCTGTCACGTGAAAAAATATTTGTTTTCTAAGATTCCATTAATTTAGTAAGAAAGCAAATCTATGTTCGTTAGTTTCTACTAACTATTTTGTATTCACCTAACTTATTAATTCCAAGCACTTTTATTACTTCTATAGCAGCATAAAATGCAATCGAGAAACTTACGTTAATTACTATTGCTTCATTCCAAGAAGTCCAAAAGCTATGATTTATGTAATATTTTATTTTAATGTTTGATTAGCCACACTTTTGTACCGAATCCTTAAAGATGTAATGGTTTAAGTCTTCTTCTATGTTATATTCTAAATGATCTTTCTGTAATTCATTTATTTACATATTTTTAACCAAAATTTCAACCTTAAAATGTTTATAGTTTTTATTTACTATATTTTGTATAAATTAAATGGTATTGTTTTATCGAGTGCCATGTATAAACTTGTTTTAAGAAAATGTACTTTCGTAAATATTTGGTTAATTTTAGCACTATTAAGTTGATTAGTAAATATATTGCCTTCCGTTTAAATGTTTCGTATCTTTATTTTTTTCGCTAAGGTTTTTTTCTTTATTTGGTGCTTAGCACTTCACTGTAAAAGATGGTAGCCAAAATTAATTGGAACTTAGCACCTTTTATGTATGTTGTAAAACCAGTTTAGTTTTTTGACAGGAGATGTGGAGCTTAGGTTGTTGTTAAGAGACAGGGTGAGAAGGCCAGGCCATGCCAACTCTTTACGAACATTTGAAGCCTGTGTTCGTCCCCATCAATGAATATACGATCGTGGTTAAAGGTATATTGAATTCCTAAGACGTATCACAGAGCTATATATACAATAAATGTATGTCGTGTTTACGACCTATCATTAAAAATTACAATCATATATGTTTAAACTAACGTAATTCTGAATGCTTGAGTTGTTATGTTGACCCACTTGCATTGCAGAATTTTCAGCGTTGTGCTTTTGACATATGATATACTACACATGTAAAAAATGCAACGTCTGTTTGTAAATACGGAACTGGCGCTTGATTGCATGTATCACTTACATTTAATTGTTATCATGACACAGAAACTTGACACATATCTTATCTGACGCAAGTTATGCAGTTTTCGTGGACTAATTGCGTAAAATTTTGTGTTTACTTGATTACAGTTTATTTCACACTATTTACTTAAAACCCATGATCAAACATAGTTTGAACAATTATGCACGACAGTTCTATACATTTACACTTATATCCCTTTTAAATGATTTTTCTATAGTACTAGTATAGGTATTTATTTATGACACAAATATCATTAATTATTTTTGGAAGAAGTAGTACTCTTGTAGATATTTTTCAACAGTAAGATAACGAGTGCTCAACCCTTGTTGGATTTTTTAAAATTTTATGAGCAAGATGAAAAGACACCAGTGCGTAGGTAGCGCCAGTGTTCTTTTTCTAAGAATTTGGCCGAGTTTAATTGCCTTCCAGCAATCAATGCGAAAACAAAAAATAAACATAGTGGCAAGAAAAGTTCCCTTATCACATGTGATTGGTACATGTGACCCTATTCTTAAAATGTGATTGTTTACAATATGTGAGATTAATTATTATGTTAAAACCAAGCTTTGCTGTAATTTTTAATTCTAAAGGTAACTACACATATAGAAAATATCATTGGTTATTTTTAAATTATGCATTTTGAAAAGTTAAAAGGATTTTTACTTCATCTGCTTTTTCTTTCAGAATCGTTTCAGTTCCATATGCTTGAATTAATATCCTCCCCAATTTCATATATACACGCCTCTAAACATAAACCAGCTGGTTAATGTCTTAAGTGTAACAACTGCTTTAGATTAAGCGGCTCTATCGTCTGATTAATGCTGGTATGATCGTATGAAGGAATTTGACATTAGCAAGATAAATGACATGGAAATTTCGCCAACTGCCAGACGCAGGGCTCGAATTCGTAAATTCTCAGCAGTACTTCATTATTTCCAACACGCCGAGAACACCCTTTCAATTGTACCCGGCGCAATATCCCACTCCTGAACTACTATCTTCCGTGTGTGGGAAGAATACGTGGTCGAACTCCTTTAATTTCCTACCGCTTTTAACGCCTGCTGTTTATTCTCCGCCAAATTCATCACACAATTCCACCGCACCCGTGCTTCCCATGACAGTGCCAATGGCGTAGTTTGCAGTCACGTCAATTTGCTGCATGGGCAACACAATGGCTTTGGCATCAATGTAGTCTAGGCGCCTATCAGGAATCCGCTATCTCCGTACAATGTACGTCCGCAGAGCAATCAGTTAGAACGGGTTTGATGTGCGTATGCGTTTCTGACAAACAAATTCAGCTGGATAATGGATACCGTATTAATATCATTCCCTTCTAGAAAGGTTTATGCTGTTGTAAGTAACACAGGTATAGCTTTTGCGAATCGGTGAAAGTGTTAGAAACTATTTCTAAACTACTTGAAAATTGCAGTAGAAATAAGATTTAAAAAAGCATGATTCCAACACGACAGTGGTATGAGTGATGATAGAAATTTTGAGATTTTTTATAATTCATCCAAAGATTTTGTTGGTCACTCCAATCATACAATTAACGATGTTTGATTCTTGTGTAAAATTATTTCAAAGCGAAGGTGTATGAGCACAACCGAAAACGCGTTTGAAACCGTCGAGAAAAAAGCTATCGAATAATTTTGCATTGATGTCGCCTTCAGCGGCGAACAGTTAGTTTAACTGTAATGATTGATTTAAAAAATGTACAACTTTATGTCCAGTTGCAATTTATTAATTAACAAAAAAAAAACGGATTTTTACTTCTTCGACAACAAAAAAGGCGATATTCGCGCTCGCCCTCATTCGGGAAGTTTACCTTTTTATTTATTTACGTTATCAGTGACGACGTGAGCGAAGATATTTCGAAAAACTTTGAATGTACCTTTGGTGCTTTCCACTGATTGATATGAAAATCATACTCAAGGTTCAAAGTATCATTTTGTACATTAGATACATAAATAACTATTGTGTTGAAGAGAAAAAATATATTGGTTTTCCTCGAGAAGAAGTCGCAGTGAAGTTTCTTTTAGAAGTTAAAATTGGTGCACGTTTTGCTCCTTTCGTGGCTTCTTCAGAAAAAATTACAAGTTAAAAGTAGATGGTATCTGAAATACAAAATGTTTGTAAGTTAGGTAGGCAAATAGATAAAGATTTTCTCAAACATGGGAGTTACTAAGAGGATAGGATTTTTACTTAATTAAAAACATATGTTTATTTAAAAAAAACAAAAATTGTGTATTGAGGATTTTTTTAAATTACATGGTTGCGATGAATTTTTTACTTTGATTATGAAATAACCAGATGAAAAGCTTGAAATAAAATTTTCAGCTCAGAGACACACCCGACATATTAGAGTGATATGTAAATTTTTTGTTGAAGAAAATACCATTGGTTAAAATTTTCCAAAACATAATTGAAAACTGTTTAAATAAATTGAAAATTAAATAGAAAAGGAACCCTTAAATAACATTATTGTAAGTGCTATTCAGTTTATCAATGTCTGTTTTGTAATTAGGTGTGAGATTTTTAATGTGCTTTAAGAAAAACCTTTTTTTAATTTGATTCAGTATGAAGTATTTTTGGTAGTATATTAAAATTGAAGTTGTGTAATTTGTCTATTGGACAATCTGAAGTGCTGTATTTGATTGCTGCAGTAACTATAGTTGAAGTAAACTTTTTATTGGTATTATCTTGAAGATTTATATAAAATAATAATTGGGAGTATTGTGGTTTTTAAAAGCTGTTTTTATCATATTTGTTTTGAATTTCTTTTCTATTACTTTAATTAAATGGGGTGTCTAAGGAATTGTTGTGCAATTTATTTTCTGTTCGCTAATTGTTAGAAATTATATTTAAGTGAGATTATTCATTGTATGTATATTGAATGGTGTAAACTCTTTTTTTAAATATTACTATTAAGGAAGTCAATGGAATAGTAATTTTTTTAAAGACTTTTAGTTATGATTTTTAAATTTTTTTGGTAATGTTTTTCGTGTGATGAATGGCGGCTCAGTCTACTAATCCTGTAATTAAAATTTTTTGTATTTTTCTATTTCTAAATTTTAATTTAGAGTGGAAGTTGTTAAAGTCGTTGAAAATTGATTTAGCTGAATTTTTTCGGCGCTTAACAAGTACATGGTGTAACAAAAATAGTGGCCTGACTATACACGGGCGGTTTCTACGACTAAAAATAAGGAAAAATGTTTACATAAACATATGTAATAAAATGATTCGTTACTAAGTTACAGCTACTTGAGGTTTTTCAGTTTTTTATTCAAAAAAGATAACATAAAACGCAGTTGTTTAATTGAAATCATAATAAATATTCAAAATGACCTCCACGGGCGGCAACACACTGCTGAGCTCGTCGGATCATGGACTGCCTTAGGCGCTCATAAATTCCTGGTGTATTTGCTGTCATCTGCCTTCCACTATCTGTCGAAGATCTCCAATGTCTTGAACTGGAGTAGAATACACCATAGATTTTAGATGTCCCCATACGTAAAAATTGAGAAAATTTAGATCGGTTAACCGTGCAGGTTATGCTACAGCTGCACCACGACCAATCCATCTTCCAGGATATACTATGTTTAATAATTCGCTTGCTGTGTGATTGAAGTGGGTTAGTGAACCGTTATGCATGAACCATATGCGTTCTCTAACATATAGTGGAACAGTTTCCAGCAAACCTTGTAGGTCATTTTCTAAAAAATACCTATAATTCTGGCCAGAAAATCGTCCGGGTAATACAATAGGACCAATCAAGAAGTCATTGATAATTCCTACCCACACATTTAATGAAAATTGCTGTTGATGCCTGGATTTAATAATGGTATGAGGTTTTCTTTTTGTCTTCTTCTTCTTAAAGTGTCTTATGCTTTATTATTTACATTGTTTTACATACTAAGTTATTATATTATATTCTATAGTATATAGTTCTTTTTGTCACTGATGTAAATTGTGATAATTAAGAATACTATCTCTTGTAAAGCTAGCTTCAGATAGCAAAAAGAGAAGATTGGCGGCGCATGTTTCCAACAACCACGCACAGTAAGCTTTTCGTGGTCGAAAGTCATTCTCACTAAGTTCCTGTACTCTTTGCACATGGTACGGATAAAGTTGATTGGTTCTTAAAATCCTCCACACAGTGATATGATCGACACCTTCCGCTAACGCAATTCTTCGAGTTGCATCACCTCTATTTTTCTCAACACGATCCAACACACATTCTTCCAAGTCCAAAGTTCTTGTAGTTCGTGGTCTGCCGCCATCTCGGATTTTCGGTTTGAAAGATCCTGTTTTCCTTAATCTAATATGAAGCCTTTCGAATGTTTTTTGTTTGGTAAAGGTCGGTTTGGGAAATGGTCTGAGTAAAGTGTTCTTGCTTCCACCCTATTACAATGTGCTAAACCGTACATTAAATGCATGTTAGACATCTCTTCGAAAGAATATAATCTGCCATTTTTGTACAATTAATTAGAAAAAAATACTAATGACTTAAATGACTTAACCAACTGTCACGACTGAAAACAAGAAGCACGGATTACCTACTTGATAATGGCCTAAAAAGCTTAAATGCGTGTAACCAGTGATTTAAAAAAATGCTATAACTCAGCAACGAACCATTTTAGGGCATATCTTTATATATATAATTCTTCTGTATGTGTGTATGTGACTGAACTCCTTCTAAACGGCTGGACCGATTTTGATGAAATTTTGTGTGTATATTTGAGTGGGTCCCTGGATGGTTTAGATTCACAATTAGACCCGGTAGGTGGCGCTGCAATCGGGTTCTAGGCTCCCACAAAATTTCACCCCCCCCACCAATATTTTTTAAAATAAAAATCTTTATACGAAAAAATTGATATCTGACGGTTGCATTTTAGGTTTTGGACCATGCAGAACTTTTTATCAAGAACAGCTTTTTTTCCTAAAATCAATAATATTTTTTTCCATATGATTCCAACTTAAGTAGACATATCTTTATATATATAATTCTTCTGTACGTGTGTATGTGACCGAACTCCTCCTAAACGGCTGGACCGATTTTGATGAAATTTTGTGTGTATATTTGAGTGGCTCCCTGGATGGTTTAGATTCACAATTAGACCCGGTAGGTGGCGCTGCAATTGGGTTCTAGGATTGTTTTTAAAACTTTTTGACAAATTTCTTTTTTTAATTTTTTTAAAGATTTTTCGCATATCAGAACATATAACCCCAAAATTTCACCCCCCCCCCCAATATTTTTTAAAATGAAAAAAATCGGAAAATCGAAAATAAAAAAAAAAGTTTGCTGAACCTGCTACTACCAGGCAAACCAACGTTCGGACAGGACAACGTCAGTCGGGTCCGCTACCCCTTAGAGGGTGAAATGGGGTAAATAAGCCTAAAAATCGATGTGGGTGTCATTATTGAGGTTTTTTGGGACGTTGATTGCGAAAATGACATTGATTTTTAAGTCCAAGACCAAGGACATGACAAAATTAAGACTCTATAGTGGCGAAACGGGGTTTTAGAGACAAATTTTTTTTGGGCAGAACAACGTTTGCCGGGCCAGCTAGTGTTTATATAAACTTTTTTCCTTATTTTTAGTCATAGACGCCTCCTGTCAACCCACTAATCTTGTTATAATCGACATCACGTTGGTAGAACGAAATTGTTAATTTTACATTTTCAATACTACATGAAATGGGGGATCCCATTGGCATGCCAAATTTTTGGTTATTAATTATTTTATTGTAAAGGAAATAAGTATTTCCAAGAACCCATTTTATGAGGGTTATTAACTCTGGCTAATTGTTTCAACATATTTTATGGCAACGTTTCTAGGTATGTTAGTATGTAAGAATACAACGTCTAAGAAAAATAAAACGTGATTTTTTGTAAATTTATTGTATCAATGAATTTTTTGAATGACCTAAAATCTCTAACTCCATATTTGTTATTATTTGTATATTGGATAAAATTTTAGAAAGAAATTTAGACAGTTTATACTTAGGGCTCATGTAAGATTCAACTATTGTTTTTAAGGGTGCACTTGGTTTATGTAATTTAGGAAGTTCATAAAAAAGTATAGGTGTTCCGTTATGACAAATTCAGTTTTTCTATTGTTGAAGACTTAACATATAGTTTTTCACTAGTTTATTATTTTGGTTTTGGGTAATTTTTGTAAGACCTCTATTTTCTTTTTTATAATCATTTTGTGTCATAATTACTGTTTTTTGTTTAAGATTGTGTTTAATTTATTTTTATTGAGGATTCTTGGTTTTCTTGTGTTGTAAAATTGGTGTTTGATTCACACAGATGCGTGCATCAAAACCTTTTTGATTATAATTAATCACGTAATTCAAGTCATAACTGTTTTATCTCATTCAAAGGTCGTGGTAAAGCCAAATTTGCATCTTGCCGTATTTGTTTGCCTCTGTTAATGTTGGAAAGGAATTTGTAAGCTTCCCTTAATGGCTTTAAAGCGGATGGATACATTTTCTACTAGAACTTAAGCCGACTTAGCATATTTGGGAATCATGGGTTTATGGATTTCGTTCAATTGCCTCATTGAGAGAGCTTAGCATTAAGGTTTCTTGGAATAAGCATTTTTCCTAAATAACGTGCGATGCTCCGATTGGCTACGCAGGATCGCCTCAGCCAATAGTGTTTGAGCTTGCCCCTCCTTGAATTGGCGAGTTCGTCTCGCTGTAAATTCAGAGTCAGTTAGATTCAGAGCCTCGAGGAAGCAAGTTCAGCTATGCTTTGTGCTAGTTTGCGTTTCGGTCTAACTCCCTGGTAAAGTCGTTTCCAGGTTGTTTTGTGTTACGGTTACGCGCAATTCGCTATTTTCGCGTGGCCAATCCAAGCGTGTCACAACAGTTGAAGCTTTTGTAAAAAACCATCGGTCCATCAGTGACGTTTGTAATCGTTGTTACTCAATATACTCGTGTTTGTTAAGTCTTGTTTCACTCCAACAACTAACTGAACCCAAGTTAGGGTTATTAAGTGGCAGTTCCCGGCAATCCCATTGAACCGGAACTCGCAGTGGATTAATTGGGGGCCCCATTCGTGGAAGCCTCTTATCAAGTTAATCGTACAAAAAACATTGGTCCTTCGAGCCGGATGTGGAAGAAGCTAAAAAACGCGAGTGTACAAGTTTCCAGTAGCTGGTGGATGCAATTGCTCCAACATCGTTTCGTCGGAGAGCGTCAAGAAGCTTCGCCAACACCAGGAAATTCAACCATCGAGAGCTTACACCGAGTCCAGGTCCCACGTCAAGCGGCAGCGATCGGCAGCGGGTTGGTTTTCTGTTCGTCAAGAAGTTACTACGTTCTCAAATCAAAAGTAAGTCCTTTTCCATTACACCTTCGTTTAGTGCTGTTTTTTGCTTGTGTCAGTCATGGTGGAAACTCGTTCGACATCAGCGGTCATGTCGGAAACTCGCACTTTAACCACTCGTTGCAAATTCATAAAAGCCCAAGTAGATCGTTTCAAAACTCTATTTCATAGAATTTCTTCGTCCAGCCCCGTGAAGGCTCACGAGGTCGGCAACTTGTCAGAAGAGTTTAGTTGTTTCCAAAATTTGTTGGATGAGTATAAGAAGTCAATGGAGGGCCTAATGGAGGCCGACGCTGAAAACTTTGATGAACTTTTCAATGAATTTGACTCTTTTATGACTCATTTTAGCGAGATTAGTAGCGCAGTAAAGGAATTCTTATCAAAAAATAAGATCAGTTCGGGTATAAAACCGAATGTAGGTCAAAATTCTTCGCAAAGTGGCCCTTCAGGAGAGCTCGCTGGATTAAGATTACCACCCTTAGATTTGCCTTCCTTTTCGGGGAAATTCGAGAATTGGGTTCAATTTCATGACTCCTTTACGTCGCTTATTCATAACAACGTTAATTTGACCAACGTTCAGAAATTTTACTATTTGATTTCTTCCCTTAAGGCAGAAGCTGCTAGTTCAATCTCGTCGTTAAAAGTTACCAACGATAACTATACCATTGCTTGGGACATTCTAGTCAAGCGATTTGAAAATAAGAAACTGATCGTAAAATCAAACATAAATGCGTTATTCAGTTTAGAGAACGTAAAAAAGGATTCACATTCGTCTGTTCAAAGGCTGCTCGATAGTGTAGTTAGAATTTTGGAAATTTTAAAGGCGTACGGGGAACCGACAGTCGACACCATACTAATACATATCATAGTTTCGAAGCTCAGCTCAGCAATGCAGACTGACTGGGAATTATGCAAACATGCCGGACAATTTCCTACTTTGCGAGAGTTGTTAGATTTTTAGAGAGCAAAAGTCACTTATTAGGTTCGCTGGAAGCTGCGAAAATAGGTTCGAGTTTGGGAAATCAGGGATCCGAGCAAAAAAGTCATGCACGCGCTCATGTGGCCAGAGAGCAAGGTAATCACTCTTGTGATTTTTGCAAAAATAGTAATCATTCGATTAGCGCTTGCGAATCATTCTCAAAATTGTCGGTAAACGCTCGTATCGAAGAGGCGCGTCGTTTGAAATTATGCAACAATTGTCTCAAGCCCGGACATTTCGTGGTAAAATGCACATCGTCGAGATGCCGCGTATGCAGAAAAAAGCACCATACTTTACTGTGTTTGCGTCCAAAGCGCGACGCGCATGAAAATACTTCGTCGCCGCGTCCTGGACCGCCAGAATCCAGCAGTGACGCACGGGAGGTCGGGGCCGTCTCCCCGAGCGAGGCACCCGTCGCATCCGTTTCAGCAGCTTGTAGCCGTCCTGCAATCGCGGCGCCAGCGCAAGTTTTATTGTCCACGGTTAGCGTATTCGTAGAAGGATCCTCCGGGTCATTTTCCCGGGCAAAAGCTCTTTTGGACCCCGGATCCCAACTTAACTTAGTTAGCGCCGACTTGTGTCAAAATTTGAAAATTGAGAAACGAGGTAATATCACCTCACTGTCGGGTGTTGGTGCCAGGGCTCTGAACGCTGAATTCAGAGCAAACGTTCGAATCCGCTCCCGTAACGGGAAATACGAGGACATTTTGAGCTGTATTGTGTTAGACAAAATTACGGACCCTCTGCCGGCCCTTTCTTTCTCGTTGAGGGATTTGAAGATCCCACCAAACATTGTGCTAGCCGATTCAGATTGTAATACACCGGGAAAGATTGATCTTTTATTAGGCGCGAATGTCTTTTGGCAAGTGCTCTGTCAGGGACAGGTGAAATTGGGCCCAGAGAAGCCATTCTTAACAAAAACTCTTTTTGGTTGGGTTTTAGGCGGAAACATGAACATCGAAAATCGAGCGCTCATGCTTTCAAATAGAGTTCATTTAAGTGTAGCCGGCATCGAGCACGGCATTCAGAGATTTTGGGAAATCGAGGGGGCTTACGGTTCATCAGGCCGACTCTCTGCTGATGACAAATTTTGCGAAGACCATTTTCAATCGACTACGAAACGGGCGTCGTCGGAGCCGCGTAGGTTCATCGTGAGCATACCTTTCAGGAAAGATGCTCCATCGCTGGGAGACTCGCGCGGTATAGCGTTAAAGCGTTTCTATTCATTAGAAAACAAATTGTCAAAAAATTCCGAGTTGAAAACCGCGTATTCCGCATTTCTCAAAGAATACGAGTCGCTTGGTCACTTGAGCAAGGTGGACGACGAAGCGAGCCTTCCTCATCCTAGGTTTTATTTACCACATTTGCCAGTCATAAAGGAGGACAGTTCAACGACCAAACATCGCGTTGTTTTTGACGGCAGTTGTGCGTCCTCCTCCGGAGTATCGCTTAACGATCTTCAAAATAAGGGCCCAGTGGTCCAGCAGTCGTTGTTTGCAATTCTTTGTCGCTTTAGGCAATTCAAGTACGTGCTGAAAGCAGATTGCGCCAAAATGTATAGGCAAATTCTCGTGGACCCCTCGCAGACGCAATACCAATTAATTTTATGGCGTGACGACAAAACCTCAGCGGTAAAATGCTTCAAATTATTAACGGTCACCTACGGTACTAAATCAGCCTCGTACCTAGCAACTAGGTGCTTGATACAAATCGCCCAGGAAATCGAAGCATCGCTCCCAGAGGCCTCATTAAGAATTAGCCGGGATTTTTATGTAGATGACCTACTGACTGGTTTTGAAAATAGGGCGGAAGCCATAAAAACGCAATTCGAAATTAGTAGCGCTTTGTCGGGGTACGGGTTTGAATTGCGAAAGTGGGCATCCAACGACAGTGAAGTAGCTAGCGCCATTGGTGTAGATCGCGGCAGCATGGAGCCCATTTCTTTGACGGAAGACGCCACGGAGAAAACTCTCGGCATTTTTTGGGATACTCGGCGGGACGTGCTAAGTTACAGAGTAAACCCTAGCTGTTGCAAATCAGTTACCAAGCGGGCTATACTCTCTAGTATGGCTCAAATATTCGATCCCTTGGGACTACTTGGTCCAAGCGTTCTAACTTTGAAACTTCTCGTGCAACGGCTTTGGCAGTTGAAGTTGTCATGGGACGAAGCGGTGCCCATGGAGATGCGCTCCAGATACGACGAACTCCATTCTTCATTACGCTCTTTGGGCTCGTTGGCAATTCCGAGACGGGTAATTTGCGATGACATAAATTCGATAGATCTCCACGGATTTGCGGACGCGAGTTCTGTAGCCTACGGGTGCGCCGTGTATATACGTTGCGTTGACGCGCGCGGTAATGTCACCACCAATTTGCTTTGTGCTAAGTCAAGGGTCGCTCCATTAAAAACAATATCCTTGCCTCGTTTGGAGCTTTGCGCAGCCTTACTGTTGGCTCGTTTGATTAAAACTATACTCGATTCCTCCGCATTTAAATTTGACCGCGTGTACTATTGGTCGGACTCCACCATAACTCTGCACTGGATAAATAAGGATGCGAGTAATTGGAAGACGTTCGTCGCGAACCGGGTGTCCGAGATTCACGAACTAAGCAATAGGGAAGAATGGTTTCACGTGCGTACAAATTGCAACCCGTCCGATATAATTAGCAGGGGAATGTTACCCCAGGAGTTACTCAACTCACGCTTGTGGTGGCACGGGCCAGAATTTTTGTCACAGGCGGACTTAAAACCCCAGCCCGTTAAAATTGATTCGGGTGAGCTAGCAGCCCAAGAGTCGCGCCCAGTAGTGGCCACTCTTCACCATCGCGTCCCAGAATTTGAACTTTTCAGGCGCTATTCCAGTTTTACAAAATTACAGCGCGTAGTCGCGTACTGCCTGCGTCTCGCGAGAAACAGAAACACCGAAACGCGCTGGTCGGGACCTCCAGCCATTGACGAATTGGAGGACGCGACTCGCCGCCTGATCAAAATTGCCCAGGCGGAAGTCTTTTCCGGAGAAATAGCAGTTTTGTCTAAAAAAGCGCCATTGCCGAAAAATAGTGCGCTGCTTTCTCTAAACCCATTTCTGGACGATCAGGGCCTACTGCGCGTGGGCGGCCGTCTAGAAAACTCCAATCTAAGCTTTGATCAGAAACATCCCCTTTTGTTACCAGCTAGTCACCCTTTGTCGTTGCTAATCGTGAAGCAAGAGCATTTGCGGCTCTTGCATTGTGGACACTCGGTGTTACTGGCCTCATTGCGGGATAAGTTTTGGATCGTGAGAGCCAAAGACCTAATACGTAAAGTAATACACAATTGCGTGATATGCTTCCGGGCCAAGCCTAAGATGAATGAACACTTGATGGGATCACTACCCGAAGCTCGTGTCACACCCTCTCCCCCTTTCAGTAATTGCGGGATAGATTACGCGGGTCCCGTGTTTATAAAAAACAAATCCGGGCGAGGCGCGAAAGAAGTAAAGGCTTACGTAGCCCTATTTGTGTGTTTAGCCACGAAGGCTATTCATCTTGAACTCGTGGAAGACCTCACGACGGAGGCTTTCATCGCATCATTGAGGAGATTCATCTCCAGACGCGGTTTACCCTCCAACATATTTTCTGACAATGCTACCTGTTTCACCGGTGCCAGAAATCAGCTATCGGAATTAAAAAATATCCTGTCAGGCTCTAGTGAGCAATGCATAAGGGAAGAATTGTCGAAACATAACATTAAGTGGAATTTTATTCCGGCACGCTCTCCGCACTTTGGCGGCATTTGGGAAGCGGGGGTAAAGTCATTGAAATATTATTTAAGGCGAATATCTTGCAATGCAAAGTTAACTTTCGTTGAGTATTACACCATGCTGACTCAAGTGGAGGCGATACTAAATTCCCGTCCACTCTGTGTTCTCCCTACCGACGCCTCATTCCCCGAAGTCCTTACTCCTGCCCACTTCTTGATCGGTCGGAAGCTGACTTCGTTTCCGGAAGCCCAACTCCAGGGCATACCGGAAAATCGTCTCAGCCGCTATGGGCTGGTCCAGCGGCTGTCCCAGCAGTTTTGGGATCGCTGGTCCCGGGACTACCTCCACCTCCTGCAGCGCCGGCCTAAGTGGAAGTCCTCCAGCACGTCTCTAGCCCCCCAGGTGGGCGACGTGGTACTCGTCCACGACGAGGCATCTCCAAGCTACCGTTGGCCACTGGCAATCATTTCGGCCACATATCCAGGAGCGGATGGTGTTGTGCGTGTGGTGCAAGTGCGCGATTCCCGAGGGAATCTCCTGAAACGCTCGGTGCGTAAAGTGTACATCCTACCCAAAGACGATCATTGCGATCAAGGGCAATAAACATTGACTTTGCTCTTAGTTGGTAGTTTTCGCTAATTGAACATTTTGCTAGGTTTAGTTGTTTCTTTGCTTGTATTCATGCTAGTTGTAAGTTATCTGTAAGACTCTTGGATTATCATCTGTCATTAGTTCTTGTTATGCATTTGATTATTTTGTAGTGTTAGATTTCAGTTTAATTTTGGGATTTAATCACGTCGTGCCATAGTCGGCACTTCGGGGGCGGCATGTTTGATTCACACAGATGCGTGCATCAAAACCTTTTTGATTATAATTAATCACGTAATTCAAGTCATAACTGTTTTATCTCATTCAAAGGTCGTGGTAAAGCCAAATTTGCATCTTGCCGTATTTGTTTGCCTCTGTTAATGTTGGAAAGGAATTTGTAAGCTTCCCTTAATGGCTTTAAAGCGGATGGATACATTTTCTACTAGAACTTAAGCCGACTTAGCATATTTGGGAATCATGGGTTTATGGATTTCGTTCAATTGCCTCATTGAGAGAGCTTAGCATTAAGGTTTCTTAGAATAAGCATTTTTCCTAAATAACGTGCGATGCTCCGATTGGCTACGCAGGATCGCCTCAGCCAATAGTGTTTGAGCTTGCCCCTCCTTGAATTGGCGAGTTCGTCTCGCTGTAAATTCAGAGTCAGTTAGATTCAGAGCCTCGAGGAAGCAAGTTCAGCTATGCTTTGTGCTAGTTTGCGTTTCGGTCTAACTCCCTGGTAAAGTCGTTTCCAGGTTGTTTTGTGTTACGGTTACGCGCAATTCGCTATTTTCGCGTGGCCAATCCAAGCGTGTCACAACAGTTGAAGCTTTTGTAAAAAACCATCGGTCCATCAGTGACGTTTGTAATCGTTGTTACTCAATATACTCGTGTTTGTTAAGTCTTGTTTCACTCCAACAACTAACTGAACCCAAGTTAGGGTTATTAAGTGGCAGTTCCCGGCAATCTCATTGAACCGGAACTCGCAGTGGATTAATTGGGGGCCCCATTCGTGGAAGCCTCTTATCAAGTTAATCGTACAAAAAACAATTGGAATTATTAAAATATTACAAATTATAATTCCAGTTGTATTTTGCTTATTTTGATCTAATTTTTCAATACTGTTTTCTATGTTAATGATAATTTGTGCGGTAGTAATTTTTTTGGGTTAAAAATGTTAAAATTGGGTCCAAATTTGAGTATTTAATTGACATTTTATGGAATTTTCACTTTTCTTATATTATGTATTCACTAGTTTTTATTGTTATTAATAAAATTGAAAGAGTTGAGCTATATGTTTTAATTCTTGTTCTTTCAAGTTTTTTTTTTCTTAAAGTTTAGTGGCTACTTTAACTTCTCGAAAATGCCTTGATTTCTCACTAATAAAGATAATTATTAGTTTTGCGGGAGTTTTATTTTGTTCTAAATTTGTTAACAATTAATGATTGTATGTTTTAAGTCGAAATAGTTCCAATTGTGAAATCAAGATATATGTTATGTATTGAAAGTATTTAAGTTTTGAAGTGTTTTAAATTGTATATGTTTACATTTTTTATGTAACAATTTTGGCATTAGAAATTGTTTTTTGCAAATTGTTAGAAAATTTATTTGTCCACTTACCCTTACTGTAGACTACACTTATTTAAGTTTTTGAAGTAGTTTCCAGCTGGTTCTGCAAAACGGTGCTTGATGGTGGTGCAAAATTAATTGTTGTTGCAAGATGCCATTTTGATGTGGTCGGTCGAAGGGGAATATTTAAAGTTAAAATTGAAATCGTTCTTCTTGCGATTTGGAAGTTTTCTGTGATGTAATATGTGAAAGTACGGCTGTAAGTTTAATTTGTTGCAGAGAAAAAAACTGGTTTTTCTTCGTAAGTGTTTTTTCTCTCTAACAAATTAAACTTCCAGTCGTGCTTTCACACATGAAAGTATAAATAATTATTTAGTCCAACTTGAATTTATGTATACGTCATCGTCTAAAGGACTAGTTTTAACTCCTAGTTCTGGCTGCACCAAGTTTACATTTTATAACTGCCAGATCTTAGTTTTTCAAAGTGATGCGTGATAGTAATCACAGTGTTATATATGTATAACTATTTTTATGTATTTCTTGTTTTTTTATTTAATCTATTTAAATAAGTTGTACACTCTGTAGTTTAAATGAATAGATTAGTGCAATTGCCAGTAACTGATGTATGGATTGTGACGAAATCGTACCCTTCAAAGGCAGTAATTTTCTTTTGTATGATACATAACGTTTCTAAAAGTATAGGCATAGAAAATGGAATATTTATGTTTTTACGAATTCCAATAGTTCTATGCCCTATCCTCTAAAGGAGATATCATAATAGCTATTTATGCAATAAGTACATAATGTAAGACTTTATTGGGCGACTTTATTTTACAGCTGAGCGAGCGAAGTGAGCGAGGCCAATACAGTCTCATTATGTACGAGTTGCATACAATGCCTTACGTTTGACTGCTATGATAAAAAACATCCTAGGGGGATACCATTTTTCCTCTCGCGTCATTTTAGTTATTATTTATAAACGCGTAACAATTAAAACCATAGTTACAAAGGTAATATTCAGCTAAAACAACTAAAAATTGCCCTGTTTTATTGATAACGATTTATATAATCTGGATATTCTCTTTTAAATAAAAATTTGGAGTATACATAAAGTCTTGTATGCATTTCAGCCGTAACCAGCGTCGTTAGCCCTTGTCCTGTTATAGCGCTTGGTGCTCCACACCTCGTGCTGTTTTACACTCTTGCTACATATATAACTACTATTTTTCAATATTTTGAGAACATTTTAATGGATTTTCTTAAAATTTGGCACATAATGAAGACAATAAATGTGCTGAAGACATTCATAAGTTCAAGCAGTGATCAATCTTCCTACTAAATTTTTATGCTTAATGGGGGTTGTACAAACTTTTTTCTTAAATCCCTCCACGCTGTGTCACACCCTCCTAAAGAAAGAAAATACAGTTAGGTTTTTGTCATGTTACTGAAAACTGGGAAAGAGTATTAAACTGATTCTTTTTTTCGTAGAGATTTCAACCAATCAGAAGGCTGGATTTAGTTAAGTTATCTTGTATAATTTCGATTATACAAAATCGATTATACTATAGTAACTTCACTAGGCAATGCATTACATAACTTTTGTCAACTTGATGTTGTTTTCATGGAGATGACTTTCAGCTAGGTTAATACAAACAAATCGAGCTGCCAATAAAATATTTATTTGTTCCTAATATTGAAATTTACTCAAAAAATAATCAAATCGAATACAATACGTACTTCGAACAGGTTATACGTCTCAAACCTCCTGCACAATAACAAATCGTGTCAGTTTAACAGAATAATCCTCCTGCTGACGCGGTCCGACTATTTAATCTGTCAAACTGACACTCTTTTATTATTGTGCAACAAGTTATCGACATATAACCCGATAATATCGAAGTACTTATAGTATTACTTCGGATTATTCAACACTATAATAAACGAACCAATGAAAATTGTTCAATTTGTCAGAACCAATCAAAATTGACTGTCTTTGAAAACACCTAATGTCGCAGTCTTTTCACACGAGTCTCATTGATTTCAATAATTTCAATTTAGTGAGTAGCCTTTTACTATTTCACCAAAACCTCAAAGTGAAGTTTGCAAATCAGCGTCGTTCTAAAAACTCATAACAATCGTGTTGGAAGGTCCAGTATTGAATTAATAGTGAAAAACGTTAAAAATGTGTGCTGTGGAACATGGTAAAAGTCATCTACCCATATTGTTGAATAATCTTTCCAAATACCACTCAAGGCAACAGTTTTTAGGAGATTTTTTTTCGCTAACATGCAAATTATTGCAAATTTCTCTCAACAAAACTGCTCAAATTCCACTCGACCTTCGATCTCGCGGAATTTTTAACGCAGTTTTGGTTTCGAGAAATTTAAACGCAATTATTTGCATGCGAACGAAAAAAATTCTCAAAAAATTTTCACCTTATGTGGTATTACCCTTGAAAATTGGCTTACGTTTGCTATCAATAGAAGGATTATTGAAATGTTTTTATGTATGGATTTAAGGAGCAACTTCTACAAATACTTTTATTCGAACCTTTAAGTTGGTTATATAAAAATATGTGCTGAAAAGCCGAGTTTATTTGAAAATTTTTTAGTTTTCCTAGTTTTTTTGTAAACCTAATAATATTTATGAAAAAAACTAAGATAAGATACATTATGATGCACGGCGCAGTTATTACTTTGCTTAATATCTTGCATTACTAATTGATCGAAAATCGTCTATCAAACGGTTATCACATTAACCATCCGTCATTACTATTTAATTTATGTAAGTTTTATGTTAAATGATTAGATTTTGATTTGTGAAATGTCGACGCTTTAAAAATTATATAAAAATGTTTAGCGTCACAGACTTTTACTGTCATATTGCATTACATATTTTCCATTATATTCAGTCTAAGTTATGTACAATGAAATATTACGTTGCAATGCGGTATAAATAAATGTATTATAAATAATGCATTTAAGAGCGCGAAAATAAATGGTCGCAGAGCTCAATTAGGGAATCTCGTCATTGTGTTGTCCTTTTTTTATGAATCCATTAATTTTGGTTCACTGCCGCATTTTTTAGTACACAATACCTCAAATTGTATTGTATCAGTTGTATGATAATCAATCATTAGTATTAAACCATAAATACCAGGATTTGGACAAGGCAATAAACGCGACAGATTGAACATTGTCTTTGATACGTGCAAACGAGTGTTTTGAAAATATTAACTCTAATATTGTTACTAAATATTTAAATGCCAATAGATGTTGGAAGAGAGTACTTTTTTGTATAAAATAAATATATATTTAAATGTAAATTTCTAGAAATAATAAATATGTTTAAGATATGGAGCAGACAATAATAAGCAATCAGTCGAACAGAAATTGATCTTCCTGTTATTTGCTGATTATGCAATGGCGAATTTTATTGCGTATTAAGTGAACACATTTTATGTGTTAACTTTGTGAAGTAAATGTTACACACGCTGTGATTGTAATTTACTGAGTTAAGAACAGTAAAATAGGTTGGCATTGGCAAGCTAAAAGTAGTTCAATGTTTGGTATTAAAAACTAGTCATATTAACTCAACGGTTTCAAGTTCATCTATAATCATGTGACACAATAATAACGCACGTCTTGGTATTAATTAATTTGTTTCTTGTGCTTGTGTTGTTTGCTCCTAACTATTTTTATACTACGATCACACAGCTTGCTTTTCAATTACTTTGGATTAGTACTTTGTAGTTGATCAGCGAACTTGACTTTATACTGTTTGAAATAAATATTGGCATTCCAAATTAAAGTACACTATATATAAGCACTTCCATGAGGCTTAAGCTAGTGGAAGTTAATAAAAAACTGCTCAACGCAACTGCACTGCTGATAATATTTCCCTAAGCTTGTAACCTTCTTTCTCTATGGTTTCACGCTACAATCAGAATGAGAACTATCTCAAAGCCAGTACGTTGCTGTGATTACTGCTGGATTTCGGATTTCGCTTATATTTTCCTACCCCAATGATATTTTCACATAGTTTAGTTAAAAACATTTGCAAGCGTTGCAACCTATTCAGCTAATATGTAGAAGATAATAGCAAGAACTATCCATAGCGAACACAGGCTATTCGAAAATATCTATACGGAGAGTTATTTCAAACGTCCCGCCAAAATGTATTTCTGTGCGCGTGCGTTTATGCGTTCAGGTAAGCAGATTCTAATTTCAGGTACGCAGTCAGTTGCCACGCTGACGCTGGAAATTGGAATCTGCTTACCTGAACGCCGTTAGTTGCCACGCTGACGTTGTAAGGAGTGTTTGCATTTGCGGAACATGAGCCGCATGAAGTTTATTTCAAGTAGAAGAACAAAGTTGACTTTTAGATCGAATTAGTGCAAACTGTTTAGGGCCTTATGTTTGCCTTGTTCCAATTGTTGGCCGGAAGCTTACTTATAGAAAGAACTATGTATCTGGATGCTTGAAGCTGCGCTTTTATTCAAGCATTATTATCAAGTGAATATAAATGTCACCTTGATTATGAATGAAAGAAATGCCCACAGAACTGCATAGTTTTCAAGTACATATTCGTCTTAAATACCTAAATTTTTATTGTTAATAAATCAATGCTGGCATGCAATTGCATCAAACTTAAAATGGATGTGATGTAATTAGGTTTGGCAACGATTTTTTTATGACAAATACGTTTGGAAGTAGTTTCATACTATTACATAACATGATGTTGACATACGCATTGCCGAATATTTTACGCTGTATATGAAGCACCTTAAACCTTAATATCATTTTATTCAATAGACATACAAGACCACCTGAATAACAAGGCCAACGGTTTTTGACGTCACGAGCTCGTGACGTCGGCTGAAATGGGTAGTTAATGGCCCCCACGTAAACCTTGACTCCAGATCATGCCTACACTTTGATTGCAATTATCCATTATAACTGAGCTTTTTGTAATAGACAAGTCATTTAGTGCTTTCGTTATTGTTTGACGCTGTGTATGCAGTGTATGTAAGTTTTTCACTATTAGTTTTACACGCATAAACACCTACTAAATGACAATTACAAATTATTGCATTGTAGCCATGTGTGTGTTGAGGCAACTATACAATGTAAATAAGGTAGGCATTTCTTGTAATGTGTTACAGCTCAAAACGGCTTTTACTACCTTAAAGCACCTTGGAGATAGTCTACATGGGTCGTTAGATCACATTAATGTTCAAAAAGGCAAATCTCACTATAATCACGCCACAACTTGCTGCAGCAGACGGTTGACCGGCTATTTGCGCAGGGAGAAGGGGGAGGGTCGAATCAACACGACGTCACAACGTAATTTAGAGGGAGATGCTGTTACAATAGAGGTTGATTGTAATCAAATAAGGGGTAAAAATGAGCGACACGAATTTTATTGATAGAATGGGGGAGAAACTTTTAGGCCGGCTCTTGTAGAAATTTGAATTCAGAGAACCTTCGCTTCACTACAACTTTTCGGCTGGTTTCGGACTTACCTTTGTTGGTCTTAGTTTCGCCAAGGTACATTACATATAATACATCAAAGAGAGCACAAATCATGTACAAAACACATAATACAAGAACCATAAATAAAAGGAAAAGTCGTTTGAATTGAATTTGGGTTTACTGAAATTTAGATATGCATGTATATGTTCGACATTACTAAACGTAATAGAGATTAGTAGCTCTAATACTGTACATCGATAGATAACATACAAAAGTTTCACTTGGGAAATTGAAACACAGTAAGTACGTTACGTTGAAGCGAGTGTAGCGAAAAATCCGCTTAAAATGTTGAATAATATGATGCACCTGTATTACTCTATGAGTAGGTTGCGCGGCAGTTGCAACGCTTCTATTGCGTCAATCGAAGGTCAACATAAGCGCGACCTGGCACACACCACTAATACACATTACTATTCTACGTTAACAATGCCTGAGTTAATGTTTGACGAAGCAATAATTTAATACCACTGGAATGTCTCTCGCTCTCCGCCGGAAGCTGACAGATGCCAAACAGACAGCGTAGGATTGCAAGTGCGGTAGGAAATGATTCTCCAAAACGACGGTGGGTGAGCATGAAGATCCTTTTGTTGAGCAAAATTTGAAGAGAGTATACATTGACAATTTAGTTACCTCTGATACTTCGATACAATGGAAAGGTAGATGGGTTACCCGCACACTTCAAAAACATGGGGAAATCACTCACAGTAGCTTCGGATGCCGACTGTAGAGACGCGAACTGAAGAAAGAAGAGTATGGGGGGCTTTTGATTGCTTTCCCCGTGCATCTCACGCAATCGATTCGCTCTAACACAATATTACAACCGTTTCTTCGAGTCAAAACCAAGGTACGTCGTGATAAACATGTGGCAATAGATTTGTTGAAGGTGGGGCTTACATCACCAGACTAGTGACGTAAGGGGGCATCTGAGCCGAGTTGCACAAATGCGAGCGATCAACACTGTACTATACTATAACGAGTGGGAAGCGTCGGTATTTGAATTTGAAAAGGGTGCGCGGAATTGCCAATATTTTAAACAAAAGAAGCGCGGATAGTTGCAATGCAAGTGCAGTATTTGAAACTGGTCTTAACAAAGGATAAGTTTTTCGCAACTGTGGCTTACACGTTCACGATCATAAGTATAAAGTCGATATGTTTAAAGGTAATACACGTATCGCCTACCTCGAAACTAACTAATGAAGTTCTCTATACAAACTGGAATAAAAGCTTTGTATACCACAAGTTTATACAAAC
Organism: Agriotes lineatus; assembly: GCA_940337035.1. Classification (NCBI taxonomy): domain Eukaryota; kingdom Metazoa; phylum Arthropoda; class Insecta; order Coleoptera; family Elateridae; genus Agriotes; species Agriotes lineatus. The sequence continues at coordinate 64,261,993 of OW679199.1, read as the reverse complement.
AAAATGTCAGCACTGAAGATTTTGAATCCTTTTGTTATCCAAGTCTTATTAAATATTGGATTAAACATAATGCTGTAATAAATTTAGTTTTGTTTAATATTATGTCATATTCAATGAATTACTTGAACATCTTTAAGAATAATTTGTAAATTTTATGTTATTGGGCGCCAATAGTATCATAGCGAGAAGAGAACAACGAAAACTGTAATTACATAATTCTACAACTAATATTTAAAAAATGTGGTAAAATTAATAGTAATCGGTTGAGCAAAGGAAATAAGAGTCGTAAATTAAGTACGTTAACAAATAAATAAACCAAATTTTATATTTCCTACCTATACTAAAATTCAAAATTTTGGCTTTTGCTTTCGAACTTTGTTTTCCACTACAGATAAAAGCGAATGGGGTACGGCCAAGGTCTCAGTTCATGATTGGTAACGTCGATTTTATAAGACATCTTTATTTTTAAAGATATAAACACTCTCCGCCTATGCGATTTAATCGACGTTTTAACTACCTCTGCTGACGTCACGCAAAAGAGCGGTGGCCTTGTTCTTTATGTGGTATTGGTACATACAACGTTACAACTACAAGGTTTGTTAGATAAGATTATGCAATTTAGACAAGAATTTAACTTTGAATAAACTCAATATAAATCACAGTACCTAACTAGTGAATTGTTAGTGTTCTGAAACCATAGCAGTTAAAAAGTATTATAAATGAATTGAAAACATCTAATTTACATAGGAATTTAAAAGTTAAAATTAAAAATTTTCAGATCTTGATATAGAAACTTAGTTATATAGTAGTAAATACAAATTAATATGATGAAAATGTCAGAGATTAACTTTTATTCTACTACATATTACCCATGTTCTGTTCAAGAATGTGTATCTGAATCTTATAATCAACATCTCTTTTAGTAATTTCTTGAAGTTCAGCTGACTTATATATTTTTTCAAAAAATAATTTGCAAAGGCTGGAAATGTTACAATTAGGCTTTCTACTGGCGACAGCAATTTTATTACTCATATTATACTATAAGAAGTATATTTGAAACATATCTTTTCATTAAGCTTTCATCTGATAAATTACATTTGCAGTCGGGAAGTTCATTAAGAAATTTAGTAAACTGTTTAAAGTGATACACATTTTACATATTATTGCATGTTCGTGGTTTGAACATTTTGATTATAACTAAAATAATGATACATTTTCATATGTCCTTTTTTGGAGTAAAAATGCTGAAATATGACCATATGTTTACTGCTGTAAACATTGCAGTATTATTATTACTATTATTAAATTGAATATATGATAGTTAAAATACCCTTAAATGTTTATGGTTCTGGGTTAAACAGCCTTACTATTAAATTATCTTCGTAAAGTGTTGCATAAATGTAATCGGAAAATCTGGAGTGGTGCAGGCCCCATCCAAACCCTGGAAGCCATTCCTGAAGGACAGACTTTCCTTCCTTGACATTTTCACTTAAACGGTGTCCATTTCCCTGATATGTATTTCCTTGTAGAGGATCTATGGCTTAGTCCTTGCATCCAATTTCACTTCCCTAATCCTTCTTACAGAGGATTTCCTTCGAAGTTACTGCACCAAGCTTATCTTCTCTGCCATGTCCTGCAGAGAATTTTCTAGGCGGTTCTTCTATAAGCGCCTGAAGTTTAATTAAGCGACGCTCTTTTTCAGGTGACTCCCGTTCGATCCACTTCTGCGGCGGAGGTTGCTGAAGTTGTTGCTCCCTATGTAAGTACGAGTCCTAAATAACGATTTTGCAGCAAACGAGCCCCCGTTAGTGCAGTGCTAACGGGGTCGGATTCAGGGGACCGGAAACTTGAAACTAAATAATGTGCTAGCCGATAACTGCTCGGTGCAGCTGGGCCTAATTGATTGTAAGTGGACGTTATCAGAATGCAGTGTTAACACGGCATCAGCTGGTTTTTAAGTGCGAAAGAGACGCTGCGCCGCGCGGAAACTCGATATCCATTGAATATTCATAGGAAATTCGCCACTGCGCTAATTAATAGTGTGAAAATGGTAGTTTAATAGATCTCGTTTCTCGCGGGTGTTAGGTAACTTATAGAGCTTTCCCGAATTCGGCGGGTATATTAATGGTTTGTTTGTTTTGCAAATGGTCGGTGGGAAGCCGTCTTCCAAAACTCAATCGATCATAGCAGATTGTTGCTGCTTGGTTTCCCTCTAGCCAGCTTAACCGCCCTCTGTGTAAGGGTGCGCCACGCTAGTGTTGTGGCTGTATTTGTTGTAACGTGTGAACACACTACTGTTTAAGAATTTATAGTTTACAATTCATAGAAAATATACATGGGTATAACATAGTTGTTAATTTAAAGTACCTAACTAAGATGTATTGCACCTAAAGTAAAAAAAATAGCAAATGTTTACATGTTCCTGTCAGACGTGGCATCCCATCTATTAATGTTGTTATTATTAATTCTTCCTTTTGAATTGTCCATAGACTCTCTCTTGTCCTCAAACATTTTTTCATATTTCACTATCGATATGATTTCATAGTTTACCTATATTGCGATGGGATTAGAACCCAATAAGTGTTGACATCAAAATAGACACATTTATTGTTTCTGGGTAGAACCATAGCCAGTACGTAATTTCTACCTAAGACCTTTTAAACAAATTTCAAAGTGCAACATTCCGTCTAAGGTGTTGTATGCAATATTCAACGAAAAACATATTTCGACCAGTTAGTACCATTAGCATGGAATGAACGGAAGAAACATGTCGTGAAATTGGATTTGGATTGTCCAGAACTTGCTTTCTGTTATTAATAATCATCAGTCGGCTTACTTGCGTCCATTGCTGGACAAAGGCCTCCCTTAATTCATTTAATCTCTGTCGATCTTGTGCCTCTATTACCCAATGTGTTGCGATTCTTCTAATGTCATCTCTACATCTTGTATGTGATCTACCTATATTTCTAATTGCTTCCATTCTGGGTCGCCATTCAAAGATTGTCTTTGTTCAATTTTCCATTACCCATCCTTGCAACATGACCTGCCCAATTCCATTTGAGGCTAGCGATCTTCTCAACTGCATCCGTAACTTTTGTTCTCGATTTTACGTCGTTATTAGGTACTCTATCTCTCAGTGTTAAGCCAAGCATGGACCGTTCCATAGCTTTCTGGGTCACATTGATTTTCGTTACCGATTTTAATGGTAAGTCTCAAGGTTTCCGTCCCGTAAGTTATTCGTGAAGCTTACCAAAAGAGGCCCATGCTAAGCCTATCCTTCTGCTTAATTCGCAGGGTTGATTGTCAAGGCAATTTATTTTTAATCTAGCGTTTTGGAACGCTTTCGTTAGTTTTCTAAACATTTCCTTCGCTTCGACTATGCAGTTAGAAATAAGCACTACGTCATATGTAAAACGCAAATGATTTAGCTATTCCGATGTTATCAAACTCAGTTCTTTTGAACACAAATTCGAGTACTGCCGTAAACAATTTCCACGAGATAGTATTTCCTTGTCGCACTTCTTGTTCCATTTTGAATTTACTTGTTTTGTTATGAAGCCTCACACGTGCCGCTGTAGTTTCATGTACGATTTTTTAATAAAATTGTATATCAATAGTCTATACGGTATTCGCCGAAGACAGCTTTTTCATAGTCAACAAATATCATTACTAAATGTTTAAATTTCAAGATTGCAAGTTATTTTTAGATTAAAATGGAAATATTCAGTATTAAAGTCGAAACATTGAGCTTAAAAACAGAAGCTTCAAGATTAGGGTGGAATTTTGAAAGCAAAGTTGATATTTTGCATACACAGACAAAGTTCAAGATTAATGTCAAAATTTAAGGATTAAAGTCGAAATGTTGAGACTCAAAACAGAAGCTTCAAGATTGTGCAAAATTTTGAGAGTAAAGTTGACATTTTGAGGTCATACAAACAAAAGGTTCAAGATCAACGTGGAAATGTTGAGATTCCAGACAACTATTTCAAAATTTAGGTTAAAACTCAAGATAAAACTCAACTCTTTCATATGGAATAGATACATTTCAATATTGCATGTTATTTTGAGATTAAAGTGAAACTATTGAGTATTAAAAACAGAAGCTTTTAAGGTTTTGTGGAACTTTGAGAGTAAAGCTGACATTTTGAGATCATATAGACAACAAATTGAAGATTAAAGTAGACATTTAAGGATAAAAGTTAAAACACTGATATTTTAAACACATATTTCAAGATTGAACCATATACTATGACACTAAAATCGATACTTTTAGATTAAACTTGATACTTTCAGCATATAACATTTCAGAAGTCAAAATGTTGATTTTACAAACAGAATCTTCAAAATTATGGGGCATTTTCAAAGTAAATTTGATATTTTCAGATCATATAGACAAAATATTCAAGATCAATGTTGAAAGCTCAGAAGCAAAGTCGAAAAGTTGACATTCAAAACAAATATATCAAGATTTAAGTTGAAACTTCGAAGAAACCTCAATACTCGGAAAGAAAAATTATGAGGTTGAAAATTGTAATTTTAGATTATAGGTGAAATAGTCAAACTTTGAGATTATAAATATAAACTTCAAGATTAATGTGGAATTTTGAGAATAAAGTTGACATTCTGAAACTATACATATACACAAAAAATTTAAGACCAAGCCGAAATTTTAGAATTAAAGTTGAAAACAAATATTTCAAGATTGAAGTCAAAAATTCGGGATAAAACTCGGTACTTTTAGATTAAAGAAAAATTTCAAGGTTGATAGTTGTAAGTTTTATATTAAAGTCGAAATTTTCAGTATTAAAGTCGAAAATTTGAGATTAGAAACAGAAATTTCAGGATTAATGTGGAATTTTGAGAGTAAGTTGTCATTTTCAGATCATATAGCAAAATTCAAAATTACAGTCCAAAGTTCAGAATTAAAGTTGAAATGTTGATAGTCAATATCAATTTCAAGAATGCAGTCGAATATCTGAGATCAAATTCGATACTTTCAGATTCAAGAGAAAAATTTCAAGGTTGAAAGTTGTGACTTTTAGATTAGAGTAAAATGTTCAGTATTAAAATCAAGATGTAGAGATTAAAAACAGAATCTTCCAAAATTAATGTGGAATTATGAGAGTAAAGTTGAAATTTTGAGATCACATAGACAAGAACTTCCAAGATTAAAGTCGAAATTTTAGGATGAAAGTGAAAACGTCCAGATTTGAAACTAATATTGCAAGAGTTAAGTCAAAAATCCGAAATTAAACGCGATACTTTCAGATTTAAAAAAATTCTTTCAATCAGTGAGCTTGTGACTTGTGATCATTTGTACCAAAACCTGTTCTGAATCCTGTCTGTTCTCTTGCCTGGTAAAAATTTAACTTAAGTGTTTATCGCATTGTCATTATCTTCGTACACAGTTTATATACATGTGAAAGGAGACTAATGGACCAGTAGCAATGGAGGTCTGCTGAGTTTTCTTTAAAAAAAAATGTCATGACAGCGTTGGCCCATTTTGATGATATTTTTGCCTCTTGAATACACCAGTTATAGTATATAAGTTTCAGTATTTTTAAAAGCTGTACTCCACCTGTTTTTATACTTTCAATAAAACTTTTTTGTTTCTTTTAGAGTATCTTTAGTTTCTCCAAATCTGATCTTGGGTATGTTATCAGAGCCTTGATTTATACCTTTAGGAATTTGAGCTTTGGTATTACTAAAGAGCAATACGCTCTTTGGTATTACCAATACTTGATCTTTTATAGTGATTTCTATAGAGGGGTTTTAAAAATCCTACGCTCCCCGGCTACCATGCTAACATTTGTGTTAGCCATTAAGTCCCAGTAAGGACCCCCTCTCACTTGTGTGGAATTAAACAGGCCACTGGCTTAATGTAAGAGGAAGAAGAAGCTTTATTAGCATATTTTCTCATTTATTTTTATCCATTATTTTACCAGACTATTTGTTCTGTCCATACTTAATATAGTCCATTCCAAAAAATGTATTATTTCTGTTAAAAACACCTTAACTGAACTTTATTTGATCTGGCTTGTCACCTCTTATACATATAATTTTTTTAAATGCTTTTGTGGAGCTTGATTCGTTATTTACTTTTTATCAATATTTCCGTCGATTGGTTTTTAATTTCAATTTAAGTGCTATACGTTGTGCTGCTCTAATTTATTTTTACTTCACAGTCTCCGTAACTTATTTTTTTTTCAGTTTTCATTGTGTGTAGTATCGTCCATGTCTTCGCTCTGCTCTTAATATCGTATTTGAATCGAAAAATTTATTTCTCTTATCGGAGATATTCTGAATAGCATTCATTTAGTCTCATTTCTTATTATCTTATTATATATTATATATATCATCTAGGAGACATTTCAAATTTTGAGTGGATGTGTGGGTTTTCACTTGGGTATACACTGACCACCCCCGTTCGTTAGTGCAGAGAAGTCGACTGCTTCATAACATTTATTTCGTATTATTTTTCCCGCCCACACGACTATTCATTTTGCTGCTCGAATAAGCAAAACTTGGTTATTACTTGTGGTGTATGGATGTCAGGCTGTAATTGAAATTACCTAAGTGCATTAATGGTACCTGCTTAAGCCTTGCTGACTTGAGGGAGTTGGTTTTAAGTTCGTACCAGAAATATAGTTAAGAGCCAATTAACTGTCTAAACGTTTACGTGTGTTTTTTACTTCTTTGCCCAACTCGATAATATAACCGCATATACAGGATGTTTGGTAATCAGCGTGCAATATATGGGGATGTTATACAAGAAATCATTTTGAGACGAATTTGGAAATAAGCAGGTGTCTGATTCTTATCTATGTCAGAAATACAGAACCTAAGAACAATTTTATTTATAACAGGACTAGTTTTTGAGCCTACCACATTTAGGTTGCCTCCAACTAATTAAGATCATTATAGTCCAATCACTATGTCCAAAAATAAGGCCTTTGCTGGAAAGTGAAGGGAAATTTTAAATTCCTTTTTTGGGGTGGTTGAGGGTCTAGCAAAGCTTAACTTCAAGTTGTCGACCAAGATTTCCTATGTGCTATTTCCGCCATCTTGATAAATGAGTGCGTTTGATTTTTTTGCGACAAATCGATTCCCGTTAACACTACATGAAAATAATGTAGACATCTTTGTAAGAATTTTGAATGTTCTACAATTTATGTTCTATTACTTTTTCGCGTAGGAGCGATATTTGTCGAGATATCGAACGCGAAAGGAGAGCATGAAAGGGTCGAGATTTTTTTTCGAGCTTCTGGGCTTGTCTCTCATCTCTCTTTCTATTTAACGAAAAAGTAGCTATTACAAAACTTGTAGAGGTTGAAAATAGCTTCAATTTGACCTATTATAAATTGATATGCGACTAAAATTATGACTTGTAGAGCGGGCCAAAGTTGTCAAGTCGGCGCGTAATTTTTATTTCATGTATCGTACTACTACATAAATGGCATAATAAACTTCATTGCATCATGAGAATCGTTATATTTCACGTAGCCAATACATAAATTGTTATTTTTGACGTTTCTGCTATAGAAGATCGGTTTAGAAATTTCTAATGAATTAAATTTATTAGTAGGCCAGGATAGAATCCCAGTTTCTGATGATGTCAAAAACTTGGGTTTTTATCTTGATAATGATTTGAAATTTACTAAACATATTTCAAAATGTCTGCAAAAGTTCCTTGAAACTTGTTTATCAAAATAGTATATTGTATGTTAAGAGCTGAAAGTGCATTCTTGCCGCTTGCGCATGAATATTGCTGGTTGAGACGAAGTCGAAACCAGCAATCATGCAAAAGCGGCAAGCGCACTTTTAGCTCGAAATATACATACTATTTTTTCGACGACTGAGCATATTATTAAAGGAAAATATCAAATTTCGTTTTATCGCAAAAATTAATTGACAATCAAGTTAACATTACTCGCGCAGTGTATATGACATGTGACGCGATTATTTCCACAAATGACGGGCGTTGTCAAGGAAACATTCGGACGTGGCTACCTATTTTGTTCACGCGGAAACCCAAAACGCTCGGCGAGCGGCAAAAAGATGAAAACGCACGCTCAGCGGCAAATGTCAACTTTCTGTTGTCAAATGACAGTGAGAAAAATCTACTTTCGATGTCAGTCGTCGAAAAAACAATTTTTTAGACGACCACATATGAAAGTAACATTATCGCGACAGCAGCCTACTACAGAAAGTTGACAATTTCATACACTAGCACGATATTATATCGTACTAGTCATATCGTAACGGCACAAAGTTATTCAAATCACGGCCTGCTTAATTGTGTGACAAACGTCACTTTGACGTTTGTCACACAATTCAGCAGACCGTGATTCAAATAATCCAGACGCTTTTGCTTTATTCGTTGTTCTGCTTCCAACAAGCTCTAATTTTTTATAATTGTACCAATAATAATATAACAATCAATTTTGCAAACGAAATAAATCAATTCTTAAAAATAGAATTTACTTTGAGTGGTCGTCTAAAAAATAGTGTTCATAACTCGCCCGAAAGTGCAAATATCTGTGCTCGTGTTTTAGATCCACTCGGGCTTCGCTTCGCTACGCCCTCGTTTGTCTAATCAACACTCGCACGATATTTGCTACTTTCGACGCTTGTAATGAAAATAACTATTTAAGTGTAAATGTGATAATCGTTTTGTGTAATGCATTAATCTTGTCCTGTTTTGATTATTGTGACGTTGTTTATCATTCGCATTTAAGTAGCTTTAATGTTGCTAGAATTCAGAAGATTCAGAACTCATGTTTACGCCTCATATTTGGAATACGAAAATATGAAAGAATTTCTTATAAGTTCAAAGATTCAAACTGGCTTAATACGAAAGAAAGGCGCTTCTTCATTCTGCATGTCTTTTCCACAAGATCATCTTGAGTAAATCACCGAGTTACTTATACAACAAGATAAAGTTTAGAACCGACGTACATACTTTAAATATAAGATTTAAAGGAACGCTGACTCCAGCTCAACATAAGTCAAAATTTTTCAAGCGATCGTTTTCTTACAGAATAACTAAATGCTATAATTCGTTACCAAATGTAGTAAAAGGCTATTGTAAGTCAAAATTTAAAAAAGCTATTTTTCAAAATTTTATGGATATACATCAATGAATTAATTATTAGGGTCAAAATAACACACTAACACCCGTATTCATAGTCGTTCGCCAGCGAATCGCCGGCGATTCGTTATGAATAGTATGTTGGCGGCACTGTACGTCTATGTCAAATTCGAGGTTAGCAGTTAGATTTTGTGTCAGTTTCTGTCAAAACTGACTGAAAACCTAACCTGATCACCTCGAATTTGACATAGACGTACAGTGCCGCCAACATACTATTCATAACGAAACTCTGGCGAGTCGCCGCGATCCGCTGGCGAACGACTATGAATACGGGCGTTAGTAAATTGTTATATCACTAAACACCGCCATAGCTGTTTTGTGCGTAATATTTCCCCTGGCGCCAAAGCGTAGATCGTTGGATGTTTTTGTTTTCTTTTCTTTTTGTTCTTCACCGGGTTAAGTGGAAGAACAGCGGATAGATCTGTTTTTCTATCAAGTTGAACTTCGCCCAAGAAAATATATATAATATTACGTTTTAGTCAATATTTTTTCTGTATAATTTTGTAATAATTTAATAAAGACCTTCGTTATTATTATTATTATTATTAATATACAATAATATAATGCTGTATACTATCTACTTGATGAAATATAATGATTCTAATAATGCATGCAGGTGTGGGACACTGGGCACCTCATGCGAAATATGCCACCAGCACATCGAATCACCTTAAACAACGGACAACAACACGCATGGCCACATGGAACGTCCGTGGACTGCGTCAAGCAGGAAAATTAACAATACTTACTACTGAACTTGCAAGATATAATATAACAGTTGCCGGAATTTCAGAAACGCACTGGCACGGCAAAGGACACTTTCAACATCTAGATCACACGGTATACTTTTCGAGTTCCGAGAACGAAAGTCGGAATGGGGTGGCAATCTTAATATCGAATAAACTCAATAATTGTGTACTTGGATACAATGCTATAAATGACAGAATCATATCTCTGCGTATTAACTCAAAACCCTGTATACTCAATATAATCCAAGTATATGCACCTACAATGGACGCAGACGACGAAGACATCAATAACTTTTATAACTCACTCGAAGTGGTAATGGACCACATATCAAAATAAGAAATACTTATTATAATGGGGGATCTCAATGCCAAAATTGGCCGTACAGATACCGATGAACATCTACGAGAAATAGTAGGGAAATATGGCGTCGGAATACGCAACAAAAATGGTGAAAGGCTGCTGCAATTTTGTATCGACAATAATTTAACGATTGCTAATACTGTATTTAAAAATCATATTCGCAAGCTTTACACCTGGACATCACCTGATAAAAGAACAAGAAATCAAATAGACTATGTATTAATCAGAAAAAGATGGCGTACAGCAATAACGACTACAAAAACACTACCTGGGGCAGATTGTAATTCGGATCACAAACTACTTACTTTCATGTTTCGCATTAAACTAAAAACATGCCAAAGACATAAAACTAGACAAAAGCTGCCTCCGATTACGGACGCACTAACCTTTGCTAATGAATTAGAACAGATAGCCGCTGAGGAAAATCTGGACAAGCCTGCTAACTCTAATGACCTGTGGATCCACGTCAAACATGCAATAATACAAGCAGCAATCATTACCCAAAAAATTCCAAAAACAAAGAAACGCCAACCTTGGATCACCCCGACCACCTTCAAAATAATTAATGAAAGAAGAAAGATCCTTGCATCCGGTTTGAACACTACAGAGACGATAACGGAATATAATCGATTATCAACACCCATACAAAGGAATTGTAGAAAAGACAAAAATAACTACCTAAATTCCGTATGTCAGGAAATACAAAAACACACAGACTCTCTAAATACCAGAGAAGTTTTTCTAAAAATCAAGGAAATAACCAAATCCTTTAAGGCTCGCACATGGTCTGTCTTAGATGAAAATGGCGTTTTAATTACTGAGCTAGATAATGTAATGGAAACATGGCGACGATACTGCGAAAATCTATACGCAGACCCGGCGAATGCTATAGAAGAAAACACGAAGGGTTATGAAAAAGAACCAGACATCCTGATGGAAGAAGTTGAACATGCTATAACAAGGTTAGCCTTACATAAATCGCCAGGTATAGACTCAATTAACGGCGAGATACTTAAAGCACTCCCAGATACCTACAAAAAAAGAATGCATGAGATATGCCAAAATATTTGGCACTCCACAGAATGGCCAAAAGAATGGACTACATCTATAATCATACCACTCCATAAAAAAGGTCCAAGTAACAACTGCGATAATTTCCGATTACTGTCACTCATAACACATGCAAGCAAAATCATGTTGTACATAATTCAATCCAGACTAGAACCATTTATATTACATCAACTTGCCCCCGAACAAGCAGGCTTTGTAAAGGGGAGAGGCGTGCGAGAACAAATCTTAAATCTACGACAAATAATAGAGAAGGCCAGAGAATATTACACCCCCATGTATCTATGTTTTGTAGACTACACTAAGGCATTTGACAATGTCCGATGGCATTTACTGTGGCCAATTATGATAGACATGGGCATACCTCAACATATAGTTTGTTTGATTCACACAGATGCGTGCATCAAAACCTTTTTGATTATAATTAATCATGTAATTCAAGTCATAACTGTTCTATCTCATTCAAAGGTCGTGGTAAAGCCAAATTTGCATCTTGCCGTATTTGTTTGCCTCTGTTAATGTTGGAAAGGAATTTGTAAGCTTCCCTTAATGGCTTTTAAGCGGATGGATACATTTTCTACTAGAACTTAAGCCGACTTAGCATATTTGGGAATCATGGGTTTATGGATTTCGTTCAATTGCCTCATTGAGAGAGCTTAGCATTAAGATTCTTAGAATAAGTACTTATTCCTACGTGCGACGCTCCGATTGGCTACGCAGGGTCGCCTCAGCCAATAGTGTTTGAGCTTGCCCCTCCTTGATGAATTTGCGAGTTCGGCTCGTTGTAAATTCAGCGTGAGTTAGATTCAGAGCCTCGAGTAAGCAAGTTCAGCCATGCTATGTGCTGGGTGCGGTCGTTTTAACTCCCTGGTAAAGACGTTTCCAGGTTGTTTTGTGTTACGGTTACGCGCAATTCGCTATTTTCGCGTGGCCAATCCAAGCGTGTCACAACAGTTGAAGCTTTTGTAAAAAACCATCGGTCCATCAGTGACGTTTGTAATCGTTGTTACTCAATATACTCGTGTTTGTTAAGTCTTGTTTCACTCCAACAACTAACTGAACCCAAGTTAAGGGTTATTAAGTGGCAGTTCCCGGCAATCCCATTGAACCGGAATTCGCAGTGGATTAATTGGGGGCCCCATTCGTGGAAGCCTCTTATCAAGTTAATCGTACAAAAAACATTGGTCCTTCGAGCCGGATGTGGAAGAAGCTAAAAAACGCGAGTGTACAAGTTTCCAGTAGCTGGTGGATGCAATTGCTCCAACATCGTTTCGTCGGAGAGCGTCAAGAAGCTTCCCCAACACCAGGAAATTCAACCATCGAGAGCCTACACCGAGTCCAGTTCCCACGTCAAGCGGCAGCGATCGGCAGCGGGTTGGTTTTCTGTTCGTCAAGAAGTTACTACGTTCTCAAATCAAAAGTAAGTCCTTTTCCATTACACCTTCGTTTAGTGTTGTTTTTTGCTTGTGTCAGTCATGGTGGAAACTCGTTCGACATCAGCGGTCATGTCGGAAACTCGCGCTTTAACCACTCGTTGCAAATTCATAAAAGCCAAAGTAGATCGTTTCGAAACTCTATTTCATAGAATTTCTTCGTCCAGCCCCGTGAAGGCTCACGAGGTCGGCAGCTTGTCAGAAGAGTTTAGTTGTTTCCAAAATTTGTTGGATGAGTATGAGAAGTCAATGGAGGGCCTAATGGAGGCCGACGCTGAACACTTTGATGAACTTTTCAATGAATTCGACTCTTTTATGACTCATTTTAGCGAGATTAGTAGCGCAGTAAAGGAATTCTTATCAAAAAATAAGATCAGTCCGGGTATAAAACCGAATCTAGGTCAAAATTCTTCGCAAAGTGGCCCTTCAGGAGAGCTCGCTGGTTTAAGATTACCACCCTTAGATTTGCCTTCCTTTTCGGGGAAATTCGAGAATTGGGTTCAATTTCATGACTCCTTTACGTCGCTTATTCATAACAACGTTAATTTGACCAACGTTCAGAAATTTTACTATTTGATTTCTTCACTTAAGGGAGAAGTTGCTAGTTCAATCTCGTCGTTAAAAGTTACCAACGATAACTATACCATTGCTTGGGACATCCTAGTCAAGCGATTTGAAAATAAGAAGCTGATAGTAAAATCAAACATAAATGCGTTACTCAGTTTAGAGAGCGTAAAAAAGGATTCACATTCGTCTGTTCAAAGGCTGCTCGATAGTGTAGTTAGAATTTTGGAAATTTTAAAGGCGTACGGGGAACCCACAGTCGACACCATACTAATACACATCATAGTTTCGAAGCTCAGCTCAGCAATGCAGACTGACTGGGAATTATGCAAACATGCCGGACAATTTCCTACTTTGCGAGAGTTGTTAGATTTTTTAGAGAGCAAAAGTCACTTATTAGGTTCGCTGGAAGCTGCGAAAATAGGTTCGAGTTTGGGAAATCAGGGATCCGAGCAAAAAAGTCATGCACGCGCTCATGTAGCCAGAGAGCAAGGTAATCACTCTTGTAATTTTTGCAAAAATAGTAATCATTCGATTAGCGCTTGCGAATCATTTTCAAAATTGTCGGTAAACGCTCGTATCGAAGAGGCGCGTCGTTTGAAATTATGCAACAATTGTCTCAAGCCCGGACATTTCGTGGTAAAATGCACATCGTCGAGATGCCGCGTATGCAGAAAAAAGCACCATACTTTACTGTGTTTGCGTCCAAAGCGCGACGCGCGCGAAAATACTTCGTCGCCGCGTCCTGGACCGCCAGAAACCAGCAGCGACACGCGGGAGGTCGGGGCCGTCGCCCCGAGCGAGGCACCCGTCGCATCCGTTTCAGCAGCTTGTAGCCGTCCTGCAATCGCGGCGCCAGCGCAAGTTTTATTGTCCACGGTTAGCGTAATCGTAGAAGGATCCTCCGGGTCATTTTCCCGGGCAAAAGCTCTTTTGGACCCCGGATCCCAACTTAACTTAGTTAGCGCCGACTTGTGTCAAAATTTGAAAATTGAGAAACGAGGCAATGTCACCTCACTGTCGGGTGTTGGTGCCAGGGCTCTGAAAGCTGAATTCAGAGC
>OW679199.1:64059068-64247506 GCA_940337035.1 Agriotes lineatus | reverse complement strand
CCAACGTGGAGCTACGCAGCCGATAATGAGCACCTAACATGAGAGACAACGTAAGTCTCACGCGGCCAGATGTAACAAAATAAATGAGAGACCATGTTGGTCTCTTATGGCACACAACGTGTTAACATTCAATTATTACAAGGTTTAAGAGCTGGTGATTTTGACAGGAGGTCGATATTTTATAACTGGCTTAACAATAATCAAAATTTATTAAATTGAATTCTTTGGAGCCATGAATCTAATAACGGAATTTCTAATAGAAAAAACAATCACTTTTATTTCTATTAATTTCAGGAATGCAGATTCCAACACAGATTTTTGCATTAATGTGTGGCTTGGCGTATTAGGCGATACTGTAGGTCCCTATTTTTATGAAGAATCGCTTAATGCGGAATGATATGCCGATTTTCTTCTGATAGAATTCCATTATCTGGATGGGTATACCCCTAGAAATACGTCGCAATATGTGGTTCCAACAGGATGGTGCACCTCCCTACAATTCACGTAACGTCAGTTATATTTTAATTTAAAGTTTTGTGCAAAATGGATAGGAAGTGGTGGCTCCATCAACTGGCCAGTAGTATCGCTAAATCTCTTTACTTTATATTTTTTGTGTGGGGTTTTCTCAAACAACAAGTTTATGTTACTTGTCCACAAGATCTAGACGATCTTAAAAATCATATTCGTAGGGCCTGTGGCCA
This sequence comes from Agriotes lineatus, assembly GCA_940337035.1. Taxonomy (NCBI): domain Eukaryota; kingdom Metazoa; phylum Arthropoda; class Insecta; order Coleoptera; family Elateridae; genus Agriotes; species Agriotes lineatus. The sequence continues at coordinate 64,246,805 of OW679199.1, read as the reverse complement.
AATAACACAATACACATGTTGTAGAAAGTGAGAGGAAACTTAATAAGCAGATCTCGAGAATGTATTGCAAACAACGGAGGTCACTTTGAACAAACACTCTAGATATTATGAACTGAAATTTACTTATTAATTTATTGTTAACTTACTTTGTTCATGTTGTTATGCTGTATTTATGTTGAATAGCATATGTTGTCAAGACAGTTTTAAGGAACATTGTTCAACTGGAAGCTGATTCTCATTTGTTTCACCGCCTACTTAATAAAGCACTAATCTACATAAGCGTGTATTTGTTACTTAATTATCGATTTATGCCTTTAATTGATTAGTTAACTAGGACATATGATATATCGTTGTAAAGAGAATTTTTTACAGTTTTAGAATGTGTAATAAAATTGGGTATGTTCCATTTAAAATTTTGAATGCATTTGCTACATCTAACACATTTGATGCTCAATTGTTTTTTTGGCTATGGCAGATAATAGAAAATTAAATGTAGAACAACTTTTCTTCTATAACATTTTGTTATATCTCTAAGAATAGCCGAGATAACTGCTGTGACAGCTAAAATCAAACAGACTGTATGCAACTCGGAGAGAATGCTATTTTGCTTCAGTGCAATTTCTGACTCGAGGGCGAAGCCCGAGAGTCAGAAATTGTACCTCAGCAAAATAACGCATTTCTCTCCCTCATTGCATAATCTACTATTTTAGATTTCATGCACCAAAAATTATCACCTAGAGCAGCATGAAAATACTTTAACCCACCAAAACAACATGCAAAGCAAACAGCACACTCCCATACAGACGCTTTTAACGAATTGTGAAACTGGGAATCGTGATCTATTTTATAAAGATTTGTGTCAAGCTCTCGTTTCGTCGAATACACCTTGGAAAACTCCGAGCAACCCAGTGCTAAGATGATTTTTAGAAAAATACTGCCAGAGGGATATTCCATGCGAGTCCACTTTAAGAAAGAATTATTTGGAATGGTGTTACGAAGATGTAAGATTAATTGAAAAGATGTCCTATGCTCATTTAAATCATAGTCCCTTGCAAGTATTCAAAATGATATTGGATCATCCAATGTATGGATAGCCGTAGATGAAACCACAGATGTAAGGGATCGTTATATAGCAAACATAATTGTTGGCAAGCTGTCTCAGAATCTGGCTTTCCGCATTTGCTAGCTTCCAAGTGGTTAGAAAGAACTAACCATGTAGCTATAGCATGTTTTGTCAATGAGGCCCTCGGTTTGTATTTGATATATTTTCAATAATTTTTTTTTGTACTGACGCTAAGTATTTGTTCTATTTAGGAATTGTAAGATTGCTACTGTCAGATCCAGCTACTTATATGATAAAAGAAGCAACTGCTTTAAAGGTTTTTATCCAAAATTATTGCATGTAACTTGTGTTGCACATGCATTAAACCGAGTATGCGAAGAAATTTGCAGTAATTATTCAAAAGTTAACTCACTTAATTGCAAATACCCAGGTTTTCCGCAAAGCACCTTTACGTGTGCAAGTGTACAGAGAACTGTTACCAGACTTACCACTACCTCCAGAACCAGTAGTCACATGATGGGGGACCTGGCTAGAGGTAGCTTGCTTTTATAAAAAAAAATTTAATCAGTTAAAAGGGTAGGTATACAATTTTTATAATAAAAACAAAGTAAAATAAGTAAATTTTTTTAGATTGTAATGCTTTTTGGTAGCAAAGATGCAGAAGCAGTGAGATAGCACAAAAATATTGCCAAGACAAAGAACTCCAAACCGACCTAGTGTATATCGCTTCAAATTATAAAATACTCTCGAACAGTATTACGAAACTGGAAGTCTAAATTGTCTCTTGCCGAGGGCTTTCAAATTTTAAGAGAAGTTACAGATGCTATAAAACTTACCAAACAATCAGTTTTTAGTAAGCTCTCAGCAATTATGCTCAAAAATCCAGATCTACGTATTTTAGAAGATATAACTCGTGCTCATTGGCGAATCTAACGAATTATCGCTAGGCACTACTGTAGAAGATACGCTCATGTATAAGTATGCCCCTTGAAATAGTGTTGATGTCGAAAGATCATTTTCTTTTTATAAATACCTAGATTTTGTCTGACAGAAGACATAAATAATTTAACAGAAAGGAACACGGAACAAATGCTTGTAACCTATTGTGAGGATAAATTTACATTGAAGTCTATAAGTTTAATAAAGAATATTTTTCTGATTTTATCATTTTTTCTTTTTTTATTTTATAGTGCTTTTTTCGATTTTTAAAGCCTTTTTCAATTTGTGTAGTGCCTATTTTAGTGCTTATTTTGAACATTTTCGGTGCCTAGATGCCTGCCTATATTGACATTTTAAGTGCCTAAAAATCCGCTCCCTAGTGATAACACCTACTTTGACCAATTAGAGGAAACATTAGCGAACGTCCCTCCACAAAACCTGGTGAACTACGACGAATCAAATTTAATGGATGATCCAGGAAAAAATGTGTCATAGTAAGACGTGGCTAAAAAAAGCATCAACTACCATAATGTTTGCTGGGGCTGAGGACGCGACATTGCTGCCTCTGTATATTGTATATACAGCTAGAAATCTATACGACGAATGGGTGGACCTAGTGGTGCCATATATAACAAATCTGAATCCGGATGGTTTAATTAAGACATTTTCGAAGATTGGTTTGCAAACGTTGCTATTCCGTATTTCAGAAGAGTTGAAGGGAAAAATATTATAATTGGCGATAATTTAATCAGTTATTTGAGTTACGAAATAATAACCTTGTGTAAGCAGCATATCAATTTTATACAACTTACAGAATCTAGAAGGAAGCGTGGTGAAAATCGGAACTAATGTTAGAATCTAGTAATTTCCAAGTTTTGTATTGGTAACACTTTTGACATCTATCATATTGACATTATATTGTTAACCTTATTTAACCCTTTGTGTGCCACTGGCTACGAAGTGTAACCACCTTTCAAAATATGCTTTAAGTGTAAAGTGGACCAGTGGATTTAGCATATAACCACGTTATGTCAACAACAGTATTGCCCTCTACCAAAAAATATTGAATATTAAAGTTTAGTAGGTAAAATAACTCTCTGTGATTGTCGTAAACTTTGCTGTTTGTTGTGTGGCGCATTATTTATGTGCCTGTTGAAAGAAGTTTTTGGTAAATCAGATCATTTTAGAAAAAATGCAAGGTAAGATTTGCAATTTTTGTAGAAATATGTTGCCAGTATAATATAAACCTTGTAGAATATAGATATAGAAAGCTCAATTTTAAAAAAAATCATGCCTAAATATGGTGGTTAGTTGTAACCACTGGTAACTTGTACTTTATTCAGTGTGTGTATTTTTTATTGTGATCGTATTTATTTCGTCGCCTAAAAAAGTTTTAAATTTTTATATTACTGCAGCTATCAAGCAATTTATTATTACTTATAATTATTGCTCCAAATTCAGTAAGAAAAAGAGCTTTTTGGCGGTACAGAGATTTTGGAAAATTTAACGTCTGAAGAACTTCAGACGATTATAGATGACATCCTTCAGATTCTGAATCTGTGGTAACTAGTTCTGATGAAGAAGAACTAGAAGAAATAAGACCTCAAAAAGTTATTACTTTGTCAAATAGGGTGAGTTGGGGTAAGTGCACTTTTGGGGGAAATGCACTTTTGAATTATATAGTGCGAGTGTAAAGTCTGGAACTATCAAAATAAAACTTTTATAAAATGTTTTTGAAAGAAATCCTCGAACACGTCAATTTTTATTTTAAAAAATACATATTCTACTGTAATTGTCACTTTTCGATTGTCTTTTGTTTTTGAGTTATGACGTTTGCGATAATTTTTTTAAATGTTCAGAATGCAAACGCAATTACTTTAATAAGCGATGGATGGACAAATATCCGTAATGAGGGAATTATAAATTATATGGCCCATACAAGTAATTATGACTACTGTTACGATTTCTCCGAACCAATTTCAGCTCGACACGCAGGGGAATATACCGGGTGTTAACGAATTTATTAGACAAATCATAACTTCTCGAGTATTAGGTGTATCAAAATGATATTTGGTATAGGTAAATGGTATAGGGAGAGGAAAGTTTTCGCATATTTTTCACTTTCTGGTCACTTCCCGTTTCACCGGAAATGGCTCCCGTTTCGAATTTTTAAATAGAACACCCTGTATATTTTTGCATATTTGGATTTCTGAGACAATTTTGGATCAGCATGTGACATTTTAAAAACTTATCCATGGCACACTTGACAAAAGTAAATAAATTATTATCTAGTTTTTGCTTAGAAATATTTAACTTATGAGCTTATTTTTAATCCAATCGCAAATAAATTAGTATCGTTAGATTCGCCAAAAAATTCTCTTTTCGGAAAGTGCTTGTCAAAAAAGGGTCGCCATTTGAACAAAAATAGTTAGACAAGAAAACGTGCTTTTGCCAACTTGTCTTATTCCTATCTATCATACTAATCACTCAAACTTTGCGATTGTAATTTTCTGACATCACCTGAGGTCTTTAGATTACTTTGCGTCTGATCATGGCCACCTAGATGCTATATTAAAACTGGCTCTAAAAAAATCAAGTAGGCTTAAAAACTTTTTAAAATGTCACATTCTGATCCAAAATTATCTCTGAAATCCAAATATGCAAAAATATACAGGGTGTTCCATTTAAAAATTCGAAATCGGAGCCATTTCCGGTGAAACCGGAAATGACCGAAAAGTGAAAAATACGCGAAAATTCTCCTCTCCCTATACCATTTACCTGTACCAAATCTCATTTTAATACACCTAATACTCTAGAAGATATGACTTGTCTAATAAATTCGTTGACACCCGGTATAGCCCAAGAAATTGATCAAGTGGTTAAAAAATTGGACCTGAAAAAATTTTAGCAATAGTTACTGAAACGCCTTAAACATGCAAGCAGCATGGAAGACTTTAAAAGAATTGTATCCAACACTTCAAACATATGGCTGTGCAGCACACATCCTAAATATTTTAATGAAAGACTTAGAAGCATTAAAATCATATAAAGATCATGACCTTCTCGAAAGAAATTGTAAATTTTTTTAAGTTAAAACATATTCCCAATGCAGTTTTAAACGAAAAACAAGACGCTGGAATGGATGGAGCATCACTGGCACTTAAGTTACCTGTGGCGACAAGATGGGGTAGTTCAGTGAAGTGCATCGAACTTATACAAGTTAACAAACAGTTTCTCCGCGAAGCAATAATTCATCCTGATGTGGAGGCTGTTACTCCAACGCACATCAAAAACTTGATTTTAAAGGATGATGTGTTTTGGGACCGTAATGTTAAATACATCAATTTATTGTCTCCTATCGTCAAATTAATAAACTTGGTGGAACATAGGCAAGTTACTGTGGCAGATGTTCGTCACAAATTATACAAATTAAAAAATACTTTTGAAAATCTGATACCCTCGAGTCCTTTTTTACTAGCAGAGGAAAAAATGGCTATCAATAACATAGTTAGCAGAATAGAAATGGCCTGTACAGTAACACACAATGCCGCATACTTATTGGATCCGAGATACCGAGGTGAGAACTTAAATTCTGACGAACTTGAATCTGCTATTTTTCTCATTCAAACATTTACCCCAGAAGAAACCGCAGCAAGTATAATTGGCGAAATAACAAATTTTCGTAGAAAGCACATACTTTTATAAAATCAGTTATGTGGACTGCTGTTCATAATGTTAAATCCATATGCAAAGCACCTTCCGATATATCACCCGTAATTTGGTGGAATAGTTGGTTCAAAGACTCCTCACTCTGTGCTGCAGCAGTAAAACTACTATCTATGCCTGCATCTGCAGCATCAAGCGAACGGAATTGGTCAACGTGGGGAATTTTGCACAGCAAAATTAGAAATAGACTTACATCACGAGCAGGAAAACTGGTTTATATCAAATTTAATTTGGCAGCTGTAAGGGAAGAAAAATCAAAATCTACAGCGAATTTAAATTTTTCCAGCGACGAAGATATTATGGACGATAGCTCTTCTGTTGAAGACATTCTAATATCGGATGACGATGAGATGGACATTCCGTTGTCAAAATTATGCCAATAGCTTGTTTTTTAATGTTGCATACATAGTTTTTAAGTTTTGTATAGTGCTTTCTTAATACATTTTAGTTTGTTATTATTCTCTTCTTTGCTGTACTTATGCAGTAATGATTTGTTTTTATTGAAGCGTAAATATATGGCCAATAAATGGTGTATTATTTTAGTTACCGAGAGTATAAAATGAAATAATTGTTAAAAGTGTTAATTATATGCACTTATAAATACTAAACAAAAGGGTTGGTGGTAATATGATACTAGTTAACCTTGTGACTTGCTTAAACTTACAGAACTATCAATACAATTGATTAAAAAAATTAAAATGGTCAAATGAGCGGTTAATTGGCTGGTCAATTGACCAAAAAGTTGTTGACTGGTCAAAGGCACAACACTAGCAATGCCACATTCCTAAAACATTAATTAGACGAAAACGGTAACAGAAACGGTTTTCTGTGGCGATGCAGGGAATGTAGGAGCGATACCAGCATTAGAGATGGGTCGTTTTTTGCCAGAAGCCATCTGACCATTCGTCAGATATTAATTGTAATCTATTGTTGGGCAAGAGACCATCCCCAAGCAGAAATCGCACATGAAGCGGAATTGGGGGAAAATGCCACACACACAGTTGTAGATTGGTGCAATTTCTGTAGGGAGGTTGCGGAACAAAATTTAATTGATAACCCTACCATTATCGGTGGACTAGATGCAAATGGCCAATCCAAAATTGTGGAAATCAACGAGTCCAAATTCTTCCATAGGAAATACCACAGGGGACAATGGCGAGAAGGCCATTGGGTTTTTGGTGGAGTGGAAAGGGGTTCTGGCCAATGTTTTTTGGTTGAGGTAGCGGACCGAACGGCGCAAACTTTGTGTGCCATTATTGAACGGTAAAATTATATAACTTTATTCATGTAGGCTGCTTATGGAGAATCCATTTTTTTTTGCTTTTTTAAGTCTCGCATGCAAATGTTGTTTATTCAGTTGTGAAATATATTCTGAAACTTTTTTAGACAAATTCTACCAGGCACCATCATCATGTCGGATGGATGGCGAGCCTACCAAAACAGTGATCAAATAAGAGGTGGCATTTATGAACATCAGGTGATCATTCACGAGCACAATTTTGTTGATCCACAAAATCCGGAAATTCACACACCAAATGTAGAAAATTTGTGGATGCGGGTGAAGAGGAAGTTCCGGAGACAATTTGGAAATTCCGAAAATCTGTTCACCAGCTATTTGCACGAGTTCATATGGCGCAATAAAAATAACTTCACAAACCTCTTTTCGAAATTTGTATTATGTATTCGTGAACAATACCCTGTTTAACCCTTTCACTGCGTCTGTCGTCTATAGACGTCGTACAAAAATAGCACGAACTGTGCGTCTGTCGCCTTTATGCGTTTGAGATTCTACGACTGGCTGCGTTCGTCGGACATCTGCGTACACATTTGATAGCGCAGCCGCAGACGTGTGTCAGCGATTCTAGCCATGCGTCGATGTTATCCGGCAATGATTCACGAATCAACACCTGTCTGTGTTAGTTAGGCACATTTGTATTGTTACGAGTGTATTGAAAGCGTGAAGATGGCAAATATTCCACCACCACGACAAGGTTCTTATTACACAATAAAAGAACTAGAAGAAATCCTAACAAGAAGCGATTCTGAAGACGAATTTCAAGATGACCCCGAGGATGAATTAGGCGAATTGCAACAAGTGTTTGATCAAGAAATGAACGTGCATTCGGACGATGAGGTGGCAGAAGCATCGCCTGACATGCAACAGGTTAGCGAAGAACATTTATGTTACAATAAGCATGGTAAATTATCTTGGGAAGCAAAAACGATCGAACCACATATTTTTCCATTCGATTTGGGAAAATCGGGTTGTAATGTGCCAGATCTATTTGAGAATAGCACTGAACTGGAGTGTCTTCAAGTCTTTTTGAATGAAGAAATCATGGATTTCATTGTTCAAGAGACAAATAAGTTTTACGATTACGTTCTTCAACAACAAAAAGGTTTGCGGCCGCGTTCTCGGCTGATGTCTTGGTCAAAAACAAATATTGATGAAATGTATTGTTTCTTTGCACTGAATTTTCTGATGGCGCGTACAAAAAAACTTCAAATTCAAGAATATTGGAGTACAAATCCTCTACTTTCAACACCGGCGTTTGGAAACACTATGCCCCGAGATCGTTTTTTGCTTCTGTTGAGGATGCTCCATTTTTCTAACAACAATATTCCCAAGGACGACGATACTTTGAGAAAAGTTCGCCGTATCATCGATCATTTGCGAAACAAGTTTTCAGAATCCTTCAATCCTTACGAAAACTTGTGCATTGACGAAAGTCTCATGTTGTATAAGGGCAGGCTGTTTTTCAAACAGTTTATACCGTCGAAACGACATCGTTTTGGAGTGAAATTTTTCGTATTGTGCGATTCGCTTACTGGATACATACTGGACTTTGTGGTTTACACTGGCGCAACAACAAATGTGATCACCACCGACCTTGGGAAATCGGCTGATGTAGTTATCACGTTGTTAGAGGGCTACCTAAATAAGGGGAATACCCTCTACATTGACAATTGGTACACCAGCCCCGATCTTTTTCTTTGGTTATACGACAAATCGACTAATGCATGTGGAACGGTGCGTAAGAATAGAAAGCAGATGCCAAACATGGCCGCGAAATTGCAGCGTGGGGAGTTTACTTTTTGTACGACAAAGGGTATAATGATTGTTGTAAAGTGGTGCGATAAACGGGAAGTATATATACTGAGTACGTACCATGATCATCGTACAACAGAAACCGGAAAACTGGACAGAACTACAGGTAGACATGTCGTCAAGCCTACATGTATTACCGACTATAACAAGAATATGGGAGCAGTCGACAAAACTGACATGCTCCTCAGTTCGGTCGAATGCGTTAGACGATCGACAAAATGGTATAAAAAGGTGTTCTTCCACCTTCTCGACTTGGTTCTGCTCAATGCTCATGTACTATTTCAAGAAATTGCAAAGAAGAAAATACCTTTAGCAAAATTCCAAATGGAACTGATAAAGCAAATGATTGAAGACTACAATTCAGGAAAGGTAATAAATACTTCTCGTCGAGCATTACAAGCAGCACCGGACTGCCTTATAGCCAGGCATTTTCCGAAGAAAGCAATTTCAGATAATAGAAACGCCAAAAAGGTTCGCCGTCGTTGTTACGTGTGTGCCCAAACAGGCATCCGAAAAGAGAGTGCTTTTATTTGTAAAGAGTGCAATGTGGGGCTGTGCGTAGTTCCATGTTTTGAAATATATCATACGCATCGCAATTTGAAGGTTTGAGACTCGTTGGAACTTTATTTAAACGATTTTGTGAGAAAATGTATTTTTATTTGCATTTGATTTTGAACATAATAATAAGAGAAAATAGTTCTTTATTTTGTACCATTTGTTAGAAGTTTGTCAATAAAACATTCCAAGAATGGACCTGTATCGTTTTAGAGTGTTTATAATAGTGTGGGAGGGAAAAAGATCATATTTTGCAATTAATTTCACATTTTTTTCCGAGTCGCTGCGTCTGTCGCCTTTTAGCGCCGCACTGGCCGAGCCACACGCTTTTAGATAGCGCCGCAGCGAAAGGGTTAATTTTTGTTCCTTTTGGTACCTTTTTTGTTCCTTTTTGGTACCTGTTTTGTACCTTTTTTGTACCTTTTTGGTACCTTTTTTGTACCTGTTTTGTACCTTTTTTGTTCCTTTTTGGTAGGAAGGAATCATTTGAACGCCTTTTACTGGATAGCATAAAAAGTACGAAAGCTGCAGTAACTAAAAGAAAAAAAATTGCATGCACAGCGGAAATACTCACTGCGGCTCCTAGTAGTTTCAGTAAAATAAAGTGTAATACTTCAGTTATGACCGCTACAAAAAAGGTACCAACCAAGGGTAACGTAAAAAAAACTATGAGTTCATTGTCCAGTGAAAATAGTTCTGATGAAGACAAAAATGAATTACAGTTTGACTCCTCTGAACTATCTGATGAGGAATTTGAACAGTTATCTGAACCAGACGACAATCAGATTGTTAAAATCGATGATTACTTTCTTGTTGAATTTCCTACGAAGACTTCTACACGCTTTTTTGTTGGAAAAGTACTTACACAAATTGACGAACTTGAATGGGAAATGCGCTTTCTTCGAGTCAAAGATAGGAAAAAAGGAATTTTTACGTGGCCTCTCACTATGGATGTATCTGTGGTACAAGAAAATCATATGACAAAGAAATTAAAACCTCCATTTATTGACAGAAGAGAGCTGCACAATTTCAATACAGATTTTATCTATTATAATGTATCTTAAAATGTTATTGTTTAACCACCTGCTTTGTGAGTCCTCATATAAATGCGTTATGTTACAGCCAATCAGTTTAGAATTGTTGGTAAATGACTTTTCCACTATTGTACGCTCGATAATGCATTTGATAGTGACCTTTATTACAACTACTATGTATATGTGGATGTTAGAATATTTTTAAGTTGCTTTTTACTGTAAAAGTTTGTTTACAATCAACATTAAAACATTTCTAAATTACTTCTTGTGTTTATTAAAATAATTAAAAGGTGCATGCTATATTAAACAAATTACTTTGCTTCCTACATACAACATAAAAAAATTTAAAATTTGAGAAAAGATGTGCAACAGATTGAAGTTTGGCGCACTTGCCCCGAAATATTCTTAAATGGTCATATTAAAACATTGGCATGTGTAAGTGCATTTACCCCTGATCGCTGGGGTAAATGCACCACCCCTGCAGTGTTTAAAATAAAAATTAAAAACCATGTTAATATAGAGCTAATTGTGATAATATTGATACACGAGTTTCATAATATGTCAAATGTTCTATTGTACCTGCCCTACCATTAAATTATTTGTTTGTGTAATTACAGGACCAGTATAAACTTGAATTTGTCATTTTTGGGGGTGCATTTACCCCAACTCACCCTATGTTATTAAATCCACCCGATGTGGCTGTTCCATCAACATCAAGAGATACTTCTTCACAGATTGTTGACAATCAAGAGCATTACTTTCAGGAAGAAAACGACAATATATTTTTGCGTGATTAACTAACAAGTGAATTAGATTCTGATGACGATATTCCCCTGGCTCAAGTTTTCAAGCAACCTCGTTTTGAGCTGGTATATGGATCAGGGTCAGAGGAGGATGACTCGAGGTAAAAAGCATTAGTGTATTGAATGGGAAAAGAAAAAGTTTACCCAAAATATTTTACCGTTTACAGAAGATTATGGTCCAAATTTGTCAGAAAACATTGAAACTCCATACGATGTATTTTTAGAAGTTTTTCCTAAGGAGTTGTTAGATCACTTGGTCTTTCAAACAAATTTATACGCTACACAAAAGGGAAAGCCTTTCAAACCAGCCACAAACAATGAAATGAAGATTTTCTTAGCCATAAATCTGCTGATGGGAAACAAACATCAACCTAGTTATAAGGATTACTGGTCGTCTAATCCTCAACTCAGAGATGTATATATTGCATCTCAAATGTCACGAAACAGGTTTAGTTGGAAACCTTCATATAAATGATAATTCTGTTTTACCTGAAAGGAATTCTCCACAATTTGACAAGCTATATAAAGTGCGTCCGTTTTTGAATATTCTTTCTCAAACGTATTTGAAATGTTACACTGGTCAACAACATTTTTGTATTCTTTATTAAAACAGTCAAATCTAACTAATTTGGGGTGCTGATTACGAATATAGCCATAAAAATTGAACATTAGCTCTAGTTTCTAAGATACACTGCTTAATAATAATTTACAATATATATATTACGGATTTTGTGCAACTTCAGCTGTCTGGGGTGGCAGCACTGTACGATTTGGCACCTGCGCAACTGTTTCATTTCCTAACCTCATTCTTGTTCTGAGTGTCTCAGTGGTCTTAGTTTTCATCTCCTAAGCTGTGTGTGAATGTTTTTCTATTGTGTTTATGCTAGTTGTACACATTATGCCTCGCTTTTGTGTAAACAGTGTTGATAACTTTTGTTATGTGTGTGGGGATGTGACATTTTCCGCACAGAAACGTTCTATGACCCCCTTAATACGAAAGGCTTACTTTCATTACTTTGGGTGCAAGATTGGGGAGCAAGATAAAAGCTGGGCGCCTCATATTTGCTGTAACAATTGTGCTTGCAATCTCAGAAATTGGATAAATGGCAAAGGACGCTCTATGCCTTTCGCTGTGCCGATGATATGGAGAGAGCCTAGAGATCATGTTACCGATTGTTACTTTTGTATGGTACCTCCTCTTCAGCAAGGGATTTCTAAGAAGAAAAAGTGGAAAGTGACCTACCCTAGCCTACCATCAGCTATACGTCCAATACCGCATGGAGGTTTTCCTGTACCTGAACCACCAAAAGAGTACCATCTTGAGCCTGATGATGATACTGAGGTAGACGTTGACACGAGTGAGCCAAGTTCTTCACAAGACCCTGAGTTTACTGTCGATTTAGTTTCTGCTAAACCACATAAATTAAGTCAAAATGAGCTAAGCGATCTCATAAGAGATTTGGATCTTTCTAAAAGTAAAGCAGAAGTTTTATCGTCAAGATTGCAGCAGTGGAATCTTCTGGAAAGTGATGTAAAAATATCTATCTATAGGAATAGGGAGAAAGATCTAACCCCTTTTTTTAGCATGGAAGACACTCTTGTTGCATGCACCAACTTAAACGGTCTAATGGAGGCTATCAACATAGATCACAAGCCTCAAGAATGGAGACTTTTTATCGATTCTTCCAAGCTTAGTTTAAAAGCTGTTTCACTACACAATGGAAACGAGCTTCCATCAGTTCCTATTGGGCATGCAGTGCACATGAAGGAATCTTACTCGAATATGAAACTCCTTCTCAAAGCCATTAAGTATCATGAATTCCAGTGGCAGATTTGTGGGGACCTCACGGTTGTTGCTCTTTTGCTAGGCATGCAGCTAGGGTATACAAAGTTTTGCTGCTTTATTTGTGAATGGGACAGCAGGGCACGTGCTTTGCATTACACAAAGAAAGACGACAACCAGAAGCCTTCTAGAGCCAGGTGCAAAGAGCGTCCAGAATGATCCCTTAGTTGATTCACAAAATATTCTACTTCCACCTCTTCACATTAAACTAGGCTTAATGAAAAACTTTGTTAAGGCCACGAATAAAGATGGAGAGGCCTTTAAGTATCTTAGAGCAAAGTTTTCTCGATTAAGTGAAGCAAAGGTCAAAGAAAGTGTCTTTGTTGGCCCAGAAATCCGTACACTTTTTAAAGATTGTGAGTTCAATGAAGTATTGCAAGGTGACGAGAAAGCAGCATGGCAAAGTTTCAAGGAAGTCTGTAGTAACTTTTTAGGAAATAAGAGGGCTGAAAATTATAAAGAACATGTAGATGTCTTGCTTGCAAGCTACAGGAAACTCGGCTGCAAGATGTCTCTGACAATCCATTGTCTCCATTCTCATCTGGACTTCTTTCCAGACAATTGTGGAGCTGTGAGTGATGAACATGGTGAGCGTTTTCACCAGGATATCTCGGCAATGGAGAAAAGGTATCAAGGGAAGTGGAGTCCTTCAATGTTAGCAGACTACTGTTGGACTGTCACCAGGGACACTCCAGAGGTAGCCTACAAACGACAAGCAAAGCGAAAGCGTACAGCAGACGTTTAAACTGGCTCGCCAAACCCAAAAAATGTATATATAATTATTTTGAACTGCATATATTTCACTAAAACATATGCAAAAGATCTTTTAGTAAATAGTTATGTTTAATTAAAATTTGTAACAAGTTCATTTTTAATTTCATTTTATGTACGTAATTAAAACTCCCCAATTCTGATTTTATAATATAAAAGCTAAATTTCGTAAACTTGAGCAAAGTAATTTTTTTCTTGGTCTTATTTGGTCTTCCTACATGTAAATAAATGTAAAAATTCAAAAATAAAAAAGGATACAAATTTTTGTTAAAAAATTGATCAGTGTTATAAACCCGGCAAAAATCAGTCTGTTGATGAAAGTATGATTAAATTTAAAGGTAGATCAAGCCTTAAGCAATATCTACCAATGAAACCGACCGAACGAGGGTACAAAGTGTGGGTTCGTGGTGATCAAACAGGATACGTTTGTGAATTTCAAATTTACACGGGAAAAGTAGATCAACTGCAAGAGAAGTGTTTAGGAGAACGTGTTGTTAAAGACCTGAATAAATGTTTAGCTCATAAAAACCATATACTTCGACAATTACTTCAGCTCTGTAAGACTTTTAGAAGATTTAGACAAGACGCAGATTTATGCATGTGGTACAGTTCGGCAAACTAGAAAATTTCTGCCCACAGATATCCAATCTGACAAGGATACGGAAAGAGGCGATATAGATTGGAGACAGAGTGAGAATGGACTATTATATGTCAAATGGAAAGATAAAAAAGCTACAAACTTCTTGTCCAATTTCCACAACCCAGATGACTCTTCACAAGTCAAGCGCAAAAATAAGGATGGGTCTATAACTGTGGTTCCTTGCCCACTACTAGTAAAAGATTATAAAAAGTACATGGGCGCGGTAGATAAGGCGGACATGTACAAAAGTTAGTATGCTATAATAGATAGGAAAAGTAAAAAATGTTGGCACAGGATCTTTTTCCACTTTTTGGATGTTACCGTGGCAAATGCTTTTATTATTTTCAGTCTAAGGGCTATTACTAAGTCAATTTCCTTGAAAGAATTTCGCTTAGCTGTAATCAGTGGACTAATAGGGGCCACAACTGAGAGTACTCCTCAAGGACGAAAATATAAAATAAACGCCTTCAAAATAAATGTTCCTGTAGAAATCCGATACGATAAAGTTAGCCATCTTCCCGTATATGGGACATCCAGGCGTTGTTCTATGTGCTCCACAAAAGCAAAGGTACACCGTTCCAAAAACTGTTTTTATAAATTTCATACATCTGAAAGTGCATAAGACTAATGGCCTAGTGGTTATACAGGAAGACCACCTGCTTTTTTCTAATGTATTTATAAGTTTATAAAATTTTTGTATTTTTTATGTTTAATAAAGGGTATTGACATTTATCAAAAAATTTCCTTGAAATTAAAAAAAAAATAATTTGGGACATAAAGGGTTAAGTTAAATGACACAATAAATTGGAGGCGTACTCAACATTATGGTATGGCACATTTCAAAACAGAATTAGCAACACACACAAAAATAACAACAATAACAATAGCAATAACCAAATAACAGAATTAACAAAATCAACTTTTCACACTTAAAAACGCAAAAAATCTGTCATATGATGTTAGTCACTGCACAAACGTAATCCCTCTACCCACCGCTACTGATTACTTGTCATTTAAAATATAAAACTTTGTATGTTTGACAATTACTTCTTTCCACATATTGCCAATTCAGTGAAATGAAATATGATCAAAGCGTCTTTCATGGCCTACCTTGAGAGTCGATTTAGATTCTGTAAACTGTACTGTGTGAACCATGGCGGGAAAATAATTTTCCGGGCCTTAAGAAGTGGCCAGTCTTGTCTACGGCTCAGCTGTCCATATCTTACCATTATTCGCAACCATATATGTAATAAGATCATTACTGACTTTTAAAAAGTTGGAAAATGAGCTATTCCCAACTTGTAACTTTCCAACCAGTCGGAAAAGTGATTGCCGTCGCAGCGGTTGGAAATAAATAAATTGCCGACCGCTGTGTAGGTAGGGACACTGGGGATCTCGTTCATCCATTCATGCGCGTCACAACCTGTCGTATCAAAATATAATAATTTTTCCAATTATTTTTTAGAATAAAGTGGTTGTGAATAAAATAGTATACATACCACGGTGAAGTTTCATTCCTGTCTCGAGATAAAGTTGACCTCGATGCTATGCGTCTCGGTTAACTACTTAATCTCTAGAGGAATGAAACACTTTCCACCTCGGTATGTAATATACTATTACCGATCCCTAATGCCCATTTTCCGATCTTGACCGGCAAAACGTTACTTTTTAGCAAAAAATTTTTCCAGAAACTGCATATTTTCTGGTCAGTCGTAAAAAATATTTTTTTGTTACATGACCACTATGTAAGTGTCCTGAAATATATCTTCTTACTAATGCCATTTATTGTTTCTAATTCAAAAAAATTTACTGCAAAATTAAAAAAGAAAAACCACTAAAATCGTTTCTGTTATTTTTGCAAGTTTTAACTAGCTTTCTTCTTTGTCGTTCCGACACTAAACACGGGTGTCCTGACCTTTGTCCCTTAATATCAGAGTTACCATTTTCACCATATGATTTTATGATGTAAGTTATCGTATATTTTGATAATTGCAAGTCTCTAGCAATTTGATTCATTTTTTTCTTCCATCTAAACATGCTGATTATTAAATCCCTCATTTTTTTGGAAGTGTCACACATCGAGCCATTTTTACGCAAACAGTTCACTCACAGTTGACAAACTTACTAAGATATACGTTAACAAGACGCCTTTGTTTGCCTAAACGTGAAAACAGCATCTAAAGCTATCTAGATTTTAATTTGGTGATATATCTAAAATGCATATTATTTTGGGCGAACATTTAATTGTCGGTTTTCGCGCAATAAATTTTTTTTTGACAACATAAATTGTGATTTTTTATTATATTTGATCACCATAGCGCAGCCAGAATACTGGTGATTCCAAAATCTATTAAAAAAATCATAAAAAATTATAAAATGGCCGAACATATAGTTGTTAGGGTTCGTATGTTCAAAAAACATCGAGACTCGTAGGATTTATTTTGTAATAAGTTGACGTTAAAGTCACCCTAAAGTATAAGAGAGTCTACTTCTAAAAACAGCTCCTCAATAACAATAACATAAGCTTGCAGAGTTGCCACAACAAGGTTGTTTCACGCTTATATGCTGGTTATGACAACCTTGGATTCAAATTTATATCAAACTTGCTTTGCTATGTGGGCATTACCTTGGGCCTGGGTCCTCAATCATATAAAAGACAACACTGGGACTTTTCTTACGTTATCTTCACTGCACTCGCTTTAAGTTCATTCCTGCCACAGTGTGTAGCTTTTGTAGTTCTGAAAAATGATACAATACACCACAATTACACATTAGTTTTCCGCTTTCTGATTGTGTCAGAAATGCGATCAATTGGAGAAAGCAATAAGTTCCACAGCAACTGGACGATGCACAACAATGAAAAATAAAGAACGGGAAAAGGTGTTGTGCCCCACTCAACACCAACTATGTATTGAAATGTTAGAAAACTAAGAACCACAAGAACGGATACAGCTAGAAGATTTGTTAGCAACGATGTTAGTTTTACCCATTGTAAATACCCAATACAATGCAGCAAAACGTTGGTGTAACAATAATAATAATAATGTTACGACTAAAACAAAAGCTACAGCAAACCAACAAACTACAAACAGTAGTGAATAGGAATGAGGTTGAATAACTGTCAAAGCTATATATGTTGGAGCAATATCACAAATTGCAGAAAATTCAACTGCATTGCAGACCAATACCTATTGGTTGAATTGATGATAAACAAATTTGAAAAACAAGAATTATCAAAGATGACACTTCGACCATACGATATAATTTGAATCAGTTTTAATATAATAAAATTTGTAGCAATTCTCGATGAAGCGATACTACACTATTTTCTCTCTGATCTGAATGCGAAAGAGATTCCAAACATAGGTTGTACGGTGCATGCTCCATTTTTCATCTTGTTGAATATGCTTGTAAATGCACATAGTTGCTGATAGTAGCTAGTAGCTTCATTGAAGAACTGAAATCTTCTTAAGGTCCAGGATGCAAAATGGGAAGGGGCCGACTCTGAAAAGAAAAAAAAAATTATTAAACCATAAATATTATGACAACTAAATTTAACTAATTTAAATATAAATATATTTTTCTTATAGGTTGTCGCATCATCACAATGATAAATATTTTTTACTGTCACATTACATGGATTTAATACACAACAATAAATGTACACCTGATATGTGATCATTTTTGTTTGTTATGGACAAGGTCTAGATATGCAAACTACCAGGTATGTACCTTAGACATTGACTGCTGTGGTCATATGTCCTACTTAGAATTTTTCCGAGACTAAGGAGTTCCAACCCTAGCAAGGGATCATTTACATGCTACACATCGTAGTAACATGGAACCCATGACTTTACATGACTTCCAAATCATGACATTCTGTAGAGATTTTTACTTCCTTTTACGATAAAGGAAGTACGAGAAAAAAGTCAACCTACGAATTTGGGGCGTACAAGAAACTGCTAATTAAGATGTGACCGAGAAAGTGAAACAATTTTTTGGCTCCGCTTAATTGTTTCGCCATTTATCAATTTATTTCAGGCCTAACCTGTATATTTTTACTTGAATTATAATCCCTTGCATTTCGAATTCTTAAATTTTCCAAACCAGCGCATTTTGTACCTGTATTGAGCTCCTATCGTACACGCGATGCACTTTTGCCCCGCGCTATCTGTTAGCTGGCCGAATGCGTGACATTATTTTCCTGCACCCCAACGAAGTAACTCGCTTCTAACAAGGTCCCGTTCGTGCTTTATTACGCCACGACGATTAATTTCGTTTCCAAGAGCTGATAATTTGATTCAGGTAAGATTGAGATTTTCTGTTTGTTATTCCCATATTAATTGCATTCCTTTAGCTCTTAATTGACAGTTTTAACCCAAGAATTTAATCTTGGAAGCAAGGTTGCTGTCCTGACTCCATTTTCAACACCTGCTGTCGTCCTGGCTAGCTCCCGCAGTTTTGAAAGTGGCTTTGCTTCGCGATGCATCCACGGCGCTACTGACCACTGTGTATAGCAGTTCATGACCAGCATATGTTTAACCGCAACTTGTGGGCGTTGGAGGTTAGTGGCTACTTTTGTGGTTTTACTACATTAAAAGCGGACGGATTGCCTGTTTTCAAGTAGATTTGGACTGGTTATTTCTTTATGTATTGAACTATCACTGATATTCGAAATTTAAATTCGTATATTTCATTATTACCAATTAAAGTTCAAATTCATACATTCACTTAGTTTTAACATTTGAAGCTTAATTACGATTAATATTTAAAGCTACATTTGGTATGTCTAATTAAACCCCTAGATTTATTTTGAGATTACAATTAACCGATTAACCCGAAAGGGGTTTTTGATCTTCGTGTGTGTTGCAACCTTCCAGTAATCTGCACATTTCTATTATTGTTACCTTATTTATGACCAAATTATTTTAATTATTCAATATTGAATTACCATTATAGACTATAAGTTTATTCAGTAGTTATTAAATAAACGCTAGTCACTTGTAGTTTATTTTAATTATTTGAAATCATCTGATTTCTGGCGCCCATATTTTTTTGAAGACTGCAGGGTACACAGCTGGTGGTTTGAATCCACGACCATATCGCCGAATTTGAGTTAGCTCGGCCATCGCGGTAAGCGAAGGTTTTTTAGAGCTATCATGTTGTACAAACTGTAAGGGGGTTGATCTGCGATTTTTTTTTTACTACCATTGATTATTTTAATTAATTAATCGCAGGTCAGATTCTTTATCATTTCAAAAGCACTGGAAATATTTAGAACCAAATTTAAAGTTAATATGGAACCGTGGAATATTAGCAGGTGTCATTGAATTGGAAAGAACACTGCAGGTAAAAATAGACCCATCATTGTGTGGATTATAAGTTATCACGACCGTGAATTAATCTTTCGCGCGAAAAGGCTTTAAAATCATCTGGCATAATCATAAAGGAAGACCTACCCAAAGCAAACCTGGAATTATTATACACAGCAATAAATCGCTATGGCAGCAAAAGCGTCTGGATAAGGGATGGGGCGATATTAGCTACAAGCAACGGCCAGAAACTAGTAGTGCAAAACGACCTAAAGTAGGTAGTGAACAAATTAAGTTGCTTCTATTGCTTCCATTACACAGAAGCATACTATGCTGCTCGAAACAATCAACGGATGTCTCATAAAGAGAATGTCTTATAAAAATAATATTTTTAAAAAAACATGCAGATTAAGATAACTTCAATTATTTTTTATAGGTATTTTAAGTGTTGTGGGATATCCCTTGATTGTTTTGAGCAGTATATTGTTGAAATTGTTGTATTTTTGTATTTTTTTTAAATTCTCGTATTTTTTGTATTTTGATATTTTGGTACTTTGGTATTCTGATGTTTACAAATCCAATATTTAATTTTTATTAGTGAATTTTTGTTGATTATACGATTACGTTTTTAAATATATATGCGTGGAAATTTATACCATAACAGGAATTAATTAATTTTTGTTTTTTACTCACTTTAATGACGGAAGTTGAGTTTTTGGAGATATTGGACAGCGATAATTTTGATATGGAGGTCCTCGTGCAGTCTGTAGAATCATGTCACTCGTACTTCGAAAATATTTCACATTTAGAACAGTTAAATTTTATGCATTTAAATATTCGTAGTTTAAATAAAAACTTGGAAGAAATCTCCATTTTAATGGAAGCTATTACGAGTAAATTTGACATAATTTTAACATATTTGATTTTGATTGTTATTACAATGAAAGCAAATTTAATGCTGGGTGTGTAATTTATATAAAAAAATATTTAAATAGTAATTTTTCAATTATAAAATTAGATGAAGCAAATATAGGTAGGATTGTAGGATTACATTCACCAAAAACAATATAACCTTTGGATTAATAGCAACTTATAGACCACATGCATCAAATACTGAACTTTTTATACGTGATATGAATCAATGTCTTGAAAATATACAAATGCAGGATGTAGAAATTTTTGCTGGAGATATAAATATAAATATACTGAACCAATATGATGCGCATGTTAACGAATATTTTAAAAAAAATTCTGCCCATGGGTACTTACCGTTAATTAATAAACCGACAAGAACAGTTGACAACAGTAAAACCTGTATTGATCATTTCTTGTTAAGGGATATAAAAAATAAAATTAAGCCAACACCTATTATACTAGAATATTCCCTTACAGACCATGATCCCATTATCTTAAATATAAATTTTGTAATCAACGTGCCTGTAGTCATAATTCCAATGTTTACAATTTAGTATCCAAAATCAATTACAATAAATTTAATATTATTCTTCATAATGGAAGTTGGAACGATATAACACAATGTACTACTGTAGACGAATCAACCATAGCATTTATGGAAAAAATTAAATGCTTTACACATAGGGCAACCGAAACAACAAAAGTCAGGGCAAAAAATTAAAAAATAAAACCTTGGATTGCTCATGGCCTCGTAATGTCACTTAGGCAAAGAGAAAAAACAGAGGAATATAAATCATATAGAAATATATTAATTAAACTCATAAAAGAAACAAAAAGTCAATACGTCAGGATCAGATAAGTAACGCCAATAAAAATATGAAAAAAATATGGACTATTATCCATGATAGTAATGCAACCAAAAGAAAACCGTTCGTTTTTAAAAAAAAAACTGTTTTTTTGTAAAAAAAAACAAGCGGTCTGGTTTTTTTTAAATAGTTTTTTTTCAGAATTAAAGTGTAGTGAATAACAACAAGTAATGTTCTTTGGAAAAACAAAAAACAGATATTTCTAAATAAAAATAATACATTTCATAAGTCCAGTGAATTATAGAATTTATAAAAACAAAAAAAACAAATATTTCTAAAGAAAAATAGAAAAATAGCCAAAGTGGATATACAGGGTGTTAGGGAAGTCGGCGGAAAAATTTCTAGGGGTAAATCCCTAGCCCAAAATATGATGATTTAACTCAACTTACCTATATACAAAGTTGCTTAGTTTAGCCGCTAGAGAGCTTTAAAAATTATTAGCTTTTTTTAATTTTTGCAAATAAGTCAAAAAATCTGATAATTTTATTCATTTTTTGACCATGCGTTTTTACCAGTAAACTACAGCTTTTTGTGGAATAAACCCTAATTTCGAAAATTACAGGGTGTTTAAAAACTTTATCACAATTAATTATCCATCCATATTTTTTTAACCCCCTGTATAAGCACTACCAATTTTTTTTCTGGATAGTTACTTTATTTCAGAAGCTATTTCCTCTCTTACAAAATATTTTTTGTGGCTAAACCGTTTACCCAACAAAAATTTTGTAAGAGAAGAAATAGCTTCTAAATTAAAGTAACTATCCAAAAAAAAAATTGTTAGTGATTATACAGGGGGTTAAAACATTTAAAAAAGCTAATAATTTTTAAAGCCTTCTAGCAGCTAAACTAAGCAACTTTGTATATAGGTAAGTTGAGTTAAATCATCATATTTTGGGCCAAGGATTCACGCCTAGAAATTTTTCCATCAACTTCCGTAACACCCTGAAGAAATTATAATAATGCAGAAATTACTCGCTAACAGACATGGCTGACTCCTCAACTGACTTGGAGTCAGTATCCATGCAGTTTACGTCGCCCATGTCACTGTCTGATGACTCTGATGAATCGCTAACATAACTTGATTCATCGATCAGCTTGACAGTTTCAGAGCTGGGTCCAGCTTAAAACAACTTCCAACAGTAGAGATGGGGTGGGGGTGCTCGCATACCATGCATACCAAAACGTGCTGCCAATGACAAAAATGAATAAAAACAAAAAAAACAAAAAAAACCGTTTTTTGTGCGTTTTTTTAGGTTTTTTATTCGATTTAAAAAAAACGCGTTTTTTTACATCACTATCAATGAAGCTAGTAATACAAAAACAAGAAATACTCATAAAATAAGTAATATTCTTTCAGAAGACAGCAATACATTAAAAACAACAGACAGAGAGATAGCAATAACCATGAATAATTATTTTAGTCAAGTTGGTGAACAACTAGCAAACAAAAATTACGTCTAATAACATTAAATTTCAACAAATTTATGACGGACCAACGTGTGGAAAATTAATAATCAAAATTAATACATGATTAATAAGTAAATAAAGACAACACGTTGTGAGTCAGTTCAATATAATAACTTCGATAATAATCAAAGAACGATCGCAATTTTTCTTGATTTGGCCCAAGCGTTCGATACTGTGCCACTTCCAGAGTTACTCAATAGAATGAAAAATATTGGTATAAGAGGAACAGCCTGTGACCTTTTTGAAAGCTACTTAACCAATCGTACCCAAAGGGTGTAAATTAATAATGAATAGGGTGATATCCTATGCAGATGATACAGTGTTAATATTTGGGAATGTACCAGAAAAAAATCAGAATGTCTAAAATAAAATTATGGCTAGATAATAATTTATTAACTATGAATGAAAATCTATTTTATGAACTTTTCGATAAATATAAAAATACATCACCGAATTTCAAAAAAATATTTATACGTAACACAAAATGCTTTAAAAAAGTAGAAATAAATAACTGCACTTGCAAAAATTTTATTAAAAATTGTAATAGTCTCAAATATCTTGTAGTTACAATAGACAGTAATTTAAAATGGCATGTACACGTTATTCAAATATGCCTAAAAATTAGAAAATTAATTTACAAATTCTTACAATTGAGAATGTTCCTTTCGATTAAGCTGACAAACATTCTGTATTACACACTTGTCGAATCTATATTAAGGTATTGTATAATCTTCTGGAGCGTATCATACAAGAATGTCATTAAGCTCATAGAAGTCGCTCAAAAAACAATAATTAAAATTATTTTTGAAAAAAATAAGTACTATGGGACGGCACAATTGTTTAAAGAAACAGGACTGCTTAATATCCAGCAATTGTTTCAGCTATATTTATACAAAGAAGGGGATTTAAAAAAACACGTTAAGACATGTATATGAAATTAGAGGAAATACCGTAAACACTATCAGTTCCTTTGCAATCTAAAACTAAAACCCAAAACAGATTTCATTATCTGGCACTAAAATTATTATACAACCAAATTCCAAATGATATAAAAAATATTAAACCTTTAAAAACATTTGCTCTTAAAGTTAAGCGATGGATGAAGAGTAATACAATAATATGAAAATAAACTTAAAAAATTGACTGTAAAAGCATAAATTAGGTATATATAATAGCTATTTATGCAACAAGTGCTAAAAGTTGATGTTTATGCACGACACATGAAAATTATGAAACAAAGCCGACGGCTGAGTTTCATAACATGTCGAGTGCAGTAACACTTGTAGCACGAGTTTGCATACAATATTTTTTCTACAACCTTAAATTTGCTGTTATTAATCCATAAATGTGGATTTAACAAAGGTTTGCATTTATGACACTTATAATATATGTCATAATAAAGAGATGGCCTTGACGCACAATGTTTGTGGAGCCAGTACTGTCAAAGTCAGTTATTAAAGGTAATTATAATAGTACACATCTGACTCTATTCATTACTTAACGCTTTAATTCTTTAAAAAACGCTTTATCTCTAACGCAAGAAGTAACTAGAATAACTTTACAACCTCACTTCCAGTTCGAAATTGTAATTTTATAACCTCACTTCACTTTATAACACATGTGCTAAAAGTAATCAGCTGATGTAATTTTAAACACGCTAACTTATAAAACATCACTTTTAGTGAAAAAAGCTAGCGCTAAAAGGCCTACTTTTAGTGGTGGTCGTAGAAAAACATATTTTTATTTATTTGCATATATCTTGACTAAAATAGATACCATCTGCACACACGAGTCATTTGACTGTGTGCAAGGTGATCTTTTTGGACAGTCATTGTTAACACTTTTAGTTCCTACGATTAAGTAGATATTTATACATTAAGGGAGATATGAAAGTGCAGAAATTAATGATCTCTCTAAAACATTTCGAACTCGTAACACAAACAATATTTTTTCTACAACCGTCAAACAAGAATATCAATATTGTTTGCCGCTCTAATGCACACAATGTTTTTTTCTCGTGGTCGATGGTAACGTAAATAAATATCCTATTTTTCACCATGTTAAAAAATGGAAAACTTCACGTATTGATAGCGATGCACGAATGTCCGCTTTTTTTTTACGGTTGTAGAAAAATTTTATTTTTGTATTAAGTATTAAATTTCAGTTAAATTTCTAATGCCACTGCTTTCCTGTTAAATAGATACATTTTCAGAATTTTTATATATTGCGAAATTAATTTGATTTTTAGTTGAATATACATAAAATGTATGTAAAATCAATTTTTCTTAGGTAACTGTTTTATAATTGTAGGTTTCGTGTACAAAAAAGTATTTAATTGACCAACACCTTTGCACAAACAAAAATGGGAAAAATTAAAGTCAACAAACAAGCCGCAGTCGTCCCTACGTGAATGTTTAGCAGGGAGTTCAAGACAGAACGAAACAGAGTCCTTCAACTACGATTTATGTAAAGCATTTAACCTAATATACCACTTAAAAAGATAAATGATCCTAATTTAAAATCGTTTTAGATCAAATACTGTAAGCAGGATATACCTGACGAAAGTACCTTGCAAAAAAACTATGTGAATTCTGTCTTTGTGGATCCAATGCGCGAGATACGACAACAAATAGGAAATAATTATTTCTATTTTATAGTGTACGAGACAACAGATAGTTGTGGTCTTTATATCGCGAATTTATTGATAGGTGTTTTGCATACTGATTATAAGAGTAAACAATTTTTGATAAATTGCAAACAACTTGAAAAAACGAACCATTCAACCATATGTAGGTTTATTAATGTCGTCTGATGCTGCTCCATACATGTTAAAAGCAAGTCAAAATTTATAGTTATTTGTTTCATTAGTACAAAAATGCATGATTTCGGGACAAGTAAGACAGATCACCAGAATCCGCTTTACCCGTCCCGAAAACGCATTTTTTGTGCGAATGAAACATACTATTTTTTCTCCAACTACTCATAAATTCGTTAATATGACTTATTTAGAATCACACATTGTAGGCAACATTGTAGAACATTCATGGTGCAAATAACCGATCTCTATATGGGGAAAATAAGCAACAACGACGGTGATTGCCGAATATTGACAAAGCGTTTGTTTTTATTTAAAATTTACCATGTAAAACCCTATTTTACGTCCATTTTTGTACTAGTGCAAATATGAATCGAAAAGTATACAGTTGCCAAGGAAATTGATGAACATCCCCAAATTACTTACTTTTTATACAAAATTATTCGACAACATGGCGTCTTATTTGTGTGGTTGGAGAAAAAAATTATTTTATAAAAATTTAATTCACACTTGCTCAGTTCTCAGTTCCCATTAGTAAATAGTTTGATTAACCATGTAAAAAAATCTGGTGTGATACACGCACACAACTTCCTTTTACAGTGATCTTATAATTAGCCAAAAATTTGATTTAAAATGTTTTAAGCATTTGTCAAAAATTTTCAAAAATTCCAAATTCTGCAAAAACGGTGCAAAATAGAGCATTAATTGAAGAGACAAATTTTCTCTAGAATTTTAAGCTGAATTCAAAAATGTAATAATATACCGGGTGTTCTATTTAAAATAAGAGTTAATAAAAAAAATAGACAAAAAAACAAAAGAAACCCACTTTAGAAGTATTCAACTGGAAAATCACCTATCTCACATCAATACACATTCAAAATGTAATAAAAATGTAAAGTTTAAAAAAAATCGTTAGAGCCGTTTTTGAAAAAATCGAAAAAAATTGAAAAATCACAAGAGTAAACACCTACTTCCGGTTATGCGATTTTTTTCAAAAGCTTGCTGTCTCATATACATAGTACACAAAACTTATATATGAAGTTTCAACGCCATACCGCTTTTCGTTTTTGAGATATTCTGTTCACAGACAGACAGACACACAGACAGACAGACAGACACACAGACCAATGAAAAAAAATATGTTTTTTGGGATCAGGGGACTCTAAAACGTGAAGATCTGTTGAAAACTCAATTTCGAATTTTTGGAGTGAATCCAATACTTCCTTTATTGTAAAAGGAAGTAAAAAAAGTATTTATTAAGACACCCCTTAGAATTCAAGTATACAAAGAAAAGCTTCCAAATACTCCCCTTCCCCTCAGCCAGTAATAACTAGGTGGGGTGCATGGCTACAGGCCGCCCTGTTATACTCGGAAAATTTTAAAGAAATGAAACAAATAATTTTTGAATTTTCCGATAAATCTCCTTCAATTACAGAAGCAAAAGGTATTCTAAATAAAATAAACTTACCGCAACAATTAGCATTTATAAGCGCCAATTACCACTTTGTGTCCCGAAACAATTTTAAAATTAGAGGCCAAAGGCCTTCCGCTTACAGATTCTGTTGAATTAATAAATAAGTTTAGTATATCTTGTAGTGAAGTTCATGGTCAAATAGGTAAAGCCATTAAAAATAAATCAATAAGGTTTTAGAAAAAAACGAAGGCTACCAAGTTCTTGTAAATGTATCTAAAATTATTTCTGGGCAATCAGTAGAATTGGAAATCGATCCAAACATTGTATCTGTGTTGAAAACCGCTCCAATTACATCTGTTGATTTCAAACGAAGCTTTTCAACTGATAAATATATTTTACCTGATACGCGACAAAGATTTAATATACACAACTTGGAAAAACACCTTATTGTAAGTGGTTATAGGCAGAAAAGCGATGAATCAGAATGAAATGTATTGTATTTAATTTACCAATTGATCGTAAAATTATTTGTAGTTAATATTAAACTAATACTTTTATTACTTATTTTTTTTTATTTCCTTAAGAATCTTTTTCGCATAATAAAAGTTTTTGTTTAATACAGGTTGTTTTATTATTTCTTGGTATGCATATCTTTATATACCGTGCGTCCACGAGACTACGCACCATGACACTGGAGTGATGCTAGTTTATTTTAAAGATCTACTCTTCCGGTGGCAATTGATAGTCAAAAGTTATTAGGCATTGACCATTAACATTGAATTTGCAAGTAACAAATAAAGTGCCTTCAGAAAGAATCGAACGTTTTTGAATGGTCTTGGTTATACAACGTATGAATAATATGTTGGTGGCACTGTAAGCCTATGTCAAATACGAGGTTATCAGGTTAGGTTTTCCGTCAGGCTGTGTCAAAACTGACTCAAAACCTAACCTGCTAACGTAGAATTTGACAACATATGTCAAGTTGAATACGACTTAACCGTTTATTGCCATAGAAAAATAAATATAATAGGGTTTGTTATTAAGATGTTTTCGTAAAAGCAAGAGCTGATCTTTGGGATAAATTAACGTTGCTCTGACTCCATGGTGCGAAACTCTGTGGACACACGGTATATAATTCTTCTGTACGTGTGTATGTGACTGAACTCCTCCTAAACGGCTGGACCGATTTTGATGAAATTTTTTGTGTGTATTTGAGTGGGTCCCTGAATGGTTTAGATTCACAATTGGACCCGGTAGGTGGCGCTGCAATCGGGTTCTAGGAATTTTTTGAATTTTTTTTTGAAAAATTTCTTTTTTAATTTTTTTTTAAAGATATCTCGCATATCAAAACTTATAACCCTAAAATTTCACCCCCCACCAACCCTCAATATTTTTAAAATAAAAAAAATCAAAAATTCGAAAATCGAAAAAAACTTTGCTGAACCTGATAATAGCAGGCAAACCAACATTCGGGCAGGACAACGTCTGTCGGGTTCCCCATAATTTCACCCCCCCACTCAAAATTTGTATCTAACAAAAAGCATCACCTCATACAGTAAGCCTGCAGTATCTTCAATACAGCCCAGCAACGATAAGAAAAATGATTGTAAGACACCGCAAGAAATTATACCTAGGACTTTACATTTAAGCAGCAAAAAGGATCTGGTGGAAAACCGCCAGATAACAAACAGTAACCCTCCAATTATCACTACCAAACAGGTAAACGCTGCTGTTCTGGAAGCGTGTCAAGAGCAGAAAATTACTGAAGTTATTAATAATGAATGGAAGACGATGGATCGCAAGAAATATCGTAATAATAAACCCAAAGGAATTATCGGAGACAAAGATATTAAAGATAACGAAGATTTAAAGGTGGTACCAAAAAAGGCACATATCTTTGTTTCGAGATTTGCCCCAAACACAAAAACTGAAGCTATCCTTAAACTTATAAAACCTGAATTTTTAGAAGCTCAATGTAATGAATTAACATCTAAATATCCGGAAGAATATTCTTCTTTTAAAGTGACAGTTGATATTAAAAATATTGTCAAAGCTATGGACCCTTCCGTTTGGCCATCCGGTATATATGTTTCTAGGTTTTTTCAAAGGAGGTCACCACCTGCAATGAAGATTTAGTTTCTACTGCTAATTTCAAATTTAAACGCAAAACATCGTTAAAAATTGTGTACTTAAATGTGCAATGTTTAACAAACAAAATGAACGAAATGCAAGTTTTTTCAATTAAACATCAACCTGATATTATGTGTTGGTGAACACTGGTGCAACCAATACAACATAGCGTTAATGACTTTAAATGGTTACGATCTAGCTAGTAGCTACTGCCGAAGATCATTTATTCATAGAGGATCCCTTATCTTCATCAAACAAAGGAAGTTTAAAGTTACAGTTATCAACTGTGACACATTTGCACAAGATTTTTTGTTAGAGTGTTGTGCAGTGCTTCTAGAATTAGATCACTTTAAATGTTGTGTCATAAGTGCCTACTGTCCTTCACCTCCGCCACCACGTTCTCGGGATTTGAAGGTACTTATTGAAAAATTAAGTGAATTATTAGCTCACTGTCATCTAAGGGCTACTAATGTTTATTTTTGTGCTGATTTAAATATAAACTACTTAAAAGATAATCTAGATAAACGTATGTTAAGAGACCTATTATTAAGTTTTAATATGCGTTGCTCATCGACTGAACCAACTAGAGTTTTTAAGAATAAAGATGAGAGGGTCACATCTACAAAGATAGATTACATAGCTATTAGTGAAAACAATACCCCGGGTAGTACCGTTGTAGTGCAGCCAAACATTGGTGATCATTTAGCTATGATTCATCAATTCGAGATTGGCTCTACTAACATGAAGTCTAATAATCATAGTAGTAACTATTATTATCACAGAGTTTTTACTAAATATAATTTAGATAATTTAAGAATATTCTTGAATAATACTAGTTTTATCAAGATATATAATTTAAGCAATAATGTAAATCAAGCATTTAATGCATTTCTAGATATTCTTACCTGGGCAGTTGATGTACATTGCCCAGCGCTTAAAAGGACAAAGAGAAAATTAAAACAAGATAACAGTTGGGTCACATCTGAAATAATTAAAAAAGGCAATGAACTTAAGAACTTCTATTGGTTAGTTCAAAATATAAATAATACGGAGTTGTACAAAACCTATAAAAATAAAAAACATGAATACAAAATTTTAATTAAAAAAAGGAAGCAAGAATATTATAGTAATATCATTAATAGTGCTAATAATAAACCTAAAGCAATATGGCAATTTGTGAATAGCAGTATTGGCAGGGATACAATTTCAAAAGACATTGTTATCAAGTATAATGGTAAGGGTCTTTTGGAAATAATATTACGCTGACGATACCACAATAGTGGTTTCAGCCCAGACTTATCAGGACCTGGTTGATCTAACAGCTGCAGCAGCATGTGAGTTTCAGTCATGGTGTAAACAGAATAATTTAATTCTTAATGCTGAAAAGACAGAGTGTATTTCTTTTAAAGTTACTGCGCCAGAAAATAGTCTTTCTTTTAACTTTGCTGGTAGTTTTATAAAATCAGTTGACTGCACCAAATTTTTAGGCACATATTTGGACGGAAAAGTCTGTTGGGGGCAACAGATCGATTCAGTTTCAAAAGTAGTAAGTAGGGCATGTTTTGCTTTACGTCAACTTAAAGAAGTACTTTCAGTAGACTGTTTAATGAATGTCTACTACAGTTTAATTTATTCCTACTTAACATACAATGTTGTGCTATGGGGAGGAGGGACTGACAGCCATCGAATTTTTGTTTGTCAAAAAAGGGCTATCAGAATCATTTTTAATATGAACAGTAGAGACTCTTGCCGTTCTACTTTTAACCGTCATAAAATTATGACTTTTCCGTCTATTTATATATACAAACTTTTATTGCTAATTAAGATGACAATTAGTAAACATGATGTAAACCTCCACAGTTATCCAACTAGACATGCAGGTCAGCTAATTTTGGAGCAACATAGAACCATGAAATATGAAAAGTCTCCTATCTATGCAGGGAAACGATTATTCAATAAGATACCTGCACACGTAAGAGATATGAGCTTCATAAAATTTAAGAAGTGCATAAAATCGTTTTTATTAGCCAAATGCTACTATAGTATTCAAGAATATACAAATGACCAATTCGGTGATCTGCAGTAGCTGTGGAGTTTTATACATGTACAATATGTGTACTGTGACTTTGCATGTTTTGTACAGTTTCATTGACTGGTTGCTTTTATTATTTATTGTTTATGTTATTTATATCCTAGTCTGACGTAGCCAATGTTTATCTTATCCTCTGTAAATCAAAAGGCTTTAAATAAATACATACATACATACATACATACAATACATTTCAGTATCGCCAACTGATTCAGGCTATCCAGGGCCTGCTGCAATTGAGTATTTACAAAATCACTCCGTAGCTTTATCATTACGAAACAAACTGAAAAATTAGAAAGATGAAATATTTTCTCAAAATGTACGTCCAAAAACCTTTTTTTTAAGTTTCTTCATTAATGAAAGTTATAATTTATCTATCAATGTTTTAAAATCTCTAAGATAATATTGGTAGGAAACTTACTGACAATGCATTAACAAATATGAACCCTCAATTTAAAAATATAATTTACGTTGTTCAATAACCTTCAATTGAAAATTTCTGTCGTACTTGCTCTGTTACCCTTAATTAACAAACCTGCAATATGACCTTTTCAGGCTGCAGTTTCAGTTCCCTTCATTAACCACCGCCAGCATTGACAAAAGCCCGCGTCTAAAAAAGAAACTAATGAATTTTCTGCCATTATAATCAAAATGAGTTGCTACAGTTAAAGTTACAAAAGCAGCGTAGTCGCAAGCAATGAAACATTTTGAAGGTTAAAGTTGAAAATTACACAGACGCGCCGCAGACTTCGCAGACTAATGCTAGATATTACGTTAGTACGAAACAAATGAAGGCTGGAAGTTTCACCTGGCGGTGCAGTGGTTAAAGTCGTTAAAGTTTCGTTGGCTGCATTCTTGTTTCTTACGATTCTTGATTTTTTAAAATAAAAGTCTAGCGTTTGAAGAATACCCTACATAGTTATTTTCAAACCCAATTAAGATGAATTATGTAATAATTTTTAACAAATACGATCTAAATTTATTAAAATTAATCAAATTTTCCGAAAGTTTGACAGTTGAAAACATTTTAAAACATCATTTTGGATACTTTTCCAATATAAAATTTGAAAGGACATTTGCAAAAAACGCTCGTGGAAAATTAAATACACTTTGTTACACGTTGCACAAATTCAATTATGAGCTATATTGATATATGTCATAAAGTTCTACCGTTTTAAACGCAAAATTGATTGCTGCTGTGGTTAATGCCTAATGATGACTATTTTTGTTTGTTGTGGATGTTCAGGCCTTTTTAAATAAATATTATTGTGAATGAGGACGCAGTGGCATTTTGTATTAAATTTCTGACAAGCAATTATTAATGAATAATAATATAAAAAGATATTTTTATCAGTATTACATGGAGTTTATTATTTTATTATTATATTATTTAATTATTATTACTCAAACAACCGATTTATCAGACATTAAAAAGAACCCAATTCATTAGTTTGCAACAAATGCTAACTTTAAGACTAGATATGTCACTCGGTGACTTTAAATATTCACACATTTTCGATGCCTCCGCCATCTATAGATATCCGAAGCAAGACGGTAATGTTGTTTCAGCGCAGGGAAATAAACTAATGAAGTAACTTGCTGCTAGTTACAATAGGCACGGTTTTTGTAAACTAAGGTAAAGCGACAACTTTCGCTAATAATAAGTTACAGAAAAAAATCAGTTAATTGTCATATCATAATTTATTTTTTACTGCCTTTTTGTGTTGCATATACATAATATCATTTGAAAATGGTCTCCGCTTTGCTATGCAAATTTTTAACAATATGAATTTACGTCTGCGAGTTAAACTGTTTTTAAAAGCGTTAGACTTCTGCTTTCTCAGTCCTAGATTTGTTTATAGCTTTATGGATATGCTTTCGTTTTGTACACACTTCGATCCGTTTCAGACGCGGCATATCTGCCACTCGAGTACAAGTTCTTATTAACTGCAGTAGAAGGTCGTAATTTACTGCTGCATTTATACTGCTATACGAAATGAAATGAAACGGGAAGTAAGAAAGTGTAAGAATATGGTACGGGAGCGGAAATGTACTGAAATAGACCGCTTCTAGGTGGATCACGATCTAAGGAGGTATGCAGATGTCTAAAGGGTATGAAATCCAACACCCAGAAGGAGTCCTTTAATGTTATTTAATTAGAACAGTGGAAAAACCATTACACCAACTTATTGACTGAGAAAATACCTGAATATAGTCAAAGTGAGGAACATCCAGCAGACATATAAGATAGTGTGCAGATTATCACAGTTGAAGAGTTAACCGCAACCGTAAGGTCAATGAAGAATGGCAGGTCAGCAGGACCTGGGGGTATAACAGTGGAGCTTGTAAAGTATGGAGGAAACATGATTGTAGACCGAATTACTAAACTGATGAACCTATGCTTGAACCAGAAACGAACTACTGAAGAATGGAAGATTTCTTATATCATCTGATTACATAAAAAGGGGATAGACAGAAAATAGATAATTATAGAGGACTAAGTGTGAACAGCACGTTAAGCAGACTATTTAGCAAAATAACTAAGAACAAAGTACAGGAAACTGTTCGAAATAAAATTAGTGAGGATCAGAGTGACTTTACTTCAGTTCAGTCATGTGTCGACAATTTATTTCTCTTGCAGCAAGTAACAGAAAAAAAAAGTCAACAGGGCAGAAAACTCATCTGGCATTCATTGATCTACAGAAGGCTTATGACGAGATTCCAAGAACAAAACTATGGCAAGCTTTATATAATGATGGTGTAGATCCAAAGTTAATATCTGTAATTCAAGAACTGTATCAAGACAATAAAGCATTCGTAAAAGGTGGAAATAGACTGTCAGATCCAATTTATACATCCAAGGGCTTGAGACAAGGCTGTTGTTTATCGCCAATACTCTTTAACTTATATCTGGAAATTTTACTAAGGGAATGGAAGCGTAGATGTAGAGGTATGGATATTCCAATAGATGACGAATACCTCTTTAACTTAAGCTTCGCTGACGACCAGGTCGTTATAGATCAGGATGCATATGACCTGGAATTTATGTTGCGAAGGTTGTATCAAACGTATCAGGAATGGGGAGTGGCGATAAATATAGACAAAACGAAGTACGTGGTAGTTAACTCAGAGGCAAATTTTGATATTCTGATTACAGATAACATACATATTAAACAAATAGATAAATTCAAGTACTTGTACCATATCTAAAGACGGATTAAGCACAGCAGAAACAAATATCAGAATTGAAAATGCTCGGAAAATAATTGCTTGTTTAAATAGTATATTGTGAGACACCCATATCTCCCAAAAGGTGAAAAAAAACATATAGGGTTAACTATGGTGGAGTCCGTGTTGTGTTATAGATGCGAGGTGTGGACCATGAATAAGGAAACGAAGAGAAAACTGAAAGCAACCGAAATGGACTACCTTAGAAGAAGTGTAGGAATATCAAAGTTGGACACATCACTAATATGGTAATGAAATGAAAAATGAATGCCCAGGAGGATATAGTCGAAAGGATAGAAAAGCGTGGTTTGGACACTTGATACGTATGCACGATCGTAGATTTCTCCAAAAGGTATTTAAATGGAAACCACGTGGTAGGAGAAAACCAGGTAGACCCCGAAGATCTTGGAATTAAGGCATAAGAGCAGCATTAAGAGAACGGGAATTAGAAGAAGATGAAGTTTTTGTTAGGGATAGGTAGAGATTAGGAGTAGGGAGACGGCGCCAAGCTGTATAAACCCGTAAATATATACGTATATTTATAAACCGACCAAGGTTTCTCTATTTATTTTAATTACGAGGTTGCCTTAATATGCTTGGCTGTCTTCCTCGGTGAAATTTATTATTAATTACTGAACTGATTTATTAAGTACCGTAATGTTCGTTAAATTAGCTTTAGTTATCTTTTTACATTATTTTAGTGTTTGATTGTGCCCTAGAATATTGCTTGTTTTATCCCATTTCTCTCATTTTAATTTTCCATCCCAATACAAACTAGTAAATTTGCTAATGTTTCTTCATACTATTCACTATGTACTCTCCCTCATAACCAATTTGTTTAATCTCAAATTAAACAGAGTCAATTTTAATTTCAAAATTTGATAAATGCAAACTAGCAGTGCAAGTTCTATGGATCACAACTGCAGGTTTAGCAGAATTTCAAAATTAACGCATAGCGGCCTCGCTAAACGCTGACCGTTTTTTAAAAATTAGACATTTCAAAACATTTTAAAACTTCATTTTAGGCACTTTTCCAATATTAAATTTGAAAGGACATTTTCAACAAACGCTCATAGTTAAAGACATTTTGCTACACGTTGTAAAAATTCAATTATGAATATCAGAACTATGCAAAGTTATATTGATGTATGTCACAAAGTTCTACCGTTTTATAACGCAAAATTGATTGTTGAGCGACCTAGTAAAGCAAGCATTTCTGCACTTTGAAATTGATTTTAGTAGTAAGCATATGCAAATGTATATAAAAACTGATATTTAATAATAAAAACAATCAGCATTAAGTGTTTGCTTCATTAACCTCGAGGTACTACTTTTCCAAGTTTATAATTGTGGGATGTGAGGCTGCACTCCAGATAGTTACCGAATTAACACGTTCCTCTGAGTGGCATAACTACCCTTGTCTTAAAGTACAGATTGCAGTCTCAACCATATGCTCAGAATTAAAGGGAAGGAACCAGTGCAAGTAACAGAAACCCTGCCAACCTCCATGCAATTAAGTTATTGGTCCTTCGAGCCGGATATGAACCTGCGACCTATGGATCTACAGTCTTCCTCGTATGTTGACTATCTCAGACGGTTATATAAGGTTGGCCACGGTAAATTTAGAACCTATAACAACTAGCTAAATTTATTGTGTTGTCTTTGATCGCAACACCTTTTGCCAGTTACTGTAAACGAGTTACGACGTTAATACTGAGCAATTTATTTTGTTGTTACGCCTAACTCTGAACTTATGTAGCAACTGATTCCACTTTTAAAATATAAATCAATATTGAATTAAAGTTTTCAGTCAAATTTTAGTTTTTAATTGTTCATTTTTTTTACATCTTTATACCGTGTATTTGGTTGGACTCAAATCAATTAACCACCGATTTTATTACACTTTGACAATTAATACATTACTAGGAGTTCTTTATCTTTATATATTGTAATGACTGTCTTAACTTATAAGGGCTTTTTTAATTAGAAAATAGTAGTTAGGGCAAATCATCACAATTCTCAGGGTATTTTTTTATTGTGCTAACTTTTCCTGTCAGTAATTTAGGCTAGTTAAAAATGAAATGTAATTGTTCCTGTTTAAATGAATGGTTAATTGCCCCTTTTATATTTTATTTAACTGCAATAATTTTATGTTAGCTCCGGCAGAACATAAAACTGCTTTTCTCAGGTGGATTCAGAATTCGAGTGTATTCAAAATTATTTTCGTTTTAGATTATTCGACTCAAAGTAGTTCATATGCGCGATTCTAGTTCATATTATTCACAACCTCACAATCTGATATACGAACACAAAACTTCGTCAGTGCAAACAGCGATTATTTGAATAGTTAAATAGTAAAATTCAGCAAGGAAACGTCAGGTAAATTGATTTAACTTTCCGCCTGGCAACGACTGACTCGCTTTTTGTTTTAGCTGTGACGTGAAACCAACGCCAGCAATTTATTTGTTTTGGTGGCTTGAAATTCGCAGATTCTAATGACGCCGTGCAGATTATGAAGATTGGGGGCTTGGGAAGCAAATCTCGTTCAGGATGCTCTTTCAGTCCCCTTTGAGCTGTTGTAGCGCAAATCTCTCGGTTCCTCAGCTTAATTGGGCCGGAATCTCAGGTGCTCGGCTGCCGTTGTCCACTCGGAATCAGATTTGGAAATTTTATAATTTCATGTCGGGGAACTTGCTACAAATGGGAACACAGCTGCCTGGACACTTGTGTAAATAGACTGTATACTTTTTATACTTGGGTAAACCCAATTGGTAAAAACAGTAATTAAATGGAGCACAAGTTTTCACCTCAAGCTTGTTAATTTATTTGAATTGTTCTCCTTGTTATCAACAAAAACGCATCGCGTTGCTATGTTACCGGGATCTGGTATTTTTAAATGGAAATTAATTTTTATAACAAATTTACATTAATGGAATAAAGTTTGATAACATATTTCTTACTATTATCATTTGATTAAACCTAAAAAAGTCTTTATAATTATAACTAACATTGTTCTTTCTCGTTACACACAAACGTTCTTTAAAAACACTGCTCTGCTTTAGCACTTCGTTTTTATTAATGCACGGGTTCTTGAGTTCATTTTTTACACATGTCACTGGTTTTTCTTCTATTCAGTTGCCTTCATTTTCTATTGCTCTTTGCAATTTTTATTTTATCCTCTTTCGATTTCAGCTACCTTTCAGATTGCTTGCTTTCACTGGCCTGTATTTTCATTAATAATTCTACGCTCATTTTGTGTCAATTAATTTAGTTTGGTCTGGCTTTAAATATGCACAAACCTATCATTTTAATTGCATTATTTTATTTAAATCTCAAATTCAAGCCCTCTGAAATCCGCGTTGCTTATGCTTGACTTTATCCATCTAATTAATGCTTCTTGCATCTCATTACAACTGCATTTTAATAATTTCTACTGTTTAAATTGCAATTACATAATAGTTATTTACTATACAAGTGGGATAACAGCATCATTAATATACGTGTGTGTAAGTTACAAACGAGTGCGTAGCACGAGTTATGTAAGCACACAAGTATATTAATGATGCATTATCACACATGTATTGTACAAAATTTTATCTACGACTGCCTAAAATTGAGAAAAGTGCATTAAGAGAAATGTCAGATCTGTCATTTTCAAAAATATTTTAGTAGGCAAATGTCATTATGTCATTCATTTGACACTATTTCAGTTACGTAATGAAGTCATTACACAACTCAGTTGCGTAATGAAACAATTACCTAACTGAGTGGTGTAATGAGCTTCATTACCTAACTGAAACAGTGTCAAATGAGTGACGTAATGAGTTACTTATCCCACTGGAGTAGATAAAATATTTTAACTCTGTGCTTTAATTGACTTTGTTAAATATTTCGCACTGCATACAGAGCGAAATTATGAGCTTAAAACCATCTCACTATATAATTATTCTGTACGTCTGTATGCGACTGAACTCCTCCTAAACGGTTGGAGCGATTTTGATGAAATTTTGTGTGTGTTTGAGTGGGTCCCTGAATGGTTTAGATTCACAATTGGACCCGGTAGGTGGCGCTGCAATCGGGTTCTAGGAATTTTTTTAAATTTTTTTGACGATTTTTTTAAGATTTCTCGCATATCAGAACATAAAACCCCAAAATTTCACCCCCCACCACCACCCCCAATATTTTTTAAAATGAATAAAATCGAAAATTCGAATATCGAAAAAACGTTTGCTGAACCCGCTAATAGCAGGCAGAGGGCAGGACGTCTTTCGGGTCCGCTAGTAATTGGATAAAATACTATATACTGTAGAAACGTCTCGTAGAAATGCACAAATTGGTTGCACAAATATCTTCAGGAATGCATAGTTTGGGGAAATGGGTTTAGATTATTACATAATAAAATTATATTTACAACAATTAAACTGTTTAGTTATTCAAAAGTTCACACAGTCGATCCTCCCTAACGTGCTATTTTATTCAATCAAAATATAGAAATTACGTAGTGTGATTTCGTTGTTTTTTCGATATAGAGGTACCAAAAGTTATCTTTAAGTATTTTTGAAAAAGTACTAGGTGTAACCTACTGCTAGGTAAATGCAGAAAGAAGCACAAGGAAACAAAATTTAAAAAATCAATTATTATTTAAAAAATCTGCAAAGGGCTTTACGCACAACTTCCCTCACAAGTGAACATTGTAACACCAAACAATTTAAAAAATTAAAGGATACTAGGAGTCAATAATACTGAAACAATAAAATGAAACACTTGCTAATGAGAATTACATGCATTTCTAAATAGAAAAAAACATTACCAGTGGTAGGATTCGAATTACAGTGCCTGCGAATGTGATTTCGGTTGCACAAGTCTGTTTCACTGGACCATGTATCATCTCTCGGATCTGTGCAATGCGCGGCTGTATTAAACAGAACGCACTCATTGTTGTCCTTTTTTTACTCTTTTTACATTTACTCTGTTCAGTTGGGTCCTATTTTCGTCGAGTGTAAAGCCTGAGCTAAGTGCAAATTATTACCTTTATCTATTTCTAAATTAAAGCAGAAATAAACAAAAATATATTTTTTCAAGTACTCACGGTGTATATTTTGGATCAAAAATATTCCCTCTTTCTTCAAATGTAAAAATCTGAGCTATGTTCAAAATACTACG
Organism: Agriotes lineatus; assembly: GCA_940337035.1. Lineage (NCBI taxonomy): Eukaryota > Metazoa > Arthropoda > Insecta > Coleoptera > Elateridae > Agriotes > Agriotes lineatus. Next base: position 64,206,923 of record OW679199.1, on the reverse strand, counting down.
TTCATCTAAGTAATAGTTCTTGAGTTAAAGCAAAAATACGAACAATTTTAGCTTTTCAGTTGCTCACCCTGTATATATTTTACCTAAATTTCCTAGATTGCATGCCAGGAAAATGTATAAACTGCATGCAAAATATAGTCTTTCTCGAACAATTAGTTTTTGAGTTATGCCGACAACAGGCAAACGCACAGACAGAGAAGCAGACATAGAAATTGAGAAAATCTGTTTTTCGTTTTCTAGGGACCCTGAAACGTGAAGATCTGAAGAAATCTAGAAAGATATTTTTTTCACGAATACAATACTTCCTTCGTCTTTGAAGTGAGGGAAGTAAAAAGTAATGATAAAATGAGCAGCCTGAGACTTTGGCAAGCTTGAATACTAAATAACAGTTATTTATGTACCAAGGGCATAAGAAGGTGTTTATGGCCGCGCTGTGAAAATTATAGCTCAATGCGTAGCTGCGAGCTTTAACACGACAAAGAAATATAGACCAGGATATTCACAACTACAACCAGATTTATAATTTTCGTAAGTTCTAGCAGCTTACGACGTTACTGCTTGTTAAACCGCTTACCGAGGCGTAAAGCAGTTTATGGCTTCAGTTCCATAAAATGACATATTATGCCCTGAAAGAGAGGGTATGAAATGACGATTCTGCCCGGTCATAAATCCTTTTTTAACTTAAAAGTAGTTTAACTTTTGTATATCGCTCCGGGTAGAAATTATTATCATTGAACAGGCGCGGCACGGAGCGAATTTAGTGTAGCCAAAATTGAAAAAAATATAGTACCTTTATAAGGTTATGATGTAAAGAATATGTGTTTCTAACCGAAAAACGTACTAAAACTTAATCTGGTATGAACTAGTAACCGCGTAAATTGGGAATTCATCGGTTATGTTTATGTTTTCTGTTTTGCGATTTTACTAGCTGCCAAAATCAAAGTTGGCAGTACAGAAGCGGAAAGCTTGTAGGAAAATGTGGTCCGAATCTATTATATAAACTAGTTTCTAGACGTTTCTAGTGTAAAAACAAGGAGGCAGATTTTCGGAATTATTGAGGTTTCTACGAGTACCTACCTCTAGTACTGAATCTTGTTAAAGTTTATAGCTGGAAAAAGTATAATGAACCCAGGCTTAAGTCTGCTAATGTCTGTCAATTTTCACTTTAATACATTTTTCCAGTTACCAGAAATATGTAACTAAGCGGAAAGGGATTTAAAAGAAAAAGTTTATATGCAAATTGTTTATTTCTATCAACTCCCTCTATAACATCCTTAAGTTTGGCACCATGGTTTTGAAACACTCGCTATAAAAAGATCCAGCGAACCTACGTCCGTAGTGCTGTATCGCCCACGATCGAACTTGCTTCGTCAGCGATCGGGCTTATGTCCTTAGCTTTATCTAACAAAAATGGCATAAAGTTTGCTGTTACAGGATAATTTGTTTTCTATTTGTCTAAATAAGTGATTTCATATCACTAAATCGTAAAATTGTACTTTAATGCAGGAACTGGTCCAAATAATTAATAAAGACAAACTGAAGAATTTGCTCTTAGGGGGTTGAAATATTTAAGGATGGTCATTCCCTTCCCGTCTTATGACAGGCGTAGTAAGCTTGTGTTTACATATCAACCTCCCTATCGAGAGTTAACCTCACTTTCTATGTTTGACACTTTTGCAACAGGCGATTTTATATTGTATATTATTTTTTATTAGTCATCTATTTAGCATACGATATTTATGTTTATTTGGGGCCAAAGCAACTAATAAAATTTGAAAATTTAAAAAGCAGGTGTGGGTCGTGAAGTACTTATTATATTTACACACGTTACAAAAAAGGGATTTTCGTATTTATTTTACTTCTATTTTTCTAAGAGCGCAGACAGTGTTGTGAGGAGGGCCTGCTCCCCGGCTAGTTACGCTGATGTTAGTCACATTATTGAATAATGTAGGTCACTGTTAATTAACTAGATATACATTGACGTCCATTAGCTGATCGTACGGGTTTAGCATACCGCGTGTCAATGAGACTAGGGCCATGCTTATTTATACATCTGCAGTTGATGTATGAGACTTAACGAAAGAGTTCGTTGACATATATTGTTTATTCACACTCATACTACATATCTACATGATCACAAAGCGTTAATGCATTGCGATGCCGCGACCCCTGTTTGCGAGCGGCGCTTGACGTCTTTCTGATGTCGGCTGAATGTATCCTGAATGGTTGAACAACGTTGTAGCGCCTCCCCTGAAGGTCGGTGATGCAGATGAGGAAGTACGGATTTTTTTGTTGATATGGCGAGCTTAGGTGTCTTTGGTCTCTGAAACGAAAGCGGCAGCGGCGACACCGGTGGCGGAATACGTGGACGCCTAAAGCAGTCCCTCAACGCGTTCTTGCGGTGTCTACGCTTTTGGGCACCAGTGAGCTTCTGGCGGAATGTTACCTGGAGTTGGTCTCGTAAACGTGTTTCGCATGGCATGAAGTAGCGTTCGGTGTGCTACAGCTATAGCAACAAAAGGTCGCGGGATTACTTAGTTTAGCCAGGCTATTAGCAACACTGGCTCTGGTTACATGATCTAGTCAGGCTAAGCAACACTGATTGTGGTTGCATGATCTAGTCAGGCCAGGCACTGACCAAGGTTGCTTAGTCTAACCGGGCAATTAGCAACATCGGTTGTGATTCCACAGTTTCGACCACTTTTGCTGAGACTGAATATTTGGCCTGGCAGATTGTTCTTTTATACCCTTCTAGCGGCGACCAAGCAGGAATTCGGCCAATGACGTCAAAGCTAGAGCGGGGGTTTAGCCAATGACGTCAAAGCTGGAGCTCTTGACTCCGCTCAGGCGATGGTAGCGCAACCACAATAGTGGGGTTATTTATCAACTGATTTGGACGATACAGATGGGCCCACCTTCCCATTAGATAGCAAATTTAATTACCAATCTAACGATATGCATCATACACTACTTTATTATTTATGTAAAACTGAAAAGTGTTTATATAATAGATTTGTAAAATAATTTTTGTGTAATAACATAAGAAAATTTTGCAACCCTGTCGTATATAATTTGAGTCGTAGATTTCAAAAACCATAATCTATTTAAAGAATTAAAGTTCTTTAATATAAGTTTGAATGCCAGCTATTATTTTAATGTTTGTCACCATACAACTTTAATATTCAAGCTTTAATCGGAAAATTCCAATATCAGTTTTATTCTACTATTGATTTCATTCCGACCTTTTAATTCTAAGTATTTTCCAGTGAGGAATGAATAAATTCATATAAATTTTACATCCATTGACTTTGCCCTACTTGCCAAATTTAGCGAGCTTCGCCGTTTTTCGGCATCCAATTTCAGCGATTTCACTGAAGATCTTAACGCCAGTTAAACAAAACATACATAACGTCATCTGAACTTGTGTGATTAAGACGCTGAGTACAAACTCCGAAATCTAGCAAACGGCTCAACATCAAAGCGGCTTGAAATGAGTCATGCAACTACATGATTAATTGGAGAAGTGTGCCGCTGGAACTGGAAACTAATCAGCCCCGACGAACTGCATGTAATTATGAATGCCTTTCTAAGACGAGCAGAAATTAATTAACCTTCTCCGAGCAGCTTTTTGTGGCACAGTTTTCTAAGAGCTGTTTATAAGTGCGGAGCATGGGCATGTTGCCGAGGATATCGCAGCACGTTCCTGTGTTATAATCTGCACAGAACGCGAACTTGGAGGTATTTAATGGCGACAAAAAATAAGAAACGCCGAGGAATTCCACAACTACCTCCGTAAACACTACGCCGATGTTCGACCACTGGTTTTTAGCAACGTAACAGGGATAACGTTAACGATCTTGAAATAGCAAAACACGTAATTCTGCAATTTGATAAAATGAGTTCAGAATTATGTACTTTGATAACAATGTACACTAAATGTATGTTATTATCCAGCAACTATTAATTTTGCTTATTTCGCTTCAAATTCGTTGAATCCAGTAAAACATTAAACTGTTTGCACCACTTAAATTGGTCTATACAATGTTGGTTTTCCTGATTTTAAATTAGTATAACTGGTGACAATTTCAACTATATGTGAATGTTCTGAATTCCTAAGATAATGCTAAAAATTGGTGTAATTTCCACTTCGCCTTGCTTGGGCAATTCTCGACTCTGATAAAATCGTAATCAGAAGCTTTGTGTCTTTGTGCTTCAGTTTAAATTTCATCAGATGTGTGTGTTTAGTAGAAGTGCTATTCCTCACACGTTTACCCTATTGCCCAACTGTACTTGTTAGATTAACTGGCTAGTTGTAAATTTCATATAATAAAAAGGGACCGCTGCCGCCGAGACCACAGCGAAACGTGAAGCGTTCAGGCGAGAGTTCGACTCCTGACCCAGGCTTTCCAATTTCGCTTAGTTAAAGATGAGTCTAAGTGGCGCCCGCACTCGCTGAAGTAATGCGAACACGATTCTAGGGGGTAACGGTAAAAGTTAGACACAAAAAATGTGTTAATAGAAAGAAAAGTTAAATAGCAAATAAAAAACTGACTCAACGTAAGTAGAAACATATATTTGTACTCACCACCATCGTGAATGCATAACCGCTCACAGTCCCATATTACACTGAAATCAATAGTTACAGTTTTTCAAGGCTGGCCTAAGGCTAAGCCATTGTTACATCATCAACCACCCATTTATGTTATAGTATTTAACCGATATAGAGCATTATACCGGAGGAGGATATATTTTGTGGCCGAAGCCGATCAGGCCGAGGCTAATAAACTATCTGAGTTATATGTAATATCGACCGTATGTTGTTTAACAGTTTTGATAATATCTAATAATGTGGCCAAGTTCAAGAAATGTCATATCACTTATGAATAAGAAGAAAATGTCATTTTACAGAAAAAAATGTAGTTTTTTTCGAAGCATTTGGGCTTCCGGTTTTTGAGAGACGCTTTGATGATTTTGTTGCAAATGCCTTTTCATCTTGTTAGGAACCATCGATTCGTTTGAAAGATTCACACCGCATATCAAACATTTCGGTTTAGGCTTATCTTCCTCGCCCGTCCAGGTAAATCCATAACTTAAATACTCTTTTTTGTAACGGCGGTTGTGTCCTTTTCTTAAGGCTGTAGGCAGTGTCGGACTGGCCCACCGGGCAACCGGGCAAATGCCCGGTAGGCCAATCCAGTTTGGAGGCCACACGTATTTTTTTCAAAACATAAAAACAAAAGAAACTGTTTTTACAAAATTAAAAAAAAAATCCAAACTTTGTGTCAAAGTATTGTCCCAGTTTTGTCTGTGCATGCATGCATCATGCATCTATTATTTCTTAGTAGTTGTGGAATTCCCGCAGCGTCAGTCACAAAATTCCTTGATTCAATTACAGAGAACGCGTATTTAAATGATTATTACACACAACTGTCACATGACTGATATCATCCAATGAGAACCATGCATTTTTTGAAAATCGACCAATCCCGAACTAATTACCTGATAAATGCCCTAGGGATGATTATCAAGCGATAAGCTCCCTAGTGCTGATTATAGACCTCGTAGATGGTGTTATAATTACAAATAGAAGTGTGAGAAACAAGCAATTTGAGGTTTTTGACATTATTAGATCAATTTTAAATCATAAATCGTATACGGCTTTTGTGTAATAATCACCTATAATACCATGAGTAGTCAAAGTTATGTCGAATATTTTTGCTGTGGTATCACGAATGTCAATTGGGCTTAGGTTCGATTAGGACGAGTGCGCTAGCACGAGTACCTACTAATCTTAAGCGCAAAGGACATGAGTAGTGATACCACCGCAAAAATATTCTACTTAACTTTGACTAAGAATGGTATTCGAGAGACTATTCAATGAACCAAACTACTTTTTCAAATTAGTTTTCAGTAAATCTAGCAACAAACTACGCAATTTCTATAGTAACAGGTAACTAATATTGACTTTTTCTAATAAAAATCACATTTGTTTAAAATATTCACATATAATCTCATAAGAGCATTAATAATTTCCGGATATGAATTAATGCTCGAATGGAGATTCGGTAAGAAAATCGTAACGATACAAACCCTAAAAAGAAGTAATGTCTACCTACAAAAAATTTCCAAAAAATTTTGTTGTTGTCTTGGATACGGCTCGTGAACTAATTTTTCTATTGGTCATTAATGAGTGTCGTACGATTTTCAGTATAGTTTACTCTCATTGGTGCAAATAACAAAAATACTAAATTATGATTGGTTAATAATTAACATGAAGGGGGTGAGTTGAATAGTCTTCAAAATATAAACGCGGGCAGCACACTTACAGATAATTTTGCCCTTACCAAGAGTCATCGTGCTGATTGCCCTTAGAAAACTGCCCTCGGGACAGTTTTCATTGCAACCAGCACTCGACCTTTGGCGTGTGCAAAATTATCGGTAAGTATGTCTCGCCCTTGTTATATTACTATTGAAAAATTTGAAGTGGAAACTTATAAAGTGATTGTTAATCAATTAATGCAAAGCATGTAAGACCGATTCACTAAAAATGAGGAGGTTTACAGAACTTTCAGTTTCTTTGATCCGAGTACTTTTCAACATACTGCTCAACTAAACGGAGAAACTATTCCTGATTTCGCTTTTGTCGCAATTTCAAAGCTAAGAAACATCCCACAAAAAGAACAATCCCAGCCTATGGTGACTGTGACTGAACCAATCACGACCCCTGATCACGACACTAATAGTGATGACAACGAAAATTACACTGAAGAAGATCCAAGTTTTCAATTAAATATTTGCATTGGTGAGGGGACAAAAAGTGATTGCAGTGTTGCTTTAAAATTTTACACAAATATAATTTGCACGACATTACATATAACAATTTGTACTTAGCCTACAAATACTTACTGACATTATCACTCACCCAAGTAGCCTGTGAACGCGTATTTTCTAAAGTGAAAATAATCAAAAATAGGCTAAGAGCTTCTTTATCACAAGAAAGGTTAGAATGTTTTCTAATTTTGACTGTGGAGTGTGATCTACTTCAAAGCTTGAATTTGGACGAAATCATTGATAAGTTGCCAAATAAATCAATCTCTTTAAAATCAAAATTATTAATGTGATCCATATTGTTAAGTATAATTGTTATAATGGAATAGAGTGTAAAAGCTCCTATAAGATCAAAGGTTGTGATCATAATTATTTATATTTTTTCGTTATAATTGTTCCAAACTCAAAGTGTATAAATCATAATAGATAAAGAATATTTTTTCGTTATTTGTTTGAATTTCAAAGTGTATACTCAGTAATAATAGGACGAGAGGTCAAAATATTGCCGACAATAATTTTTGCGATTCAGATACAAGTTTCTGCTGCGACGAAAATAACGACGAGTGCTTGCACGAGTCGTTATTTTCTAAAGCAACAGAAACGAGACAATCTGAAGAGCAAAAATTGTCTGCAATATTTCGACCTAGAGTCCTATTCGTCTTGACAATTTAACTTTGAAGTATTCAAAATGGTCAATAAAAATACTCCTAACACTAAAATTATAATATAAGTTGTTTTTCATTAAAAGATAGTTACAGAAAAAATTGTCGCTGAAATAAAGCTCCTCGAAATATTGTCACTACAATAATTGTTACAGGAAAAATTGTCGCTGAAATAAAGCTCCTCGAATTATTGTCGCTGAAATAAAGCTCCTCGAATTATTGTCAATAAAACAATCGTTCGATTGGTAGTTTATTTTTAAATTGAAGAATGCCATTGGTTGACAATGACACCAGTTAAATTGTCATAAGAATATAATAATTACCTAACTCCTACCTATTTTATTTTTTGTAACCTTGTTTCATGTTTAAATTTTAAAATGATTAGAATCAATATTTTTTCTTACCCCCCCCCCTCCTCTTATTTTTACATGTGGAGGCCACATGTATCCTTTGCCCGGTAGGCCAAATGTTGCCAGTCCGACGCTAGCTGTAGGAGTCATAGAAATTATTCGGCGAAAGATCGATTGATATATCTACCTTCTATAGATGAACAGCGTATCGATGGTGGACAGTTGTCAGTTTTGACATTATTGACAGAATTATGACAAAAAAATAATTTATCTCTTCAACTAAAAAAAAATATGTTAATTTGTGATTTTGTCGTTATTTGTTACTATTTTTAAAATCTGTTTAAATACACATAAACTTTATAATGGGGTGCAGGACACAAAGCAATATAATTATTTTTCTATTTTTTCGTTAACGTATAATTAATTTTTTAAAATGGGACTAGCAACTTTTATTCTTAATAATAGATATTCCCATTTTAAAAAATTAATTACTTGTTAACGAAAAAATAGAAAAATAATTCTATTGCTTTATGTCCTGCACCCCATTATAAAGTGTATGTGTATTTAAACAGATTTTCAAAATAGTAACAAATACCTAACGAAAAAATCACAAATTAACCTATTTTTTTTTAGTTGAAGAGATAAATAATTCTTTTTGTCATAATTATGTTAATAATGTCAAAACTGACGACTGTCCACCATCGATACGCTGTTCATCTATAGAAGGTAGATATATAAATCGATCTTTAGCCGAATAATTTCTGTGGCTCCTACATCCTTAACACTGTGTCTCGCTAGATCAATTTACGCCGCGATATTTTCTATAATTATGCTTTAGCACAGTGATTTGAAATTTTGGTGGCCTTTACAAACCTCCCAAACGACTTGAGGTATTTATTAAAATTATTTTCAACTTGACACACCAGCTTATTGCGGCCGATTAAACATTCGAAATTTATTCTAGCGATGAAGTTAAGAAAATATATATTTTTTACGAGGAGCGAGATTTTTGACCGAGTCTAAGCCGAGATAAAAAATTGGCAGAGTGCGGAAAAGAATATTTTTTCTACGTATTGCATACATAATTTTTTTAATTCGCGTCGAAAACTATTCATATTTTAGGATTTATTGGAAATTTTAAAAATTTTAGGTTTTGGCCGTTACGTTCGTATGGTTGTGCTAATTTTTTTTTATTTGTTACACTTTTCCCCACTTATTTTTGCAATACAAGTAAGTATACGGGATTCTTTGGGGATGCTAAATATTTTTCTTATTCAGTATCGAACACTTTTACTAACCGAAATGAGTGCAGAAAAGTAAGTGTTTTCGAAACTGGATTAAAAATACTTCGCATCCCCAGAAACTCCCATACACGTATTTGTAAAAACAGTGAAAAGGGAAATTTGTAAAGGCAGCAATAATCGCAAAAAATTTGCATTTTGCTTGATCGGGAATAGTATGTCTGATCATTTATGTCAAGTTTAAAATAATAAAGGGTTGTCTCACTATCATTTTCGTATCTCGCCACAAAGACTACTGGTTTTAAAGTATGTAACCTACGTTTTGGGAAGAGGCTAAACCCGTTAATCAAAAAGTAACAAACATTTTATTGAACTATTAACCTAAGGGGTTGTTCCTACAAAATAAGGCGATAAGAAAACTAGTTGTATAACACTAAATAGGGGACCATCATCTTTAATGGCAAGGAATTTTCGTTTAACTTGTCTCATTTGTCTCTGGAAAATTGTTAACATCTACTTATCGGATCCTCTGAAATATTCTCGTACGTAATTGATGTTCGTTTTGTACTTTCCAGCCATTATCGTATACTTCCCTCCTAAGAAGTGCTCAGAAGTCTTCGATAAGTAGCGCCTGAGGATCATTTGGAGGATTACTCTCTCTGGGTACAACATTTATTTTTGGTTAGCCAGTCTTGAGTTCTTCTGGCATAATGACACCGAGCTAGATCGGGCTAGAATATTATTTCTTCATTCTGATCATGAGTATTAATAAAATTAATAATTTTTGGCAGACATTCGCGAATGTAAACGTTTGTGTCCACACCTTTCGCCTCTGACTCGTCCGACGCCGACGTGAGGTCTTGGAAGTATCGGCTTCAGATATAGCGCACCAGACCAACCGTAATCCTTGTCGCAATTTTCGCTTTTGGTTTGCATTTTACTTCATCTATACTATTTTTCATTTCCGAATAGAACAATGTAAAATACATTTTGTCATCCATAACGATCATTCTGTTTTCTATAAATTAAAGCCTTAATGCTCTTCAGCATCTTTTTTCCGTTTTGAAATTTGAAATAATTTCTGAGCATAATCCTGCTAACAGTCATGTTTGAAATTCCAAATCAATGTGGTAATTTGTGCGAAGACGTGCCAAATCTGTCTTGAGTACTTTGGATTAGTCTTTTGATTCGATTTGGGGTTAAAAGTTGAGATCGTCCACTTTTTGGTATGATAGTATACCTTTTTCACATTACCGTATAGTTCCGTAAATGGTCGTCCATAAAATATTTTGATGCCTCAAATTGTCAAAAATTTCAAGCTTCGGTATCTGTCCAACTGAATTATAGATATAATTACGTATTTCAAGTTGTATGACATCTTTCAATTTTTTTTTGAATTTTATTAAATCAATTTTATAAAACCGCTGCCTTTGTTATGTTCAGTGGTAACCAGATTGGACCTTATTTAGTAATACAATTTTGAGCGTACAATTGTTCCCAAAACGTATGTTATATACGTTAGTTCTTCTATATACTTTTGGTAGTTTCCAATTGAACGCGTGTCTAATGCATTTCTTAGGTGATTTAGCTAACAAACGGCAAGATCACGAATATCTTGTCTCTACCTTCTTTTTTCTAATGTTTTCCCATAGTGTATTGTTGTGGCCTATTGAAGTGAAGTTGATATTATGGCATTAAATGTATCCAGTTTATTGTCTGTGTAGTTCTATCATCAAGGAATATTAGGCGTACATGGTTTTAACTAGTTTGTCGTGAAACTTTTACCAGTTGACTTGGCCGTTGATCATTCTTGGGCCAAATACTATGCTTTTACCCTACCAGTAAAACTCGTCAAGACCGGCAAAGAAGGAGGGTCCGAGTCGAGTTGTGTAACAACCGATTGAATAATAAGGTATGGAATGTTTTATGTAAGCATGGGTATCAGGTAGATTATCCGCTTCGTCAGGAAAATAGGTATGTACATCTTACACATCTGGGCTATAGAGGAAAGTAATTTTTTGCATCTCCTAAGCATTGGCAATTGGTGCATTACGGAGTAATTTTACTATTCTACGAGTCTGTCACAATACAGTGTGGAAGTCTGTCTAACTGTAATTGAGTGAGCGAGACTAAGGCTTTTAAAACGGCTGGGCGAAAATTCATTTCCGTGTATAGTAACTAGGTACTATTGAGGCCAAAAAATTTCGAGCGGTTAGTTTGTCTTGCATATGTATAATTTATCAAGTGAACTAAAGTCACTTAATTGTCAGTTGTACAATTGGCATTTTGCCTTCAAAACTTAAAATGTCGAATCATGTTCTGGGCATGATCGAAAAAGGCTTTGCTATGGCAAAACTAGACGAGGGATTGTCACTGCAACGTCTGGCCGATGACGTTAGTTGCGCAAGAAGCATCGTTTTTAGTTTGAAGTGCTACCACAATAATCCCAAAATATGAAAAATGACAAGTAGTCAGACACACACTTAAGCCCCTGTGGATAACACCAAGTAACTAGATTAAGTATCGTATGTTCCACACATAGTGACTAAAGTAATTCACGGATTTTCATGAAATTTTACAAAGATGTTTTGTGAAGCTTCTAAACGATGGTACCAAACCTTGGTTTTAATGCTTCCCCCCATTCAATGTGTGGATGTCGAAATACCCCAAGAAAATGTAGAAAAAAACGACAATTTTTTTTTCTCAAAAGTGGGTCTAACGATTTTGATCATTATCACATACATTTACTTCTTACTCATAAGTGATACCCCCATAGTCAGCATTTACCTAAAAATGTCAAGGAGGAATATGTCTGAAGGGGGAGGGGCAAATTTAATTTCACTGCTTAGCTAATGGGAAGTGGGGTAAGGGCTACTGATTGCATAAATACTACTATTAGCAATGCTACCGGTCTTTGGTTTTACTACGTTCCACCGTTCGGTGTGCGGAGTCCCAAATATCCTAAAAATGTCGAAAAACGACAACAATTTGATTTGCTCGACAATTATTCTAACAATTTTGATCATTTTCACAGAGGACATTTACTTTTTCCTCATAGTGATACCCCGATAGTCAGTAGTTACCAAAAAATGACAGGAACGAATATATCTGGGGTGGGAAGCAAAGTACATTTCAGTAATTAGCTTATGCAGTGTTGCGCCAGGTCTACTGATTTCATAAATACTATTAGCGATTGCATCAGACTTAACTTGATCGCTAGAATAAATTTCGCATGTTTAATCCGCCACAATAAGCTGGTGTGCCAAGCTGGAAATAATCTTAATAAATAGCTCAAGTCATTTGGGAGGTTTGTACAGGCCACCAAAATTGCAAATCACTGTGCTAAAGCATATAGAAAATATCGTGGCGTAAATTGATCTAGTGAGACACAGTGTACATTATACTCACTTGGAAAAATAAAATGTGTTTCTTATTTCTCTGTTTATTTTGTATATTGTATTATTTATATTATAGTTACCTATATTGTAATTATTTATAGTTAAGTACCTGCTTAAAGAAACCGTTCTGATGTCGAGCAATTAAGTGAACTAAATTGCAAGTTTTGCAAATGAATGACTGATTGTGAGGACGTTGAGAAGAAAATGTCAGTTGCCACACCAAGTTTAGAAAAGATGATTCTGAGAATAATTTATAGTTAATATATCGTCATATTAATTACATTTCTACCGCATCCTTAAACTTGGGATGAGTACAACCCTAGCTAGCTCTAACTCTCGGCAGAATTATGGCGTGAATAAGAACCAGGTAGCGATTCTTAAAATTAGAGGAAAATGATAAAAATTAATACAAAACGGGCGTCAGTGGTTATACACAACATACTCACAAATCCAGCTACCAAAACCAATTACTTCAAACTAAACCTCAAAAAGAAACAAGCGAGTTCACGAAGGGTCGAAGTATAAATACACAAAAAAATATAAGTCAGCAACAGTAAATAGACTTTTAATATCACCAAAAATTTAACAATTACCAAGGTAATGTACTTCGCGAGACGTTGGTCGAAAAGAGGAGTGCGTATGATAGTTATATCGGAGATGCAACCCCGCATCGGGGAGCGAATTGCAAGGAACTCACAACTAAAAATGAGGCGTTACACATTTTTGAATTTGATTTAAACATTAAATTATGAAAAGAAAATATCTGAACAATTCAATCAAAACGACAAACAAATATGCGATTTATTTGTACCGCTTTAAAAAACATCATAATAATGTTTTTTTGTTTAAGCAAAATGATTTCTATAGCGAAACTATTGTAAAATCGGATGGAAGCAAAAGCAGTGAAACACTTGCTCTTTGGTTGTTAGGATGGTCAAAAAGTGCTTATTTCACAATTTTGATATAAACCTATTGAAATGGTAATAGAAAAAAATTAAAATGTTAAATTTAGAAGAAACCCTTAAAATATTTTGTTTTGACAACACAAGTAATTTGTAGACGGATTAACAAAATATTATGAAAAGTAATTTAAGAGAGCTTAGAGATATGGTTGCATATTTTAAAAACCATCCAATATGTTAATGATAAAAGGAACTAAGTTGGCATAGTATTTAACTGTCATTTAGTAGCACTAAGTGTCGCTTTAATACTGAAAAGGTATCAGTCAGAGGACTTGGTAAGTTTTAGAATTCTTCAGTTCTGTTTTTACACTACGTAAGCTCAAAGAACCACAGTATTAAAATTATTAAAACAAGTAATAACTTAACCATTTTTGAAATAAAAAGCTAACGTACTAGAAGTACTTAAAAGAATACAATTAGAGGAGTCGAAATTAAGATAGTTATGATACAAGCAGTGGAGTTGGCCCTAGTTCCAAATCAGATAAGATTCCCACAGATGCAATGGCCAAAAAAGCTGCGATCCCACTACTATTCCCCAATCTGGTTTTAACAACCGTGCTACAATAGACTGTTTTTGCATTGTTATTTTCATATGAAAAACATTGAAACAGCCTACCTTGACAGATTGTCACATTTATGAAATGTCAAAATTTAAACTTTTTGATTATTTTTTTAATGCAAAGTAGATAAAATAGTATATTATATACGTTTAATAAGAGGCGCTGTAACACTCGTTCCATTGGAGCACTCCTCGCTACGCGCTCGTCGTGCCCTAAATTCACTATGCTGCAATACGTCCTTTTATTAAACTAGTATAATAATATACTATTTCAACATTCCTGACATGGACTTGGAAGCATATCAACAATGCTTATAAAAGAGCAAACATTTTATAATACTTTACAAAGTGACAGATTTAAAGTAACATGGTTGCGGTCGTTTTTGGCTAAATCAATTATCTCTCAAATACCACACATACCAGTTCTAGGTGTTTTATATAACATTTAACTGTGAAGAAGGGTTAGTAAGTAAACTAATAGGCACGTAAACTAGGTATGTTCTTTCTATTTGATATTTTACTAATACATCAATTTGTATGTTAGGGATCTAAAACTGTTGTGATATTGTTAGTAATAATTTAAATATCACTTTTTCCCATCTGTACTATATTCATACGGATTTTAAGACGTATTGGCAGGATTGAACAGCTCTACTCCATAAAAGGACATTTGGTCTGATTCAATGGCTCTAAAGATTTGATAGGTTTTATAACCTACCCGAATATACAGAAATTATTAGAGAATGTACTCTATTAAAAAGCAACTACAGAATACCAACAGACGAAAGCTGAGACAGTCACTATTTCTTGAAGAAACGGGATTTGCTATTTGTGTAGGTTACGTGTATTACAATGGAACACGTCAATGGCTTATCATGTTATCAGTATGTACAAAGAGCCTTGTAAATATCTTACGGGCATTGTAATCTCTAGAAAATAACCAATCAGTATCCAGGACTGCTCATTGACTAGCAAATCAAGCAGCAAGCAGGTAACAGCTGACCAAATTTTGAAAAAAAAAACGGACAGACAATACTACACCCTCAAATCTCGTTAGCGTTTACTATGCTAATTGTTTCAAAAATTAGTTGTTAATCTACTCAGTTCTTTTATTTATTTATATGTGAGTAAGGCAACAAGTTAACAGTCTCTAAAACTAGTTGTGACCTCCTGGAACTGTTAAAGAATTTTCAAGAAGTTCAATAAAATTACGAAGTTCATGAAATGGGGTGAAGCTTTGAATGCATTTTTGGGCATAGGCTTCTTCCTAGGTTTTTCACAATTTCTGATTTTGTTGTTGTTCCTACACCGTGTGTAACTGGATTCTGGTAGAGCTCAAATATATTTTGCAGTTATGCTACAATTTACGTGAAATTTGGGAAAGTGCTTATGTTAAATAGAATACACAAATATTTATAAATGTTATTCAAATACCATTTCCAGTTAAACCGGAAATCACCTTAACTTTTCTATTTCAAATTAAACAACCTGTATATTTTTACATTTTTTGATTCACTCTTAAATTCTGAATTTAATAATACAACATGCCCAAGTTTGAATCGACAGTATTTTGTTTAATTAATAATGAAAACGAAAACAAGGTTGCTATGAAACTTCACGATTTAAAATGAATAAATGTTTGTTTACATTATGAGTAACACACGCGATACTATTTCAGATTAAGAAGTTTGAATTTCTTAGTGTTTTATAAATGATACTGTTTTCGAAATAATGTTTTTTCAGTTTCAATAAAAATGATTCAAATGTTACTTACCTTTATTCCAATTTAATTTAACTTTAAACAAAAAACTGACAACCAAAAGATCACTTATGATACATCTATAAACTCAGAATTTACAAACGAATTAGGTAAATTATCTAAAATTCCATTTTAAATGAATAGGTAATTTCCGGTTAAACCGGAAATGGACTTTTTATTAAAAGTCCACATGTTGACACACTTTATTCCCTAAAACACCATACTAAATTTCATAAAGATATACGTATGTAAAAATGCAAATGAGATTTGGCGTCTACCAGAATACAGTTACACCCGGTATATCCCACTTTTTTATCCTCGCCGCTCCATGTGTCCGTACCAACGTCTCCATCAATTAATAATGCTGTTGCATCTGCAATTATAATAGTTTTATTATGATTCGTTTATTTCCACTAGAAACGTGATATTCTTTCTGTGGCATCTGAGATTTTTGTATAGTTTTCTACATACTCGTTAGTTTTCTTCTAAATTTTCCTTAATTTTACAACTTTGTTCTTTGTGAATATTTATGTTTGGGCTTCATAACTCAAAATGTGTAGTACACGTTGGATCTCAAATATAGTGCCCAACAATTAACTTATTCTTTCAAATCTGTCCACTTCCACATTTTGAATGCCTTTAGTATCTCGTACTTCTTGTTTCAGGTATGTGTGTTTGTTTAGTTTTTCTAACGTTATTTGTAAATCTTCAAAATTATCTGCTATTGTCAGTAAATCATCTGTATATCTCTGTTTTTAGCCCTAAATGAGCCTATAGAAACTCCTCGCATGCTCACCTCTACTACATTGGTTTATACTATGTGTTTCAAAAGAAATTACATAACAGTTGGCTATGGAGAGCAAAACTAATGCCAATAGCAAGCTCTAGAAACAGCAGACTATAAAACTTCCATAGCAGATTATAACATAAACTTATGACGACAACAATGATGACAGTTAATGAATTCTAAAGCTTGATGTTTACATTACTTTTAGTTTCCATGGCCAACCCTTATCTAATTTTTGTTTAACACATGGTATGTATGTACATAATATATAGCCTCTTATCTTGCCTACCGTCGGCAACCAGATGTAGTTTCAGGTACTACAAAGTGTTACCTATATCAAAAAGTTACTGAATTTAGTACCAGTTGTCTTAAAATGAATTACATCTAGTAGGTTTTGAGTTTCGTTTATATGTACATTTTTATGTACCCTAGATTGTTATTGGTATTGCATTATGGGAAATTCAAAGCATACTAAATGTAATTCATTTTAAAACACCCGGTAGATAATGCAGTGACTAACTCAGGAGAATCAGTTGATTTATACTTACTTTACGATGTGATGCAATAAATTAAAGTGCGCCAAGATGTTCTATCTAGCACGTGCACCTCTAGACTCTTGAGAAGACAAACCATTAAGTGACTCGAACAAAGTCAAAAACAAATGAAACCCAAAGAATAACGAATACCATATAATAATAGTCCTATTAGCATATTTACCGTCCTTTAGGCCATTGCCCGTGTGTTATCTCGCTTTGAACCACCCCTTGCTTTACTGAGTCTAGTCAGCACTTCTTGTTACGGGCAGCGCAGCGGTTCTATGTGAGTTATTTTTCTGATTTCGAGTGATATCACACGCGCTAGTCGTCCAGCTTTTTGGGGCCCCACGTTGGGCGCCAAAATTAGCCTGTTACGGTATAAAATTGTTCTAAAGACATTTAAGGGCACGGGAGTGCCACCTAACTTATCATGTCCGGGAAACGTCACCATTTGCTTTGGAAATTCTCGAAACCAGACTAATAGCCACGGCTTAATGCACTCATAGAGAAGGGCGTGGTCCTAGGAAGGGTATACCATAGGGGCAAACGTGACGACACATACAGGGAAATACAAAATATTAGGGCGCCACGGGATTCGGACTTTGGGACCCACGTTTGACAAAACCCCGAAAGCCAAATGGAGTAGGATTTGTGTACAGCCTTGTGACTTCCCGGAACTGGTAACCGGACCGCCCTGACTTACTTTTTACGCTCACAACTTCGTCCAGACTCCGCTTTACAACGATCTTACACTGCAGACTGCTTAACCAGAAAATCGGCATGCAACATTCACAACGAAAACATAAGGTAGCATTTAACAAAGCGGTCTATTGGTCTGACTCACACAGAAAATATTGTTCGGTACAGTCACTAGTACATGAAATGTTCCGGCTAGCATTACAAATTGAGGTTATAGCGTTGATGGGCACGCAAGCAATAATTTACTGTCATGCACATGTGATAAGGCCGTTACTGAATGAGCGATAAATCATTATTGTTTTACAAATTGATATTATAACGTTAATGGGCCCGTGCGCAATAATTTACGGCCACGCACATATGATATGAGCGTTACTGAATGCGTGAGAAATCATTATTGTATTACATATTGGTGACGTTTCCCGGACATGATAAGTTACGTGGCACTCTCGTACCCTCAAGTGTCGTTATATCTGTGGCCAACTCTATAACTGTGAAGGGATCGATCTGCAGCCTATTATCATCTCGCTTTAAAAAACTTTCGCAGAATTCTAAATAAAGCGGGATATTGTTATTTAACTTTCGAATTATAATTTTTACTGAATGAAAATTATAGCCTTCTTGTTATATTGAACGGTAACTATCTACTTTTCTAGTTAAATTATCACTAAGGGGTTCATCAACAACTTGAGAATTTGTGAAAGTAAAGTAATAGGCCGATAGTTGTTCAATTTTGATTTGTGTGTTTGTTTGAACAACATTATCGCTGTTGTGTCTTTCCACTCTATTGAAAACATTTGTTAAATAAAGACACAGTTTGTTAATATATAAAAAACTTACTCAACTATACTTTCAACATCCATAGAAAACGTGTAAACTAACGGAATTATGGATGATCAGCAGCTAGAACTAATATTATTGGAAGTATTATAATTTGTGTATTAATCTATATTGAATAAACAATAATATTCCTTCTATTATAGACAAATTCTAAACTGTATACTAACAAAGTCTAAGATAAGTAAATATAAAACTCAAAAGAATATTACCTTTTGTATTTGTATTCTATTCTTTCGTTAACTCATATTGATCGACATTACAACATAGTCACTCTAATTAACTCGCTACTAGTCCAGACGAACAAAAATTAATTAACCCCCCATTTTTGCTGCCCAAGCTTTTAAGGGATGCCTGTAAGTGCAGAACATGGGCGTGTAATTGAGAGTATCGCCGCACGTCCCTGTGTTATAATCCGAAGAAAACGCGAAAGCCGGCGGTATTTAATGCCAGGAAAAATTTATGAAACACGTAAGGATTCCGCAGCCACCCTTTTATAGGAGCGCGTATACATTTTCTCATATTCATTTATCATAGCGAGATAGAAAATTGCGACAGAATTACGAGAGGACGAGGGGGACTCGGAAATGAGCGCAAATATCACACAAAAGCTGATGGGCCAAACGATATCCTACGGTCCTGCGACCGTATCCTGACCTATCTTTTAATACGTGCAAGGGTCGTCGGCTCCTCGCACGTACTCCATTTGCGCGACACGCACTCCGGCGACAGCGTCTACAACCATGAATTCCTATTTCCCCCAGGATTAGTTTGTATGCATAAAATAGGGTAGAAAACGTTTATTATGCTCATGTGGAGATAACTAAGCAAACGGATGCGGTGGGCAAATAATTTCGATGCGGCGAAGTGCCGCAGGATTCTGCAGAATCCGCTAAAACTTAACTAGAATTTGTTCTTCAATTTAGGCGGAAATCCTGCGAAAATTCGCCAGGTACAAAACTATCTGAAAACTCTTGTCACTCACCGTTTCAGCTGAGTTTATTCAAGCGCCGTCCGGATTTCCATGGCCAACCTGGAACAAGCATTAGAGTGGAATAGATCAGTTTAAAAACACATTAAGGGATTAACACAGCAATTTGATGTGGTCAGAAGGGTCCAAGTTAAACTTTGTTATCAGTATGAAACAAGTCCTTGTTTGCAAAGCTCCACATAAGCTCGTTACGGAGGTTTAGTGATGTTGAAAAATACTGCTGTTGACTGAGGACGAGCGACGCTATTCGTCCGGTCCCCAACTATCACACGCCCTTAAAAAGGACACTAAATAAGCCCGCCCTTGGATTAGAATTGCGGATTGTTATGCCGTTAAATTATGGTCGCGACAAATACAAAACCCATTAGCAGAAGTAAAGCAAAACTTGTTGAATACTGGCGGAGCGGCAACAATGGCGCTTAGAAAAGTTGGAGAGCGAACGGAATTTGTAACGAGAATTGCATAAATTTAGGAGAAAATGCTGAAAATAAAAGCTTTTTATAGTGGAAATAAACCTGAACAAGTGTTAATTAATTTTTAGGCGTCGCCTTAAACATCAAAGTATAATTAAAAACCGAGCCTGCGGTGCCGTTTCATACATATTTAAGAGAGAGGGCAGTTGCACGAAAAAGTTGTTTTCTGAATTTAAAATACAACAAAGTTTCATAACGAAAGCGGCGCCCCTGACTGTGTTACAATTTGTTGACAACGCGTTGCCGTAAAGCACAGGATGCATATTCCACGCACCCCGCTGTGTTTTATGACACAAACTCTCTTTTGCCAGGTTTAGGGCCGACGGAGACATAAAAGCAACACTTTAAATTGGATCTTGTATGTTTGCTATTTTAAAAATACATGGGCAAATTGTGCTGTTTCTAGATTTCCTTTCTTAGTTCGGTTTGCTCGATACACAAAGCCCTTTATACAAAAGCTTTTGAGTTGCGAACAAATTGTTCTCTCAGTGAACCTATAGTTTACAGACTCCGCCACTAGGGACGGATTTAGATTAAAACCTTAATGGAAAACGAATCTAAAGACACAATGGAAATACTTTACTTTGTTATTGCCTGTATGATTAGTTTAGTTCTAGTAAAGTTAAAAAGTCAGAGGTTTGCTTTGATGTTGCAGATGAAAGCCAACATGTACGTTGATAAAGACCTAAACAGTTTTGTAAAATAATTTTGAAAGCACGATGATATTGAACAGCTCCATTAAATTCTTATTGTCGCGTTCTATATTTTTTGCTATAAGAAAAGTAGACTAATAGATAGGAGATCGCTTATTAAAACATTTTAGTCACTTTCAAAGGGAATTAATAATTCACTAAATTAGCTAGCCATGAAACAATTTGATTCGCAGGCAATAATATATAAAACTAGCTGTTACCCGAGACCTTGTACCCGCGAGGTTCGTTATTTGTGTATAAATAATGACTAATTATTTCCTGTCATCTTATCCCATCTCATCCCATCCCCGTCCCCATCCCTTTCCCCGTCCCCGTCCCCGTCCCTTTTCCCGTCCCGTCCCGTCCCGACCGTCCCGTCCCGTCCCCTCCCCTCCCCACCCCTCCCATTCTATCCCTTCCCGTCCAGTCCCGTCCCGTCCCGTTTTGTCCTGTCCCGTCCCTTCCTTTCCCGTCCCGTCCAGTCCCGTTCCGTCCCCCCCGTTCCCCCCACCCAGGGGACAAATTTCCAAAAACTTTCAATGACAGTTCACAATTTGATCTTACAAAATTCCAACCACTTTTTTACCCCTTTAGAGGTTGAATTTTCAAAAATCCTTTCTTAGCGGATACCTACTCCCTATTAGAAATCTGCCTGCCAAATTTCAAATGCCATTTTCACAATCAACGTCCCAAATCACCCATATCGATTTTTAAGATTATTTACCTAATTTCACCCCCTAAGGGGTTGATTTTCGGAAAATCACGAAATACATGTTTGCTTATTTGTTTTTAGGAATACTCCTACGATGTTTCAAGTCGAAATGTCTATTTAATATTATTTTTCCATACAAAAACCCCCATTTTACCTCTTTAGGGGTTGAATTTCGAAATATCCTTCCTTATTCCTTGTATACATCATAAAGGGAACCTCTGTACAAAATTTCAGCTTTCTAAGTCCAAGAGTTTGGGCTGGACGTTGATGAGTCAGTGAGTGAGGGAATGAGTGAGTGAGTGAGTCAGGACTTTTAGAAATATATAAGATAATAGAAAATACAAATATAATCTGAATTCTTTCATTAAAAGCTTAGAAGGTTGTTTAGCCGTTGTAAATAAAACGACCTCATTTACATATACCTAAATAAGTGGCTGCAAGGTCAATAATTATGAAATGATTGCATTTAATTGGCTAATTCAAATAGATTCCCATTTTCCCTGTTCAAATATAGTCGCAGAAAAGAAGCTTCTAATGGTGCTACCGTAAATGTCCATAATATAGCACTAACACCAACACTGAATTACTTACATGATGAGTTACATAATAGCATATTACTATACAAGTTGAGAAAAGTGATGTTTTTTAAACGTGATGAGTATACTATTTTATCGCATTTCATAAGAAATGTAAAATATTAAATTTTTATATACATGTGACACTAACTGTCAAAATATAACCAAGATGAGCATAACTCATTCCTATGTACTAAACCACAATAAGCAGCTCCAGTTGATGTTATGCGTTTGGCAGTACTGAAGTGTCTTGTTGGTGACACTGTAAGTCTATGTCAAATTCTAGGTTAGCAGGTTAGGTTTAGCGTCAATCTGTGTCAAAACTGACGCAAAACCTAACCTACTAACCTCGAATTTGACATAGACTTACAGTGTCACCAACAACACGCTTCAGTATTGCCAAACCTAAAACGAATCGCCGTTGCTAGGCAGAAAAGTACTACATTTATTATCGATTTTGAATGAAGAAATGTAGTACATTTCCAAATGAAATGCGATAAAAATATATCTAAAACTAATAATGAAAAATAAAAGTTTTAATTTGCGTTTCGTCCTCCTCTTCGGCCCTATACTTATAATAAAACATACTTCATAAAATGTTTTTAAGTAACAAACGATTTCCGGGATTGGACCGGGTCATGATTGAGGTCGAAGAACTCAACGTTTTGCCCACTTTCGTAAGGGGCTTCATCAAGAGGAAAAAGCAAAAGAGCACTCAACGTGTTAACCACGCCAGAGGCAAAACTCTTTGCAAGGGAAGGAACAGACGAGCACGGTAACTCAACGTGTGAACCGCTCAGGCAGTGTTAGTATAAACGCCAATTACGCAAATACTAATAATTAATACGACTTTGTCATTAAACAGGCAGCGATTCCCATCTTTCCAGACTAACCATTACCTAGAAAGGGGCAAGACCAGGGCTTCATCAAGAGGAAAAAGCAAAAGGGCACTCAACGTGTTAACCACGCCAGAGGCAAAACCCTTTGCAAGGGAAGGGACAGACGAGCACGGTAACTCAACGTGTGAACCGCTCAGGCAGTGTTAGTATAAACGCCAATTACGCAAATACTAATAATTAATACGACTTCGTCATTAAACAGGCAGCGATTCCCATCTTGCCAGACTAACCATTACCTAGAAAGGGCCAAGACCATAACCTTCAAAGATGCTATGACTTTGGTTGCGCAATCAGAAAAATGAAGGAAGGCCTGAACACCCAGGTAGAGTCGGAGGGTCATAAATCCATTTGCTGACGCAAAACACTAAGAGACACAATGGCAGTTAGCATATTTAATAACAGGGCATTTCAACCCAGCGAGTTGGGAATCCATAATTCCTCCGCTGGTTCAGTAGGGCAGAAGTAAATATAAACACGATCGGGGGCCGTCTTTACGTGGTTGTTGACAGACTTAACTCCCGAAATTCTACTGTTAGCACGCTGGTTATTAATTGGGCACTATAATTATTTTGTGCATCGATTTGTGTATGTAGAAATGAAATAAAATTGTATTAAATTGTTTTTATTATCCACAACGTATTTACTATTTCTATTTATACGAATACAAATTAACATCACTTTCACATAATTAAACCATTCTAATATGTTTGGTGTTAAAGCACTGATGTCGTCTAAATTTCCATTATAACAGTATAATAGACATTCAGTTAGGCTATTTTCAACTTGACGATATTTCCCATTTCAGCAAAAGACTTTCGCACCTTTCATGTTGGGTACAAATTATACTCAGATTTAGCTTCGTCCAGATATGACGCAGCAAATCGTCCATTCGTCAAAAGTTATCGAAAATAAGAAAGCGGGGTTAGCGTCTTCGTTGTTTAAATACATCTTTGTAGCTTCCATTTCTGTAGGGTTAGGGCACAATATTCACTTTAAGAAGCAATAAGAAAGACTTTAGAAAGTTTTTTTTTCAAATGAGTTGTGTTGAATGGTTAAAGCAATACCATCGAAGTATATACTCTGTGATTGTGTCTATGGTAATCTAAGCATATACAAATTAAAAAGAAGAGGTGTCAGTAGCGATCCTTAAAGAAGCCCCTTGTTGAATTGTCACACTTTGTGTCATTGGCCGTTTAAGTATATTTGAAATACCCTCCCTCGAGAATGGTATCGGATTAATTAGTTTAAATAATAGCCCCTTTCATCACACCGTACCATAGTTTTGGTATGACCAACAGAGGTAGCTTCTTCTAGAAACCATTTTCAGTGTGAGTGGTCAGAGTTATACCTTGTCTCTACAGCGTTTTTCTGGAGCAAAGAGCGTTTGTTCTTTCAATTCTGCTACCCTAAATAATTCTACGGAGGACCAATTAAACCAGTCTTCAGACTTTTAACCATGATGGTTGCCGTCCTCCCACACTTCTCTTTTCTGCTACTTTTTCCTGCATAATCAATACTTGTCTTTTAACCGTGTTAATCAGTTTTTGTTTTTTATTCATCTGACTCAGCACATATTCACTTGTTTTCCTTTCCATCAACGATATTATGAACTTACGCCGAGAGGTGCATAGTTCAAAAGCTTGTATTTTATATATGTATCGTTTTTCTCAAAGAACATGCTTTCATCTCATATAAGAGGATTGAAAAGACATACCATCTTATAAATCGTGATATTTAAATCTCTATCACTTAACAGGTTTTAAATTTTATAAGAACAGTTTTCGCGTTGGGATTTCTTGAGTTTGGTCACTGTTCTCGTTAATTATTGCCCCAAATATTTTTGCTGGTTAACTCTTTAAATACAAATGTTGTTTATTGTAATATTTGCTGCAGGATTAGGTATTATGGAGATTACCATTAACTTAGTTTTCTTACGATTTATTTTTAGATCGTAATTTTTACTAACTGTAGTCAAGCGCTTCATCATCCTTTGCAGATCGAAAATATTATTCGTTGATATTACACTATCATGGGAATATCTGGCATTATTTACCGGTTACTATTCCTGCTGCGTTACTTTCTAAAGCCTCTTGAAATATACCTTCGGAGTATAAGATAAATAATAACAATTCTGATTACAGCTTTTGGCTTCCAATATAGATTTTGTATAATTTGAATATTATGGTTTTAAGTAGTTGTATTAGACGTTGATGTTGGACTTGGTCGAAGGCTTTTTCATACTCAACCTGGCACATGAACACATAATATATATTTATATCTAAACATCTTTGTACTATAGCCGTTGCTAATTTTTCTCTCTCTTCTTTTATACGCATATGTATTATTTGTAAGAAGATGTTAAGTTTATGACTATGGCGATTATAGTTCTGCATTTGGAGCATTTCTTCGTCTTTATTTCTTTAGCAATACTACAAACGTATAGTTCATTCAAATTCAAGATAGGGCAAAATATGCAACCCAAGTTACAAATATCAACAGTCAGTTGATTACTAATTTGATTTTATTAAAATGTAGATCATGGGATGTATACTGTACGTAGTATAATATACTTAGAGGTTATAGTTTTTGTCAAATTTGCAAAGCTTGAAATTGGAAAATTGCGCAACGTCTACCTAAATTAAATTTGCTGAATGTGATCTGAGAATATATTTACCCACTAAAAAATGTTGCAAATGGCGTCCTTAAGCAAAGATTCATATTAAAAACATGACACATTGATTTTGACATTCATAAAGACAGCAACAAGGTCATGTCTCTCTGTTCTAAATTCTAATAAAATTATATTAGTAATCAACTTACTGCTGATATTTGTAACTTGGGTTGCAGATTTTGCTCTATCTTGAATCTGAATGAACTGTAGATTTCAGCCAATCCTGAGGTATATTATCAGAAGTAATACTATAAGTACTTCGATATTATCGGGTTATATGTCGATAACTTGTTGCACAATAATAAAAGAGTGTCAGTTTGACAGGTTAAATAGTCCGACCGCGTCAGCGGGAGGATTATTCTGTCAAACTGACACGATTTGTTATTGTGCAGGAAGTTTGAGACGTATAACCTGTTCGAAGTACGCATTGTATTCGATTTGATTATTTTGTGAGTAAATTTTAATATTAGGAACAAATAAATATTTTATTGGCAGCAGCTCGATTTGTTTGAATTAACCTAGCTGTGAAAGTCATCTCCACGAAAATAACAGCAAGTTGACAAAAGTTATGTATTGCGTTGCCTAGTGAAGTTACTATAGTATAATCGATTTTGTATAATCGAAATTATACAAGATAACTTAACTAAATCCAGCCTTTTTATTGGTTGAAATCTCTACGAATAAAATAATCAAATGTATATACCTGAAATTTTACCTGCGTACCTCTAGCCTTCAGTTACCACTCGAACTTGTCCTTTACAAGTAATCCGTATTAACACCTTTATGAAAATTAGAGGAGATTGTATTATTCTGATACATGGTACCCCTGGCTTTTTGCTACCATCTTTTTCATAACTGATTGTTTTATGCATAATGGATAATACCATGACCCTTTTGTGTTTCATTCAGAAAATTCGAAACCTTCTTTAGAAATAGTCTCTATTTTTTTCACTGTTCCTACACATATTAGCCC
Source organism: Agriotes lineatus (assembly GCA_940337035.1). Lineage (NCBI taxonomy): Eukaryota > Metazoa > Arthropoda > Insecta > Coleoptera > Elateridae > Agriotes > Agriotes lineatus. The sequence goes on along the minus strand of OW679199.1, from coordinate 64,180,319 downwards.
AACGCCTTTGCTAGAGGCATGTCTGGAAAATACTTATTAAATGTCATGTTTGTCATATATTCTCTAAAAGGTACGAGTTGCTCATCTGTAGTAATATTTTCACCACTTAGGTAGTGTTTGAAATTATTATTTATTTTAAATATAAAACTGTAAAAAGTTGAAATTTATTAATGGGATCATCAAGTAACAAAAAATAATATATAACACTTGTTTTAGGCGACTTTAAAGCCAAATAGGCAAAGTATCACTTGATAACTGAACTTGGACCCTATACGTGGACGTTTCTCAAACATAGGGAAGATCGAATAATTAGAAATCAAATTATCTTAATTAATAAAGGATATACAAACTCAGTTCTTTCTGCCAAGCCATATCCCCGAGCAGACGTAGGGTCAAACCACAATCCGATAGCAGTAGTAGCGAGAATAACATTAAAAATATTAAAAAGAATCAAAATATGCCGAAAATTATTGAAAGAAGATGAGATAAGTACAGAAGTAATAAATGCTATTCAATATAATTTCTGTGAAATAACACGAATACAAGAAGAAAACGCTGATATCAATATAAAGTGGTAAAATATTAAAACATCTGTAAATCAAGCAGCAGATGATTAATTAAAAGCAAGGAGATAAAAAAAGAATGGATGACGTCAGAAATATGAGTTAATGGAAGAACGGCGTAGAAGTAAAAACCGAATTATGGTAAACTAAAAAGAAAATAAAAGCATTACAAACAAATCATGATGCATTTAAGGTACACAAAAAGATAAAAGAGATGGCAGGTCTAGGCAAAAGAAAACAGTGCAATCAGTAAAGGTGAAATACGGCACTATTATTCTGCTCCCTAAAGGAAAAATGGAAAGATGGAAAAAGTACATGAAAGAACTGTTTGAGGGCAACAGAACAGAGCTAAAGATGGAAGATATTGAAACATTTGTAAATACAATAAGAAAAGAAGAGGTGAATCACGCAATTAAAAACATGAACGATAGGAAAGCAATCGACCCAGATGAGCTGCATATTGAATTACTCAAATTAATAGAAGAACTCTAGCCCTTAACATATCTATTTAATATGTATGTATGTATGTAAAATGAAAAAATGGAAAAAGTACATGAAAGAACTGTTTGAGGGCAACAGAACAGAGCTAAAGATGGAAGATATTGAAACATTTGCAAATACAATAAGAAAGGAAGAGGTGAATCACGCAATTAAAAACATGAACGATAGGAAAGCAATCGACCCAGATGAGCTGCATATTGAATTACTCAAATTAATAGAAGAACTCCAGCCCTTAACATATCTATTTAATATGTATGTATGTATGTAAAATGAAAAAATGGAAAAAGTACATGAAAGAACTGTTTGAGGGCAACAGAACAGAGCTAAAGATGGAAGATATTGAAACATTTGCAAATACAATAAGAAAGGAAGAGGTGAATCACGCAATTAAAAACATGAACGATAGGAAAGCAATCGACCCAGATGAGCTGCATATTGAATTGCTCAAATTAATAGAAGAACTTCAGCCCTTAACATATCTATTTAATATAATATTTAAAATTTTCATTGTTCCGATTACCGTGTACAATCTGCTAGTAAGGAGGTTTACAAACTTAACAATATTAGAGGAGATTGGAACTTATTCGAACTATACCCTTGATCAACTGGTACATAAATATATAAGCAAAAGAAGAAAAAAGATCATTGACATTAGCTTTTTTACTAATATTTTAGAGGCGAGCGATGTAGCACCTAACGTTGTATGGAGTAATTTATATCCCGAATGTAACTAAAACAAGCACGAGAAAAAAATCACTTACCTGTAAGAGATTAGTTATGCAGCGTATGAGAAGAAGAACAAGATTGCAATCTTCTATCCGAAAGTGAATATATATACATTCCCACAGGAGGCAACACTAATTTAAAACGCAAAGATAGAAAAGAAACGGGTTAGGAAGAGATGTTATATATGTCCCAAGAAAAAAAAATTAAATACTTTTGTGAAACGTGTATTAAAAACATCTGTACTGAAAACTCTATATGGAAGCGGGCGTCTAAAGAAAACGGGTCAAGAGTGCTTTGAGATATTTTGCTAGCGCAATATGTTGCATTTGCCTAAGTAACGAACTACTGTTAACGTCAAAAGATGGTTTTGTTCCATAATATAAACAGAACCTCACAGTAATTAAATTGACACAAAGACATAGTTACAATTTTGAGGTTAAGCTTAACATCTCCAAGTTCTATACCCTACGCCCTACATAACGTAAGCAAAATTTGAACCAAAGCACTCTTCATCCGTTTTTTTACGCCCGTTACTACTTGCTTTAAAATTAATACTAATAAATATGTATCAAGTGTTCCAAAAAAACTCATTCGCAACATGCCATGATCAAATTGAAGTTTGACGTAACTTGAGATATACCCATTGATGCAAATGAACTATCAAGTCAGAGAGAACTAAATTACATTTTGACCTTGAATTATTTTCCTAAAAAGATACAAAACACTTAACAAAAATAATTTTTATCCGCAAACGTCACAAAAGTGACAACTTATGTGTCTTTATTGACAGGGTAAAAGTGTCCCTTTTTTCTGCCTAAGCAGATAAAATAGCAACTTTTGCGTACTTTATCTGCCTAACCACACAAAATCGTTGCTCTCTTTCTTTCTTTCTATGTTTGTTCGCTATCTCCTCTGAATATACTGGACCGATTAAATTGTTTAAAATTTTGCTAATTTTTAGACTTAGATCGTAGGCCTGTTTTTATTTTCAAAAAGAGTACGAAAAAGTTTTAATTTAAATAAACCTTTAAGCAGCGGATCGGAGCATCTGTCGCCGTGGGTTATGGTGTGACAGCTGCTGTGGCCGTGTGCTATTAGCTCGGGTGATTCAGTATGTTCATATATCATTAAAGTAGCGCGTTATTTGAACAACAGAGGTTAGCGCGCCTGTCACGCGGGTGGCCCGGGTTCGATTCACGGCCGATGCATCCTTTTTTTAAATTCATATTAATGAAATTTACCTGAATACGTTTGCTGATAAAATAGTATATGTTATTCGGAGTAAAAGTGACTTTATGTGGCTTAGCTGAATTATTTGCCTCACTAACGTTCGGCTAAATAAACTACAGCTTAATCACATAAAGTATCACTTTTATTCCTAATAACATAATCTACTATTATTGATTGTTATGATTGTTACACTCGTTGTTGTTGTGTACATGCACATCTTATTTACCTTTTTGCTTGATACAGTTAAACTTAAGGTCACTAAATCACGTTAGCTACGCTAGCACAGGTAGGGAAACTCGGAGTTATTTATGTCAAACCAAACTCGTTTTTGTCAGTGGCGTACCCAATCAGTTTATAGGGTATAATAGAAATAAATTGAAGTTTGTGTAACGTGAACGCAATAAATAAATATCACATCACAAATTATTTGTAAACGTTTTCCAGGTTAAAAAAATTAATTTTCACAAATCTAAAGCGTTAGCGAATATTGTGTACCGCTCGCCGCATTCCAATATTTCGGCACCTCACATACACGTAAATGATGCATATCATCTAGTGGTCTATTTATTTCGTTCAACCACTTCTACCGTTTTATGCTATTTCTTGGTCCTTAATTTGCAATAAGTAATTCATTAAAAGTATTGATAAATATTGCAGTTTAAATTACCTTCAGGGACTTGAAACAACGTGTTACTTTTTATGCTGTTGTTCAGGCAACCTTTAATGCAGCAAATGAAAACCATAATGCTATTTAATATAAATACCTACGTTTTGACAAAATTCGTCGGGAGAACTAAGAAATCCGAGATCACAATCATCTCTTTAGGTCATAATTTAGGCAAATGATTTGTATTCGTGAAAAATTACCTCTGATATTTCTTCAGATCTTCAAGTTTCAGGGTCAGTAGATAACGAAAAACATTTTAAATTGCGGTTAAAAACGATCATCTGCCTAACCTACAACCTAGAGAAAGGATTGTGGCATCGCATTAGAAGAATACATTAATAATAAGAAAAAAATATTTATGTCCTAACTAGTAGCGCCTATGGCAAATTTGACATTGACAAACTCGTTTTTTGAACTTGTCAAATGGTATTTCTCTACCTGTCTAGCGTAGCTAACGTGATTTCTAGTGACCTTAGTTAAACTTAATGCAATGTAAACTTTTACCTGTCACAGTGACAGATGTGTTCATAAACAAATTGCAATCTGACATTCACCTACAGACAGTTAAAACATGACTAGATTTTCTATCTTTCTTTCCAAGGCCTACCCTAAATGAGTTTTTTTTTTTTGGAACTCACTATAGTAGTTAATAGTATTTGTGGGGAGATTCATGTCAAAAAAGTGGGCCTTCATAGGCGATTCATACGATTTTCTTCAAAAGCTTGCTGTCGCAATTAGATAGTACACAAAACTTATATATGAAGTTTCAACGCCATACCTCTTTCCGTATTTGAGATATTCTGTTCACACACGGACACACAGACCAATGAACAAAACCATGTTTTTTGGGTTCAGGGGACTCCAAAGATCTGTTGAAAATTCAATTTCGAATTTTTGGGGTGGACCCAATATTTCCTTTATTGTAAAAGGAAGTAAAAAGGTAGCCATAGTCGCTTCCACAGTAACTGTGAGAAATAAACTCATCTTCGATACCTATATACCATTATAGGCGAGTTTCGGTTCTACCTATACCACCTGGGAAACCTCGGACTACCCGATAACAAATTCCTTCACTTCGCTTATATAGTTACATTTCCAACCGAGAATGTTGCGAGAGATAACGCTTATAAATTGTGTCATATAAAACTTTGGCTAAAGGATTATTTACATTTATACTACCAGTAGCGGCTATATTTTTTTCCCAACCTAGTGTGTTAACTATTTTGGATTTAAAGTTAATGGTTTTCTAATGAAAATTAAAAGAGTTGTAAACGCGAAATACGATATCGATTTGAAATAAAAATTCACATAAAAATTGTTAATTGCAGTTAGATATATATTGTAAAATGCACGATTTGGGAAATTGTAGCCTTTATATTACTACAGTAAAATTGTTGTTTTGCCGTGGCTATTCCTCTTGTCCAGTGGTTTAGAGTAATTAGACAAGTGTAAAACCAAAAAGTAGTGCCCCCACCCCCTGCCAAACAGCCGCCATCTTAAAAAAAATAAATTTGTTGTTTCTCGCGAACCATTGCTCACACAGAAAAAGTAATTGAACAAAAAATGATGCAAATAAAATTCTACACATTTTTGGCCCTTGCCGCGATACCAAGAAGTTGGTATTGCCAACGGTAGAGGGCGACAAATTTACCAAAAATTGTTTTCCGCAACCGTCATTACTTTTAATACTAAAATCTGTCATTGGAGTTGACGTTACTCTTACTGACACAAAAAGTGTGTGTTGCTATCTAACACTTTTCGTTCGTAGTATTAAATAGTTATTTGTACCTACAACTAGTTTTGAAATACCATACTTCTAAAACGTGTTGTACACGTAGGTAGTTGTTTTTGCATTGTGATGTCTCGAAATTTAGTCGAAAAGGATTTCGGAATTTACAACTGTCAAATTAATAATTCACAATTTGAATAACATAATTAAAAAAACTTCTTTTAACGATTTTCTTTCCGATTTTTCGTTTAAAAAAGACGACTTTTGTGATTATGCAAAAAAGTACTTTTACTTCCTAGGAACTAAAAGTAACTTCCATTTGGTCGGCTGTGGATGTAGTTGCCATAATGATTTTTAAATGAGAAACATCAAAAGTAATCAATAACTTTATAGATATTAACGATACAAGTTTGATTATGAGCATCTTAACGAAACGAGTTTGATTGCCAAAACGAGGCGGTGAGCCGAGTTTTGCTGCAATCAAACAAGTTTCGTTGTGTGCCATAAGCAAACGTGTATTGTTCAATATTTTATCTTCATCAATAAACTCTGGTTCACTGTATAAAAAGAGTGCGGTAATATTCATTACCGCACTGAGTGCGGTAATATCTGTCCATTACCGCACCGAGTGCGGTAATATCCATTACCACACTCAGTGCGGTAATGAAGCTCTTAACGATACTAACATTAATTTGGTTAAGACGCTATAACAACACGGATGAAGATAAAATGTTCTAAACGTTCTGTTCATACAAAATGGCCGATTTCTGTTTTGTTTGCAAAGAAGACGGCGAGGACCAAACACCCGTGACTGCGAAAGGTAGAAATTCTTTTATCAAGGCCAGTGTGATAAGAGAAGATTCTGAGAACGAAAAGTATCTAAAAGATCCGAATTCTGTTGTTCAACTCCACAAACCGTGCCAAAGGAAATATGCCGACGAAAGACTCGCCAAAAGTGCTGCACGTAGGAAATTGAAAGATCATGAAAGGTAAATTATTTCAAACGTTTTATTTTCAATATTTCATCTTCAGTTTTAATATGGAAATTTAATTTTTAATGTTTTACTTTCAAAGTACCATTTTCAATGTTTCATATTCAAAGTTGTATATTGAAAGTTTAATTTTCAAAGCTGCATATTCACAATTCAATTTTCCATCAATTTTTTTTAATTAAAAAATTTCTGTTTCAAAACGTCATGTATTTTCAAAAGTTTTGAATTATTATCTTAACACATACATTATGCGAAAAGTCATTTCATACAAATATTACACCTTATGTGCAAAAATAAAGAAAATATTCACAAAAACTCATAACATAATTCTAAGAACAATATCTATCCAAAACGCGACAGCGAATTGTTTGCGTTTCTGATAGATAACTTTTAATAAACATAGCTTCGAACCAAGACGAAAAAACAGCTTAAAAAAAAGAAAACGTGTCTGAGTAAACTACAATATATCTTAGAGTTTATGTAAAAAAAAAATTACTTTTAATATAAGAGCCCAGAATCACATCATTTGGCCCTGTTAAGATTTTTCAGGTATCTTTATTGTGTACCCACAAAAGAAAATCTTTTTGGTCAATATTGTTACATCATAATTGTAGGAGTTTTTAGCAATATTATAACAGCTTTATCAATAACAATTTACAAAAAATAGTCGGGAAACACTAACTTTAAAATAAATTACTGATTCATTCCATTTGGCCCTTATGATCAAAATATCATTTCATTCACCTTAGCATGTTTTGGTTGAAATGAAACAAGTTGTTTGTTGTTTAATAACATATATCATTTCATTCACCTTAGCATGTTTTGGTAGAAATGAAACAAGTTGTTTGTTGTTTAATAACATATAGACAGTCGGGGGTCTGTATTCTTATTGCAAAAATCGTACGGGGTAAAGCTATTGTCAATTTGTTGAATTCTGGTCATTCCTGTGGCAAAATTTACAAACAATTGCAATTATCTTATTATAGTGTATGAAATATTGCGAAACTATAAAACAACCGAATTCAAAACAGAAAAGGAAAATTTGGGACGAACTCCAAATATTACACCAACAAATTTGAGAGCTTTACTGATCTGGGCCAAATGATATGATTCTGGGCTCGCATATTCCTTTCCTATAATTTTCATTTTTTTACCTATACCAATTTCTCGGTATCGCGGCAATGACCAAAAATGTGTAAAATTTTTGTAGGTTCTGAAAACTTATTCACATTGAAACTACTTGAGTTACGTCACGATTTTATCTCGCAAAAGAGAAATGGTTACTTTGCTGCACCGGAATATACCTTTCCCACGCCGCGCGGACTTTGAAGGGCTGTCACTCGGACACTGTTAAAATCAATCACATTATTAAAAGAGATTCGTGCACATTTTTTCAAGCACTACAGAGCTAGAATGTCGGAAACCGATTTTTGGTAACTTTATCGCTCTCTATCGTTCGCAATACCAACTATTTGGTATCGCGGGAAGAACCAAAAATGTGTAGAATTTTATTTGCAACAATAAATTTTTCTGTGTGACCAATGGTTTGCGATAAAAAACAAATTTAATTGTTTTTAAGATGGCGGTTGTTTGGCAGGAGATAGGGGCACTACTTTTTGGTTTTTCACTTGTCAAATGACCCTAAGCCACTGGGCAAGAGGAATAGCCGCGGCAATTTTTTATAAGGTGACGGGTTTTTTTTCCGACAGTTTTACTATACTATTATTATCATCACAGGAAGTATTTCGCGTTATTTTCAGAATTTTTAATCAGGAGCGTCTCTAGGTTACCCATCGCCAAGGTTGCGAGTTAGGTGGTTAGGAAAGGTAGTAATTTGAGTTGAGTGAAATAGAGAAGCATAAACCAAACATCCTTATTTATTGTTAACCTGACAATCAGATAACAACAAAATATCAATTACAATATTGAAAGTAATATTTCTAACTTTTCAACAACCAAAATCAACTTTACTTCAATTCCTTATCGCAAATTCGTGTACAGTATCATTTATATCGATGTCAATGTCGTTTTCAATATATAATATAGTTAGAGTTAGTAGTTTCTCTTTTGTCATACTTGATCTTAAATTTTTTTGTTAATGTTTAACTTGAAAATGATATTTTACCCTCAGCAACAGTGACAGGTAATGTTAACTAAATGAGTAAAGCAATCGATAAATTTGAGAATGTGGTCATTAAACTATCTTTAAACATATGTTAATTAAAAGACCATAAAGAGGGCGTGGAATGTTTAAATATGAGATATTTCTGAGACTCACTGGCAGGTGGGCTAAAGTGAGCACTTCTCACTTTAGGATTTCGACGGGAAACTTTATTTGTTACTATGATAGATAGATATAATTCTAATTTCAGTTCAAGTAAAACAACACAATATGAAAGTAATTGCGTGTAAATCCACAAATAAAATGAATGTTAACTTATAATTGACACAAAAGAAATGCTATGATTAAATCTCAATTACGTCTTAATTAAATCAATCGCCTTTTTTAAATTATGATCAAATTATTTGTTTAACCACTCCTACAAAATATTTCTGTTAACATGGATACTTCTGGCTTACAAATAAATGATTTTAAATGGACAATCTTTACTATTAATTAACAAACAAAATCTACCAGGCCTTTGTTACGCAATTATAGTCGTTTTGACTTCGACTTTTATGTTTTTGTTCTATTCTGTACAGAATGTAATACATTTTTTGCACTTACATAAAAATAAAAGAAAATTCAACCAACTAAACAATAAGCTAAAAAACAAAGCCAAACTCGCAACGCAACATTCCAAGAGTACGTACAAGCTTTATCTACTCATGACCACCCGATATGGAAGGCAGGGCCTTAACTAGAGAAGCTCTTATTGTAGACAAGCCAACATTTTTGCGCCCTTGAGTACATTAACGATATATGTGACATAATACTGTATGCTTTCTACATTTATTTAAAACAGACAGCTAGGTATTCAAAAATAAAAAGAATCAACTAAATGTTAAAATAACAAAATAAAATAACAGCAGAAATGTATAAAACACAATTTTAATAAAAACAAATACATATTATTATGTAGTCAGTAGGACATTTTATAAATCCTTATATATAAACGTGTGGTGTACCTGCGTCTTTACGTCATCTTTGCATCGGCATCGATCGAGCGCATTTCGCCTCTGCGTCATTTATAACGCAACTATAAGCATACCCATTTATCAGTGAACGCCAGTTCGAATCCCACTGGCTGTAATGGTTTTTTAAAATTTCAAATTCACGTCATTCTCATTAATACTGTTTCAGTATTATTAGCAGTGTTAAGGTATTTTTTACCTATTTCGTAGATAATTTTGAAGACTTAACCATAATTTGATCTAGCAAAAGTTGTTTTTTTTGCAGCGCGCTTTCTGCATTAAAGACGTTGAAAATATTTTCTTTTGTAATTCTTTTATGTATAATTCAATTTTAAAAATGCACAAAAGAATTTTATTGAGAATAAGGCCACTTATGTGGTACGGTTAAAAGCTAGTAAAGACATGTCAATATGTTAAAATAATACAATGTGAACAAATTATTGCATTATGCGTAGTAAACATAGAATAAGGTTGTATACTCGCAGCCATACTGTCTTGTAGTAATCAACATATTTAAAACGGGAAGCTTTTCTATTGGCATCTAGTATAAGCCTTGCATCAAGCCGATTTCTATAATTCTTTTTTTTAAATAAAAATCTGCACCGTGTAGGGCCGCAAAAGTGTCTTAAATTCTAGCGGGCAAGTGATTGTAGCGAAAAATGCCATAGTAAGCTCTCGATAGCGATCTGTGGTGTTCTGCTGATTGTTTCAATGGGCCACTGCACCAGAGATGAGGCCAAAGCAGTGAATGTGTGTGTAATTGTGCAACTAGTGAACCCACTCTAACAGTTTTAAACAATTTAAGTTGGTTTTTCATCACTTGGGTATTACATTCAGTTTTAAAAATAAAAAAAATGTTATAATTATAATAAAGAAAAGCTAGTACTTTTAATGTTTTGATTGATAAGGTGAGAGTTATAAAACAAACGCCGTTACAAACTTGTAGATATCTAACATTGCCTTTGGAAATTGCACAAGGAAATGTATCTAACAGATTGGGTGCAATTCACATTTATTTTTTAATTTGGTACTACGTCAACAGCCGTTAGGCCAATTATAGGCGTCCCAGTACATTTTATGGGGACTTCCAACCCCACTAACGACTGTCATTTTGTTATTATGACATCCGGGACAACTATTTCCGTGGCAGCCGTACCACGAGGCGCCAAGAGAAGCAGCCGTGAAACTCCCATCCAAGTTTTGACTAGCTTAACTCTACTGATCGTACGTGGACGCTTGTTCAAGCTACAGCACCCGGGACCCTATTATTATAATTAGCATTATTTACGCTAAAATTAATTACCAATTAATTTATTTGTAAAACTGCCCACTTGTTTATTTGTTTTATTTTCATTAGATTTTTTCAGTGCAATTTTGGCGGTCCTTGCCGGTTGCGCCTGTAGGCGGAGGCCTACTCGGCCTATACCTAGTTACGGCCTTGATGGAGGATACCAAGGGCACCAAAAAACCGAAAACATATATAATACCAGTACGTAGTTAAGGAAGCAATTGGATAAGATGTAATAATTAGAAAGCTGATGCATTTGCACTCCATCGAGCAGAAGTCTTCAAACCGAACTAAATGAGTTTTTTTAACACACGATATTTCCAAATAATATTAGTTTGACTTGTTGAGTATGAAAGTGTAACCAAAAAGTACAGTTTAAATACTGTGAGTGTTCCTACTCTACTTTCTGCAGTTCATAATATACGAATATATGGAATATATTTTTTAAGGTATTTAAAACTGAAAAATGTTACATAACAATAACTTGTTTTTGTGCTATATTCATATAGTAAAAGAAATTACTAAGAACTTGAAATTCCAAAAATTGTAAAATTTAAATTATGTGTGCTTAATTAGCCCCTGTCGATAAATACAAAATTATATGGCAACTCTCTAAGGAATTTCGAGAAAATGGTTAAAGAACATATTTTCATCATCTTTCGCTGTAAAGCAGCAGTTTTAATTAGGATGGAAAAAGGATGTAATTTTTTTCGTGTTGATTATTTTGATTTTCAGATTTGTAATTTTCTTATCATCAAATTTATTTGAGTTTATAGAGGTAGCTTGGCTCAGTGGCTTAGCGCGCTGAGATACTGATCCACGCTCCTCTAGGTGGCCAGGTTCGAATCTCGCTGGGGCCGTACACTTTAGCGTTTTTCGAGCTTGAAAACAGTCGTGGAAGGCAACGGGATACCACCACGATGCTGCCGAGTCTATCCCCAGGATGTTTCCTCCCCATCCAAGGGTGGAAATCGTCAACGTGCTATATTTACATTTCCCACTGGCGCCACCTTCCATGGAGCAGCACCACCAAGACAAACCAATGAAGGTTTAGGGCTCTACTGGCGCTATATACTATATAATATGATAACATAGTATGTAAAACAATGTAAAAATGTAAATAAAAAGCATAAGACACTTTAAGAAGAAATTAATTTATTATAATAACTTTGTTTGTGATAAACGCCAAATTGCTTGAAGATTACTATACTACGTTTGATAAATAGATTTAATAAAAGCCCCTCCCACAAATGAGCACTAAATTTTATAGAATATTGCTATTGGTAAGCCGGTTGTACGCAGTTCGACTGACGGAGATCTGTAATGGTCGAAGTTTGCGATTACGTTTGGATTGGTGTTTATATTTATAACTCCATCTATATTTTATGGTTATTTTATTTTACATTTTAAAATGTTCGTATCGTTGATCGTTTAAATTCTTCAACAATTTTATTTGAAATAAAATAATTTTTTAGTTCTCCAGAGTTTTTTAATTTGTAGCGTGTGAAACTGTACCGCGCAATCTGATTCTGATTACTGAATATGTTCGTTAAACGTAGCATAGAGTTTTTGCTAGTTATTACTTCTACCATTCTATTCATTTGTTTTAAAAACTATATTCTAAGTTATTTTCGGCTTTTTGTATATGGAATATATGAATATATCTTACAAACAGTGGAAATAGCTTAAAAGCTATGATATCACCTTATTTCAAAAATCTACAAAAAACACAATGGAGGAGTAAGTTATATTTCGTGGCTTTTGTTGTCACATATTTAACTAAACAGCTTCAGATGAATCCCCATAATGTGTAATATATTTTGTCAAGGATTGTCTATTTCAGAGTTTAACTTCTTGGGTAATTCTCTTCTAATATGTATTGCTAAATATAGATATTTATGTATATGTTTCGACGAATATGTTTAAAAATTAATGGGGAAGGGGAAAGATTATCTGTGGGTTTTATTTGTACGTGAGGATACAGAATTAGCTCATATCACAACACCATCATTATGTTCTGTCTTTGTGCAAAATATTCGTATATTTAATATTCTTTGCCTTGATTACATATTCTTAATAGTTTTTAAGGATAATTTTCTTCTGCAGAAAAGCAGCAAATTACAGCTACTGTTATCGAGTACTCTGTCTGTAATTATCGATTGTGGGAGTAGTGATCAAAACGATATTTGTAAACTAGTACTTATCAATAAATAACCTTTCATTTTCCCACTCCGTCCATTTTACACAAAAGATAAAAATCATGTTAATAGATCTATTTGGGCAAAAGACCTAACGAAACTGGCGTGAATGTTAAAAGTGTAGGCGTAATGCCCGCTATTGAATTTCACTTACCAAATGCTGTTTTTCAAACAAAAAATTGAAATTCAAGTGGAGAACATTTATAAATGCTTCGAATAACGTTGACTAAATGCCTACGGTACTCACATTGGAAATAAAAAATCACTCTAGTTAATCTCTGTGATACATTATTCATAGGAACACTAAACTGGCCATATATTAATTTCTTAACACTCAGGTTTTGTACGACACCGCAATAACTCATGTTTGGACATTCCATTACGATATGGTTTACAGGACTTCTTATTTATTATTTGAATACATCTGCATGAAATATTTAAAATGCCTAATTTGCATATCATCTACGATAAGTAAAAATTAATAAAATAAATTAAATTAATGTACACAAAATAAAACAATTGAGATTGTACTTTAAAGTTATTGCTTGTATAGATAGATAAATAGTAACAATTCTATGTTTAATAACCTCGAAACAAATAAACAGACGGTACATTTTTAACAATTTCCTGATCTCTCTTTTAAAGCTACAAGAAATACGCCTCACTGTGACACTGAAACTTAACACTGGGAAGCTAAAACGATTTTATAGCTCTACATTCCAAACATGTGTAGGTTTGTCTCCCCTATTGGTATTTGACATCGTCCTTTCACAATAAGGTTTTTAAACTTGCAAAAAAATCTGTACTTGAAAAGTACAGCCCTAGTAATAATCAGAGCCTTAAAATAATAAGACATTCATTCACAGAATACTTCTAGAAAACCACAGTTCTGCATCAATGCAGATGAAAGGCAATCTGAATAATATTAGGAAAGTTTGCACTCCAGCCTGGAACTAAATCCAACAACTTTAATAGAAGACGTGACAGTAATAATTTTGTTGATGTATGTTTCACTTGAGCACAGTTTGAGCAATCGCCGCGCTTATACAGCTTTCTCTGCCTGGCGTTAGCGTACGTATTAAAAAATCTAGTACAAATATCGGGGGTGCGCGAAATTATTCCCGCCAGGAATGTGGGTAAAAATTTCACAGCAGGGGTTGTCAGAATTCCAGCGAGCTAAATTCCCTCGCTGCTCCTTGAAACCGCAGCCGGTCCCATTGGATTCTGCAACTTTTGTTTGAAATACTCTTCTAAATGCCTGTCATTTAGAAGATTCAGCCGGAATAACACTGAAATCAATCAGCGGGCGTTACAAATTATTATTGAATAACTGCAAATAATAGCCGTATAAATAAAGCTCTGGGCATGTGATTATCATAAAATATCCTTTAAGCTCTTTAAAGTTCTACACTTTAGGTTAGGAAAAATACTATTCAATGTAAAAATTAGAAAGGAAATGAAAAACTGACAGAATATTTTACAGAAATAATTGGCGAAAAGCAAATTGGTTTCAAAAGAAACAGATCAGTCATGGATCAAATCTTTACTCTGAAACAGATACAAGACATCTGTTACGAACACAAGCTGAGTATACACTTCTTATTTATAGATTTCAAGTGGCCCTAGTATGACTCAGTGGACAGAGGAGAGCTATATATTTACGCTACCGAGCTCTGTAGAGTAGTGATTATCACATCTGCTAAGCATTCGGGAGGTCGCGGGTTCGATCCCCCTGACCGTCTGCTCTGATTAAGGTTTTTAGGTGGTTTTACTGAGTCAACAGAGTACCTTCTCTGAGGTGAATGCCGGGGCAGTACTTCTCCATTTTTCCTGGCCTCTCTTCTATTTTCCACCCATCCTTTCTCTCACCCATCCTATAATTCCCGTTCTTGGCTGAAGAGGGACGGAAGGTCCCTATAGCAGCCCGCCCCCAGTTGGGGTAATTGAAATAACCCTGAACCTTTACCTATTTACACTCCAGATAAGTTAATAATCCTGGCGAGAATGACATTAAGGGATATGGAAAATAATGAGTGTATGATCAAAAGTTTGACAGAGAATTCTAGAATAAGGGAATCCTCTTTCAATTGTACTTTTTGGGCTGAGGCATGAAAAAAATATCAGGGGAAGCAGTATCAATCTAAAAGGTGGGATATTATAACAATAATCATCAGTGTATAGTCTACCGTGTAAATATTCCGAAACCGAACATAGGCAATTAACACGGGAAAAAGGTTTTTCGCAGATTGCTGCTCCCCATTTTAACTTAGAGGGTTTACAATGACACCAATCGAAAGAAGATTTTTTTATCATCTAATGATATGCGAATTAGTTAATTTTCAGTTGTATTTCTCATTATTTTATCAAAAATTCGCAATAATATCAATTCGGAAAATCATGTTGAGCCATGACTCGTAAGACAATAAACAGATTCAAACGTCATTCAAGTGACAGCTTCATTATGCCGTTGGCGACTATAATTTTAAGATTTCCAATTTTCTTTACCGAAATCAATTGGAGGGCCCCCTGGAGAGAATCGGAGCGCAGAGGGCCTCCCTGGAGAGGGGCGGAGCCCCGAGAGCCCTATTGGAGAAGGGCGGAGCCCCCGAGGGCTTCCTTGGAGAGGAGCGGAGCTCCGAGGGTCCTCTTGGAGAGGGGCGAAGCCCCGGGGGCTCCCTTGGAGAGGGGTGGAGCCCCGAGGGCTCCCTTGGAAAGGGGCGGAGCCCCGATAGCCCTCTTCTTTGGTCAGGTGGACGGCAGAGGGAGGCAGGGGCGGAGTATGTAACAGAACGGAATGGTCCAACGGCCTAAAGCCTAAAAATGGTGGTAAATTTATTAGGATAGACCGCGGAATAGCGCGCGCAGCCCCATTTATTTTCGATAAAATAATAAATAAATACAACTGAAAATTAACTAATTTGCATATCATTAGATGAGAAAAAAAATCTTCTTTCGATTGGTGTCATTATAAACCCTCTAAGTTAAAATTGGGAGCAGCAATCTGCGAAAAACCTTTTTCCCATGTTAATTGCCTATGTTCGGTTTTGGAATATTCACCCGGTATGTGGACGACATCACACTATTAGCAAGATCAAGAAAGAAATAAGAAGAATAGCAAGTAAATTACAGCTAACTATAAATTTCCAAAAAGCAAAGTATATGAAAACGTGTAAAACAGGAGGAGGAGGAACACAAAGAGTAAAACTAAGTTTGTATGACAACCGTGAAACAGAGCTTGAAGAAGAACAGTTGTGTCTCTAAGTGCGGTAACAAAACCTACGTTAATTTATGCTTGCAAAATGTGGGTTCTGAACATTGCTGAACTAAACATATTGGAAGCACAAAACAATGATAGAAAAGAAGATCGAAAGAGGAGATTAGGTAGTTCTACTGAAAACGCAGTGATAGGCGTTGTAAAGACCCAAATAATAAGATGGTTAGAACATGTAAAAAAAAACTACTGCAAGAAGGAACATCAAAAACAGTACTACATGGAGACAGGCTACGAAAAGATAGTAGATAGTAAAAAGCAGTGAAGGAAGATTTTTTTCAGTTAGGAATCGAAAATTGACAAGAAGAATTTCAGAATAAAAAATAGTGAACGATTTTGGAAGTTATTTATTTATAGTATATTAAACAAACCAGGACAGTATTTTGTTCAAGAAGTTTTTAAAAAGCAAGGGATATTAAATGATATAATAGATGTTATAATGAGTAAGATTTTCGTAATAATGTGGAAGTTCAAAGTTTGAAAGCGAAAATAATTATCCTAGACAATTTACAACCACACTTAATTGACTTTATTATAATGAATATTTTCGAATCTTAGGACATCTTATAAGTCACATATTTATAAAAGTACAACATAAAGATAGTTTGACATATTATAGTTATTTAAACGCTTAGAATGAGCGTATTTCGGCAAAGGAAAAACTCTCGTAGAAGTAACAAACTTAAAACTGAAAAAGTTACATAACCCTATATGGCACATTTTGTTTTCTGGCAGCTTTCAATAATCCCCTTTGCGATATAGTAGTTTAAAGAAAAGTGTTAATGAAGGCAGTAAATGACCAACTTGATAAATATTCGCTGCGCAAATACTTTCATAGTTTCAATAATTTACCAAGAATTATAGTTTTCGATTAGAATATTAATATCTATTCTAAAATGGGCAAATACAAGAAACTTGAGACCGATACGTAAAAGTAATTTCAAAAGGCTACAAGTTTCTACATAGTAGGTATCTCTCAATTATAATAAAATAAATATGATGACGGTGCGTCCGTGCAAATTATCTATTTAGATAAAATTAATAAATTTGTACGCCGCGAACGTAAGTCACAATAGACGTTTAGCCTTCAGCGCTCGGAGAAGTGGTGCTTTATTGATGCCTTGCAATGTCAAAGAACTCGCAGCGCAGCACCACTGTCTTCCACTTGGATTCCCCAGAAGAAGATCCAAGTAGAAAGTTACCCGAATGGGTACAAAAATACAATATCCGGCCAGGGCAAGTAACATTTGGGTTAAGCTTCTTTCGACAAAGTCCGAATTCCAGGGGTACTTGGGGACCAGCGAGCTCCAGCCCGGCGACTTTCGAGTCCAGATTCATCCTACAAAGCCAACCCTAGAGAGCACTTTGAACCCCGCAGAAACAGCTCCCTAATCTCAGCTTCAATTCAAGAAGCGAGCTTCCGGCAGTCCAACAACAAGATTTGAGAGCTACTCCAGAACCTTCCTGAATACCTGAACCTCTCTTGGCGTCGATATTCGGAACAACGCTTAACCTGCACCTTACCCCGTTGAGCTGATATTCGCTGACGATCAAACCGAAATCTACCATCTCTTTCCCGTCGAGCTGATATACGGTAGCGACTCGACTTAACCAGCACACCCTCTGAAAGCCGAGATCTAGTAACGAGCATGTCCGGAGCCCCAAATCCAGCGCTTAACAACGCTCGATCACGGCGTAACCACCACACTTTCGGCCTAAAACTTTCCGAGAAGGAAACACCTACCACTGTATTTAAATAAAGGTACAACTTACGTGGCAGAAATTTCCTTCTCAGCAGCTGTACAGATCGTACAGATACATACGGCATCACTGACGGCTCAACCTAAGGCATTGCATTGACGTCGCAAACAAATCGCCTCTTCACAGTAAAACAGCACGGACGCCCTGCAATTTCCCCGTAAGAAAATCGTGAACCGCCAGAAAAAAGTGTTTATTCGTGAATTAAGTTCTCCGAGCACAAATAAAGCGCTAAAGTGAGCCAGGAATCATTCCCGTATATATCCTGTCTGCCATTTAAAAGTTTGTTTACAGGAATTCGGTGTCACCTTGGAAGACTCTGGGGATTCAGCAATTGCAAACTATATTTCCAACTGCAGTCCTCACGTAGATTGCATACGTTTTGCACTCCAGCAGTGAGCAATTATTTCAATACCATTTATTTATTTTAAAATTTTTGTACATATCTTATTATCAATACATAATTAAGTTTCATAATTAATGATAATATGTAATAGCTGTTCATCAAGCTCATTAAATCTTCTTAACCTACTAACTCAAGCAAGCCATCGTCAAATTCTAGCTACTGAGCTACAAAAGAGTATTTGCAATCGCGAGAAATCAACTTGGTATAAATCCGGTATAAATTCGGCATACACTATGAATGGGAAAACACCATATGAAACTCACACCAGCAACAGGTCCGCGGCTGTAGCCAGAGAGACAGGAAACATAATACGCAGCCATACGAGTGGAGTCGATTCTTTTCACGTATTTGTATTAAAACTCGAACTGCTTCAACTAGTCGGTCGGTTTTGTTGTCATGAACGAAGTGACACTTGGACCTCAACAATCGACTGTGATTGGATTCTCACATACGTACAACAATTACATGCATGGTTTCTTGCCCATTCTGGGCTGCTTAAGGCAACGTTCAGCGTCAAGTGCCCTCATCTCTGTCGTCTTGGCGACCATCTCCGTGGGCCAATCGTAACCTAGGTTAAAATTATTGCATTTATGTTGTCCCGGCGACCATACTCCAGAATATCAATTATGCTACAAGTCTGCAGAAAGTCTTACCATCACACCAGATGACTCTTCAAGGCGCTAGAGCTTTCTAAATTTTACTACTTCAAAGCTGCAGACTCGTTTTACCTTCATGTGGGTAATGTTGACACTGCAGCAAGTTGTAATTAATTATTATCTTTTCTGTATAATTACTGCATAGCTTCTAGTTTCTGCACACTTATACCTCTCCCTATAGTAGCTGGACCTTAACTACCTTTATAATTAAAAGTAGGTTGGTTGCTATTGGTATGCGTGTGTTATTTGAGTTTTCGCTTCACGGGTACCATGTTTGAACTCCTCCCCGTCAGAGTGGGCCTGGAATACCAACCAACCTTACTATTTCTAACAGTGACATTACCTTAGAATTTTTCAGATAATAAAATTTGTCATAGTATTTGTACAGGGGCTTAAAAATAATACAGTACGAAAAATTACAAAGATGAATTTAGATGTGAAATGGATATCAAAATTAGTAAGATATATTTAGAAAAGAAAGGAAACAGAATTTATAATTTAATTAAATGAAGCTAATTGGGAAATAGTAGGATTTTAACTTAACTTAATTTCTGAAAGGAAAATGGAAGTTAATGACAAAAATACTTTTTCTAAATATACTATTTAACATAGTAGGTATTAGACATATAATAAAGCTTCAATAGTGTGTTGGACTGTAAAAAGTAAGCTAGATCGCTAAGGAGATAGTTTTGATAACGAAAATGATGTCATACAATTTGTAGCGTTTGAAATTAAGAAATAAACCCCTTTATAGAAGTTTTTTTAAAGATATTTTGGTAAATAAAAGGGTTAAAATTAAAAATAAATTGGCGTGGTGAAAAAGAATAAAAAGTAAAATGTTAAAAGAAGAAGATTAGCAGACTAGAGGAATGAAGATAAGAATGTAGTGAGAAGACCAATCTAATACAGTTATAATCTACAAAGGCAAATAAAAGTAAAGGAATGTTGAATTGAGTTTATTGTGGAATTACATTGCATCGACTGAATTGGATAACACGGAATTATTTACAAAGGAAGTGGTTAGCATCAGCATCATTAGCAGAGTGAGCATATTTGTGGGGCTTGTCGAGTGACATCTTGTGGCTTGCATCTGGTCAAGGTTCGTGGTGCCAGGTTGTAGCAGGTTTCATACTTGTGATTTAGTTGAGCATAAGAGTAAGCACATCTATAGCTAAGGTCGATTTGGATGTATACTGTGGTGGAGGTGTAGATGCTGATTTAAAAAGGCGAGCTGTTTTCGTGTTTTCCCGTGGCGAAGTGTTTTCCAGGATTCCTGTGTGGATTTGGATCCGGATTCTGGGCATCTTGGCAGTTGGTTGTCAGTTGAAGCCTTCACCATGGCTTTGAATAGAGCAATTCTTGTAACGTGGTGAGTCGCAGAGCTGGATGCATTGGGTTTGGTAGAGGAGAGTATTAAGTACAATAACAGTTAACAGAATACAGGTATTTAAAATAAGGACTGAAAGAAAATAAAGTGTGAAGTGAGTTAATTTTAATTAAGGGAGTTTTTACCATTTGAGATTGTGAAATGGCAAATGTAACGAGAAAGTATTTGTAATTGATTTTTCAAAACTAGTTTGAAGTGTCAATTGACAGATGTATTGAGTTGTCATATAAAAGAAGAACATCAAATTTAAGAATATAAGCAATCTAGATTATAAAAAATTCGACCTGATTTTCAGTCAAGTGTTCTACTGAGGTTAGTAGTAAATAATTTTGATTATCCATAATAAAAATTAGGCAAATAAATTAATTACAATTCAATTTTAAAAAGAATTGATTGAGAATAAACTAAAGTAAATGTGTAAGTCAATTATAACATAACATAAGTTGGGTACACAAAGTGGACCTAATCACCTTAACAATATATAGCGGTGAGCTTCAGCTGCCGCCGAATATTTTTGCCTGTAGTTTTGTGTGTTCAATGTACATTATTATTTGTGCTCGTGTGTTTTGTACTCTATACAACTACATGCAGCGAATTCAATGTTTATAGGTGAAGGTATGTAAGCAGCTGCGTCAATTTCAACAACACCCTTACCCTGAGGTTGTTCTCATCTGGGTTACTGAAGGCCGACCATCTTCTAGATGAGAATTCATATTATATTTATAATTAAAAGTAGGTCGAATGTTATTTGAACTCCTCTTCATCAGGGTGGGCTTTGAATATTGTCAATATACAGGTTGAATCGTAACCAGCCTCATAGGTTTAATAAATTACAGTTTGAAACAGTACTGTCACCTTAGAGCGATTTTCTCAGATAATAATAAATTGTATAGCGGTCAGCTTCAGCTGCCGCCGAATATTTTTGCTGGTAGTTTCGTGTGCTCATTATACATTATTATTTGTGCTCGTGTTTTTTTGGTACTCCGTATAACTGCATGCAGCAAATTCAATGTTTATAGGTAAAATCAAGGTAAGTACGCAACTGCATTAATTTCAACAACACGGACGAGCATTTATAATTCAATAGTGTTCGGAAAATTATTATTACCTACTTGCTGCTTGCCTCCCGAATCGATTTAAACAGAAACACTTTCAAAACAGACCCGCACCTGCGTACCACTGTAGCTAACTGGGTGCAGTTTTCCTTGATTTCTTGTTGTACATTCATTTTCAAGTGTGGCAATTCTTGTTCAGCGTGGGTGTTAGTAGAAATTTTTACCATCATAAATTAAATGACTCACAAACAGTATAACTATTCTAATAATGTGTTCTTCTTACCATCAACTGATAATTGTTTTCCAACCGGACCAAACGAATATTGCAATGGTGACCAAGACTGGGAAGCAGCAGTAACTATAGACCGAATACTACATGAAGAGACGTAATCAAAAAGGAGGAGAAAAAACGATAGGCAACAATGGAGCGATTTGGGAAAGGCTTTAATCGAGCAGTGTATCGAAATGGGCAAATGGTCATCTTTATCGTGGACAAACTCTTTTCTTTTTTTTACATAATAAACTTGTTCTTTTGTCCAAGCTTTTTAGATTCAAGATTTTCCAACACCTTGAATATCGTTTCTTCAAGAGCTTCTACTACGTGTAACAGTTGTTTTAATCTGTGTATTGTTACAAATAAGATGCGTGCTTTATACATTCCTCTCATTACCTAATATAAATTTATAAACTTTATTTTTTGCAATATTTCCACTTCGATTTCCTCTTCTGACGTGTATTGTCTTTATTTATGACATGTTTAATGTTCGACCTTTTTTAAGCATGTTTTTGTTCTTGTAGTACGGAGCCCGTTGATAAAGCTTCTAAGATAAACAATAGAATCAGCGAAACGAAGATAATTTAGAAAAATTCAACCTAGTTATATTGTTTATTTTTTCAGAAAATTGTCATCAACAGCTGCAATAAAAGGAACTTTTTTCCATCCATTCTATCCATAGTCAATCCGCCATTAAAATTCTTCCAAACTTTCAATAATCTGAAGATAATGCATATAATGAATCCCGAGGGGTTAAATGATGTTATTCATAATGATGATTGAAAGGGGAAGGAAGCAAGCAAGTGCATGAAGACAAAATCCGTGTTTAGCTCGAATTTTATTGCCCTAGAAGCCGTGAAAGTTAGTGCGATGCATCCGTACAGGGGGATTTGTAACACTTGTTTCATAACCCGGTATCGCGGTTGTCCCATAAACCCTCCTTAGTTCGCCCTCTTTCAGCTTCCCTTACCTGTCCCATAAATCAGATACGCTCCGGAGCTGGCTGAGACGCCGTGACGAAATTAGCGCGAACAAATTGAGTTGTCCATAAAATTTATTCAGGAGTATCGAGATTTATGAAGAGCATTCGCGAATTAAAATGCACAAGAGGCGATGTAGTTCTATCTACTTGCTGCAGAATAACCTGTCCATAAAAGAGAATTATTACCTTACTAGAATAGCAGATTATATTGCTTTGTAGTGCAATATAATACGAGCACGGCTGAATTAAGGGCCTTAGTTTTATTTCGCCAGTTTCCTCCCCGAGCATAAAAGTGGCAGTTCATAAAGCAATTTCGGATTTTCAAACTAAGATTATTCTGCGGCACCGGGATGATACGGCTTAAAATTGTAAATTAATACGGTTTGCGAAAAATAAGTAAACTGCATTATACGAGAACGATATTAATTTCGAAAGGTATGATAATTAAGTTTTTGTGGAAAATGGAGATGGAAGGTGGAAAGTTAGCAAGTTTCCTTGCAAAATTCTTTGAGCCAATTAGCGCAAGTGGCGCATTGGGAAAACTTAAGGCAACTAGAGTTATCATTTCTGCCCCTTCTCAGTATCTTTTGTTTCTGCATTAAAAGCTAACGATTCTGCAACTAAATGCATGCATAATTGTAAAAACTTAATGAACTAAACTTTCAGGGAGAACATAGGAGAATTAGCTGTTTAGTAACAATTACTTTAATGGCTTTCATGCTGTTCCCTTGCGATGGCGGGCTATCATTACAGCTGTTTTCATTTTTGTTGCTGCTCTTTTAAAAATGTTCTTGCATTTTTAGCATGCTATCCTTCTCCTTCTGCCGATCTTTTGCCTTACACAATCAGTTGGCTAAAAATACGAGTTTCCTTTTCTTGGTGTTAAGTTTTATGTCTGATATTTTCTCTACTGCAGTCAATACATCTTTATTTCTAACTATTGAACTTATAATAACTTATTGAAAGAGATTTAGTTACAACCATGCTCTTCTTTCTTTGATGTTTATTTTAATACCATATTCTTAATTTCCGATATTTATTTTCTCGAAGACACGTTCTAAATTTACACGATTTCAGCAAAAGACATTCGTCATAACTTTGCCATTAATAAGTCTTCGCAAATTAATTTGAGTATAAATTGTTTAGCGTCAGCAACAAGACGCATTCTTATCTAACCCAATTCTTATCTCAATTCCTCCTGGCGTCTTTGTATCAAACCCATGCTGTTTGATTCCAATGTAAGTGTTCAATTACTGGAATATCTTTGCGATCAAGATTTGTAACTTAATGATAATTAAATGTACACGACGCATCTTCTCCTTTTCCATATATAAACATCTGTGATACAACATGTTGCAACCTAAAAAACCATTCCGACTATTAGTTCCTAAAACAGCCCTGAAGACAAACTAGATTTCACTGACTTCTGCTGAAGGCTAAAAAGCGCTTCTTACCAAGCCATCAATTTCAATGTGGTTATCAGTACGCGATCATCGTTGAGTTGTGAAGAAAATCCAATTAGACCTTGAAAACAAAATATACTGCTCTTCACCGTTCCTCGACGTCTCACAAGCCTTTGATAAGGTTTGGAATGATAGTTTAATATTTAAAATAAATAACAGCCTACCCCACCAGTTCTGTATTGTGTTGAAATATTATTTGACTGAGATACGTCCAGTGAAGCCCAAACTTCTCTAGTTTTTGGACCCATCTTTTATTTGATACATGCAGCGGTCCTCTCGACCACAAACAACATAGAAATCGCCACATTTCAATAGCGGCACTGTCATAATGTCACATCAGGACTCTAATCTTGCCTCTAGATTTTTATAAGCACGCCTGAATGCCACACACATGTAACGCATCGAAGTATACAGGGTAAAATTCATTCACGTTGTGTGTACCCTCGCCTGAGAAACGCGTCGACGTTGAATTATTTGATACCAAAGGATGATAGAGAACGGGTAGATATTTCTCCACGACCCCGGTGGAAAATATATCTACTTTACGGAAGCGGCCCTGTGCACGTGTGCCTTGATTTCTTTTTGCACCTCATACTACTAAGGGAAACAAAGTCCTAACCTTAGTCCTAACAATCACCCCACTTATCTCTTCCTATACTCAATTCGCCAATCAGAAACGATTAACGGTCTCGAAGGCAGAGGATGGCTTCTAGGTCCCAAAGACAGAGAGAACAGAAGAATCAAAAAGAAGGAAACTGACCTCCGTACTCTAGGAAGAACACCATGAGAATAAATTACCCGGTCCTCCAGGTAGGGGGTGAGGCGATGGGCTAGGTACCCATGACTTGTAAAACAATATTAGTGATAAAAAGCCCAATAAGAGTCAGCTGTGGGGAAAACGAACACAGCAAAGGAAATGCACTATGAAAATCGGTACGTGGAATACCCAAGGTCTATCTAACAAAACACATGAAGTTATAACTAAAAAATAAACAACTTGAATATAGTACGTAGACATAATTACATTAACAGAAGCAACGAAAAACAAAAGGGAGATAGAAGAGCTAGGACCATACTTACATATAGCCAAAAAATCAGAGAGGGAAAAATGGGTCTCCGTAGTTATCAAGAAAAAATATAAAAAACAAGTTACAAGAGGATTATACAGATGGACCTTGATAGTTTTAAGTATGGACTAACCGTAATAGGAATTTACTCGCCAAATCAGGATGACAACCCCTATCATCTTTTTCTCATACAATATTTTATTTTCTATCAGGTTTAATAAACCATATTTGAGTTGTCCTTCGCTTGCATTTAAAAGGGCATTATTGATACATTCGTATTTTCTATTTTTTATAAAGCCGACGTGCAATCGCTGGTAGCCTCATCATTCTCTCAATCCAAGTCATCTCCCAATTCAAATCATCCTTGAAATCAACCTTCTCCGTCTCATCGAAGAGCAGGAAGTCTTTGATGTTCTGGCTCTAGCAAAACGGACTCCCCCGCTAAACCCTTCTTCAACTTTCTGCAATAGCCATCACATTTTTGGCGTTAATCTTCAATTCTGGCTCCGTTCGTACGGCTTGTTCCCAGCTTGTAAACACCCAACGTGGTGATGCTACCGCAGCCCCATAATAACTCCAATT
This sequence comes from Agriotes lineatus, assembly GCA_940337035.1. Taxonomy (NCBI): domain Eukaryota; kingdom Metazoa; phylum Arthropoda; class Insecta; order Coleoptera; family Elateridae; genus Agriotes; species Agriotes lineatus. The sequence continues at coordinate 64,154,389 of OW679199.1, read as the reverse complement.
TATCCTCATCGTATCGTCCCACCACCTTTCCCAACGTTCTGGGCAAAACCGTCGAGACGGTCCTCGCTTCCAGGCTTCAAAGATTCCTAGAGGTCCACAACGTTATCCCCGATTTTTAGTACGGTCTGCTTCAGTTCGGCAATGACGCCCTTCTTATCATCAACTATGGTCAATATTTTCTCGCCGTCATGTTGGATATTGGACGTAAAGGACTGCTGGCTGAATCTTCGGATTTCCATGTTTTACCCTTCTTCGTCTGTAGTGGCTACCTCACCAGCCACCAACACCAGTTACATTCCATGGCTTCATCTCAAGACCGTTATGTCCAAGGGCTAAAGCCAAGGGTTACTCAAGGCTCGTATCTCGCTCCTCTGCTCTTCATTACCCTCTGCGCCGACATTCCTCTTCTACTCAACCTAAGGAGTCTGCCTGGGTCAAAACTATCATCAGTGTCTGCGCCTCCAATCTTCCGTCCGGTTTACTTTTGAGACTCGAACACTTGGTTCAGCGTTGGAGAACCAAACGCAACCTGAACAAAGCATAAGTCATCATGTTTAAAAATTCCCATTACTACAGTAGGACTCCAACAACGTCGCTCTAGTTAGAGCTGTCTTTATTCGTCATTTATTTGAGAATCCATATTAGTGTCACCCCGAACTGAGTCCCTGAACTCCAAAAATGCTTCGATTCTATGCAGAGAAGAGGTGACATTCTCCGGCTACAAAACCTTTATTCGTCCCATCACCCTTTCATATGTTTCAGCGCTCTATCCTGCGCCAGCAACAAGAAGCAAAGGAGAAGGTCACTGCCAGACAGATGCTGCACTTAAATTGCTTCATTTCTCCGTCGAGTTTTGCGACCTAGCTGGCAACCCCCGCCCTCCATTGATGTCAAGCTCTCTAATCCCCGAGACCGATTTGTGTAATGACCCATTCAAGAGGACCAACAACACATCAGTACAACCTTCATGATCCTCGCTTTCTGATCAGGAATCCCAAGACGCGCAGGACCTTCCCGAGGAGTTCCAGAACATCAACTTCCGATGATTATCGAAGACCTCCGACCTTGCAACTGCTTTTATGCATTTCCTTAATTGTCATAGTTCAATTAGCATATCATAATAAAGTGTTATACACCATCAAACCGAAGAGGCGTAGTCCCCCAGTCGTTTTTTACAAATCTTTTCACGAATGGATTGATTATTATGTAATCACCTTATTAAAGACAATTAGCTATGAATTTGTAGATGAAACTACATGACACATACGCATAAACTGGCCTTGCATTCCAGTTTCTTATTTACGTTTAGTATTTTATATTAAGAATTCCCTATCTGTAATTATAATCTTGCATGTTTTATAAAGCTTAATACCACTAACCTCGAAAAATTAAGGAACTGGTCTTGATAAAAAGGTATTTTAATAAAAGTCAAAAAAGTTATTTGTTAAGCGATTAACCTTTGCTAAATATACAATAAACTTCCTCTTAAATCTTTCGTTCATATACTTTTTAAAAGTAACAAAAGCAGCAGCTCTCGGCAATAGTAGCAAATTGTAACAAAATATTGTGCTTACTATAAATACACGCTATAAAATCTGAGAAGTGAATCCGTTCAATATTTCCGTGATGCGCAAATACCTTACTTGGTTGATCACATGAATGAACAGAAGTTTCGCCAAGCTCGGTTTCCAGCATGTACCTTGGCACGCAGATACAAAGTAGTTTGAATTAACTCAAGCTTACAACCTAGATAAATATGTCAACGTTTAGCAATTGCCAGACAGCATGTTTACATTCGCATTTGTCGCACGACTAGCTTAAACAGACTTGTGTTTTATTGCAGCAATTATCAGCCAAGTAGCTATGGCAAGACAAATGAGACTGATTTTTCTTCGGAAGATTGATTCATTTTTAGTGTTGCTTGCTCAAAGCAAAAAACGAGGTTTTTCTTAGGCGGGCTATCAATAAAGATGTCTAGACAGAACACTGATCTTGGAATTTCCAAGAACTTTGGTTGAGATTAGATAATTGTGGAAGTTAGTTGGGGGGACAAGAAGTAGCAGTAAAATTTGGTCGAGGTAGAAAAGGTGCAAATCAAATAAACGACCGATTAAGTTAAACTAAATCATAGTCCAAATATATGACACGGAGTTGAATATTCTAGTTAATTAGCTAATAGAATTCTTAGGAATTGTTATCATTATTTGCTGTAGTACTGCCCCTTCATTGGTGTCTGTTTGAATGTATTTCTATTAAAGTTATCTTAATAACGTTCTTAAATTTACTGTATAATTTTAATTTGTGAAGCTCTATGCAGTTATGCATTTCTTGCAGTAAAATCTCGCAAGGTATATGGAATATTCTCCTGCTAGGAATTCACTTCTGTAAATTGCCAATACTCAAAATACCAAGTGGCCCCTTAAAACTAACAGGAATTTGTCGGTGTATCTTTCCAGGTATATATTTTTTTACTGTCGCGAGCGAGTACCCTTTTATTGTAATCTAAGCCCCCACTCAGGATGAGTTACTGGTCATCTTTCTCTCTAAATAAAAGACTAAGTTGCACGAGAGTACAACTACGGGAGAACTGAAAAGGGAGCAGGTTAAAAACATCTTGGAGCAAAGGATCAAACAATGACTCAAGTGACAGGAACCTAAGTGCAACTGTAATATTATAATCACTGGAATGTCGAAAAAGTTCTTTAATAAATTGTTTGTTTATAGTAACGATCAGGTATACATTTTCAGCGAGGGAAAGTATCGCAGGGTCCTGAAAATTTTACTTCAAATGAAATTAAATACACCTTTTCTTAGCATTATCTTATTCTTAACCCCTTAACTGGCATTGTACAGGCTATGATTATATAATTCATATCCATAAATTACTCGTCGCTGGAACTACATGGAAGAATTTATATCGTTAATCTACAAGAAGTTAGTGCGTATCTCTCGATTAAGTACGTCGTCATTTACTACCGCTTTGGTTTTTAATTTCGCCACTGACAGCAACATCAGAAATGTTTGTCGATAAAGATAGCTACAGCTCGACGGTAAAACAAAAACGAGCAGTACAAAGGACCAATTAGAATAATGCTGACGTCAAAAAAGCTCAAAGGGCGAATTTACGTTAAGAAAAATGTGAGAATATAAATCAGGGAATTATAAGATTTCTTTGAACGAAAACGTTGAGAAAATAATTACGTTACAAAGTAGAAGCACAAAATAAAAAATGCATTATTAAAATATAAGAACAAGTAATTTCTGCTTATGGTATATTGTAGAAGCAAATAATTTGTAGGTCATATTTTCACGTCTTGTCAAATATATGCTTTGTAGAAGCGTTTCAGGAGAAGATGTGATCTATTTCAGAAAGGAAAATGTTCTTAGTATTGATTCCCACACACAATCGAAAGTAAAATATATACATTTTTGTGGCTTGTCGCGATACGCCTTACGTCGGGGTTTTCAGCTTGACACAAATTACTAGTTACACTGATTAAAGGTTCGCCTTGAGAAATTAAAGACTGAAGTAGTTTAAAATATGTTTATTTACAAGCTATTTATCTCGGGAGCGATCTGCTCGCTACCGATGTCAGTTAAGATCTGCCATCACCAAATTATCCGTTTTCAGAAGACAGCTTGCAGGTGACTATTTAGGTCATGTAACTCTGGAAATAGTATCGGTCCCACGATTTACTATTCATGTCCGGTCCTTTTGCTGGAAGAATCCTGTCATACAGTTCGGCACGTATTTCCTAGGGCAGCTATTTTGCTAAATTCGCCCTTACATAATTATATTTGAGTTAGACACTAAGCTAAGATTAAATAATATTAATTACTAACATCCATTCTCAATATTATTTAGTGTTTATTATGTTACAGTTAGGATTCCTAACAGGCTGTTGGTTTATTTAACGATATTTATTACTGCTATTCATGTATATTTTATTGTTTTTACTTGTCATTAGTATCAAATTTGTGCTTTTTCCATTGAATGGCATGACTTTCAATGTAATATTGTAGTTATAAATGTATGTAGTGGTAAATTGTAATTGGGTTGATGCTTTTGCGTGTCAACCTGTTATTTACCCAAAAAATAAATACTTTTATGAATCATCTTGCGCTCACTAAATTGAAAATTAAAGCTAGATTTCTTAGGTAAACTTTTAACAATGTTAGTGGAAACTGCAAGCACAAAGCAGCTTATATAATTGTTAGGTAGAAATTTACTCACAAGTTAAATTTGATAAGTTTAAGTCTCTTCCAAGACGTTTCCGGCTTGTTAACATGTTCGCCTTGAATACGACGGATTGCTCCCTCTGAGCATTTGTACTGTGCATCAATGTCGGAATTTAGTTAAATATTTCTCAATATCACGTTCCGATAGTTACTTGACGACATATGAACTTGACATTATTATAAACTTATATATGTCAGATTTTGTAGGCAGGTGAACTACAAAACGCAGCAATCGATATTGGAAAAGCATATAATCAAACTAATCTACGTACGCTCGGCTTCATCACATTTAAATTTATGAAAAATGTATTTCGACCCCGCATGAACCGATACCGTACGTCTGTGACCTCCCACATTAATACTCACTCCAGGAATGAATACATGGAATCTACGTTTTCCATTACGTAGAATAAGAGACCTCACAATTTCAAGTTGTATTTACTTAGTATTTTTGCAAACTTCTGTTTACCAGGGTGTTTTGCCATTTTCGAATTTCCTTAGGAAAGTTGTATAATTCGATTAATGAAACGTAAATTTTCAGTAGTCCTATTTGCTTAACTAACTGAAAGACCTAAATTAAAACAGAAACAACACCACCAATACAGTAAGTTATTTATTCATTTCTCCATTTGGTATCTATTATTTTAATTGCTAACGAGAGACCTAACTGTTTCAAAATTGCACGGCATTCTAATAAGGGCCAAAATAAACAAAACCGTTTCTATAAATGTTGGTCCGAAACTGTATCTTAAAAGAGCTACAACCTCAAGAAGGGTAATAGAAAAACACATTGCTATAAGTAGATTACGCTGCTGAAGTAGCGAATTTCAATGTTTAGTTCGCATTTATCGAAAGCTACTGTTCTCAACAATTCCAAGCAAGAGTAAAAAAGTTTAAGATTTGCGAATGCCCAAATAAACTTGACGAAAATTTTGACTGAAAACTGACGGTAAACACATTCATTCCTTCACTCTTATATAAACTACTCTTTCTAAACCTTATACAAGTTTTCTAAGGTCACCTAATACACCATAAAAGTTGCGTATATATGCCAAATTGCACCAATTTTGCTTTACCCCTATTATTTTGTTAAATACAATCCATGTTTTCTTACTACCTTTCTAATAGCTGTGACTCCCAAGGCGCAATTTCCCACCAATGTTTTTCGAAATGTTTTGCCATTGCCGTTAGATGGCGTTGAAGCAAGCAAGCCCGATTGGGGACGTGTTCACCAATCAAAGGAAACGAACGAACTTATGGTCCCATAGGGAATCTGATTTCTAGTCCGACGCCTTAACCACTCGGCCAGGAATACTACGTAACACATAATCTTATCGGTGTATTATGGAGGAGAAGGTAACAACGTAAGGAAGTAAGTCCGATCGCGATGAAATACTCCCAATCGGTCATAACTTTGCTCGCTCTTATGTACCTATAAACCCATAATTAAATGTAACAGCAACCAGGTATCATAAACAAACAAAAAATCAATATGGTTGAATAAGAAAAAGGTTAACATACAAAATATTACTTTAATATGATTGTTGCTGACTTTATTTATGACATAAGTTGTACTGTAATTTCAAATTCGACAGAAATGTGAACCCTTCACATTTCAAAAATGACGAGATGAATGACTGCGTGAAAGAAAGAGAATAATCAGATAGAAGTCAAATTTTTAAATAGTTTTCGACATTTATGATATAACGTTATCATTAAAATCTGCAACGAGCCTACTTAACTGAAATTTAGCATATTTGTACCTCTTTCGTTCTCAAGTAGTTTATTTTTTTATTCACTCCATCTCACTTCAGCTATTTGATATGAACCCATGGATAGATGATTAAAATAACTGAATAACCCTTTCTTAATACCGTAAGTAATAAAATAATATATTCTGACGGAAAAGTAAACAAAGCCTTCGTCAAAACTAGGTGTAGAGCAAAATTACAAATAAATAAACCGTGATTACCGTCGCTAGGGTCGAAACTTCTTATTATAGTAAAAATTCTAAGTAGGACTTTGACTACATGACCACAAAAGTTGGTATCTAAGGTACCTGGTTTCTGGTTATTGAATATTTAAAATTTTTCGTTTGCCATTTTTGGAGCGTATACAGGATGTTCCTAACTTTCCAATTTTTTTCTAGTATGGTTTCCATTGAGAAATGGAGTTATCATTTATCATGTCGTTCTATATAGCCTTCATGTCTTTCATCAGACTTCCTTTATCTGTCAACCAAAGAATTATTATACCACGAAATATTCTTGACTTTCTGAGAAAGCATGATACACCTCTCAGGATAGGTAAAAAATGGTTTACAGTTTTCTATAACATATATGTCGTGTGGTATGTTTAAAAACGCCCGATCGAGAGTCTATGAGGCGCTCGATATACGTCACCAACGGCACCGCTGTTCGAATTTGAGTGAGTCTGAGGAATTCAGCGGCAATAAAAGAGAAGTAGATGTATTCGAAAGCCTTTTAAAATGTTCCAAGCAAATAAAATGCCAATTTGGAACCCTCGGGACTTTTTTGATACCACTGGGAACAAATTATTCAGCAAACACAGTCGATGGTGTAACAAAGGTCTAAGGCCCCTTATATTTCCCTAAAAGCTACCGTAAAGAAATACCTTTTCGATAAAATTGTAAACGCCAGAAGTATGGAGTATGGAGTGAGCCTTTGCTAATACAAATTTAAAACGACCAGATCAGTCATGCGAGTCCATGGGACCCGATTAAATTAAAGCCTCTGAAAGTTAAATTTCCTGTGAAAACCTAATCTTCATAGCGCAAAATTAAAAACTTTGCGATATTGAGCGGTACCGATTGCTGTATCCAACCGGTGACATTATCTTCTTTCTTCTTTCACGAGAAATCTTCTGACTTCGTAGTTGCGATGACCAGAAGCGTATCCTTGTGTTTTTCTTCAGCGCTGCTTTGAAGCCAGGCCGTTAATTAGGCAAGTAATTGCACGCTGTTAACTTGAACAAGTGAGCAAATGCTCCAAAAGAAAACCCAGTGGCGTACTTTTAGTTTGGACTTTGTTGCTTGCGCATAAAAGTTTAATGTATTTTTGTTCTTGTTGTGTGAAACTTATTTATATGAAATAATCGTAAATATTGCGGACAAATTTCGCTAAGCTTTACTGCCGGGGTATTATGCAACAAATAAATATTAACCTTTCATTTCACACGTTCTACTCGTAGAAAGCCACTAATTTAGAAATTGTGATAAGTCAATCAATGAGATGCTAGTAAGAATTGCCTTATTTGAGTAAAACTGAGTGGGGGTTAAATAAAGTAAAGTAGTGAACTGAAATGAATTCTTTTAAGCAACTTTTATATTTTGGGCGGAACTAAGAGCTTAAGTTTATCGCCTAAGCCTGATCTTGGGAAAGATCATATTATAAGAGACGTGTAAAGCAAAGTAGCTTCAAAGAGATTGTTTGTTAAAGTGGTTTATTGCAAGGAAAATTAAGTATCTCTATATTGGAGCCTTCTGTCGACCACTGCGAATGAGATTCCAAACCGTTGGGCTTGACATTTTTCCGCAGTGGCGCTCTGCTTAACAGTAAAAGAACAAATTTGGAAAATATTTAGCAAAGCTGTATTTGCGAGCCCTACCCAACGCTGAGCTAATTGTGAGCCGGCCGGAGGTTTAACGCCTTAAGCCCGTCGTAAGTGCTGTTTTAGAGCGTAATACACTGGTATGGTAATCATCGATAAATAGGAACGATAGTTTTATCATATCATTCTCTATAGCCTTTATACCGTTCTTCAGACTTTTTTCATCTATCAGCCAAAGCATCCACTCCGGCACAAATTTTCTCTGAAATTCTCCAAAAATATAACAGCCGTATTCATAGTCGTTCGCCAGCGGGTCGCCGGCGAGTCGCCGGTGTTTCGTTATGAATAGTATGTTGGCGGCATTGTACGTCTATGTTAAATTCGAGGTTATCAGGTTAGGTTTTCAGTCAGTTTTGACAGAAATTGACACAAAATCTAACCTGCTAACCTCGAATTTGACATAGACGTACAGTGCCGCCAACATACTATTCATAACGAAACTCCGGCGACTCGCCGGCGAGCCGCTGGCGAACGACTATGAATACGGCTGTTAGTATCGCTTGATAGTAGATCTGAAGTACATACAAGACGTTCAATATCTTCTATAATTTTTTTTTCGATGACTTTCTGGATTTCATGTCGTTTTGTTGTCACGGCTGGTACTATTGGCCATCATACCCTTTATTATGAAATCTTCTGAAATTATTTCCTTTTTCATAAACACACTCAATATCCAGCTATTTCTGTTTTAGTGGCGATGAATGTCACCATTTTTTTAATGTTTGCTTCCATTTAGGTAGAAAGTGGTTTTATCAGAAAGTATTATGCAATCTGAAAGGGCGTTCAAATTTTATGTTAGCTTAACTTTTATTGTAACCAATACTATATGTTCAATTTTTAAAGTAATTGCTTCTGTACGTTTTGTAAAATGTATTCGACATATAACCCCGATTATAGCTGAAACAGGTTTGTAATTTATATTATTTCAGATTTTCATAATTTAGGACTTTTACTTTATGCATCCACTACATGTTTACCTATCAATTTTTAAAACTTTAACTACAGCTTCAAAGTTGTTTCCAAGGGCCTGTGAGAATAATTAAGCGCAAAAGTTATTTATCTTTCGCTGGATTTTATAATTAAAGACAAACATGTTAAGAGCATCATGAATTAGGCCTTCGGCGAGTAAATAAATATGAGAGCGGAGGCGCAGGTTTGGAAAAGGAAATCTTCGTTTTCACATAGGCTCGATTTTATTATTGACGGCCGAACTCATCCTTTGGAAGGACTTGGGCGAGCCACAAAAGTATATACATTCAAAATATATAAAATAAGAATTTATGGCGAGATCAACGCGGGCAGCAACATACAGCAAGCCATAACCATAAGGTCGGAAACGATATCGTTATCAGCACATTCGATGGGGAAACGGCTCGGCCTAGATCTGAACTAGATGGGGGCTGATGTATTTTCTAGCAATATTTCCTCAATATAACACGGGCCCTTTCCAGGCGGCTGGCTGCAAGGACGTATCAACCGGAAAGCTTTGATTGCCTGAACTCGAGTTATGCTGAAAGAGTGCCGTTTGTACGGGACTAAAAATAATATTAAATTTGCAGCCTCGGCGCCTTCAGAAGCTATCGGCAAATTTAGTTTGCTCGTTTAGTTGTGTTTCAGCCAACAGTAATGCCTTTGGAAGATTAATGCTCGCCATTTGAAGTTTCAGCCAGCGTTTGACAGAGGGGCTCCGTGAATCTTTAATTTTCAAAGCCGTGCATGGTACGCGAACTTCCTGAAGTTAACGCCCTTTCAGCGAACTTTCGCTAGTTTTTGAGGCCTTTTCAGCGGCGTGGAACGCCGATTTACGTAGTTATGAAATATTAGCACAAAACAAGTTTTAACGACAATGTTAATGGCAAGCCCTGCGTGGTTGCGCCGTGAATTTTGTTCTGTGTGGAGTTCCGCTTCGCTGAAAACGTTAAACTTCAGAGAGATTGTGCGAGATTGTAGGGAATGTCATTAACATTTTATTAAGATTGCACTGAGATTTAATGGTGTATGTGTAAGATGTCAGCGCGATTACACGGAATTTTGCAAATTTCAGAAATTTCTGTCGGGACTGAATTTTCCGCGGTTTTTACATGCATCTGCCATGCCTCACGGCAAATTGTAGCGTTAGCATTAAAATTTCAAATTAATAACAATAAATCCCTAAAACTGACGGGATACATAATCATATATTTTAATAAAGTCAGTGAATTAAGTAAAATTGCAAAAGCCGCTAAATGGATATTTCAGGCCCTTTTCCACGATAGCATGCTGTAATGTAGCCATTACTGTAGTAATAATTTTATTTTTAGGGCTTTCATGGATGTCTTGTATTTTTTAAACTTCCGTGCTAATAGCTACAATGTGCCTATAAATAACTCCGAACTTTCTGATAAGGAAACTAGGCTACTATTTGTCCTTGAATATTAGTAGCCTACTTTATTCGCTATTTCTGACCGCCGGTGCCGTTCATTCAGCTTAATTTGCAAAGCTAAGTCTAAGCGGTCACATATTTTTAATTTGGTATATGTATTGCTCATCTCTTCTTTAACTAATTATCTTTACAATTTCTTAAAAACGAAAACGGAGTTAAAATACAATATGTTGTTGATGGTTGAAAATACATAAAACTGCACTCGGTTTGGCACTACCAACAAATGTTTTTTATTTTTATTTTATTCCGCACTCCGCCAACAGCCGTTAGCCCAATTATAGGCGTCACTGTACATTTTATGGGGACTTCCAACCCCACTAACGACTGTCATGATGTTATTATGACAACCGGGACCAACTTTTTCCGTGGCAGCCGTACAACGAGGTGCCGGGAGAAGCAGCCGTGGAACTCCTATCCAAGTTCTGACCAGAGAAAGCGTTGCTTAACTCTGTTGATCGAACGTGCACGCTTGTTCAAGCCCGGGACCTATATATTATATTAAAAGCAAGAAGAAAAAATCATCAAGGATCGTCAGAATAATTTTAGGATTGTAGAAATTCAAAGTAAGGTCAAATGGTATTATATGTTGTAAAGGGCCAGCTAGATTTTTACAGTTAGAGGCCAAGTGGATTTGTACTTTTATATGTATTTCCTTATGTGTTACATTTAAACATATTGTATTTTATGTAAACATTCGCAAAGCCGGTCCTGTGCTGAATTGGATTGTGAATCTTGGTTTTCGCGAGTGCGCCAAGAAACACACGTTGTACGCGGGCCGCGGGGAGTTTTAACCCATGCAGATTTAAGATTGAAGACGGTTGGCATGCGGCTCTCCGAAGTGCATTGTGCATTTTTTTTTCAAATGCAAATTAAATGCAAGCGGCGTATGACTTGCAGTAAATCGTATGCTACTCACGGTTTTAAAGTGCAGCAAACAAGCGTTATTTGGGTGTACCGGTGAGTACACGATTTTGTGCTATTTTCAAAGCATTCAGTTACAGACGCCAATTTACGGTGCATCAACTGGTGCCTTTATCACAAGTCGTGACGTTACTTAGACAAGCGGAGGCTAAACCAACAAACAGGGTCTTCCAGTATCATACCTTGTACTGGCCACAACAATGATGTAATCCAAGACGTGCTGAATCCAAAGATACGAAACTGAGTTCCAGGTAAAATATTTTTGGACTAACGTGATAAATTTGCGTTCAATTGCAGTCTTTTGCAAACGCGAATGAATTAGTTTCGTTAAAGACATTTTGGCTTTAGCATTTTTAAAAGACAGTTATTCCAACGTTAGCTTTAAACGTTTTTATTGGTGTTTTTATAGATGTTTGATACGTTTCAATGTATAGGCAAGTAAATCAAGCTTCCGTAAGTAATTTGTATTAGGAGTGAATCCTGTCTTTTTTCTCATCATCAAAAATTATTAGCAAATTTTTAAAGTGGCTTTCGTTTTTAAAATGAATTTTGGATATCTTGTTGAGAAACTACTGCTGCGAAGTTGTTGATAAACAACTGTGGCAAAACACTACAAAAATTTTATTGGCGAAGTGTCAGGCCCTTTTTGATTTCTGTACCGCGTGTTGGAGATGCATTCGCAATGATTGTTCTGAGAGAAATCGCTCCACACTAGAATGTTCATTTGAATGTTACACTTACGACTTATAAGCCCTAACAGCAGCTAAGGGGTGAGATGACTTTCATCCTATAGAGTTAAAGTACTTAACGAATATTTTCCTACCACTTCTTTCCAGTGGGTTGCGCTACCAGAAATTTCTCTTTATCGTACTTTTGAATTCATGATAGGTTACGCTCCTGGTGGACTTTCCCACGTTTGGCAAGGTTTGCATCTGCCTGCCTGTCTGGAAGGTTATGTTGTCCAACTTGTACTAAATTAATAACTTAACGTTCAATCCTGTTAATTTCTGAACTCACTTGTAGAATAGCTTAATCATTTTACTTCCATGCCATATACTTAAGTCAGTTTGTAATAACGCACTAACTGGTGCTAAAGCGGACACTTACTGCCGATTGCGTTCAATCATTTTACTTCCATGCCATATACTTAAGTCAGATTCTAATAACGCACTAACTGGTCCTAAAGCGGACACTTACTGCCGATTGCGTTCGAAGCGGTTATTTGAGAATTCTGACATACTTTATAAACTTCATAAAATTCCTACATATTTAATGTGAGTTGCAATACACCGTATTAATCATGATTTTTTAATTAAAAACTCGCGTTATATTTTCAATTTGTCACATTGTTGCGTAATCTTGAACTACAATAGTATACATGCGTATGTAGGCACCTGCTTTTCTTCTTTGTTGAGATATAACTGTTATCTTGGGATACGTGTTTTTTTCTATACTTTTCGTTTCTGTCAATGCACGTATACGTATGTACTCTTTGCTAGCAACCATCCTAGTGCAGTCTAACTGCCCCGAGTGATTCTATCGAGGTATACCACTCATGTTACAGAGCCTGGCGCCCATTAACTAACTTTGTAGTAGCAAAAATTGGCAATTTGCTTTGTAATTTGCCCTCCTACTCTATCGTTCTTCTTCATGAGCTGAAGTAAGATTCTGTATTCCAATATTATTTTGTTATACCTGTTGGTTATTGTACCCAACATAATGAAGAAAGTTTCCTATATTGATGTATGACCAAATAACTTGAATCAGAAATCGTGCATAAGACTATACATACAATAGGTGATAGTTCTATAAGTTAAGAAAGGTGATTTAAAACATTTAATACAAACTAACAAAGCGAAGCGCATTGATTACCTTTATAACTCAAAAACTATTTGTTGGAGGAGGACGCATGCGTATTATATGCCTTCCTGGCATAAAACCGAGAACATTTTGGTAAAATATATACAGGGTAAACAACTTAAAAAATAAAGTTCTTCCCATTTTTACTGCAACTCAAGAACTATTACTAAAATGAAAGACATATTTTGCACATAGCTCAGGTTTTTACACTTGACAAAACAGGACATATTTTGGACCCAACATATATAGGGCGAGCCCACTAAAAAAATAATTTTGTTTATCTTTGCTTTAACTAAGAAATAGATACAAGTAATAATTTGCGCATAGTTTTTCCCTTGACAAAAATTGGACCCAAAAAAATATAAAGGGGCAACGAATAAGTGCGTTGTGTTTAATGCAGGCGCGTTACATCAAGGAGAAGAGTCCAGCGTGGTCGCATGCTATGAGCGGTCGGACTGCTCGGGGGCTACTGAAATTCGAATCCCATCACCGATAATGTTTTCTATTTGAAAATTGACGTATTTCGCATTGCCAAGTGTTTCCTTTTATTGTTTCATACATTAAGATATTTTACCCCTAATTATCTTTAATTTTTAAAATTGTTTAGTGTTTTTCTAATGCCATTTCAAAATCTAGCTAAAATGAAATGTTAATTTATCTGACGTCTATAGTGTTAATTATAATTTATAGGAATCTAGAAATTGTGAAATATCCGTTTCTGTAGCAACAAACTTTTTTACTGTTGAAGGAAAGTAGTAGTTTTAAGTACTAAAGTGGCATTTGAAAAGCTTGACATTACTTAGTGGTATTATAAATAGGTATTCGTACAACTAGTTATGAAAACGATACTTTTTTATTAGTTTGAAGGTTGACTAATGCCGGCGAAAGTTGCTTTCATACGTGTTGTACACCTTCTTATTTTGGATAATGATATCCTATAACTCGAAATTCGATTAAAAAGGACTGCAGAATTTACAACTGTCATATTGATAATTCACAATTGTATTAACATAGTTAAAAAAATCTGCAAAGAGCTTTACTCAGACCTTTTCTCGCAAGTGGACGTTGTGACACTAAACAATTTTTAAAATCAAAGATAACTAAAAGTAAGAATATTTTAACGTTTCTAATAATACTAAAACAATAAAAGGGAAGACTTGCTAATGCGAATTACATCAATGTTTAAATAAAAAACATTACCGGCGGTGGAATTCGAACTTCAGCAGCTGCGAATGTAATTTCAATGCCCGACAGTTCGTCGAATGCGAGCACGCACGTCCCTTCAAATCTCTGCGACACAGCTACATAAAACACAACGCACATATTCGTTGCCCCTTCGTGTTTCTTTTACAACATTTACTTTGTAGCTTTGGGTCCTTACCCTGTATATATATTGAGTCCAAAATATGCCCCTTTGCCATGTGGAAAATATTACTTTCAGTTTAAGTTGTAGTTCTTGAGTTAAAACAAAGTAAGGCGAAATTTTATTTTTTAATGTGCTCACCCTGTATATATTTTACCGATATTTTCTCGGTTTCATGCCCGGAAGGCATACAGTCTGCACGAAAATATCGTCTTTCTTCAACAATTAGTTTGTGAGTTATACCGGCAACAGACAGACAGACAGACGGAATTGAGAAAACCTATTTATCATCATCTAGAGACCCTGAAACATGAAGATTTAAAGAATCTGGAAATGTGCTTTTTGCGATTACGATACTTTCTTCGTTTTTTAGAGGAGGTAAGTAAAAGCATTGCGATCTTTCGTTAAAAGAGGTGGTACCTTATTTACTATTTTTTCTTGAAAAAGGTGACTTTTAAGATCACTATGCAAACAAATGTTAATCTAGGAGTACGTCTCACTGTTTCGTGGTATCAAAACCGGTACAATCAATCAATGCAAAGCAAAAATCTGACAATAAGCTTGTGTCTAGGTTAATTCAGGAAGAGTATGCAGGTGGTGTTATAGCAATGTAAAAATATGTAAAGGTCTTTACACGGTACTTCCCTCGCAAGTGGAAGTGTTGAAAATATAAAAAGAAATATTTTTTAAAGATATTAGCCCTTTATATCTTGAGTCCAAAATTTGCCTTTTTCTTTTAAGGGCAAAGCTATAGTTATCTGCAAAATTTTACCCTTAATGAATTAATAGTTCTCAAATTAAAATAGAAATAATTTACTTTTTGAAGAGGCTCACCCTGTATATATTTGAACGAATTTTTCTTGGTGTCATGCCAAGTAGACGGACAACCCGCATGCAAAATATCGTTTCTCCAACAATATACTTTTATAGTTCTACCGGCAACAGACAAACTGACAGACATACAAACAGAAAGACAGACAAACAGACATATAGACAGACAAACGAAATTGAGAAAACCCGTTTTTTGTCATCTAGTGACCCTGAAACGTAAAGATCTGAAGAAATCGCCGGAAGTATTTTGTTCGCGATTACTTCATTTATCTTTTAGATATGGAGAACACAAATTTGTAGAAAGCTTTATACGGAACTTCTCTCGTAAGTGGATTTCTTGAAACAGAAAATTTTAAAAATTATAAAAGAAAAAAGAATCAAACTTTTGAAGGTGTCCAAAATATGCTCTTTTTCGTTACGGGTAAAAACCTGAGCTATGTACAAAATATTAATTTTATTGATTTAATAGTTCTTAAGATAAAGCAAAAATAGGCAGCAATTGATTTTTGAAAGTAGTCGCTCTCTATATATTTGACTAACAGTTTCTTGGTTTCATGCCAGGTAGACTTATAATCCCCATGCAAAATATCGTCTACCTACAACAAATATTTTTTGAATTATACCGGCAACAGACAGACAGAAAGACAGACAGACAGCCGGAATTGAGAAAACCTCTTTTTCGTCATCTAGGGACCATGGAACGTGAAGATCTGAAAAAGTCTCAAAAGGTAATTTTTTCTTGACTACAATAATTGCTTCGTCTTTTAAGCGAGGGAAATAAAAAGTTAAATAGTATTAGCTCCTTTCATAGGAAACTGTCAACCTGTTTCAAATTTTCTAATCTGTAACTATTGAAAGTGAAGGTGAAAAGACGAATCTTTAGATCCAACACCTCCAAAAATTTTTGCAAGGCGAAGATTACTTCTTTTTTCCACCTGAAATATCCAGGATCTAGTAGGAGGCAACATTGCTTATGAGGCAACATCACAATCCGAATCTATTCTTATAGGTGGTTTATTTTAGAAAAACCTGAAAATATATAAAACCTTGCCTTTATGGATGCAACGTTCTAGGATGAAAATATTTTTCTTCTATTTTATATAGACGATCAAAATAAATGTATAAATATTTCAATGTGAGAACCACACATTTTAATTATTTACTTTCAGCTGTTTTAGTTGCTATACGTAACGCTAAAACAAGGTGTGCGAGAATTTACAAAAGCAGTGAAACTTGACAAAATATTAAATTTGGTCCATTAAATTTGAACCATTTCTGTATGTTCTAAATTTAAAAAAAAATGCGCCATTCATAAACAGATGTTATCAGAAAACACTAGATACTTAAACTAAACGTCCAAAATCACCGCATATCATCCCCTACAGTCCTTTGTGATCCTAGTGAAGACATAGCCTTTGTAAAATGACAAGGTAGCTGGAAATCACACAATCGCAGAAGTATATAAAGAAATTGACATAGCCAATTAAAATACTAAGTCCGATGGAGAACACCACATTTATGACTTCAAGAATGGAATATTATGAAAATGGAAACAATTAACTTTTCAACAAATTTCCATACATTCTCCACCAATGATTTTCCATAATTGTAGCAACATTATGTTCGTTATTGCTAATAACAATAAACTAAAAAAAACTTATAGATATTTATCAAAATACTAACTAAAAGGGCAACACATTCATAGCAGAAAAGTAAAGTGGAATGCCCATTCCTCACTCAGATGAATTGCAGCGTAAGCCGAAGGCGAACCTTTTCATACTCGTGAGAAATGAGTAGCATTCCACGCTCATTGTACAATATACTATAAAATGCTTCAAGTTCCGTTCAAATATAAAAGAGTTACAAAAGGGTTTTGGCTATTAGGATTAAAAATTACTTTGCGGAGGATAGATATGGACACTAAAGCTAAATATTGAATTTTACAAATTCACTAGCGGAAGTTGTTCAGACACCTTAACGACCAAACGAAAATTTGGGTGGAAACATGCCAGTAATATAAAAGTGGCCCACTAGATATTAATTTGGTTCTGCGCTGCAAGGTGATATGATATTGCATCGACCATAAATAGAAAAGTTACGCGAAAATAAGCGCGCTCCCAGAAAAACGACGTATCATGGTTAAAGACCGCTCGAAATTATGTACAAAGTATGTAAAAATAACTTAATGTTTCCAACAATACTGAAGCAGTAAAAGGACACACTTAGTAATGCAAATTACTTTCATTCGCAAAGAACTTGCGCTCCCAGGCAGAATGCGACTGCTAGTCAGACGCTTTGTCCCTTTGGATAAAAATGCTGCCTGACGTAGGTGCTTATCGTTGCTTTATAAACGTCATCGTGAAGACCGGAATAATCGTGAAGGAAGTTGGGCTGTTTAGGAACCAAAACATAATTTTAACTTTTAAAATTAAATATGCATACATTTCGTAAGCGAACTGTTACTTGCGGAAATTACAAACAAGCTGTCAGCGTTTCTTATCAGCACTGGTCGAATGACCCGGTCGACAAACTGCAATTGTGCAAACTTGCTATCTATTTGTTATGAAATTGAACACGCAAGTGCATATGCGAGCTCGAACTGGGGCAAACTAACATGAACCTTGTAATTTACGTCATAGTTAATGTATATAAACAATACAGTTTTAACATCTGTTCTGTATTCACCCAACCTCTGTCCTACGGAAAATAAGTCTATTAAATTCATCTCGTGTGAGACTGCACGAGACCGTTGGTTCACAACCCTTTTTAATTCCTGTACCGCTAAGACGTATCCTGTAATTTCCAAATTAAAATCATACAGTCCACTATAACCTCCACCCTGAACAAGGGCTGATCGGTGACGATCAAAATGTGATACGCGCAAGCAAACACGCAGACAGACATGCAGGGATAACACACATTTATATAGAGTATCTGGGAGGAATCTGCCAAACTTTAGGGATATATTTCTTAAACATCTTTATCTAAAAGAGTTCAACATAAGCCAGATTATGAACAGAACTGAGTTATGGATTGTTCAACTGTAGGGATATGTTTCTTAAGTACTTGAACAGTTATTTATGCTCACTTAGTGATTACATTCAGAACATGTTCCATTATTTTTAAATAAAAACGCGTTATTTATGATTTTTTGTATTTTTCTGCAACAAGCCATAACTCAGTTATATTTTATAATCGAAGCTATGTTTATATAACTTATTTTGCTTAAAATTGCACAGAGAACATATTCCCATAGTTTGGTAGGTCCCTCCTGGATACCCTGTATAAGAATAGGAACTTTTGTATGGAAAGCTTGACAATACAAAAATTAATAACTAATTAAATTACATGACACCTCGACCACTCGATATCATTGCATACAAATAATAATCGTAATCTTTAAAGAAATAAGATGTTGACTATAAAAAAAGTGTTAGAGATGGTCTGCCCCAATTGGTTGGGCAGACGTTTTAGATTGCTCAATCGCTTTCGCTACTTCCTGTCTTCACATGTAATAGATTTTTGTTAGTCAAATATAGAGGGATTCCTTACGTTTCAATATTCAGGAAATCATTTTAAATTTTTACCAATTGCTAATCTATTAATCGAATTTCGGTCAAAATATGCGGCATTAAGTAAATCACCCCTCTCCCTGTTTTTGCTCTTGGTCATCACGTACATTTCTATTTTATTTATCTGTTTAAGTTAAACGATTCATAATCCAGGTAATCAAAATATGTTTCTTTTTATGGTTGTTAATCCTATATTAGACAGAAGCAGCAGAAATATTGTAGGTAATATTATTTTTTATTGTTGTTGTGTAACGACATAAGCTTATGCCAAAGCTGCATCGTCATATACTCGTATTATTATTGAATACTGCAAAATAGCAAAAGTGTTGAAAACGTATATACGTACTTTCAGGCGGCGTTTTAAATATGCTGACACATCTTAAAATCAAATGTTTCTACCTACATACAGATACAGAAAATTATCCTTGGTTCTGTCTTAGAAAGCAACCTGTACAGGTTGCGTTTGCTAAATATATAATACTTTTTTATTAATTACAAAGTTATATTTTTGTAGTCTTTCATATTTACGAGAGTGACATGCTAGAAATTTCTACACTCTCTTCAGCGTTGAAACTGTACTTGGCCCAGCTATATCGCAGCTCAGTAACAGTAATTAATAATCTTTCAATATACAGAAAATATGTAGGCTTACGTATCTTGTAATATTTAGATATAAATCTATCCTTTTGGTTTTAAATTCGAATAAGTTTAACTTAGGCGCTGAGTGGTGTGCATCCGGTAGAACAGTTTAAGCTTGATCAGTGATTTTAGCAATGTAACAAAAGTGATGCTTTTTGTCACTCAAACGGGCTCTTCTGACAGTTGGATTCGAATATTATTTATGCATCAGTGGTGAAACGCTTAAAGAAGACAGTTGGTTGAGCTGTCAAATTGGGCCACCTCCCAAAAGAGCATGCACTGCATAGATCTAAAATAAAGCTTCGTCCAAGAACTGGTGTTTTGAACCAGATCCCGTGTAGTTCCGCGAGACCTAAAACAGCCAGTTAAAATATACTCTGCAATCGTTACGACTTCCAAATCATTCTGGCACCGTGAGGAAGCCTAGCATCAAGTGTGAAGCTACGGATTGGCATTTTTAAAAGCAAAACAAGTTGGTACTTTTCGGCCTTTTGGAATCTCAGCTTGTAAAGTACTATACTGTATATTAAAACCAAAACGCATTGTAGAGCCCCCTCGTCATCATTTCGATTTACAATGTCAAACCCCCAACCCCAGCGAAAAACCTTTACTATTAAAAATGAACAGCCGCCTGCTGAACTTAACACAAAATTGCTGATAAACGTCAATGTGGGAACTTTGTTTGCCAAAATAGTTGTAATTAATAAATAATAAATACGGAATAAAATAAATACGGAATTTCAGAATATCATGCCTTCCTAAAACAGATACAGTGGGTGGTCACAAAAAAACAATAAAGTAGACTGAGGAACACAGAAATAAGGTTCTGGAGAAAAATAAAAGGCAAAACAAGAGAAGGATTAGGAACACAACGTACAGAGAGCAGTTAAGTGTAAAGGCAGTGAAAGAAGTGATACACGAAATACAATTAGGATGGCTGCGACACGTGTATAGAATGGATAAAGTCCGACTGGTGAAACCCACTTTTGAAGCAAGACCAGGAGGAAATAACAGAGTGGAAAGTCCAAGAAAGACGTGGACAGAAGAGGTGAGAAAGGCAACGCAACATAGGGGGTTAGAATGTAAGACAACGAGACAAAAAGCCCAAGACAGAAAAGAATGGCAAAAGTAGTGCAGAAACACTCCAACCCATAAAGAGTAACAACCATTCGACGCTAAGCCTTACACCGTACGATAGAAAGGCTCAGGATTATGTATGTATAAAAATACCACAAAACAAATTTAAAATTAATAACCCGAAGATGCCACGTAGAGCAGTTGAAAGAACGTTAGGCTTGTATTAAGCAAGTGCTTGGTTCGAATCCCACGGTGGGCGGATTTTTCCGCAGCCTTGGTGATCGATATCGGGTCCGGTAAGACCATTGATAGTTTAGCACGAAATTAACTGTGCTTTACTCAGAACCACAGACCTAAAAAATAGAGTAACAAGGTTCACACATCACCAAGACACACACCTAACACAATGGTTGCTACGCAAGCACAAAAGGAGCGCTCCAAATTTGTAACTCTAAACACGGGGCAAGTTGAGGACTACACCTCCAAATGCAAGCGTGCAAACCATCAACATCTACACCGCTAAAGCAACAAAAGATTTCTCTTAGAAATTTATTACTTTTTAAATTGTATCAACACCAATATTACACAAAGATTAAACACTTTAAAATATAAAAATAGAAATAATTCATTCATGAATTTCCAACCAAACTTCCTGAACGATAGATTTAATAACAACAAAAAAATCAAAATGATACAATTGCATATATTCCCCATTTTTAGAAAACAGAAAAAGAACTTAAAACTAACAATATCAAAACATCGTTAAAAATCTGTTTACAAAAACATTAAAGATAAATCAGAAACTAAATTTACTTCAAACCTCAAATACCAACTGAACTGTTATAATTGTAATGCCAAGTAAGCAAAAAAAGCTGGTTATTAGACAACTACATTCAATTCTCTGCAGTTCAAAAACAACGATAGATACGAAAACTACCATCTATAAGTCAATAGTTGAAAGTATAAGTACTTACAGTGCAGAAACGTGGGTAATTACTAAACGTCACAAAGCAAGACTTACTACTATGGAGATGGATTTTTGCGGTCGTAGTCAACATAAATCCAGACCTTAGCACATTCGTAACGAAGCTGTAAGCTATAAGGCACCAAATGGATGTAGACGGGACCATTTTAGATACTGTGAAAATGAAACACTTAGTATGGTATGGCCACTTGTAAAGAATGAATGGAAGACTATGGCCAAAAAAGGTATTCACATGCTGCGAGTTCGCCAACGTGCATATTTTCGTAAGATTCAGGGTTATTTCAATTTCCCCAACTGGTTGCGGGCGGCTATAGGGACCTTGCGTCTCTCTTCAGCCAAGAACGGAAATTATAGGATGGGTGAGAGAAAGGAGGGGTGGAGAATAGAAGAGAGGAGAGCAGAGGTGGAGAGAAGTACTGCCCCGGCATTCGCCTCAGAGGAGGTATTTATATATTTTCGTTTGAACGAGGGAGGATGGTGGGCATGAAAGAAGCCGAACTTTGCATACGGAAAATAGCGCATCAGCTGCAAGGAAGTGAGGCAACCATAGCCAGATGTTGGTTCAGATGGGCTGCAAAAGGTTACCTAAACGTTAACTTTGATCTGGACGACGGCAGAGGACTACAGATGAAGAGAATCAACGTCTTAGATTGGTGGCTGTAAGAGACAGATTTACCACAACCAGAAGCATAGCTATTGACTGAAGGGCAGCTAATAGGGCGTGTTATGTCAATGTCATCGATTTTTCGTCGAATTCGAGCATTCGGTTTACATTCGTATCGTCCACTATTAGCCCCACCTCTCACTCCACGACATCGTGCCCTCAAGTTAGAATGGTGTCGCCAACGTGTTAACTGGGCTCATTGGGAATGTGTTAGAACCAGTTGCAGTTTCATACCTTCATGCTGTTTCAGCAAGATAATGCAAGGCCATATAGTGCTTGGAATGTCATACCTCAACAAGAAATCGATTGCCTTATTCCAAGCATGCCACGTCGAGTACCTGAGTGCAACAGGGAGCATGGAGGAACCACTCATTATTAAATAACGTTTTTGCTATTGTTTAATTTGAATTGTAATATTTATCGCTCTTTTATATAAGTAAATACATCTTTTGTGAAAATTTCATTCAAATTCAAACTCCTTCTGAATGTATCGTTTGAATGGAAGTCAGTATATATCACTAATTTTAAAACTTTTTCTTAATCTTCTTTTTATTATAGGCCAGTGGCTTATTTTAAACACAAAGTGGTGCTATGATCCCCCTTTGTTCTTAGACCGGGTAGGTCGGTAGTTGGCTAGCCTTGCCCGGCGAAAGTAGTGAGAAATAATTTCCTTCTTGAGAGGTAAACGACTACCACAGGTGTTAGCATGGTAACCGAGGAGCGTACGATTTTTAAAATGTAGAATCGCGGGTATTCGACAACAACTTAATAAATGTAATTTCTGATGAAGCTATCACGTGTAGCGAAACGTTAAACAATCTTGAATCACGAGCTTTTTATATTAAATTTAAAACTAATGTTTTTAAAACCTTCTTGGCTGTTTAATTTTTTCCCATCCAAATAAATATATCTGTAGACGTGATAGGCCAGTGAAGATCTTGAAATGGAGATAAGTTAAATATTAGAAATAAAATTATGATTAGTTAATAACAGTGATAGTAATTAACAGTTTTTATTATAAATTAATAAAAATGGGTAATTTTTATCCTGTCTATATTATATTGATCCTAAAAGACTAAAAGTAAACTTAAACTACGTATTATTTCTGTTTCTCTCTCTCTCTTTCTTTCTAGAAATCGTTTTCCACTCAAGTACTTTTTTAAACGAGAGCTTTTATTTTGCTGTATATCACAACCTTTAGATTTTATTTCACTTTCGCTCTAGTAGAACTATACCGTCCACCATTTCCGAGGCACAGAAGTAATGATAATAACAGAACAGTAAATCTTTTGCTGTTGCGACCCAATATATCAATACCAAAATAAGCACCGTATAATGTCCTTTTTGCGAGCATTACTTTATCTGGCGAAGCTAATGGAGCGTTTCCGGCCATTATTGATTAAGTTCGTGGTAGTTTAAACCAAGTGTAAAAGTTTTAGCTGAAAATTTGCTCTCGTATTGATCTGCTGCAAACGGGCGTATTGATCAAATATTTAGCCAAACCTAGGAGCCTCTTGAGCGCATTTTATTTCCTGCTTCAATTGAAGTAAGTTGTTACTCCGTTTAAAGTTGCCCCCGGATTGCTCCGGGGCTTTTCCTACACCGCTGATGCAATGAATAAGTGAACGCTCAGCATTTAGCATATTGTTTGAAGCACTAAAGCCTCGCTAAGTAGCACAATGTGTGTTTTGTCTAAGCAAATAAAAGTTTAAATAGGTGTGATATTGTAGCCCAGTGTAAGAATTTCAGCTGGTCTTAATGTGGGGTAAATAACTGTGTTTAATGGCAGCAAGGTGCAGTCAAGTATTAAAATAAAAAAATGTATGAAGGCTTCATATAACAATTGAATAACATTAAGCAATGCCCAACTTTGAATAAATGGAAAATTCTAATTGTTTACAATAAATTTGATCAACTGCCAAGTGACAAATCTATAATCATAACCTAAAGTAAATAGTGTCCAGCTGAATTCAAAACACCATTTTTTTATAAACATAAGACATTTTCTAGGGGCCTCTGCAATGTAGAATTACAGTGTATTTAAATTTTCATTCAAACAAAAGCACGCGCGTTTACACAACAAATAATTTTGTATTATGAATTCACCACAAAGCACAGACTAGCCAAAGTGAACTATTAATTAATTACATTTGATAGCCATGAAAGCGAAAACGCGGCTAAAATTATTTAATAACTTGCATGAGCCCGACAATGGAATGCCATTAATCCACTATCTTTTTGTGTGCTTTTCAATTTGCACGCTAGGGATGTCATCATCAGTCTTTTTCTGAAAACTATCAACTCTATGGCATTGTATTCTGGTCAAAATAAATATTGAATAAGGACTAATCGTTTTGGACTAAATAAATATTTAATGGATAGACGAAATGTGTATTTACATGGCTAGAAAATTAATACATATTTGAAAGGGAATTATATACCAGTATTCATACAAATCGTATTTAATTATGAATTTACAGTTTTTCCCATAATATACAATGCAGGATAAAATTTACATTTGTTGCAAATAACATTTACGCCAGGTAGAATTTAAAAGCTTACATTTAATGGAGTTATGCCCATATACATATAACCCTTGTTATATTTTCAAAAGTTAACAGCAAGCAACACATTATATCTGGAAAGGTAAACCCTTTCATTATAACATTCCAGAAAAATCCACATGTTTTCATTACGAAACAAATTCGGATTAGTCACAGGTGAACTACAAGCTGGCTTAAAATACATATTCAAACTTCAACAGAAAGTAATCGCAGCCAGGAAAGCAGTATTAAAAGATTTACAAAGCCCGGGCGTCTCAGCACTCTTAATTCGTTTCCTTTGGAAAAAGGTACTCAGTGTAGCATCAAACTTTCGGGTTCAAGTTCGGCTATCAGGTCAAGCTCAAACAGAAACTTCGCCATACTTTCCTGCAGGTTTTCGGCAAACTCTTGCTATCCATAATTAACCAAGGGGTTCGCGGGGCAAAGCTTTGAGGCCCTGAGGCCAGTGCACCTCATCGCCTAAATCTCTGTTCAATATGCATTCATTAGAATACGCAAGAAGGTGGCCTGTTCCTGTTACTCGCAGACACTTGCCTACTAAGAATTTGGCAGGTTGTGAAGTGAGCTTTGGTGGGTTCTAAAGTAGTCAGACAGCAACATTTAGATATTTTCTACAAATAAACAAGTTTAACTCAACCCGTTATTAGAAATCCGAAGGTATTAGAAATATTTGACTGAAAACCTCAACAAAAATATTTGAAAGTGTTTCATATCCCCCCACGCTCATTTTTATCTGTAACACCCTCTTTTTCCTAATAATTGGGGTTTTAGCATAGTCTCGGTCTTTCTATTTCCATTCTATAATGAGGCTTCCATGTCTAACTTTATTGTGGCAATCCATGTTCAGTTATCCTTGTCTGAGTTGCTTATAAAAGTAAAGTTCCTCTTCGGATAATCATCTTCATTCTTTCGTATCTGCCATGGTCCAACGTGTTCTTCTCCGACACATTCCTCAATACATTATTACTAGTCCAGACGTATCTTTGCATCTTTTTAATTGTTTACACCACACCCCCAAAATATTAAAAAAATTGATGGACGTGCTCCATAAATTATAATATATGAATCAGATATACATTCTGAAAGTCAAAAACTAAGCAAGTTAATTAGACTAATAACTAAATTAAAAGATGTCGTAAAATAATGACACAGAAGAAATTGATACAGGGTGGTTACATTGCTAGAATGTAATGAGACCGATGAACAAAGCAAACATAAAATAGAACTCTAAAAAGAGAAAGAACAAGCCGCGTAGCGCAGTTGGGAAAGCGCTAGGCTTGCATTAAGCAAGTCTTCGGTTCGAATCCCACTGGGACCGACATTTTTACGGAGCCTTGGCGATTGGAATTGGGCTCGGTGAAACTAATCCCAGTTGGGCACCAAATTAACTGTGCTTTACTCAAAATAGAGTAATAAGGTCAAGACATCATGAAGACACACACCGCACATAATGGTTGCTGCGCAAGCACAAAAGGCACGCTCCAACTCTGTAACCCGAATCCGGGTTACAGATAATATATACATACATACAAAAAGAGAAAGAAATATCAGCATGAATGGTAATGCAATAAAAACATACTATCGCAAAAGTGGCTAAAACAGAATGAATAGCTAAATTGAGAGAGAAATGAAACAACTGCCAGTATTATAGTATGATCATCTACATTCATAGTATTCAGCTTGACTATTCCAATGACAAATACCATTGCAGTTTGTACAGTAAATTATAACCTACACGTTAGCATTGATCATTGACAGAATAATAAGCAATGCTACAAAACTAGAAAAATCTTCTTATTTGCCTTTTCCGTACGGTGAAGTTTACGATAACAATTTTGAAAGGCGTCAAACTGAAAAATTCCTTCATTTCAAACGTTAAACTGTGTACAGCCCCCACATTACAGTTATTAAAGCGGAAACTTGACTTGGCTTGCCTGAGTTTGTTTAGAATGCCATGTCAACATGCAGATAACTTGTGCATATATGTTATTTATTATTCGTGGGTATATATAGTCATAATTAGACTTAATTAGTTTTAAAACGCACCAATGTGTTTTGCGGACGCCGCATTAAAATTTGTTCGGAAGGTCAATGGGTGAGCAGAGGAAAAAGCGGAGGCGCCGACGATTCTCCTCGAGTAAAGTAGTTCCGTTGGCGTACATAAATTAACATCAAACAAGCAAATTTTAAAAGATGCGCCCCTGCACCAGTTGAAGGCAGAGTTACTACCTTTTCTGTGAAGATCCGAGAGCAGAAAAGTGTTGTAATAGCAGCCAGTTAGTTGTACAGAGGTGGATTGCTGTCGGCATTGCAGCTTGGCGATTTGGGGTCAGAATACCAAGAAAGTAAGCGGTCGCGTCATGGAGTGACGCAATAAAGCAGTCACAGCCGTTGAGAGATACACAGTATTATGCAACTGGCATTCGTTAGTCGTCGCTGCAGGTTGGTAGCTCAGATCAGAATTAGGTAATTTGCCTTGCTCGCCAAAGTACGTCTGAGCAGGCTGTTTTATGCGGTGCGCACTGCGCTTGAGTAATAGGTTGTTAATAGGTTGTTACCACAAAGGTGTCATTGAAACAGCTGTCAGAGTTACCGGAAAATTTGGAGCACGCTGTAACGTCTGCGCAATGAACTAGTAGCATAAACGCATCATAGAAATAGCTGTCGGCTGTGTGATTTAAACATTATTGTTGATAGAGATATATAGTAGAAAAAGCCTTTTGTACGTAGACTGGCATTTTTGGTAAAATAAATGAGAACTAGAGCCAGATATTTGTTTGTTGGCTTAGTATTTAGGTTTATTATTAATTAGTATTGCATTTTACAGAAAATATAGCTATTTGTTGTTAATTTGAGGTAAATTATATTTTATTTAAGTAGATTTTTCAAGCCAAAAATTGTCAGTTTAGTACGAGCATAGGTGAACTTCAAGTTCAAGTAACACATATCTTATTGCTATTGAATTAACTGTTAATATGAAAGGGCAAAATGAATTTATAGCAATATAAGGTCTTCAAACCGTAGTGTTAAAATTTTACTCCAAAACGCGGTGTTCCTAAAAGGCATATTAGATTCTTTTGATATTATTTAAGTAGAAAATATAATGCACTTTTAAGTCGTTGTTGTTATAACAATTACTGGCTTTCTTGGCGGTAGTCTACATTAATGATGGATACATTTTATCAAGTACTACGTAATAGCATCACAAGTAGTATGGCTAAAGGCAACGCGACATAGTAATATCCATTATACGAGACAGGGAGTTGATATGTAGGCAATCAAAATATTAGTGACAAACTATTTATTAATATCTGCAAATTAATGTGACACTATCTCCCTGATAAGAAATTCACAAAGTTACCACAATATATATTCATCAACTCCGTTTCTCGAGGTTAGTGTAGTAATCAGAACACTGAAGGGCAGATTGATTAAGCGTGGTTTTATTCAGTTAATATAAATATGTCTATATTTTTACAATAATTACAAACTAACTTATTAAGGTGCGTGATTACGCGTTAGCGGCGATTCTAGTTATTCTTCTTATTCTGTGGAGCGGTGATTCAGAGATCAAGGTAGGCAAGAGCTTGAAGAGGCACACAACCAAGATGCGGGGCCTAGAAAGAAAAAAAATAGCGGCTGCTTCGCCCTGAACGTGGTGGTAGCGGGGATAAACAACGGCTCGGTCTCCTGGAGAATGCGTACTGCCGAGCGTTCAAAAGTTCAACCTGGACATGGCTATGGAGACCGTGGTCAATAAGAAGGTTCAACCACCGAGGATGTTGCAGGTGAATAGTGCGCGGCGAAGAGAGGTTCGGCCTGGACTAGACTCTTGCGGAGACGAAGAACATGGGCGACCAAAAAAGTTCGATTGATGAAGATGCTACCGTACTCTGAACAAACTAATGATTTCACTGCAGAGAGTAAACGCCAAATCTGTTGGCGAACAGGGTAGTTCGGCTTTAATAAAGCTAGACTGCTAAAGCTTTAAAAGAACAGGAATGGTTCGGCAGGAGA
This sequence comes from Agriotes lineatus, assembly GCA_940337035.1. NCBI lineage: Eukaryota > Metazoa > Arthropoda > Insecta > Coleoptera > Elateridae > Agriotes > Agriotes lineatus. Next base: position 64,125,605 of record OW679199.1, on the reverse strand, counting down.
GCTTGACTAAATGTTGTTGTTGATATTTGTACTCAACTTGCTATGTTCTATTAAATCTAGCTATAAATTAGGGGGCCGGCCAGAACTATTTGATCTGCATCATGTAGCTAACCTAAATCCGCACATTTTGACAGGAAACACGACCCAATTGGTGTGACAGGTAAAGATTTTGTTAATATAATCATGCAAAATTTAGCTTTGCATTCTGTTATCTGATTGGATAGGGCATTTTTGCCAGTATCTGAATTCCTATTAAACCTGTAGCTCTTCTTGGTTATTACCGTGTTACGTTGGTATTTAATTGTTGGGCGGCTACCTTCGTGTATAGCAGTTGGAAGCTGTAGACAGTGCGGCGTCATCCAACTGCCAGCGCTATGTAAATTTGTATGACAACGTTAGCCGCCCACATGTTTAGACAGAGCGGTCTTTGTTTTCGGGGAAGTAACAGTTTAACGGTTTGTAATAAAATCGTTGGCCGGCGTCGCATGCAGACCGGGCGACGCCACACCAACCGTCCGCGGAAGTCGTTGCGCGATAGCCGACGGATTAATAAATTTATATGAAAGTTATAGGAAATCACCAGAAAAGAATACAAGTAACCTAATAGATCGTACTACATACTATTGGCCAGTTATTAACTAAAATGTTATTAATAAATATTCTAAATAAAATAGGTCCAGACTTTACCACTTCTATGGATTCAGGGCAAATTACAACGACTGTCAATAATTGTAGATGAAAAAAAAACTTTTCGATTATTTTAAGCAACTCGAAGGGACAAGAAAACTATATAATAAATAATATTGAGCCGAATGAAAACATATGAAATGAAATTAAAGCTACTACAAATAAGATCAGCGAAGAAACTCTTGGATTCAAAAAGAGGCATGCCAGAAAGTGAACTTCACTGCATACATAGAAAACTAGCAAGACAAGGAAAAAAATAAAATAGTATTTATGTCCATGTGAGAAATGTATTTGTTTATTTAACGTACATAGGGGATACAAATTTAAAGATGGACAGTGAGCACAGCTAAACTTTTAGGCACCAGCTTTCCCAGAGGAATCACTAAATTAATCATAGAATAAAAAGAAATATCAGACTGAGTGACAGTAAAAGTACAGGCCTGTACGTACTCGTGTCTGGTATTGCCGTGATCCCCGTACACTCGTTTTTTTTAAATTAACTTTTATACAATTTCTTATATTCATTGTGGGACTTCCTTCTCTGTGGCTTAATTATGTTGTCAGTGCTCTTGGTTTGGGCAATGGAGTTAGTTGAGTGTTTTGGCTTTGGGGTTGACGTCTGTGGGGGTGTTGTCTTTTGGGAAGAATTAACGTCAGGCGTGCATCTTTCACCTTGCAGCCAAAACTAATTTTAATGCCTGCGCTTGAGGCGGTACCCTTATGGCCGTTCTCTCTGATTTTTTCCCTGTCACGGAAATTTGAGTTGATGGTTTTTAGGGATTGCGTCGTGTGTGTCATTCCAAACTTCTTGCCCCTTGCTTCGTAAGTGTTCTTAAATAATTTCAAAATTATTTTCCGATATTTTTTGGCTGTTTATTTTCCAAAATTTCAAATATTCCTAGAAAGGGGGGAATATAACACTCTTAAAATATTTTTCCTCGTTGTTTCCGCGTTGTAGGTTTAGGTGATTTTCGAATTTGATATTGGCCATTAAACGCCGATGTGTTTATCAGATTGCTCACGTAGTTTTTGGTAATTTTGGCATTCGCAATTGGCCCTTCTTTTTCACGCAGCTTCGATGTAGTGCTATTTTTCGGTTCCCAATTTTGAACATTTTTGAGTTTTAATTTTACAATACTGTAAGGTGTTTTTGTGGCTGCTTTTAGTGATGTTGGCAAAACGAATTTATCGCGAAAAGCATCAGTAATCATATGCAAATTTCGTGTTATGGATTATTGAATAATTGCAGCTGGCTGTTTGATTCGGGATTTTTATGCTATTTTGGAAGCATGAGCTAGACACATACGACCGTTTAAGTTAGAAATTTGACCACCTACTAGAAAGGAATTTATCGTTGTAATCGGAAGTAGACACTGGTAATGAGAAAATATGGCTAAAAGGTGTATATAAATGAATAACTGTTCAAGATCTAATAAAGATCTTAGTAACTGATGCAACTGGTGTGGAATCAGGATCTTTCAGCAGCTGAAGAATTATAACTGAGCAGTCATATTAGTTATTAACCTTCAAAAAACCTGTGATTATGTTAACAGAGAATACATTTGGAAAAAGCGCAGTAAATGGGAATACTTGAAAAAATTACACGATGAAGGGAGATTGAGGTTGTTAATCTTGTGACGACAATTATAATGGCTTGCTAGAGAAGTTCACGTGGATGAAATCTCTAACACCTTTCAGGAGTTCGACTTTCTTATTCTCCCTACTGCAATTGCCAATATTATTAGATGAAAATCTTTTGGTAACTCCCCATGTACATGATGATATATGACATAGAAGTTGAATTGTTTCAGATATGTGAAGTAATTTGATTTATGTGTAAGTATTGAACTTCCTCGACAGTTTTGTTCCACACAGTGGAACGTACAACGGGAAATTTGTTACTGTAGAAAATGGATGGTTAAACAACTTTTGATGGTAATAAGGTGATGAGGTAATAACAGAAGCCGGATAATTAAATAGAAATTAGTTGAAAACTAATATCCTGCATTCCAGAAAGTTATGTAAATAGTTAGTATAGTATAAGTATTATAAGCATACGTCCAAAGTTTGTTACCAAACCAGGATAGACGCAAAGCAGCTTCGAAAATAAATTCAACTAATTATCAAGTGCTGAAAGTGACAGCTGTATGGAAGTTTTATGTTTGAGTTTGCGATTTCGACGCAGAATACTATAAAGTTGGAAAATAGCTATTAGTTAAATATTAGCACAACGGTGGCGGCGGGGAGGGTCCAAGAATAACGATGAGGGTTATTATCCTTTTGGCAGACAATCCCGCCATTAAAATTCATTTTCTATGTAAATAATCATTAGAGCAACAGCGAACTTGCACCGAGTTGTGTTCATAAAATCGCGCAAAGTTTCCCGGGCGTAGTTTTCGGCGTGTTTAACGAACTGCAGCGTAAAATAACTCCATCATATTACAACAAATAAGCTCGGCATGCAGTACAGCACATTATAGTGGTATTATCCAGAACCGAATTCCTGAGCACGAAATTTGAACAAAACCACGACGCCCTGCGGTCGTCGCAGTGTTTTACCTATCCCCGACGTACGTCATCTCCGAGAGGGGTTGAAAATGCCCTTTGAAACGAGGTCTGGAGGTTGCCATGGCTACGACGCGCGGTGTTTATTGGCGATATCACAGTTTGTTAAGGCAAACAGCTGCCGGTGACAGCTTTAGTTCCCAACAGCACTACCGTTCTACAGATACAACATCGTTGAGCAAAAACCTCATCCCACATGCAAACACGAGACAATAAACCATTATTTGGGTAATTTGTAGCTACATTTTGCACCGCACAAATACGTACGTGTAGCTTGTCAGAACGCTCAACCCCGGCGATAACGCGAGAACCTGTCTGCGTTCAGCTTTAGATGTCACCAACTAATGGGTATTACGTAGGTTTTTTTTTAAGTTACGTTTAAAATAACACGTCTACTTGAGCAGTCTCCCGAGGTTGTTTTGGTATCGTGCATTGGTATATATATATATATTTCGTATGAATTTTATACATTGGTAATACAATAATAATACATTTACAATATATGTTCTTAATTACAATACAAGATTTATGTTATGCAGCCATGATAGTGCCATTGGTGTTAGTTCATGGATTTCCATCAGGGTACCATTAAACGCGGTGGTGGGACATTCCTGGGTGATATGTTCCACTGTCTGTATTATTAAGTCGCAGTTCGTACAGGCGGGGGAGTCGATGAAACCCCATCGGTACATCATCTGTCCGCTTCTGCCGTGGCCAGTTCTAATCCGGTTTAGCAGAGTCCATTGCCTTCTGGGAAGATTGAAGCCAGCTATTTTCTTTGTCGGATCGTCTACGAGGTGGGAGTTGTGCACATCTCGTTCTATCCATTCGGTTCTCCATAGCTCTTCAGTGCTGAGGCCGCCATCTCTTAGGATTCTTGCCGTTTGCCATGGCGGTAATCGGGATTTTAATCTTAAACGGTCTTGTGATATTTGGTTGGTGTAGGAGTTGATAGGTAGGAGAGGGTTTTGGCAGCATTTGTCGTATTCTCTTGTTAGAGCTGTTTTACGTCTAAGGGCGGCCGGGACAATATTGCAGAGTACAGGCAGCCATTCTGTTGGAGTTGATTTCACTGTGCCAGATATAAGGCTCATGGTTTGGTTTAGCTGTGTGTCAATTTTATGAGTGTGTTTGCTGTTAAGCCATACCGGCGCGCAGTATTCAGCTGATGAGAAAACTAAAGCGAATGACGATGTCCTAAGCGTATCTGCATTTGCTCCCCACTTAGTGTTGGTGAGTTTCTGGATAATGTTTATCCTTGTTTTTAATTTGGCAGATAGTTTTTCTAGATGATGTTTATAGCTGAGGGTTCTGTCTAGAATTACCCCAAGGTATTTAGGGGTGTCATTGTGCTTTAATCGGGTCCCTTTGAATGAGATATTTAGTTTATAACGTGCTTGTCTATTGTGCAGGTGAAAAGTTGAAACTTCGGTCTTATTTGGATTCGGTTGGAGCCCCCATTTGGAAAAATATTTGTCCATGGTTTCTAAGTCTCCGGTAAGTTCCCTTTCTGTTAAAGCGATGTCTCGGTGTTGGGAGCATAAAGCTAAGTCATCAGCGTAAGCGAATTTGTGTGAGCTTGTTTCAGGCATGTCCGATGTGTAGATATTAAAAAGTAGCGGGGCCAGTACGGATCCCTGTGGTAGGCCATTGTTTAATGACCGAAATTTGCTTTTAGTGCCGTTCAGGTGCACTTGAAAAAGGCGGTCGCTCAGCATTGCGTTTAAAATTGTTAGGAGGCTTTTACAGGGGATTACGTTGAAAACTTTCTTTAGAAGGCCCTCTTTCCACACTGTGTCGTACGCAGCAGTTAGGTCTATGAAAGCGGCCGAGGTTTTAAGGTTGCTTTGGAATCCATGTTCAATGTACGAGGTGAGGGCTAGCACCTGGTCGCAGCAACTTCTTCCTGGTCTAAACCCAGCCTGCTCCAACGGGATGGCCTCATTTATTGTTTGTGATATACTGTTGTAAAAGAGTCTTTCTAGTAGTTTATAGAGTACATTTAGGAGGGCTATGGGACGATAGCTTTCTGGGGATTTGGGAGGCTTACCAGGCTTTAGTATTGCGATGATTTTACATCTTTTGAAAGTCTGCGGGATAGTGCCAGTAGTGATGATGTTGTCGTAGAAAGACTTAAGCCAATTTTTAGTTCTTGGTCCGAAATGCACTATGAATTCGGGATAAAGACCGTCTAATCCGGCAGCTTTTCCGCATTTGATGGAATGTATTGCTGCCTCGATTTCTTCTGGTGAGAAAGGTCGCATAAAGGGAAGAGTTTGTTGGTGACTGTTTTTAATATCTATAAGTTCCTTTCGTACTTCCTTTTTTATCTCCTTCTTTATTTTAGGTTTGGATAGCTCTTTGATTCTATTAGCGACTTTATTTGGGTGTGGAGTGGTTTCTTTGAAGTCTGGTAGTTCTTTAGCTTCAAGACGTCCTAGTAGAGCCCATGCACTTCTACTGCTATGCGTGAAGTCCAACTTTTCCACTGCACTTTTCCAGCGCTTTGTTCTTGCGTTGTCAAGGGATTCGATTAGTTCATCTGCTACTTCGGGGTCTTTGTTAGTCATATATTCCTGGTACAGATGTTCACATTCCTCGTCCCAGCATGGGATATATGTTTTCCGGACTCCTCTGGGAATATGTTTCTTGGCCACTGAGATAATCATTTTTGTGAAGCGGCAATAGTTATTTGCTATTGGTTTAATCCATCTAATATCGTTTTCTAGCTGCTCGGTAAAAGCTGTCCAGTTTGCCTTTTTAAAGTTCCAACGTGGCTTGTTGTTAGAGTTAATTAGAGGAATAGTTATTCCGATAGTGATAAGGACTGGCCTGTGTTGTGAGTGAGGGAAAGTATCTAGTACTTCTCTAACAGTATGTGTTGGTTGTAGGTCTTGGTTACAGGTGACAAAAGATAGGTCCGGGTTAGAGTCTTTGTTCCATCTAGCAGATCGGAAAGTTCCTTTCTGTTTTGCGTTGAAGATTAGTCGCAGATTATGTTGTTCCATCCAGTTGACAAGTTTTAATCCGTTTTGGTCATTACGTGCATATCTCCATAGGTGATGATGGCTGTTAAAATCGCCAGTATAAACTGTTGGGTGTTGAAATAAAGGAATTGTGGAATCTATCCATTCGGCGTTTGGTGGTTTATATACATTGACGATAGTATGGTTGTCAACTTTGATTGCTAAGATGAATATGTTATTGGCGTGTGAGTTGTGGGTCATATAGTAGTTCTCTAGGTTGTGTCTAACATAAGTGGCTACGCCATATTGAGGATGGTTGATGGCCGCTGCTAGTTTGTATCCTGGGATCTTTCCACGGGCATTGAGTTGTAAGTGATCGGCTGTGTGCGTCTCTTGTATTGCGACTACGTCTATTTGATGGTTGTTGAGTATCTTGCTTAATATTTCGCATTTACTACGGCTTATTCCCTCAATGTTGAGATGGCATATTTTCAACGAGGGGCCGATTGTTCTATAGCTCTCAGAAGAGCTGTTGGTTTGATAATCTTGCCTTGGTTGCATTTCCAATGTTTGCCAGGAGGTCTATGCTGTAGTGTGACAGTCTGGCTATTCGTTTGTTGTGATAGATCTTCAGCGTTACCCAGGGTGCACCACGAGGAGGCGATCTATCAATTGCACCCCCGTGCATTGGTGATAATGAAAGTCAAAGTTTTAATAACTAATTTCAGATGCATTACGGCTAACGTATCTAATAACCAATCATCGATTCATCTGCAAACTAGAAGCGGTTAAATGGAGAAAGAAACTAACCAATTGAATTGTCGAGGCAGATTTTGTTGTAATTCCAAAGAATAACGATGGTAAACAGTAAAATTCCCAATCGAAGTTGAAAAGTGTATTCTTATAGATTTTTAAATTGTTCGCTCTGTTGTTACGTGTAAAAACTGACAGTTATAACAAAATGAATTATAACATCAACTGTTACCTTGTGCGGCTGACACGTAAGATACCCGCTAGCTCCTGAATAATATAACGTTAAAGTGGTGGTAGTCCAAATACAAAATAAAGGACAAATCGTTACAATTATAACATTTATGCATGGGTGCCAGGTTCTCAAAATATGTTACTTAAAATACCTTGATAAAACTACACTAGGTAGTTCTGCTCATAGTTTAAGAACCTACAAAGCACTAAAAAACAAAATCAGATACTCAGTAATAAGGACTATATTTTATAGAGTTACGGACAGTCTTATAAAGACCACTGACAGTACCAAAGAACGTTCAAGAAGATCAATAAAATTGATAATGACTGATAAATCATGCTGAATCAATCCAATTGATAAAGCAATCCGATAAAGCCAAATGATAAAGCCATAGGGAAATACTTTTAAGTACTTTAAACGCCGTGCCATGAAATTGAGTTACCCCTCCGTTACTATTCGGGCTTATCAGTATAATTATAAGCATTTAAATGTCCATTTATGATGTCATCATGCCCCTCAAGCGGATTACCAGAACATTTGCTTAGAACCTTCTATACACTTTCTGTTTACAAATGTTTATCAACTACCTAGCTTTTGTTTTTGTACCAACAAATATTTAGAGAAACGAAAGACTCCATAAATTGCCAATAGCCTGAAAATCCTCTAGCAATTTATAATTGTTAACAAAATAACTCTAGCTATCCATTAAGTAGTCTTGTCATATAAAAAAGCTGTCTAGAAGGCGTAAACACTTCCATGAATTAAATTGATGATGGTAATAATCAATTGTATTATCTGTGCAAACTCAATCCAAACTAAATTTTTGATTGGTGAGTTTGATTTATACGTGAGGTGGTTAGGAAGATCTTGTTTAATTTAAATAAATCGAAATAATATTTCTAGATAAAAGCATTCAATTAATTAAAAAGAGTTTTTCAAAATACAATTTCTCTTATTTCTATTGCTTTCTGTTGACATATTAAAAACATTACCCTGGTTTTGAATGTGCCATTTGTTATAACTCTGTTGTGTTCACAATGATAAGTGGCATAACATTTGACAGATGTTTGAAAGAATGGAATTCAAATGTTTTGTCCCAATATTAATATAACTTTTCTCTTTTGTCTCAAATTCCAATTTTATTAGTTCTCATCTGTCTGTGTTAATGTATTAAAAAAATTATTTTGCTAATTATTAATTACTGTTGTTTTTTATTGAACAAATCTGAACGAAAAGCAGTAATACAAAAAAAATCAATGTTTACAAATGATTTATCAGGAATTTAACCAACATAAACAATTTTTAATTAATGTCTGCTTTTCGAGTAGCGATCTCTAAAACCTGAAGCAGGGCTCGCCTGAGCTGAATTATTAAACACAAATTCGTTGTTACGGTATAATAAAAATTTAAATTAAAAGATTACCTGGGTGCTGAAACACGTTTTGTATATTTTCGACACTATGCGAAGCTCGAGAATGGATTTCCCATTAATGAAAACTTGAATCTTCGTAAAAAGCTGCGATCAAATGTAATCAGTTTTTATTTCAATTTATTTAGAGTTCATAGTCTGTCTATAATTATTTATGTGTTGGTTCCATTGCACTAATACGTAACTAATTAACTTAACGTTTTTACACAATTTATCAAATCAAAATAAATAAAAACATTATAGTAAATACTGCAATTAGTATTTTATGTACATGTTTTAATATACGCAAATGAATTATTATTTATTATGTAGAATATCAAAATTAATTATTAGTTATTTCGAGCACCCTATCGATCTTATAATACAACATATCGAAAAAAAATGTTCATTTCCATACTCAATTGCACCTTGGCTTCATAAAATTTAAATATAGCTAAATTTAGTACTCGGAGCATTGATATAATCTTAACTCCGCGATAAAATCTTTCTATTTGTAGTTTCAGTGATAAATTCGAGTGCTCAACTCTGGTTGTTCGAATAATCTATTTGGACTTAGCATTCAACAAGGCATCTGATAAGGTTTACACGATGTCCTTGCCAGAAGCTCTAATAAATAGGAGAGGTAAGTTTGAACAGTTTGAACATGCCTACGTTGCCTATTCGGGGGGTTTGGGTTAAAATCAAGACATTAGAAAATTGGCTGTGCTTAAAGCAACGTAAGTTTGTGTTCGCAATAAATTTAAATTCTCGGTAGTTCAAATATCATTATTATACTAGTACGTTATTTACAAACTTCTAACAATTTTTCGTATTATTTTACATACACAATTTTTTGAAATTAGATACCTTACGTGCAAGTTTGTATAATTTGTTTGTTATAATCCGATATAAATGATGTTATAATAACTAATATAGATGATTTGTAAACGTAATAATTTTAAATATTTTTTAACTCCAATTACCACAAAATGACTTAAAATTACGTTGTTACATGCTTCTAGAATGAATAGTTTGTTGTTTTATAACCTATGTTATCTATATACACATCTTATGTTTAATAGTGAGGTAGTATAATACATATAACTGAAATTATTATTTTGTTAGAATCACTCTTAGCGCATTGTTTTATTTTAATAAATAAACTAAGCTAAAATAACATAATAAACTTCCCTATAATTAAAGAAACATTATACCAAAAACAATACTTTATGCCATAAAGCTGTTTTGATGTTTGTTCCTCAACAGTCGCATGTATTGCGTTATATAATTTAATTATTGTAATCGGATCTTATCAATTTTCCAGAGTCCATAAGTACGTTCTGGAAAGGCTATTTTTCTTTATCTCCGATTTCAATGCTCTTGGCTAAACATTCAGTTCCATATTTAGCCGGTTCAATGACCGACAAGAAAGATTGGGACGTATCCCAAATAAAACGATATATTCACAGATGAATATCAAATATAAAGCCTCCCCAAAGAATGTTGACCGAAGGATTCGACAAGGAACGCGAATAATAGAAGCATTTAAAACTCCTTTGTTATTTATGAAATTTTCAAGTCGAAACGAACCTCTCCTGCGAAAACGTTAAGGTGTTGTAGATCAGTGGATTTGTTATACTTCTGTAATTTTAACTCTTGTAAAATTTTTAGATTGACATTCTATGAATGAGAAATGCTGAAAATATTATAATCAAAAATTTGAAATATTGGAATTTGTTGTAATGCCATTGATGACAGGATTCATATCCGTTATCAAAAGTACTATATAAGAAACAAAATGTTCTTCCTCTAGAGCTGTGAGGAGTCGTTTCAGTATTATTTTTTTCTAATATAAGTATTGCACAAAAAATACTGATAGTTCTACGCTCTAGACTAACTTAAAGGCTCGCATTACATATACGTAGACAGCCCGATTCAACTGAAAGACTTTTGATGAGAATAACGATTTGTTCCAAAAATATATCCATTAGCATTAGAGGAGAAGTTTTAAACCAACAGTAAGGAATCGTAGTCCCTATTTGGAAATCAACGATAATGGAGAGCGTTTGGTGAACTTCGCATCATCAAAGGGTCTAGTGATAAGGGAAACATGTTTCCAACAAAAAGTGATGAATCAATTGACACGGTGCTCACTAGATGGTTAGACAAAAAAACCAAATAGATCTCCAGGTTTTTCTCTACCTACCATTCTACTTGTAAGACGATATTGAGGAGCAGAATTAAAATAAAATTGAGAAAAATAAAAAATAATAAATCTCTTGGTGAAGGTTGTTGAAACAATAACAGTCAGAGGCACGATTTTGCCGAAGAAAATACACTCTGTCGAATTTCTGTCTGAACAATAGTATCAAATGGCATCCAGCAACTACTATTGTACTGTATAAGAAAGGAAGAAATACAGACCGAAAAAAGTACCGACCCATAACTCTCTTGGGTTATCTCTATAAACTGCGTACTACAGTAACAACATTAAGGCTAGATAAAAAGCTCGATTTTTACCAACCAAAAGAGCAAACTGGATTGCGTTCTGGGTTAGGATCAAAGCATCATACTCCTGATCGAGAACACTGTGAAATACAATAGACCACTCCTGTTTGTAGATTTCCATAAGGCATTTGATAGAATGGAGTTAAATGCTATTGTTAATTCCTTGATAGAGTGCAGAATCGACTGCAGGCACTCGAAAGTGCTACAATGTCAGTAAAGCTACATAAAAACAGCAGCCTCATAGAAATTACTAGAGAGTTAAGACAGGAGGATACTATGTCTACAAAACTATTTATTACAGTTTTACAATATGCTATCAAAAAACCTAATTGAGATACTAAAGGCATCACCATAGACGGTCAAAAACTTAATCATCTTCGCTTTGCAGATAACAAAGTCCTAATAGCGACAATTTAGGGGAGGAAAAAGAACTGCTAGTAGGTTTTCAGACTGTAGGTTCAGAAGCATGTCTGAAAGTCAATCTTTCCGAGACAAAACTAAAGAAAAATCTGATCCCTAGCGAGAGCATATGCATTGAGAACGCAGAAGTCGAATTAGTGGACAAATACACATACTTGGTACATGAAATTAGGGTTTCCAGTGATAATCAGACTTGTGAACTGAACATAAGAATTAACATTGCATGGTCAGCATATGGGAAGCTCAGAAATATATTCAAGAGCCATCTTCCGACCTGTCTGAAGGGAACGGTATGTGAACAGTGTGATCAATGCTTGGCATATCTTTACGATATCACATCAATAATGAAGATTTGCGCCACGAAATTGGAGTAACAGATGTTCTCCAACAAAGAACCAGGCTGGACTGATTACATAGTCCGAATAAACGACAGAAAGTGGACAAAAAAACTGTTGGAATGGATACCGCGCACCGACAAACGTAGTAGAGGAAGATCACCTACACGCTGGACATACAATCTAAAAAGAACTAGAAATAACTGGATTCAAGCTGCTCAAGATAGAGAGCAGTGGAGAGCCATGGGAGAGGCCTACGTCCAGCAGTGGGCGAAACGGGCTCCTTGATGATGATGATGGAGGGGCAAAATGCAAATCGGATCATTATCTAGTCGAAGTGAAACTTTAAAATGCAAAAAACCCATGCTACTGATACGTAAAATAAAGAAAGTGAAATATAGGTAAATTGTAAGGTTAATTTCAAACAGGCAATAACCAGAAGTTTGGCAAATAAAAAAACACAAGAAGAAAAAACAATAAATAAACAACAGACGAAGGTAAAAAGAGCTAGTCTGGAAGGAACTGAGGAGGTAATTCACAAAGAAAAGAAACACGAAGTAGTTCGACGAAAGATGCAACAAAGTTGGAAAAACACAAAGAGAAACGACTGAAATTTCCAGATTGACCCACAAGGGAAATAGAGGACGAAAAAAGCAATAAGAGAATCAAAGAGAGTGTGTAGAGAGGAATATAAGAAAATGATATGAAGCGTACAAGATCTACACCAAAATAAAGGAATCACAGAATGTTACCAAATTATAAATACGATGAAAGGGGTTTGCCAGACGAGAACCACAACAGTGAAGGACAAAGACGGAAAATTACTATGTCACTAAGGAGATAGAAAGAATAATGGAAAAGACCAAGCAGCCAGCTACAACACTTGGAGACACGAAAATTGAAGGCGAAGATGAAGATAAAATATTAGTAAAACAACTACCGTTAGAAGAAGCGATAATACTAGTCAAAAGATTCAGAAACAATAAAGCCCTGAGACCAGGTAAAATAGTAGCTGACATTTTGAAGAAACCATGAGAACTGCTACACAAGGCATAGAAGAAGATACATGAACTAATCATGAAAATATAGGAAGAGCAACTTCCTCACGAATGGAAAAAAGGTATACATTAAATTATTAAAAATTGCGGTTGTTATAAAAAGACTAGCTGTTGCCCGCGACTTCATACGCGCGAGGTTCGTTATTTGTGTATTAAATATGATTAATTATTTCCTGTCATCTCATCCCATACCATCCCATTCCTTCGCTTCCCGTCCCCTCCTGACCCGTACCGTACCGTCCCGTCCCTTCCAGTTTCGCCCCGTCCCGACCCGACCCGTTCCCTCCCCCACTCTCATCCCATCCCATCCCTTCCCTTTCCGTCCCGTCCCGTCATGTCCCGTTCCGTCCTGACCCCCCCCCCCCCCGTTCCCTCCTCTTCCTTTCCACCCCATCCATCTCGTCCCGTCCCGTCTCGCCTCATTCCCTCCCCTCCCCTCCCATCCCATCCCATCCTTTCCCTTCCCGTCCCGTCCCAACCCGTCCCGTCTCATCCAGTCCCGTGCCGTCCCAAACCGTTCCCTCCCCCACTTTTATTTCATCCCTTCCCTTTCCTTCCCATTCCGTCCCGTCCCGTCCCGTCCCGTTCTGTCCCGTCCCTCCCTTTCCCTCCCCTTCCTTCCCATCCCATCCATCCCTTCCCTTCCCTTCCCGCCCCGTCCCGTCCCATCACCTATTTTCACCTTGAGAGGACAAATTTCCAAAAACTTTGAATGACTTAGTTCAAAATTTGATCTTAAAAAATTCCAACCCCTTTTTTACCCCTTTAGGGGTTGAATTTTGAAAAATCCTTTCTTAGCGGATGCCTACTCCCTATGAAAAATCTGCCTGCCAAATTTCAAATGCCATTTTCGCAATCAACGTCCCAAAAAACCTCAATAACGACACCCATATCGATTTTTAGGCTCATTTACTCCATTTCACCCCCTAAGGGGTTGATTTTCGGAAAATCACTAAATACGTGTTTGCTTATTTCTTTTTAGGAGTATTCCTACCAAGTTTCAAGTCGAAATGTCTATTTAATATTATTTTTTCATACAAAATTGGAACCCCCATTTTACCCTTTAATTTCGAAATATCCTTCTTATTCCTTGTCCACGTCATAAAGGGAACCTCTGTACAAAATTTCAGCTTTCTAAGTCTAAGAGTTTGGGCTGGGCGTTAATGAGTGAGTGAGTGAGTGAGTCATGACTTTTAAAAATATATATAAGACTAGCTGTTACCCGCGACTTCGTTCGCGCAAGGTTCGTTATTTGTTTATTAAATAACGACTAATTATTTTCTGCCATCCCATCCCATCCTATCCCCGTCCCTTTCTCCGTCCCCGTCTCCGTACCGTCCCGTCCCGCCCCGTCCCGTCTCGTCCCTTCCCGTGTCGTCCCGTCCCCTACCATCCCATTCCTTCCCTTCCCTTTGCGTCCCGTCCCGTTTCGCCCCGTCCCGTCTCGTCCCTTCCCGTCCGGTCCCTTTCCGTCCCGCCCGTCCCGTCCCGTCCCCTTCCCTTCCATCCCATCCCTTCCCTTTCCTTTGCGTCCCGTCCCGTCCTATCTTGTCCCTTCCCGTCCCGTCCCTTCTCGTCTCGTCCCGTCCCTTCCCGTCCAGTCCAGTCCCGTCCCGTCCAGTCCCGTCCAGTCATGTTCAGTCCAGTCCAGTACAGTACAGTCTCGTCCCGTCCCGTCCCGTCCCTTCTTTTATGTCATGTACACCGTCTTTTACTTAAAAATAAATGCCATTTTCTCAATCAACTTCCCAAAAAAACCTCAATAACGACACCTATATCGTATTTTAGGCTTATTTACCCCATTTCACCCCCTAAGAGGTTGATTTTCGGAAAATCACGAAATACGTGTTTGCTTATTCGTTTTTAGAAGTACTCCTACGAAGTTTCAAGTCGAAATGTTTATTTAATATTATTTCTCCGTACAAAATTGGAACCCCCATTTTACCCCTTTAGGGGTTGAATTTCGAAATATCCTTCCTTATCCTTCTATACATCATAAAGGGAACCTCTGTGCAAAATTTCAGCTTTCTAGGTCCAAGGGTTTGGGCTGGGCGTTGATAAGTGAGTGAGTGAGTCAGGACTTTCAGTTTTATATATATAGACTAGGACTAGGACCCATCTACGTACAGATAGTTATCCAGAACCAACCAGCCCTTAGAGAAGGCAAGTAAACAGTTAACTAGACATCCATTCTTAAGCATATACTGGAGAAAACGTGAAAATACAACGCTGACATCACCAATTCTCGCAGACTTCAAACAAGCCTACGGCATAAATAGCAGCCAGTTAAACAAAATACTCGAAGGGTTAAAGATCTTAAGAAAACCAATACCGTCGATCCAATATACACTAGATGAAACTTCCACAGTGACGATACAAAACAAAACCATAGAAATAACACAGACAAAAATAGAATTGGGATACAGTCTATCCTAGATATTATCTAATCTAGCATCAGGAAAGACGAATCGCAACTTAGGAGCAGACCCTAATGGCCCAATTTATCGTAAATCCAAACAATTATTGATTTCTGGGCATGATAGATTCGTACTGGGTGCTATGGAGACCTTTGTATAATTAGACCTCCATGGAAAAGAAGTCGAGATAGAATTAAAAGAAAATAAAACAAAATAAGTGGCAGTAACAAAAGGTCAACCCTGAATAAGGCAGAATTTGACAGTTGATAATTACCACTTACAAACAGTTAATAGCTTCAAATACCTGTCTAACAATAACCAGTGATAATGATAAAACGACAGAAATAAAGGCAAGAATGCGTCAGGAAGATCCAGCATTGTACTGTTTCAACAACGTACTAACAGATAGAAATGTAGAGAGGAAAAACAAAATAATGATATAGATGTGAAGCATTAATGGGGCCTATAATAAACACATGGTAGTGAAGTATAGACTATTTCACAAAGAAATGAAGAAAGACTGGGCACTTGAAAAAAAACCTGAAAAAGATTCTGAGCCCAGTTAACGACGAAGATGCATGTAGAAAGAGAAGCAAACTGTACGGTGAGGACGATTTGGTAACAAATATTAACTCCGGAAGATTGTTATGGGCAAGCCATATTTGAAGGATGGAAGGAAATATCAAAGCCAGAAGGGTAGAATAAACCCTGAAAGAATAAGAGCAGAGGATGACCACGAAAAAGACGAAAAGCAGTGACAGAAAATGCAAAGAGGATCTTACGCATCAAGAATTGGAGAAGATGTGCGGAAAATATAGACCAATGGCAGAGGAAACCATGGGAGAAGAAAGTTCGATATGAACTATATCACCACTGCGTAAGTAAGTATCGGGTGGCCATAAATGGTTGTGATTTTTTTCTTAGGTTGGAACTGTTTATGTTGGTGGCACTGTAAGTCTATGTCAAATTCAAGGTTAGCAGGTCAGGTTTTGCGTCAGTTTTGGTGGCACTGTAAGTCTATGTCAAATTCAAGGTTAGCAGGTCAGGTTTTGCGTCAGTTTGTGTCAAAACTGACGCAAAACGTAACCTGCTAACCTCGAATTTGACATAGAAGTAGAGTGCCACCAACATAAACAGTTCCAACCTAAGAAAAAAATCACAACCATTTATGGTCACCCGGTAGATGTATAGAAATAGGTACGAAACATTGCGAACATTCAAAATTCGCTTTTAAAGAATAGATTTACCTTAGATGTTCGAACTCTGTTGTTTATATGTGATAACTTAAGTGCTATTAAAGTAAATCCACAAAATTTGAAATGGTGTTGTTCTCGGTATAAAGTTTCTGGAAAAACAAGTGATATTAACTGTTTGTGGCAATGATTGTCTCTGAAATGAATCATTTGTGTATACGTCGACTGCGAAAATATATAAAAACGACCCCTTCAGTGATCGATTAAACACAAAATTGCCATTTTTCAATTTTCCCTACACACAGTATGTTTACATTTAAACAAGTTAGAAAACTTTTAATGCATTTCGGCCGTGCCTTTGAACGATTGATATTTAATTCAGCCGAAGTTACATAAACTCCACTCCAACGTTTTTCCATGTGCTTAAGAGCTCAAACTTATAAAATCTTTTCGAACGCCGAACAATCTGGAAGTTCTCCTGCTCGTCGCATCTCATCGGTGCGAGTAACTTTGCCAAGCAATAACTGATATAAGCCGATGCGTCTAGGTAATGAATAATTTTCTGAGTTCCCAAGTTTAAAACTGACGGCGAGATAAGTTTCAGAAGGGAAATAATGCACCGCCTAGTGCAATGCATTAAACTTCCCTGCAGCTGAATAATGCACCGCACTACGTTAGCAATCTGGGTGTTTATGCTCTATTTTTAATTTTCTCGGGAAAGATTAAGCCCAGCACAAATAAGCAGTCAGAGCAGGGGATTAGAGCTGGGTACAAATTGTTCCTGTTTTGACTAACCAGACGCGCTCCAGTTTATTTAGTTAAATACGAAAAAGCTGCGAGATATGCATATATTAGAATACATTAAAGCTTTAGTGCTCTGCGCTGCAACAGAGCTTGCAAATTTGGACGCAACCCCAGAACCGCATCTGCTGGGACTTGTTTCGTGAAAACCTACACGGGTTTGTGGCTAGGCTTTATAGTATCATGTGTACTAAACAGGTTATCAATAAAAGTGTTATGAGCGATTGCCAATATTATGTACTGGATTGAAACACCTTAATTGAAAAACTTGACCACAAGGGTGATCTAAAATACAATAACAACCACGATCCAAATTTCATGCAAAACAAAACAAAAGAATATACGGTACCCCCCACGCAAGAAAAGCGTCCTTCCGTGCTTTCCAAGAATACTTCGATACTCAGCATCACTCCGTTTCGCTAATACAATGAAATGCTATGAACCAGTTATTTATAAAAAAAAAAACAAACAAAAATTTTTTTTTGCCGACGACCATAGCTCAAAAGTTGATGTTGTCTTCATTTTCCGAGGACCTATCGTATGAAAACGATCCAAGACTTCAGGAAGGTTCCTGGCGACCGTAATCGTGTACACATACGAACATACATCCCCCGCACAGCACGTTTAGGCACCCCCCAATACGGGGGATTGATCTAGTGGGCTGGGATCTTCACCAAAAGATCTGCACCGCCGAGACGGAGATTTGATATAGTGGGTTCATTAGTCGGTTGGCTCGAATTTTAGAGATATTTGACTCAGAGTGGTTTTCGATATGAGGGAATTTCAATACTTCGTACACTTCGTGTCGAAGCAATACACACTTTACATGGCCAACCAAGCAGAATAACCACAAGTCCTAGTAACACACAATATTTGCATGAGACATAACCGCAACGACTCTTCGGTATATAACGAGAAGCGTGAGACTACAATATCAGTCTTTAGAAAACCTGTGAAAAAGTTGACAGCATGATCAGCGAAACGTCAAATTCAAATCGACGATCACGACATAAGTCGGAAGAACTTACCAGTATGAACAACGGCAGTGAATTGCCACTAGAACGTCCCTCTTCTCTTAAAAACATCTTTATTTTCATAGATAATTGAAAGAGTTCTTTAGTTCACGAATTAATAATGATAGCTGCATCCAGACGAAGCAAAATCCGTCAAGTAGATTCATCAGCAAAGGTCAAAATGATTTCCTACAATAATAAGGTAAATAGGTATATTGGAAAAGACAAGAGTTTTAAAAGCCATACCGATATTTACATAAGGAAAATCGTACAAATGATGATTGTGCAAAAAGTATTTAATAAAAGCTATCGTAAAATGCGTTCTTTTTACTTAGAATTAACTATAAACAATCTACAGTTGATGTCTTGCCCTGCGTTACAAGCAATGCTCAAAAGGACATCGAGGATAAAAAGATTCCCCTTTGTATATCCGTGGACATCGAATAAGCTTTCGATAACACCACTTATGAATCTACAGAAAAGGCAGTAATAACTCAGGGAACTGAGGCACCCACAGGTCCCACAGTTGGATCAAAGCCATGTTAGAGAGCAGAGTGATAACCACAACAATAGAAACCGACAAGCTGACAGTGACTGTCGTTAGAAGCTGCTCCTAAGGAGGGACATTGTCGCCTCTTCTATGGTCACTGGTAGTTGATGACATTCTACCTCGACTAAGCAAAGATGACTTCAACGTAGGAGGTTAAGCAGATGACCTGGAAGTAGAAATCAGGAGCAAATTCGAAAGCACAATCTCCGATCGTGTTCAAGTTGCTCTTGATATAATAAACAGATGGTGTAAGAAGGAACAGCTTAGTGTTACTCCACACAAAACGGTGATTGGACCATTTACGAGAAAAAGAACATCAACCAATTAAGGAATTGCGCTTTGAATGGGGTAAATATTGGATTCTCTAAAGAAGTCAAATATCCAGGAGTCATCCTAGACCAAAATCTTAGTTGGAACGCCTACTTAAACAGAACCTTAAAGACAGAATGGTGAGCATTATGGTCTTGCCAACTCCTCCCGGGGTGTAAAGCCACACATTACATCAGTTGTACACATCCATAGTAAGACCCATAATTATACCGGGTGTCCATTCTCAAAGTCGAACATAGGCAATTAACATTAGTGCATTCACTCGTTCTTCATTGGAATAATTCATTTTTCTGTAGATAATTTTAACAGACCTTGACGCCAACTAATTACCAATTTTTTTGACAAATGCTATCGAACTTGAAAAGCAAGGCATGGCATATTTAAAAATTCCCAAGTTTTAAATTAGTATTTTAAAATAAAAATCGCATCTCGAATATTATTATTGGTATCAATTGATGTGTAATAATTTTATCTTTCCATTAATACCATTACCTTTCCTGTAAGTTGAATTGGCGAGCAGGAATCGCCAAAAACGTTCAATACAATGTTAATCGCCTATGTTCGACTTTGAGAACGGACACCCGGTATATAGAGCCCTGGTATGGTGGCCCAAAGCCAAAATCAAAATAGCGCAGGAGAAG
Source organism: Agriotes lineatus (assembly GCA_940337035.1). Classification (NCBI taxonomy): domain Eukaryota; kingdom Metazoa; phylum Arthropoda; class Insecta; order Coleoptera; family Elateridae; genus Agriotes; species Agriotes lineatus. The sequence continues at coordinate 64,105,728 of OW679199.1, read as the reverse complement.
CTGAACAAACTTCAAAAAAATGCCTTTTTATGAATTAATCTATACATATACAGGGTGTTTACGGTCTTGCGATTTTATTTTTAAGGGGTTATTAAACACCTTAAAAGAAGGTCATTAACGCTAAAATGCCTTAACAAAAGTTGTATAATAAGAAAAGTATATTTTTTTAAAATTTACTTTTAGATTTTATTTTCTTAATTTTAAGGGGCGATTAAACATATTAAATTAAATTAAACAAACACACATTGTATTTTAATTCTTATTATTTCAAGGAAACCACCTTATACTAGATGTTCGAAGTTATCGCCGTGTTGTTGTATGCAAAGTCTCGCTCGACGTATCCATGAGTTGGCATAACTTACAAGGCCTAGATTTTGCCGTCAAATTGTTGTCGCAGCTGTTTGAACGCGGTTACCGAAGAACATCTAGATCAATTATTTCGTTGGTGTATGCCATGGTCTTCATAAGGCCCCCTAATAGAAGTCTAAGGGGTTAAGGTCAGATGACCAAGAAGGCAATGGAACAGGACCCCTCGGCCAATCCACTTATTTTCGAATACATTATCCAGATGTTGGCGAACTAAACGATGAAAATGCGGCGGTGCGCCATCTTGAAGAAACCACATTTGTTGACGTACAATCAAAGGTAGTTCTTCTAGCAGTTCTAGCAAATAATTTTGCAAAAAAAAAGATAATTATTTTCAGGCAACCGGTTTGGCAACACAAAAGGGCCAATAAATTGTCCATTGACCAATCCGACCCAAAATTAAAAAAAAACAAAATCTAAAAAAAAAATAAATCATATCATATCTCTCTTATTATACTACTTTTATTAAGACATTTTCACGCTAATGACCTTTTTTTAAGATGTAATCACTCCTTGAAAATGAAATCACAAGACCGTAAACACCCTGTATAAAGGAAAGTCACAACCCTGACTAATCAACGCAGAGCCGTAACCGCTGCTGCTCATCATCATCAGCCTCTTTCATTCCAGTATTGGACATAGGCCTCCTCCATTTCTTTTCATAATGTTCTATCTGTGGCCTTTCTTGGCCAATCATAACCACCGACTTTTTTTATATCATCTGCCCAACGAAGCAACGGCCTTCCTCTCTTTCTCTTTCTTGTCCATGGTCTCCACTGTTGTATTTGGTAATTCCATCTGTTATCTGTATACCTTGCATTGTGACCTGCCCATTTCCATTTTATTTGACTTACATGTGTCACTATATCCTTTACATTAGTCCTTCGGCGGATATCGTCATTTCGTATTTTATATTTCAAGGATATACGTAACATCGTGCGTTCCATTGCTCTCTGTGTTTTTGCGAGGCGGTCTATATTTCTTTTTGTGAAGGTCCAAACTTGTGCTCCATATGTCAAAACTGGAAGTATACATTTGTCGAACACTTGGCTTCTCATGTGTAGTGGAATGTTTTGGTTTTTTAAAATGTAACTCATTCTTGCAAATGCCGCCCACCCTAGGCGCACTCTTCTGTCTATTTCCGCTGTTTGATTTTCTTTTAGTGGTTTGATCTTCTGTCCCAGGTATATATATTCATGTACTTGTTCCACTTTTTGTTCGTTTATCTTTATATTCATCTCTTCCTGAGTGTTCGTCATTACCTTTGTTTTTATATAGTTCATTTTTAATCCAATTTGTCCTGATATCATATCCAATTCATTCAACATTATTTCTAGGTCTTCCTTTGATTCAGAGATTACAATTACGTCATCGGCGAAGCGGAGATGGTTTAATCTTGATCCGTTAATGTTAAGACCTTTGCTCTCCCATAACAAATTTTTAAATATATCTGCCAGTACCGCATTGAACAACTGAGGGGACATTGTATCGCCTTGGCGTACTCCTCTTTTTATTGGAATTGGTTTCGGATTTGTATGGAGTCTGATAGTCGATGTTGCATTCTGGTAGATAGTCTTTACAACTTGGGTGTATCTGTAGTCGATTTTACTGTTTTGTAGGGCTTCTAAAACTGCCCACTGTTCTACACTGTCAAATGCCTTTTCATAGTCCACAAATCCAAAATATAGTGGTATTTGGTATTCTATAGCCTTTTCAATTAGGATCTTGACAGTGTGAAGGTGATCGCAGGTACTAAAGCCTTCCCTGAACCCAGCCTGTTCCACTGACTGACATGCGTCTAGTTTGTTATTAAGCCTTTTCGTTATAATCTTTGTGAAAAGTTTGTAAATTTGTGAAAGAAGTGTTATCGGCCTGTAGTTTTGTAAATCAGTTTTATCGCCTTTTTTAAACAGTATAATCATATTCGCTTCATTCCAGTGAGATGGTATATTGGTTTCATGCAAGCATTTATTGAGTAATATCACTATTAGGTCTAAAGCTTGTTCACCTCCTAGTTTTAACATTTCGGTCAGGACTTCGTCTCTGCCTGCTACTTTGTTGTTTTTCATATATTTTAGAGCATTTTTAACTTCGTCTTTGTTTATATCTGGGATTTCCTCAGAGTTGAAATTCATTACCTTCTTTTTTAACTTGTCTTTAATTGTTAATGGCTCTGGTTTTTTTGTGCTATACAAATCTGTATAAAAGTCTTCCGCTATTTTTTGTATTTCTATTAAATCTCTTGTTATAGCTCCATTTTTATCTTTCAGGACATGTATCTGAGGTTTACCTATGACTGGTTTAAGACATTTCATGTTTTTGTTTTTCTCAATTGTTTCCTTTATCATTTCCTCCTGTTCTTTAATTTTCTCCTTCCTGATCTTCGTTCTGATAGTCTTACTAATTTCTGAATACTCTGCGGTGTTTCGGTTTCCATTTCTCCACATCTGTCGTCTTGTTTCTATTAGTTTTTTAGTTTCATCTGAAATTGGTTGACGTTTGTTCTTTTTTTGTCTTGCTATTTCTAGTGCCGTTTCTGTGAGTGTTTTTGTTAAAATTTTATTGAGTTGTTCTATAGTTTTGTGTTCTAAATTTGATTCTCTTTCTAATTTTTGGTTTATTTTCGTTGTGTATTCTTCTCCCTTTTCTCGTAAGATTTTTGTATCTATTTTCTTTTCTTTCAGCTTAACCATCCTTATTCTTTCGTATTTTTTATTTATTGTTATCTTTGCTCTAACAAGTCGATGGTCGCTACCGGTTGTGAAGTGATTCAGGACCGAGACGTCTTTTACTATGCGTAGCTGCTGCTACGAACTTAAAATATGGGTGGAAGATTCAATTTGTTACGTAAGGTAGTGCTAAGAAGGGATTTTTTGAAATTCGATCCGTAAGGGGGTGAAAAGGGGTAAAATGTGTTTTCACGAATTCCTCAATATCTGTTACTCCCGATAAGATATCGATTTGGTGTTTGCTTGCAAAGATTACCAACGCAAATACCTAGAAACGTATTTTAGGATTTTGCCCTAATCAACCCCTAAAGGTGCAAATTTGGATTGGGGGTGAATTAAAGAACTCTTCGTATCTGCTGTGTTTATTGAATTAGAACATTCTTCTTTAGCATATAGATGTATTTTTAAAATATTTAAAAAGGGGTGTGACGGAATTGGAAAATTTTAACCCTAAAGGGGTAAAAGGAGGAAAAACTGAAAAGGGGTAAGGGGATTAAAATTATTAGATTTTGTCGCTGTGAGTTCCATTTCACAACAAAATGGGTTAAAGGGAATTTTTTGAAATTCCACCCCTACGGGGGTGAAACAGGGTAATATGTGTTTTCACGGGTTCCTCAATATCTCTTAGACCCAATGAGATAGCCACTTGGTGTTTAGTTGCAAAGATTTTCAAAGCAAATACCTAAAAACGTATTTCCGGATTTTGCCGTAATCAACCCCTAAAGGTGCGAATATGCATTCGGGGTGAATTATAGAGCCCTTCGTATCTCCTATGTCTATTGAGTTCAAACGTTATTTGTTGGCATATACTTAAATGTATTCTTAAAATTATTAGAAAGTGGTGAAAGAAATTTTAAAATTTTACTTCTAAGGGGGTGAAAAGAGGTAAACTGTGTTTTCACGAATTTCTCAATATCTCTTAGACCCGATGACATATTGACTTGGTGTTTACTTGCACAGGTATCCAATAGAAGTGTCTAAAAACGTATTTCAGGATTTTTCCCTAATCAACCCCTAAAGGTGCAAATCTGGATTCGGGGTGAATTAAAGAACCCTTTGTATCTCCTAGGTTTATTGAATTAGAACATTTCCTTTTTGGCATATAGATGTATTCTTAAAATACTTAGAATAAGTTTTAAGGGATTTTAAAATTTTATCACTCAGGGGGTGCAAAGAGGTAAACAGTGTTCTCACGAATTCCGCAAAATCTCTTAGACCCTATGAGATATCGACTTGGTGTTTACTTTTACTTGCATACGTATCCAATATAAATATTTAAAAACACATTTCAGGATTTTGCCCTAATCAACCCCTAAAAGTGCAAATCTAGATTCGAGGTGAATGAAAGACCCTTTCGTATCTCCTATGTTTATTGAGCTAGAGCATTATTTTTTGGGATTCTTAAAATATTTAGAAAGGGGATTAAGGGAATTTAACATTTTACCCATAAGGTGGTGGAAAGGGGTCAACTGTGTTTTCACGAATTCGTCAATATCTCTTAAACCCTATAAGATATCGACTTAGCGTTTGCTTGCATAGGTATCCAATATAAGTGTTTCAAATACATTTCAGGATTTTGCCCTAATCAACCCCTAAAAGTGCAAATCTAGATTCGGAGGGAATTAAAAAACCCTTCGTATCTCCTATGTTTATTCAGCTAGAGCATTCTTTTTTGGCATATAGATGTATTCTTAAAATATTTAGAAAGCGGTTTAAGGGAACTTAACATTTTACCCCTGAGGGGGTAAAAAGGGGTAAACTGTATTTTCACGAATTTTTCAATATCTCTTAAACCTGATACGATATAGGCTTGGTGTTTGCTCGCATAGGTATCCAATACAAGTGTCTAAAAACACATTTCAGGATTTTCCCCTTATCAACCCCTAAAGGTGCAAATTTGGATTCGGGTTGAATTAAGGAACCCTTCTTATCTCATTTGTTTATTGAGTTAGACCATTGTTTTTTGGCATATAAATGTATTCTTAAAATATTTAGAAAGTGGTTTAATGGATTTTAAAATTATCCCTAAAGCGGTAAAAAGAGAAAACTGAAAAGGGGTAGGGTGCTAAATTTATTAATTATTTTTTGCTGTGGGTTTGTTTCAGGATAATATAGGCTGAAAGAATGTTTTAAAATTCCACCCCTACGGTGTGAAAAAGGAGTAAACTGTGTTTTTACGAATTACTCAATATCTCTTACAATAAATAGGAGAATTTCCGGAATTCCACCAATTTATGAATACAACATTTAGTATGTATATATATATATATTTTAATTTTACCTAATTGTTATACTAAAACTATAGCTTTATTAATATATACAAGGGGAATGCCAATTACGTACACATTTCCAGGGGGTTAGTGAGGCATAAAAGAGTTGCGGAGGCCTTTTCTCGAAAGAATACTGTGTCCTTTTTACTTAGAATATTGTTTTGCGGCGTTTGTTAGTTTAGCGTATTGAGTGAAGGGTAGGGGTGCTCCCTGGAATTCATTTGAGATTTAGAAGAAAAGAACATTTGTAGTCCGTACGAGGAACGGGCATCTTGCTAGTGGAGCTATATACCCCAGTCCTACTGCAGCTATAGAAACGCTTCTCAATCTATCCCAGCTTACCTTAGTAGTAGTAGTAATAAGAAAGGAGTCAAGAGATAGCATAGTATAACAATGCCAAACTATCTTGGTGGATACATGGAAATTCTCAAAGAAATTCAAGATCAACTTCAGTTTAACATGGTCAAAAACAATATGCATCCGAATTTTAATTTCGAGAGAAATTTCACTGCATTCCTTCCAAACCAATCTGCCCTCAAACCGATCAAGGTACAATAGTCAGGTATATCGACAACGGAGAAAGGAGTTGGAGTATTCCTACATGGTCGTAGACGAAGGGTCTCAAAGACCTTAAGAAAGATCCCTGCAGTTTTCCAAGCTGAAGAAGCTGCTATTAAAACATGTATAGAGGTAAACATAGAAAAAAACTACCTCTATGGCAGAATCTCAATGTATTATATTATATTAAAATAAGTTCCAGGACATGTAGGAGTCAAAGACAACGAACTGGCAGATGAACTTTCCAGGAAAGGTGCCAATACTCCGTTTATAAGACCTGAACCCTTTTGTGGTGTTTCAAATAGTACATTCAAGCACTTAAATACCTGCTGGTACCGTTTTCTCAGGTTTTAGAGCTAGTTCTTTCAAAATGTTTATTTTTAAGCTGATTATTACGGATTTGACGTTTTATAAAAAGAAATTTGATTGGTAGAGAAATCATTAATTAAGCAACCATATGAATTTCAACTTCTTCGTCGTAGCTTTTAACCCACGATTCGAGGTCTTTCAGAATTGGTGTTACCATTTTTGAAGTTTTTTGCTAGTTCTTTCAAAACGCTCTGTGTTATTAGATGATGGCTAGGAACTATTTCTACTTTCATATTGAAGACCATAGATATTATAAAGGTTGCTTCAAAATGCACTTTTATATTACTTCATAACTAGGAGATAATTTTACTTAATCAGGATAAATATCATGGATTTGATGTTTTGGAGAAATTTGATTGGTAGAAAAATGTTTACTGAAACAACCAAGTGACTTTCAACCTTTTCACCGTAGCTTTTAGCCCACGATACGTTCTTTTTTTAGAATCGGTAGTACCATTTTGTTGAGGTTTTTTGACTAATTCCTTCAAAATGCTCTCTGTTATTAGATCATAACTAGGAAATATTTCTACTTTCAGGTTAAGTATGGATTTGATGTTTCATGGCTAGAAATTTAATAGTAGAGAAATCTTTAATGAAAAAACACGTGATTTTCAACTTTTTCAGCATAGCTTTTAGCCCACGATACGTTCTCTTTCAGAATCGGTGGTACCCTTTTTTGAGGTCTCTTGGATAGTTCTTTCAAAATGCGCTCTGTTATTAGATTATAACTAAGAGGTATTTTAGGTATTTTTTATGTATTTAATTGGTAGAGAAAGCTTTAATGAAGCAACCATGTGATTTTCAACTTCTTCGGCGTAGCTGTTAGCCCACGATACGTGCTCTTTCAGAATTGGTGGTACGATTCTTTGAGGGTTTTTGACTAGTTCTATCAAAATACTGTTTGTTATTAAATCGTAACGAGGATATATTTCTACTTGCAGGTGAACTATCATGGATTTGATGCTTCATGGCTAGAAATTTAATTGGTAGAAAAATATTTAATGAAGCAACCATGTGATTTTCAAATTCTTCAGCGTAGCTTTTAGCCCACGATACGTACTCTTTCAGGTGGTACGATTTTTTAAGTTGTTTTGCTAGTTCTTCAAAATGCTCTCTGTTATTACATCAATTAGATTATACATAGGAGATACTTCTACCAACAGGTTAAATACCATGTATTTTATGTGTCATGGCTAGAAATGTAATTGGTAGAGAAATCTTTAATGAAGCGACCATATAAATTTCAACTTCTTCAGCGTAGATTTTAGCTCACGATACGTTCTCTTTCAGAATCGGTGGTACGATTTTTTGAAATTTTTTGGCTAGTTGTTTCAAAATGATCTCTGTTATTAGATCATAAATAGGAAGTAGAAATACTTTCAGGTTAAATATCATGGATTTGATATTTCATGGCTAGACATTTCAAATTCTTCAGTATAGCTTTTAGCCCACGATACGTGAATCTTTCAGAATTTGAAGTTTTTTTCTAGTTGTTTCAAAATGCTCTCTGTTATTAGATCAATTAGATCATACATAGAAGATATTTCTACTTTCAGGTTAAACATCATTGATTTGAAGTTTCATAGCTATAAATTTAAGCAACCATGTGATTTTTAAGTTCTACAATGTACCTTTTATCCAACAATACATTCTCTTTCAGAATTGATGGCACAGTTATCTGAGGTCAGTTGGATAGTTCTTTTAAGATGTGTTCTGTTATTAGATGATAATTATAAGATCCTAATCTTTGTTGACAGAAAAAGAAGAATACTATAAAATATCTTTACTTTCAGGCTAAGTATCATGGATTTGATGTTTCACTTTTCATTCAAGAATGAAATTTGATTAATAGAGAAATATTTAACACAGCAATCATATGATTTTCAACTTCTTCAGTGTAGTTTCTGGCCCACGACATGTTTCCGTTCAGAATGGTGGTCCCTTTTTCTGAGGTTGCGTAAGTCGCCTAGTGATTATTCATAATGAGTGCTTTAAAATAAAATTTTGTGATCTTCCAAGAAGATTTAAGTTTTTAACAACGTTTTGTATGTATCAAATTTAAATCACACGAAAATGGTTTCATCTTTACACAACGATGGTTCTAAAAATTATATGTTAAAAAAATCATATTTTATAAGGTGTGGAGTAAATCAACACTGATTCTTACAACATAAGTTTCTTGTAGACCCTAAACAAATTGTTTTTAAAACTTCTGATAAAAGCAGATCTTTAATGTTGCTTTGGGCGCTTAGAAAGATGGAAATCATTTCCCAAGAGGCAATATTTCATTTAAAACATTTTTTAAATCTAGTGCTAGGGTTGTATCAGTCGAGTTGTTTAATATCCACACCTCGTAAATATGCGAGCTTGTCTACTAAAACAGAGGCGATTTATAAAGCAATGTTGTACATAAAACGAAGTACGGCAAAGCGTTTGCGAAGTTCGCATAAATAAATTGCGGGAGCGGAAAACAATGCTTACGGAGCGCATTTTAGTTTCCCGAATTTAAATTTTCGTGCCGCGAATTTCTCGAGCTGTATCTAAAACCATTTATTATTTCGCCTTCCACCTGAGCGCATTTACAAAAATACATTTTTCTGTCACTCCGGGAAATATGTAGCAACATTAAGTATTTCCGGACATTTATCTCTGTAAATTTACCTCCTTTGTGGATACCCTTTTGCTGCAGACGCCTTTACATTCTAATAAATGTTCTACAAAGGAAAGATTCATTCTCGAGCGGCTTCTGCGAAAGTGTAGGAAATGCATTTTTCTCAAAGAATAATGCCATTTTTATCGTTGTCGGATCTCCTTTTCCGCGAGATTAAATTATGTTTTATTGATACAAGACTTTGAATAAAAAGCGGACTACAAAGGCGAGCGTTCTGATAGACAGCGCGACCTAAAATTTTTCTTAATTCCCGGAATTTCTCTTCCGGACTAAGTTTCTAAATCAATTTTTTCCTGAGCATTTTCGCCGATGTCAGCAGACCCTTCCGCCAAGGATTTAGGCTCAAGCTGTGTCTTCGCACTCTATAAAACGGCCCTGCAGCACTGTAAAACACCGTAAATGTCACAATCAATACGCCGATTCAGTGACGTAGGGAAAAGCTCCTTGACACATTATTGCTGCAACGAAATCTATGAGAAGAAATCAGATCGCCCCGTGCGTTCACGCGCAGTAAACTCCAAGTTTTGCTGAACGAGGCAGAAAGCTTATTGTCGGCCAGGTGGAAAGCATACTTTACATCGCTGGCCCTAGGCACTTCCTGAGCACAGCCCTTTATAAAAAAAAAGCACTATGTGCAATTACAGAAAGAAAAGAATTATTCACAAGAGCGCCCGCTGCTAGCCATTTTCTAAGGGATTTGCTACACAGTGGTTTTGTTCTTTAAAAGAGATATCATTTAAGAATTTACACAAAATTACCTGTGCGTGTTGCTGTTTTTATAAGTGTACGTACTGTGCCAATATTTTAATTTATATTTTATTTTTGACTTTTGATAGACAGAATATCTATTCTTTTATTAAAAGAATAAATAGGGAGGAATTTCAGTTAGAACAAATTAATAAACTGGCAGCTACTGCTATTTTATGAGCACCGTAAACCGAACAAACCAAATTTTGAATTTCACATCTCTGTTGGTAAGGGTACAACTATAGATTTTGTCCTTTGAGTGCGTGTCGGAGAGGGAAATTTTTTTGATTTGACCTTTTACTGAAAAAGTTGTGTTTATCGAATAAAATAACACACATATTATGAAAACAAAATTTAATAGTCAAGATGTTTGAAAACTTAAGGAAATGTAAAATACACTCAAGACTAAAAGCAAACCATCAAATTGCAAAACATGACATTGTTACATATTGTTAATAAGAAGAACTTGATATGTATATTCCACTAAGTCGTACGACGGTGAACGCTCTAACAATTAATAGCACCAAACTAAAGCAATAACTATCATAATACTCTCCAAAAATGGTCCCGTGACGATTGCGTTCAGCGAGGTCCGGTATCTAAACTCCTGCAGTGGGTTCACACTAACCTGAGTATAACAAAATACAGGAACCGGGAACCATAATCACCACACAGCTTTTCAATCAAAGCCAAATATCTCCCTATCCGGAGTTAGAAACGAAATTCCACAAAATCCTCGACAAATTGTTAAATACTATTTCTTATATCCCTAAGTAACGAAAATAAAAATAGAGTAATGCCAACACAATGTGACGCAATGACACTAGAATCCCCGATCAAAACTAAAAACCACTACCAATCAGCTTTTAAATATGCAATATTCAAATGTCAAAGTCAACAGATAAGTAAGCATTTTAATAAAACTCTTTAAACGGTCATTTCTTCTAGAAAGCCGTCACAAGCGACAGCACGCATAATTCGCAGAGTAAAGACAATTAACAGTCCTGACCATAAGCAAAACTGCTATTCAATGATAGCTCACAATAGGGTACTAGCAATGGTTAACAGTTTTAAAAAAAACTTGTTTAATCAAAGGCGAATTGGATACATTTCACGTTAAAACAAAAAAATACGATTTAATTTGGATCCAAACCAAAAGAATGATATAAATAAATCAGGTAGTATTCAACATTTGTCACGTGATGTGAAACGTCGTTTGACGTCAAGTATAAGTAATTGTGATGGGGTATCGCTGAAAAGCGGCAAACTAGAGGACTGTGGATTCTATTTAGTGTCGCCCGAGATTCGTAACATTATTGTCTCACTCTAACACGTCATATCGCGCACTGTCCCAATTTTAACGCTTCTTGCAGCCACTTTTTGCTACGGTTTTTGTTATCATGTACTGTATAAGTGTATTTTATGGAGTTACTATGCAAGTATTTTTACAGTTTGGAACTATACATCGATGATAGTAAGAATATTTCTGTTCTTCAGACATTTTTACCCTATTGAGCTGTCACCTAAGGCGAGCTTCGGCGGTTTGCATTAGATTTCTAAATGCAATCGTGCTTCTCTAGTTATATGTGACGTAACGAAGCGGCCATGTCATACTGGACGTATTCGCGCGAGTTTTCTACTTTTTAATATAGCTTAAAGAAAAAAATGGTATGATGCGTCATTTATACAGCTGTAAAGAACATATTTACGCTTTTGTAAAAAGTGCAAGAACAGTTGCAGTTAACGCTAAATGAAAACCAAGTGGACCTTTTTTAAGCATTTTTTGTCAACTCCCTTTAAACGAAATTCAAGAAGAACAAGTCAATTATATTTTAAGACATATTTTGCTCTAGTTGTTTAAGATAGTCTAAAATGTAATGTAACGTACGACTTCCGGGATTGGACCGTGTCAAAGTTTCGCCCACTTTAATAGACAACATGTAAAATACTCGAGAGGCAAAACTCTTTTGCAAGAATAATGGATAAGAGACCACGAAGACTCAAAAGCGTCAACCACACCAGAGGCAAAACTTTTCTACAGATCGGAACGAAGGCGACATATATCGTCAACAGTCATATAATGTTTGAGGCTTTTGCGGTTACTCGAATTGTCAATAATAGAATTACATTTCGGCTTAGACCGCGTCGTCTTTGTAGATAAACACCCAGCATTTATTGGCTTAATGTGGCTAACACCTTGTGAATTCAAGCAGGAGTTTGTGTAACAGTTATGTTTTCTTGTGGCTGTTGAAGTCTTGCAAACCAATCATGATTTGGTCAGTGTTATTAGAGTACCTTGTGAACAAAGGTACTTAGGCATATTTGGCCTTTTTACTGCACCCATATAGACTAACGTTTCGCAAGACATTGCAGCTTGCATCATCAGAGCCAACAAATGCTTGGTATTTATCTTCAAAGACGACGCGGTCTAAGCCGAAATGTAATTTCAATATTGACAATTCGTCACGGTGGAATGAAGAGGGCGTAGGGATGCTTTGTTGGAGTCTTTCTGGTAAAGAAGAATAGGGATTTGTAGATAATATAAGTTCCATCAGAAAGGATATTATGGTCGGTATCGCGTTAGTGTTCGGCAATGGTTAATTATGATACAAAACTTGACGGGTTTGAACTGAACGTCCAGTTTCACTAATGTTCACAGCATTACAGGACTTTATAAACACCTTTTGATGACTTCTTCTTCTTCTGCCATCGACTAGGAATTAATTCCTGTTTGGCCTTCCTCTTTATTAAACAGATGAAGAGCACCGCCTATTGAGAGGTTGTCGTGGGGGTCCATTTCCTGTTAGTCGTCTATTTTTACAGATATTGCCTAATTTCTCTTCGTCTATGCCGTCTATGGTGTTCAATTTATCCTTAAGTGAACTGTATTTCACTACGATTTTCCTACTGCTTACTTAATGCAATATAATGATTCTAATAATGTAATCAAGTTTATTATTATTTATGTAATAGTACTATAATGAAATCAAAATTACGCGCCGACTTAACTTGATGACTTTGATCCGCTCTACAAGTCGCAATTTTAATCGAATTGCAATTTATAACTGGTCAAATTGCATGTATTTTCAAACTCTACAAGTTTGATAGTAACTACTTGTTCGCTACATAGGACGAAAAACGAAACACGAGCGAATGTGCTCGAAAAAGAAATATCTACCCCTTCACGCTTTCCTTTCACGTTCGATATCTCCTTAACCCCCATACCGGAACATTTTTTGCTTATATTTTTAAGGCATATTCGACGTGTATTTTAAAAAGTGTGAGTGAAAAGCAACATATCTGCTTAAGTCCCTTGTTTCCTATGACTTCTTTTGATATTCTATCCCTCACCTTAATATTAAATTGCGTATCTTTGTATAGTTTTCGAACGGATTTGGTTATCACGTTGTTAATATTGGATTCTTCCATGGCTTCCCTCACTTTGATCACTAGTACATTGTCGTATGCTTTTGAACGTTCGAGGAATAACAGATGTGTTTCTTCCCGTATTAATTCTCTTGTCTATTATTTGTTTTAAACAAGACAGGTTATCTGTGCAAAATCGTTCAGATCTGAATCCGCTCTGTTCTTCAACCTTCTGGTTTTTGATCTCCTTCAATTAGTTTTCTCAACACTCTTTCATTTCGCATTTTATGGATCCCATTTTTATGGATGGATGACATGTATCCTAGTTTCCATTCATTTATTAAATAGTTGGATTATCATATTCCTGATTTTTTCTGTGCCATTCTTCAACATTTCAGCTGATATGTCGCCTGGGCCACTTGCATTTCCATTTTTTATGTTTTTAATAATCTTTTTCACATTTTTGATTGCCACTCCTTGGATTATTATATTTATTCTTTCTTCCTTTAATTTTGTTTTAATTTCGATTAATAGCTTCTTGTAATATTGTCCCAATTAATTCATATTGATTGTTTCCAACACTACCTTTCGTTTTTTGTCCTTGTTCCTCCTATACACATTTGTACTACATTTCCTGTCCCATGCTTTTTTCTTTTCTTCTGTAACTAATCTCCCCTTTTCCGCTTTTTTCTTATGTATTTCCGTCTATCTTCGCCAAATTTATTGCTTAGCCATTTCTTTTTTAAAATTTTGTTTCGATTTATTTATTCCACCAAATGTTTTATTTACTTTTTTGGTTATATATAATTTTCCGAGGGCTTCTTTTGCAGCTCCACGCAGTACTTCCTTGATGTGTTTGTAGATATGTTCGAGATTATTATATATCCATTTTCTAATTTTTGATCTAACCTTTGTTGGTAAAGGTACTTGATACTTTCAGATGGTCTTCATTCTTGGCAAAAAATACTGTATCATTGGCATAATATAGCAGTCGAATTTTGTCATCACCCATTTGTTTTGCCTTTTTCACTATCTAGGCAGAAGAGAGACTCAACAAGTCTCCATGTCTAACTCCTTTGTGTACAGTTACTGACCCGTTCATCCATTCTAGGTGTAAGTCGAATTAATTGAATGGAGATTTGCCTTTAAGAGAAAATGTTTATTATTTCGTCAAGTTGAATTCTCCCAAACGCATTTTTTTAAATGTGAAATAATATTAAATTGAATGATTATTTTTAAGAAACGTGTACAACTGTACATTGTTCATCTTTCCAATTTATATTTTTATTTACAAAAATTAAACCATTCTTATCTTCATCTTGATCGCGACGTCTTGACAGACTTTTTGTCACCCAACGGGTTACCATGGAAACCATAGTGTAGTGGTTTCATCTTGATTTCTGCTTTCCAGCACTATATACAAGCGTTGCTGCAACTATGTCTGTACTGATCTGGTAATAAACCGCTTCGAGACCCTTCCTATCCTGCATATTATAAAAGTGCCATAAAAACGATATTAGCATACACAGATGGGATAGAACAGTAGATATGAAGAACAAAAATACTTATGAAAAGAGCTCATGACGGAGTCCTGGTTATCTTCAGTTACACGCTTCTTCTTTGTTTGAAGATCAGGTAGTAGCACTTTTATATGCGTGAGAATTGTTGTCTGTAATCCGATTATATTTTGAGCTCGTCGGTGTACATAATATAATCTTTACCTCCTTCAAGAATAAAGCTCCTTCTGTCCAAATTGGGTTTCTCCCAATCTTGATTTTTTACCACAGAGTAAATGCATTTATATCCGCCAGATGTAGCATATTATAAAAAAGAATTATCGTCCAATGCAAGGCATGTTGTTTTACAGAATATTATTTGGCAAACTTGTCAATCGTATCAACCTCGCCCTTTGTCGAATTGTAGTGTATTATCATCTCGGGTTTGTACAGTGTTGGTTCTGACAAAACTTTTTTGCTGTGATGTAAGATCGATCTCATTTTTATCAGAGTGATAGAATGAGATCTTTCGTAAAGCAAAATTTACTTGAGTAAATACTTCGGTTGCGCTGAGGTAATAATTGCTGTGGATTTTCGGCCTTAGTCTTTCTGATAGTACCACGTAGTGTTAATGCCTTTTTTAATAAAACATTGCCTAAAAGAACAATCATGAATAAATTGTCACTTATAATCTCATAAGAGCATTAATTCTGTCCGGTAATTTTTTAGAGTGCATAGAAACAACGCAAGGGCCGATTGATTACTTTCGTTTTGCGTCAGTCTGTGTCAAAATTGACGCAAAACCTAACCTGCTAACCTCGAATTTGACACAGACTTACAGTGCCACCAACATATGAACAACAATGAATGTCAAAAAATGATCGCCCATTAATTTCAGTTAGGTTAGTCAACTTAAAAAAGATTATCAAGAAATTTTTGGTTGGCTTGGAAACCATACTAAAATTAATTTTTCTATTGGTTCTTAATTAGTGTCGTACGATTTTCAGTTTAAAACCATAGTTGTTGGGATTGATTTTTATATGCACTTTGCAAAGTGCTTTGCCCCGAACACATATATGAGATGATGGATATAAATAACTTTTGCACTTTTCACAAAAACCTCAAACGCGGTTAGTTTGTCGTGTTGTTTTCGTTCGTTTGTGGTGGCTACGTTGTCAAAGCGCATAAATCTTGTTAGAGCAGAAAATCTGTCTCTGAACGTTGTTGCTAGGGATATTGGCCTGCAACATTCAGCGTGTTTACACCATAAAAAATAAATTGGTTCTTTAAGGGCTTTTAGAGCTCCTTGTATAAATAATAATCCAATACAGGCATACATTCCGTTAGCATCGGTTGCGATCTAAGTTTTCTGTTTTTCAATTTTTAACAATTTTATAGTTTTATCGACGATTTCTGAACAAATAAAATGATTTAATGCATCATCTATGGTTGAAAAAGGTAGACCACTTGGTGTTATTTGCAATGGTTTCTTTAGGATATCTTGTATTTGCCCCGAGTGCACTTGTACGGTTCAAGTTACCATTGCGTACCTGATTTTGTAGTTAAAGTGGCTGCGTCTTCATTTGAGTCGGTATTATCTAAGTTGTCATCTCTATCAGCTGTAATTAAGTGTTCTGTAGCGTTAGTCTTCGTCCTCAGACTCTGGCATACCCAAACATTCAAAATCTTGCTCGCCACTTTCTTCTAACAATTATTAAGTTCTTCATTTGTTAGATATCGTCTACGTTAACTGTAGGAGTAACAGTGCTTGCACGATTTGAAGATATCATGTTCAAAAACAATAAATAAATGAGTTATTTAATCTTATATATTGCAAGCACGTTGTAAGTTCACCACAATACACACTTGACAGTTGACAATGGTGCACAGCGATGCCACGTAAGCATCATTTACATAGTTGCCAAGTGATCGCTTTTAACAGATTAGTAACTCAATCTACAGAAGTGCAAAGGGATACCTCGCAAAAATAAACATATGACAGATAATTAGAAAGTTGGGGTTCAGATAGACCCCTCTTCAGTACCATAAAGGTTAATATCGTTATTCTTACCTGTAATAGAGGGCAGCAGTAGCCGTTATTACTACAGTGGCTATATAAGGACAGTGTGGTCAATTTTAAAAATGGCAGCCATTAAGAGTCGTCTCTACAACAACCAGCCACGCCCTTAGGTATTGTTCTGTGCACGACCTGCTAAATTGTAAGACAAACGTCACCCTGCTAAATTGTGACTTAAACGTCATTTTATACGGACTGGACATATGTGAAGTTCCGCGATGCTTTACAGAGCGGTGTATACCCGCGATCAAGAAAATGTGTGCAATGTGAGGTGGTCAAATGTGCAGCGTAACATTAATTTTACAAGAATGTTAATAATATTACTTAAACAGAATTAAACGGCAAAAGACGACGTAAAACGTAAAAAATCGCTGCCAGCGATTAAAAATCCTCGTTAACAAGCAACCTAATATCGGAATATAAGTCAATGTGTCCTTTGTTATCTTCTTTATTGTGTTTTTGTACATAAAAGACGAGAATTTAAAACATTTTGCATTATTCGACACAGAAACTACGTACAAAAGCTCAACAAAAACTGATTTTTTTAATATTCATAATCAAACCGTTCTATTTATACCACCAGTTAATTTAAAGGAATATAATATTCAGTGTTAGATAACCCATAAATTCTCTTTAATTTGATGCAATAATCTTTATCATTAAGACATTTATGTAGTATATTATAGCTTTTGATCTGGGCTAATGCGCAATTTTCACAAAAAGTATTTTACTTTAACTCGTTGACATTTACTTATGCAAACGAAAATTCGGCATTCGCTTAGACAGAACACTGTAGAATTTTATGATGATTATTTCATTCCACTTCATGTTGGGGCTACTTTCAATAATAAAGGACTTAGAAGCCATTTTGTGTGACTATGTGTAATTTCGTAAAACGACTCTTAATGGCGGATTTTAAAACAACCAATCAGAAACATGACCAAAATTGACCACACTGTCCTTATATAGGCACTGTATTATTACTTAGAGTACCTGTATATAGTAAGAGTAGGGCAAACCATGGTGTAAAGAATACAAGGTGTAACGTTCCGCAGAATGTGGGCGGACCTCAAATTCAACCAATAGGACATGGTCCCACAAATGGCACGATTGGTAGTACTAAAGTGTATTGTTGAAGACGCTGTCGATGTCAAATTCGAGGTTAGGTTTTGCGTCAGTTGGTGTCAGATTGACTCAAAACGTAACCTGCTAACCTCGAATTTGACATCGACTGACAGTGCCATCAACAATATACGATCGCAACCATGGTTACACCATGGTCGCGGGCGTGATGGATTTCCTGAGCAGGACCATCGGGGATTGGTTGACATCTCCCCTCTACTTTCTGAACGATTGCCCATCCCGGTAGCGGTTCACCTTGTATTCTTTACACCATGGGGCAAACGATGACATTTAGGGATCCATGAAGCGAAGTTAGTCACAATTTCACAGTCGACTACATTAATATAATGAAGGGATTCATCTTGAGAAGTTAGTTACAACTGTCATAGGTTATAGTTGACTATAAATTATTATTTAGTATTTAGTCGTGGTATGAAACTAAATCTGCTATACGCCATGTATGTAACACAATATCATTTATTAACTGGTAAATACAGTGGTCTCAAGCCAACTTTATATTCATTTGCTGTTCACATCTACACATGAGGAACATAGATCGAGTAATATTTAAATGTAAGACTCCAAATAGTGCTTCAATCTTAACATTTTATACCGGCTTGCTTCCATCTACTTGTAATACTTCCTAAAAATAAGTATTAATGAGATAAAAAGAAAATTAAGATCACACTAGTTTTCCTACCTAACATGAAAACAAAAGTTTTGGAAGCTAAAGCGTTTTCAGTCCTCTTTAACTTTTTACAGCCATTTACTCCAAATTCCCTCTGATTTTTTCCAAATTTTTACATATTCTTGGTCATTTGGAATTATAATTTTCTTTGTCGATGCTGTTTAACCAAATTTGTTTTGTTTATGGATCTTTGGGTATGCTTACAAGATGTATGCCATTTTCTGAACGGTTATTACACCCAAGCACGCAACAACCGGTTATGATAATGAAATACGTACTTACTTCAAAAGTGCAATAAATATGACTATTCAACTCACTTGTCATCTACCAAAAACTGACCAATAAAAATACAAGATTTGGCGTCTTTGAGCCAATAAAAAAGAACTATATTGACAATTTTCACTAGTGAAAATAATCGACAAATTTCACTAGTGGTATAGTGAATATTTTAAACAAATGTGATTTTTATTAGAAAAAGTCAATATTAGTGTTCTGTTACTATAGAAATTGCGTAGTTTCGTGCTAGATTTACTGAAAACTAATTTGAAAAAGTAGTTTGGTTCATTGAATAGTCTCTCGAATACCATTCTTAGTCAGAGTTAAGTAAAATATTTTTGCGATGGTATCACTACTCATGTCCATTGCGCTTAGGATTAGTACTCGTGCTAGCGCACTCGTCCTAATCGATACTAAGCGCAATGGACATTCGTGATACCACGGCAAAAATATTCGACATAACTTTGACTACTCATGGTATTATAAGTGACAATTTGAATGTCACTAATTTAAAAAATCGAAAGCAGACGGGCCAACTAAATTTTTAAATTCTTATGGGATGAAAAGGGATCGAAACCAATGAAATGCTGTTGCAGCGTTTGCTCTACTCTTACTATATACAGGTACTCCATTATTGCTAAACTAAGTAGGATAGGAAGGGTCTGCAAACGGCCATTACCAGATTAGTACAGACATAGTTGCAGCAACGTTTGTATGTAGTGCTTGGGTGCAGAAAGCAAGAGGAAACTACTACAATATGCTTCCCATGGAAACCCATTGGGTGACAAAAAGCCTGTCGAGACGTTGCAATGAAGGAGGAGATAAGAATGGTTTAATTTTCGTAAACACAAATACACTCACCGGCACGAAAAACGGAGCACTTGCATTTTTTTATTAGATTTAAAATTGTATCTCTTTGTGATGTTTTATTATTACATTTATTATTATACATTTATTATACATGTTATAGTGTTAAATGTATAATAATAAATGTAATAATAAAACATCACAAAGGGATACAATTTTAAATCTAATCAAAAAATGCAAGTGCTCCGTTTTTCGTGCCGGTGAGTGTATAAACAGCAAATCAACAATCGAAAAATGTACCTACAGGATGTCTTAAAAATATTAATTCAACTTTTGGGAGAATTCGACTTGACGAAATAATAAAGATTTTCGTTTAAAAGCAAATCTTCATTCAATTAATTCGGCTTGCACCTAAAATGAAATCAACACAAATAGATGAATGAGCGTGTCAGTAGATGTACATAAAGGAGTTAGACATGGGAACTCGTTGAGCCTCTTCTCCGTCTCGATGGTGAAAAAGGCAAAAAATGGGTGATGACAAAGTTAGGGCTATATTATGCCAATGACACGGTATTTTTGTGCCGAGAATGAAGACCGTCTGCAGCGATTGCACTTTCAATTAAATAGTCCTACAGGGAAGTACAATATATTAATCTCTAACTCAAAGTCAGATCCATACTAATTGCTAAGAACCCATTAGATGTAAACTCTTAAACAGCGACCAGACGTATTACTTATCAAGGAATTCTACAAGAAGTACGGCTACAAAAAGATAAATAGACTATCTGGATGTTTCAATGATACAATATACATAGTATAACAAACACATGTACAAATAAAGAAAAGCAAAAATGTATAAAATTTAATTAGGCCGATCGTGTCATATCCATCTGGCATAATCCAAATTTGAAAAATAGCGAAAAAATCAGAAAAGATCACGAACGTAGTGTAAACATTAAAATATAACTCCTATAATTCCTTGTATCCATAAAATAGTATGGACACCAAGAGCAAGACTTAAGAAACCAACATGTCGACAGAATATGCCGAGATAAGATAGTTAAGATACCAAGAGGTAAGTTCCCAAAGCGACGAAGAAGCATTGGTTAACCGAGATAACGATGGTACAATAAAACAGAAAATGGTTTAACGTACAGTCGTGTGCAAATAAATCTGGGACAATGTTTTTTTTATATGTATACGTTAAACTTTGACAAGTAAATGAAAATGTAGCTCTTTCTGGTAGCAGAAAATCCATGGAGATATTCTTCAATTCTCAACTCAACCTACATATGAAAAAACCATTGTCCCAGATTTATTTGCACACGACTGTACTTGCTATGTTCTAAGGAACAGAAGTCGTAAGAAAAAATCAATTTGACGGTTTTAATTAGAAGTGAAGTAAGAGTCAACAAGCTAACAGAATGATTATTTTTAATTACTGATGCTACAATTATACAGAACTTAACATACATAGTCATAGTCGCTAACGCAACAATAACATTTAAGACTTAAAACTAACGCATATCTAATAAATACACCTAAACTCAAAACAAATCTGGAACTAGATCACTGCGCACCACATCATTATCCATCTTGAAACCGCTGCAAGTTTAACTACAGACAATTTCTCGTTCAATAAAAAGCTAATAGTTTCTTCTTCCCCAGTCATTTATGTATTATGTTTATACAGCGCTCATTCGAGGTTCGTGTTAAATTTTATTAGCGTAAGAAAAATGGACGTAAAACTGCCATTTCACAAGTTTTATTACATTAATGCATTTACTTTGACAATAACTGGTACACTTCTCTATTATCGACTAATGGAAAACTATATTCCTTATAAAATATTTTACTTACATCAATTCCATTCCTATTTGCTAAGGTGGGGGGTGTGTTTAATAACGAAATGGTATTTCAATATAGGCTTTAATGCATTTACAATAACCTTTATTGTATGTGATAAAGAGTAAATTTAAGCTATTAGCATTCATTGCAAGAAAGGATTATTTTATTTAAAAAACAATTTTAAAGGTTTATAGGCGTCTCATTTTAGCATTTCAAAATCTATAAAAATACCACACCGCATCGATTTTTACTTCCCTCGTCTGCCGTCCGCCTGCCGTTCGAATTCGACCAGCGGTAACGTTTTTTTTTTACTTGAAAATTTATCTAATTTATTAGAAACGTGAAGATATTTTTACTCCTAACTAAATTTGATTTTTAAAATTATTTATTGTCACAATGTCGACGAGGGAAGTTCTGGGTAAAGCCTTTTACAGATTTTTAAAATTGATTTACTTAGTAGAAAACAAAGGTGCTTACAGTATACACATACCAACTATACAGAAAGGCGACAAGAAAAAAACAACCAAAAGTTTTCAGGCTTCAACTACCAGACATCTACATTTTGCTTAAAAAATATATATTTAAATCAGATAAATCACAATTTCATCTTTCCTTAAACAACATAAAATTAAAACTCATTTAATACTGCCGGCTACAACGTTTACAAAATTATATCCGACAAGTGGCAGTGGCGTGCCACATATTAAATATTAAACTTTTTGTAGAAAGTTTAAAAGTAAGTAACTTAGCTCTGAATAGAACTTTTGTTGTTGCAAAGGAAATTAAGAGCGTATATTAGAAAATTACTGCAAGGAAAAAACTAAACCAAACCACGGATGTCAATGCGCAAAAATGTCAAATCGGTACTTACATACACCATTTGAACATTAAATTCGCTAAAATACCTAAATATTCCAAGTCTCCATTAAAAAAGCGATTTGGAATTTTCTAATATGTCAGGTTTAAAGTTAACGCCGCCATTGGGTTTTTAATGCACGCGTCACCCCGATCCCCAGTGCGCCAGCTATCGTCGATCAGAGAGCTGGTTTTTCTCGGGAATGTAGCTGCTTGGGAAACCCTTACCTTTCCAATTTTGGAAAATTACGACGACCGTCGATTATGTACAGCAATTCCAAATCCCGTCTCTTTTGAATACCGCTGAATTTAATTTTGATTTCCGATCGATAGATATTTTTGAAGTAACCCCCCTACCGTCTCGCCGTTGCCCTATATATCAGTCCTTTATCTCGAGGCAGCTCTAGAGAAACCTCTCGTTACCAGTGTGTAGATCAACGCCGATTACTCGTAGTCAATGTTTGAACTGCCGGTGTTACAGTAGACTCGATTATTGGGTTTGTGGGTTAGCCGTGGAGGCAATCAGTATTATTAGTATGGGAGACTTGGGGACGGTGGTTCATCTGGGGTCGCATAGTTTTTGCAAGCATTTGACACTGCCGGCAAAAATAGTACGAGTTCAGTCATCGAAAAAATGCAATTAAATTTAATTTTTTATCGGTCTGTTTGGCGTCTCAAAAAATATTTCTATTGTAGGAAATAAAGTTTACGTGTACTCCCAGTATACTGTATATACATAATATGCATATTGATTGATTATTATTACAAGGGGAATAATAAAATAATTGCATAGTTAAAGCCTTCACAGATTGGTATTGGTGTAATACTTAATAGCAAGCAAGAATAAAACATTCTTATTGTTTTGGTAAAACATCCAAGAAATATAAAGTTTCAACTTTATAACACAGTATCCTATGCTAAGAGCGATTTTGGACATTAATAAAAACGTAGATACAACAATGTATTTAGAATTCACAGAATTTTTAAAACGCAAAGAATCAAATACTCTCACATCAAATTCGATAAAACATCTCTTGACAAATGTTCATTTTAGAGTAATGTATATGCAAAATTTCTACATGATTCTAGACATACGCCAAGTACCCACTTTTCTTTTAAAAATTCAGAACTTAAATTGCCTTCAACATTATTACTCCTGAAGTAAACTGTAGGGATTATGTGTAAGCGCATTTGCTTTAATTCATGGAGTGATTGCCTGCAATCGTTCCAGTTTAATTCCTATTTTATAATCGAGCTTAACGTTATTTTACTCATACGTAACTGCTCATCCTGAATTCTGATTTAAGTGGACTCTTATTAAATCCTGTAGAAATAGTAAAACGTTTTCATGTATTCATCATGAGTGAGTAATTTCACAAATAAAATAAAATTGCTATGTGGTGAGAATGGGACAGGGTGCTCAATTTGGAGAATTGCTCTAAGTAGAGCTCAAACAGTACTCTGATTATACCTTTTATCTCCCTCCTGAGACATAGTTTCTTTTAAATATGCTTTTGGGGATTTATCGAGCACAAATTAATCCCCAATTTCGTTGTCTGCGTCAGAAATTATGCTGAAACTGCTTGATTTGAACAAAAAAAATCTATAATCCATCAATAATGTGTTTTTAGCTGACGACATCTCAGTTATTATTTATAATCATAAATGAATGAAAACCATAACTACAAACGTAATATTTAGCTAAAGTAACTGTAAAAATTGTCCTGTTTCTATTGGCAACGATTTACTATATAAGCTGGAACTCCCGTTTTAAATAAAATTTTGTTTGTACATAAAACCAACGTTTGTGGCCTTTGTTGTGTTATAGCCCTCGGAGCTTCGCATCTCGTGCTATAATTTTTACGCCGCGGGCCAAAACCGCTTGCTTTAGGTATTATATTACTGTCGCTGTTCTAATCGGTTCCTTTACAGGTTGACCACTGCCATAATTTCTTCTAACGCTGCTTGTTTCAAGAAGAAACTGTATCACGTTCATTACATATACCAGTTATTTCGATTTTTTTTATATTCTCGGTCAGGTCTTCCTAGTTATTCATTGTATCCGTATCACAGTTCACAGATCCTCTATTACTGCTTCCAGACATCTCTTCTCGTTTTATCACTTTCACCTCCATTTGGGGCTCTTCTCATTTCTCTTGCCATATGTTCTAACGACATTGTTCTTTGTACTCTGGCGACTTCTGTAATTTTTCGCATCAGTACAAAACCGCTGGAATTCTTGCCGCTTTACTTCTTTTGGCAGCCTCTTATATATTTCTTTCTCTTAAATGCAGATAATTTCCGTAACGGATATCCCTCTTCCTACCAGAAATACATGTTGCACTGAGTTAGAGCGTTATGGATATCAAGTCTTCTTGGCTCAAGCCCAATTTCATATAAATCTTTTCTATACCCATTTCAGTAATGTTTTTTTATTATATTTATAAGTTCCTAGGGCTCGTAGTAATTTTTGAAAAAAGAAGATTGTTCAGCCTCATAAATTCACGAAGAGCTTCTAAAAGTGTATTGTGATTTATCATTCGATGTCAATAATGTTCGTAGATGAATGGATAGAACAAATTAATAGCATGTGAAACCGATTATATACGAACTTGGATATTACATGGTAGGTGCTAGAAGGGTTTAATGCCAGCTAGCTGAAAAACTCATAAACACTTTTGAGGAACAAAGGCAACTTTTTTCACAATGGCGTAGCTGAGGGTAAAACATGGGTGTCTATCTATGACCTAGAAATTAAAGAGGAAAGAAAGAATGGCGTCGTACGTCATCACTACAACCAAAAATTTTAAAGTGCAAACACAATAAGTTATGTTGAAAAATAGTGTATCTTAGCTTATGGTTTAAATAAATAACGTACAAGATTTCTTTCGGATATGTTTTCACTTAAGAGAATTTTAAACCAACAGGCATTAATTACTGTACATACCTTGCACTTAAGGTGTTTCTAAGTGTTTTTTCTAAAACTCTGTATCATATATTGGGTTGATTAAATTGTTGTAAAAGTCACTATAATTGACAACTTCGTCTGAATACTTTTATAGAAATTTGCGCGTTTAGGTCAGGTGCCCACAACGCGGAAAACCAAATATATGAAGAGACACTACACCGAACAATGCCCACATGGCGAAAAACTGTCCAAGGACACTACGCCTAGAGGTACGCACAACGCTGAAAATCTGCAGGGGCACTGCCCCCAAAAAGTACCCACATCGAGGAAAGATATGGAGGGCACTACGTCGAACGATATGCACATCGCCAGCAAAATTAAGTAAAAAAATAACAAAGGTTACAACCAGGGCTGTGGAGTCGGTAAAAAAAGTCCGACTCCGACTTCAACTCCGACTCCTGATACTTTAGTAGTTTGAATCCGACTCCGACTCCGACTCCGACAGTACTAAAATATTGGTAGCCCCCACCCCCTCATTCCTTTTCATCTACATGATAAACTTTACCGGCTCATGACGAATTTCGCAAGGTTTGGGGTATGTGGTTGATTATAATAAATTACATAATTATCTTGTTTAATATTTGCTATTTATAATCATAAATTAACAATAAGAACATAATGAAAATCGTGATTTTTATCAACCCTGGGTTTGAGTTTTCAAATAGTTTTCAGTTTTTAGTTTTTACAAAAAGAATTTTTTGTAAAGTGGTAGTCGGAGTCGGGTAATTTATATCGACTCCAACTCCGACTCCACCTTAAAAGTTCCGACTCCTCGACTCCGACTCCCGACTCCGACTGCGACTCTACAGCCCTGGTTACAAATAACCTAAACAAACTAGAGCGAGACATAGCATCTTTGAAACTTTTATACCGTAATTGTAAAATTTAGCCTTTCATGCTTTTTGATGATGTGGGAATAGTTTGATGTAGTGTTCCTCCACATCTTTTAAAATAGTATCCCTGCAGATTTTTCGGCGTTATGGGCACTATTCGACGTAGAGTCCTTAGATAGTTTTTGGTATAGTTTGACGTAATGTCCCTACTCAGTTTTCGGCGTTGTGGGCAGCGTTTGGCGTAGTGTCCCTAGACAGATTTCGGGACGTGGGCATAGTCCGGTGTAGTGTACCTCCCCACTCTTTGGAGATGTGGCATCTTTCGGCGTAGTGACCCTGCACTTTTTACGGTGATGTGGTCACTCTCCGGTGTAGTGTCCCTAGACAGTTTCCGGCGATGTGGGCATAGTTCGGCGTAGTAATCCTTCTCACTTCTCGGCGTTGTAGGCACCCTTCGGCGTAGTGCCCACGGACGGTTTTTGGCGATGTGGGTATCGTTCGGCGTAGGGTGCCTCCTGATTTTTCGGCGATATGGATATATTTCGGCGTAGTGTTCCTGCACATGTTTCGGCGTTGGAGACACCCTTCGGCATAGTGTCCGTAGACAGTTTTCGGCGATGTGGGCACCGTTTGGCGTAGTGTCCCTAGATAGTTTTCGGCGTTGTGGGCATAGTCCGGTGTAGTGTACCTCCTCAATTTTTGGTGATGTGGCATCTTTCGGCGTAGTGACCCTGCACTTTTTACGGCGATGTGGGCACTCTCCGGTGTAGTGTCCCTAGACAGTTTCCGGCGATGTGAGCATAGTTCGGCGTAGCGTCCTTCTCACTTTTCGGCGTTGTAGGCACCCTTCGGCGTAGTGCCCACGAACAGTTTTTGGCGATGTGGGTATCGTTCGACATAGGGTGCCTCCTGATTTTTCGCCGATATGGATATCTCTCGGCGTAGTATTTCTGCACATGTTTCGGAGTTGTAGACACCCTTCGGCATAGTGTCCGTAGACAGTTTTCGGCGATGTGGGCATAGTTCGGCGTAGTGTCTCTCCTCTTTTTTCAGCATGTGGTATCTTTCGGTGTATGGCCCCTGTACATTTTTCTAATGTGGATACCCTCCGGACCCTGGACAGGTTTTGACGATGTGAGCGTCGTTCTCCGGAGTGTGCCCCCTCATCTTTCAGCGATGTGGGTATCCTTCAGCTTAGTGTTCCCACACATTTTTTAGCGATGTGGGCATCTTTCGCCGTAGTGTCCCTGCACATTTTTCAAAGTTGTGGGCACCCTTCAACGTAGTATTTCTGAACAGTTTTCGGCGATGTGGGCACTCTTTGGCGTAGTGTTCCTCCTCATCTTCCGACGATGTGGGCATCTTTCTGCGTAGTGTCCCTTCTCATTTGACAGCGATTTCGGCATCGTTCGACGAAGTGTAGCTCCTTATCTTTCGGCAATTTGGGCATATTTCGGCGATGTCGGCGTCTGTTGGCGTAGTGTTCCTGCACAGCTTTCGACGATGTGGGCATCTTTCTGCGAAGTGTTCCTTCTCATTTTACAGCGATTTCGGCATCGTTCGACGAAGTGTAGCTCCTGGTCTTTCGGCAATTTGGGCATATTTCGGCGATGTCGGCGTCTGTTGGCATAGTGTTCCTTCACATCTTTCGGAAATGTGCACATCTTTCTGCGTAGGGTCCCTACACATTCTTCTGCGTTGTGGGCATCGTTCGGCATAGTGTCCCTCCTCATATTTCGACTATGTGGGTATCTTTCGGCATAGTATTTGTGCTAATTTCTCGGCGATATAAACGCCTTTCGGCGGAGTGTGCCTCCTCACCTTTCGGCGATGTGGGTATCTTTCGGCGTAGTGTTCTTGCACTTCTTTTGGCGATGTGGGCATCTTTCGGCGTAGTGTCCTTGTACGTTTTTAATCGTTGTGGGCACCCTCTGGCATATTTTTTATGAACAGTTTTCGGCGTGTGGACACCCTTTGGCGTAGCGTGCCTCTTCATCTTTCAACGGTGTGGGCATCTTCCTGCGTAATGTTCCTTCTCGTTCTTAGGCGATGTGGACATCGTTCGACGTAGTGTCCCTCCTTATCTTTCGGCGATTTAGGCATATTTCGGCGATGTGGGCTTCTTTCTGCGTAATGTACCAGCACATCTTTCGGCGATGAGGACATCTTTCGGCGTGGTATCCTTGCACATCTTCGGCGTTGTGGCCATCGTTCGGCGTAGTGTTCCTTCTCATATTTCACCAATGTGAGTATCTTTCAGCGTAGTGTTTGTGCTCATTTTTGTGAGCAGTTTGCTGCGTTGTGGGCATCGTTCGGCATAGTGTCCCTCCTCATAGTTCGACAATGTGAGTATCTTTCGGCATAGTATTTGTGCTAATTTCTCGGCGATATAAACGTCTTTCGGCGGATTGTGCCTCCTCACCTTTCGGCGATGTGGGTATCTTTCGGCGTAGTGTTCTTGCACTTCTTTTGGCGATGTGGGCATCTTTTGGCGTAGTGTCCTTGTACGTTTTTAATCGTTGTGGGCACCCTCTGGCATAGTGTTTCTGAACAGTTTTGTGGGTGCGGACACCCTTTGGCGTAGCGTACCTCCTCAGCTTTCACCGGTGTGGGCATCTTTCTGCGTAATTTCCCTTCTTGTTTTTAGGCGATGTGGACATCTTTCGACGTAGTGTCCCTCCTTATCATTCGGCGATTTAGGAATATTTCGGCAATGTGGGCGTCTTTCTGCGTACTGTACCAGCACATCTTTTGGCGATGAGGACATCTTTCGGCGTGGTATCCTTGCACATCTTCGGCGTTGTGGCCATCGTTCGGCGTAGTGTTCCTTCTCATATTTCACCAATGTGAGTATCTTTCAGCGTAGTGTTTGTGCTCATTTTTGTGCGCAGTTCGCTGCGTTGAGGGCATCGTTCGGCATAGTGTCCTTCCTCATATTTCGACTATGTGGGTATCTTTCGACATAGTATTTGTGCTAATTTCTCGGCGATATAAACGTCTTTCGGCGGAGTGTGCCTCCTCACCTTTCGGCGATGTAGGTATCTTTCGGCGTAGTGTTCTTGCACTTCTTTAGGCGATGTGGGCATCTTTCGGCGTAGTGTCCTAGTACGTTTTTAATCGTTTTGGGCACCCTCTGGCATAGTGTTTTTGAACAGTTTTCGGCGTGTGGACACCCTTTGGCGTAGCGTCCCTCCTCATCTTTCGACGATGTGGGCATCTTTCTGGGTAATGTCCCTTCTCGTTTTTAGGCGATGTGGACATCGTTCAACGTAGTGTCCCTACTTATCTTTCGGCGATTTATGCATTTTTCGGCGATATGGGCGTCTTTCTGCGTACTGTACCAGCACATCTTTCGGTGATGAGGACATCTTTCGACGTGGTATCCCTACACATCTTAGACGTTCGGCGTAGTGTTCCTTCTCATATTTCGACAATGTGGGTATCTTTCGCCGTAGTGTTTGTGTTAATTTTTCGGCGATATAGATATCTTTCCCCGTAATGTCCATGGACAGTTTTCTGCGATGCGGGCATCGCTCGGCGTAGTATCCCTTCATATCTTTCGGCATTGTGGGCATTCGGTGAAGTTCCTAGGTACCAAAGACCCAAGATTCTCTCGTATTGAAAAATGTTTACTTCAACTTCATAAGCCGTTTTACTGTTGTGCATAGAATATTTAAGTTAATTATAAATATTGCAATTTTTCTGAATAGAACAAGGATTGAGGTTATATCGAGAGCTATTTTAATAAACTTAAATGGTGTCAACTATAAACTTACGTTAGGTCAAATGTCTCTCTGCGTAGCATACACAAATTGCAAAACAAAGAACACGTTATAGTTATTTATGTGGTGCAAGTGTGGCAGCCTCGCAGATTCGTTTTTTCTCTCGTGCATTATTTGTAACAACAAACGTGTGCTATACAAAATGTTATCCAACAATTCAATACATACAAAAAAAAACAAATGTGCTACCGTCAGCTGTAAAAATTCAAAGCAAAAGTGACACGAGAGTGAGTTATACTAGATATAAGTCAAGTGTGGGTTATGGCCTATATAATTCAACTGAAATCGACATAATTACAGCGTAATAGTGAGGTGTTGGATAAATTATATAAATTTGTTTTCATTGTTGCTATATCGAAGGTTAACTAAAGTGAGCCATTTTAAACCTGTTGTTATAAGCGTAGCAGCAATTATAGGTTTTCATTCTGAAACTTTGGTTAACTGGAACATAACCTCGAAAAACCATCATCTTGCCTAGCAGGTAATTACCGAACGCCCGCTATACTTAGAAAATATTGCTACCGGGAGCTCCACCGAAAATGCACTTACTCACGCAAGTTTTTTTATTGCTTTTCATTTCTCTCACTCTCGCCAACGCGTGGGGCAGGTACCGAATTGGACGAACCCCACCAAAGCCCTGGAGAGGTTTTCGGAAGGTTATGGGCTCGCTGTTTCTTGCCGATAATGTCCCGGGGAAAACAACAAAGTGTGTTTCGGAAAAAAATTAATTCAATTTTTTGCAACTTAAAAGAACAAAGGGCTTCCGAAAGAAAGCGCGGCGGAAGAGAGCTTCTTTGCACGAACTTTGCATATTTAAAAGTTAAGTGCGGCATGCAATAACTCAGATAAACCGGTGCTTTAAGTTGGCAACAAGTGTAATCGCGGGTGTTGCAAAAATAGGAAAGCGGAACTTTTCGCCTCTACCTGTAACGAAATTAATCTTTTGTGTGGAGCGTCTGGAGTCTAATTCATGAAAGCGGTTAATTCCGGGCTTTTTTATGGAGCGCGGATGAGCCGCTAATAAACTGCTACTGAATTTTGAATGAGATCCTTCATCTCGCGGCCTTAAAAGGATTTTCTTCTAACGTTTTCTATTTTATTCCCGTCTAACTTAAATGATGAAGTTTTCGTATTATGTAGAAATGATTATTCTCTCGGCGCAAACTTAATTTCCTTCCGCAAAGTGCAAGAATTAAAACCGGCGGAATTGTGAATAAGTGCTCCTAATCCTTTAAGAACACCCCTCTTTAGCCCTTTATCCAATTTTATACGTTTTTCGAATAAAATTAAATGGGATTAGGAAAATTGGGTTTTTCGCGAATTCATACAATTGCCAGCTCGCTGCCTAACCTAGTTATGCACACGACGCGAGCATCGATAATGCGCTGATCTAATGCCCCTTGCAGAAAACCAAATAAATAATCCCCCTGCGGAATCTATTACGAGCTCGAGGCGAGGAAACTTGACGTAAAATAATTTCCCGGACCTTCGCGACAATGCAGAAGTATTTCGTTTCGCAGGTTATTTGCAAGAGGTGCCGCAATTTATGTTGCACCATAAATAGGTAATAAACTAACACGACACACATGCCCCTGCATTCTGATATTATTATCATGTTACTGCGTGCTTAACGAACCAATAAATACAGTACATAACCTTTTACGGCTTATAATTTCCACCGATTTTCTAAATGGCGGCATTATGGCCAGCAATCGATACACACATAAAATATTTCAATTGCTACATAACGACAAGGAAAACGCTTTTACAGACTCTCGTGGTTTACTTATGGATTGGCTGGAAAGCTCGATAAACAAGCAGATCTTAACATTCTGGTGGTAGCTGCCTTATAAATGGTTAACACCTACTGAAATTCCCAGTTCAGCTTCTACGTGACTTTTATTGGGATTCTATACTTTGATTCGAATAAATCTGGACAAAATCAACTGCGATTTGCTAAAAAATATCTATCAAATCCTAAAAATAAACTACAATTTTCAAAAAAACGCGAACGTATTAAGTACAGTTACGGACACCTCAAAGTGCACGGTTTTTTGTTACTATGGTTATTTTTGCGATTTTTCGGCTTATTAAATGGGGGTTTCTCCAGTGGCGTTGCTCGTGGTTATAAGAATTGGTATTACTTTTTTAATGTTTGTATTTTAGTAAATTTTCAAAGTAAACAAACTATATAATAATATGTATTTAATAAATATGTATCAGTATCCAATTGCTACTACGCTTTGCAGTTTGTTTCGCATAGAGTTGACCACTGTTTCCTTTTCTCAGTTCCTTCCAAGCATTTCTTATTCTTTCCCATAATTAATCGGTTTTGTTTGGTGCAAAATCCCTGGTAGGAATTTTTGTAGTTAAATATCCCCAAACATTTTCGATGGGATTCAAGTCCGGACTTCTTGCAGGCCATGGTAATAAATTGACAGTATTCTCATCAAACCATCAATGAACAACCCCTGCTGTATGCATCCTGTGAAAATAATGTTATCAATTACGTTAACATAAACAAAATTCATTAATTATCTAATACATTACCTGTTGAAAAGTAAATTGATTAGGAAATACCTCTTTTACAGATGGCAGCATCACATTTTGCAAAATATTGCGATAATTTTCAGCATTCAGTCTACCATTAATTCTATAGCATGCTCCAGATCCGTGAGCATTGATCCATCTCCATACGTTTACAGAGAATCGTCCACTACTCCTTAAGGGTGGTTGAACATAATATTGCTCCTCAAATCTTGAATTTTGTGGTCTACACACCCTTAATCGTCAATTGGTAAATGATTGAAATACCTTTTCACCTGAGAAAACAGACGTGTTCCAAAAGTTGTCGATCTCATTCAAATAGTCATTTGCAAATTGTACTCTTCATTCTTTGTTCTCTGGTGTTAAAAATCTTTTCTTGCAGAAGTCTCTGCTGCCAACGATTTTTAATTTTGAAATTGCAGATCTTGCTCACATGCAAATCTGTTGCGACTCGACTCAGCGACCAGTTCTCTTTCAGTTTTGTAATAGCTCGCATTTTCTCTGCTTCTGACAAATGTCTGGGAATTTTCCGAGTTTTCAGTTCTATGACAGTTGATGCCAAACGTAAACGTCAAAACCCGACGTCTATGATTAGAATATCGTATTACAAGCTAAAAATCTGCCGTGCACTTTGAGTTGGCCGCAACGGTACTTGATCGGAAAGTGTGTCAATAGAAATTACTTACAACAGTGATTATTATTGATTGTCTATACGCGCTAATATTACATTTGTGAAAAAACACATGTTTAGAAATACAGTATGCCATGGACTAAACATAGATCTTGAACAATGAAAAGACTGTACAATTAAACCAGTAGCTTAAAATTCAAGCATAAGCAATGATTATACGAGTAATAAATCAAATATAGCCACCAATTGAAAATTGACCATATGAACACATTTGTAATAGTGAATTGTATAGACAATTTTATTTTTCATGAAAGCCTCTATATCTTCTCAAACTCAAAACGCCCGTATAAAAATGTGTAAACTTGTAGTCGTATACAGGAGAGATTGACAGAAACTCAAAGATATGAAACTGGCTCAAGAGTATAAAGTACTTTTATCCAGAAAAATAAATGAAAACTCTATTTGGAGATCATTAGAATTGGAAAATGGCTTCAAATATGAAGTAAAAGCATTTTATTGAAACCAATATTTGCTATTTTTATTTTGTGACGTTTGGTCCTCGCCACGCGTGCACTCGGTGACTCACGGTGAATCCCAGCGATGAGTATGTCTGTCTAGCAAGTACCAGCAGCGCAGCCCGACTTTTCACCCCGCAGAAGATGATACAAATAGAAGGAGGCTCGAACTTCCAAAACAACTTGAGTTTGAGGCTCACACCGAAAAGACACCCAGAGTCGAAGAGCCATTCCGAAGTCCCGAAACCTGTACCCGATATATTGTTTAGCCGATTATCAGTGGCAAAAAAACCCCTGTTTTTCAGCCGATTTTCGTTGATAAAATAAATTCTAAGCCCGTTATCGGGCCAATTTTCAGTGGAAACAACTCTTCTGAAGCCGTTCCTGCTCACCAGTCCAAGAAAGAGAAAAACGTAACTTAAAACTATAAATATACCCAAACAGAAAACCACAAGCAACTGCGGAATATCATCCATACAAATATTCCCTTAAAACGGTCTGATATGAGATTCTTTTAGTTACAGATAACGGCCACCTTGCTCAGGGAATTTCGCCATAGTAACTTTCCTGCCAACTGAAACCACGCCTTCTGCCCAACCGGATCTTGTAAGTTGTGTACCATACTCAACCTAGGCGTCGTCAGCATCCACCGAGAGCACGGCGAGACTTCAAGGAGGATTATTCGAATCCAATATTTATTTATACACCTTTGTACATACTTTGCCTGTGAATTTTATTTTAAATACTGTGGCATGTAATATTTGTTAATAGAACAATTTATTCGCATTCCTGTCTAATTAATGAAGTAATCTCAACCCTGGCTTATCATTTACATGGAAATGGCGGTTTCAATCAGGAGAACTAAATTGAAAACTTTTCAATTCATTTCAATCAGCTTATGCATCATAGAACCTACTGTTAATTATATTAATTGGTACTCAACCATTTCCATTTTTCTGGACAGAAATAAACCATTAAAGACAAAATAACATAAATGTTATATTTTGTACCTTTACCATTCCTATATCTTTGTCTCGAAATTTTAATAATTCACCAATTTAATTTTTTGTAGAGAGCTAGATATCATGTTTAAAGCCACTCTATAAATAATATAAATGTGTAAATATATGAATATATGCTTTTGTACTTTTAGAAGTTCTTGCTGCCAATTACTGAAATGTATCGAAACATCTCTGATGTAGTTTGAGAACTTTAGATTCGTATTACGACATGCATAATATTTAGCCTATTTTGCTTTTCGGTGTCGGACCATTCCTACCGCGCGGGAGTGCAACGAATGTAATGGGTCGCATTGCATTTGCATTACGCTGCCCTGTATTAAGAGCACAAAATATTCAATCTACCTTAATCTAGCTTAAAGCTAGCTTAAGCAAGGCGTTCACAATCCATCGACGCTGGGAAAAAAATCTAGTTCACAACCAGATTTGACCCTATGTTTGTTCGTTGCTACTCTCGGAACTTACTAAACTTAACCACGAAGCGACGGCGGGTTTCGACAAAAATGTATAGAAAGATATAGTTTTCAGTGGCTGTTGAATGAGATGCGTATAAAATGTAAGATATAAATAACCACTCTATAACAAGGTATAGATTGATGGAATGAATATACCAAAAATACTCTGGATTAGGTACTTTACTTCTTTGTGTGTTTCTTAAGCCTAAAAAATGTTTTTGGAGAGCTTCGATTTAAATCGCTCAATAAATCTGCTAAAATAATATGTTGAGGTTTCTCGTGTTATGTTAACTTTTAAACAAAATATATCTACGGACCTTATACTCCTAAATTTTTTTACGAACTTTTAGGGTCGCAATTTCTGCGACAGCAGTTGGCGATGATTAAGAAAATAAACTTTGGCAGAGTTATCATCTTCATTCATATGCAATATATGCATGTTTTAACTGCAATTGAAGTTTTAACATTTTTATTGAAACGCTTTAATAATTTACATGTTGACATACAACCGGCACTATTATGTTTTTCCCGAAACTTGTTTTATATAAATAAAACTTAATCAATGAAAACTACAAACCTTTACACACATTAATTTAAATACTATAGTATAACGATCCTAGACCATGTTACCCCATGTTCGCTTTTAAGTAATTTGGAGAATTTGGAAAGTCGTTACGTATGTCAGGTTGCTTACGCTTTTGCTTTAATCTTCGGATTGGTGTGTAGGTTGCCCAAAAGATATTGATTTACTGACATTCTTTCGTATACAATATCAGAGTAATCTTCACTTTAGATCCGTGGACGGATTTTTAAGCATTTTGTGATAAACATTTAATAAACGGATTTATTCCGAAAATCGCCAGCAATCGAGGGTAAATTTGGTGTTATGGTTTGGTGAATTGCTGCACCCATCTGATGGAATCAGGATTTAATGGTATTTTGGAAATAAAACCACTTATTGGCGTACTATCGTATTTATTTTGAGCCTTTTTGAAGTAACTCGAATTCTCTCCGCGTTATCTCCGAGGAACTTTTAATAATTTTCTAATGGTCAAAAGCTGCCAATTGGTGTCTACCATCTCCTATATTTGGATCTACGTAATCAACGAGTGCAGGTCAGAAGTATTCAATTCCTTTTCCTTTCGTAATTAGATCCGCGCAGCTTCTCAAATCACGTTTCGTATGAAGGCCGTTTTTAATTCGTGGTTGTAAATTCACTTACTTGGTTTGCTGAAGATGCTACATTTTTCTGTTTTAAAAATAGTAAACGGAGAAGTTTCACAAGTACTTACACTTATTCAGCGATTAGAGAGACGAGCTTTCTAGGGATGCGATAATTAGTACCTTATTTGTAATTGCGTCTGTTCGGTGAGGCCTTCTCGTATAAAGAAATCCGCCGATCATTGTGTTGAATACTATTGAATATTTGGTGATACTTTTTTGCTTAGGGTTTTTCCACTTCGCCGAATCGATTCCGAGCGCTTTAGTTTATTTAGTTGAACCCTGCTTACCCCTTCCGATTATGTTTAATTATGCTAATATTATTTGAAATGTAAATTAGTATAATAGTTATTAAAGCATTGATAACTGAACTCATATGTGGTTTAACCTTTTATTAGTAGCTTCAGCGTACTTATGCGAACGTTTTGTCCGTCCGTCCGTCCGTCCGTCCGTCTGTCTGTCTGGATCGCCTGTAACTTTCGAACGGCTACAGATATCGAAATTTTGAAAGAGGGCAAAATTGTTGCTAAGGTCCCGAGCACCTTCATGCGCTATTTGGTTTTGGCGAAAGGTCAACCTGTTTTCGCAGTGCTGAAGCTACTCTTTAGACCTGTACTTGAGCAGTTTATTTGAATCTATCGATACCCATTGTGCCCACTACAGTGAAACCAGTAACGACTGCCTCCAGCAGTGCTTCAATATTTTGTGAGGTTCTTGGGGCTCTGATTTTTTCATCGCATCTAAGGTTGCAGCATAATCGCTATCTACCCCACACTGATGTAGGTAAAGTATTTATTATGTTCTACAATAAACCAGCATCTTACCAGTGAAGTAAGATTTAATTGTTGGACTGTTTTAGCTCGAATAAGCTAATTACACAAGCAGTAGTTTCTTTTTTGTAATATTTTATATACAACTATTTATTTACAGATTTACAATACACACTGAAACATTTTACTTGTTATATTTATAGTTGATGCTCCTGTGGCATTTAACTATTTCCTTCTATTAAGCTGCAGTGTTGCCGGGGCAATATGGGTGAAGTATGTGCACAATAACACTACAAGTTTGAAACATATTTTAACTTATTCCTGGTTAATATTATTGTGCCATGTATGAATTAAAAGTCACCGTATTTATCACCAGGATTTTCCCAGCGTTGCAACGTAGAACTTAATTTTAGTTACCTGTTTACTGTTGCCGGAGGATAACATACATCAGTGCAGCTTTGTATTAAGCTGCTAAAGCACCTTAAATAGCTACTACTCGCTTGTTTAATCACAGTACTCAGTTACAACCGTCTACTCGTTTCTCGTAAACGAGTCATTGAGTTGGAAAGGAGATATTCAAACCGGGTTTTGTCACTTCAACAGTTTGAATATGGAAATTCGGGTAAGTTAAAATTACACTTAGTCTATTCACCTGGACAGTTTCAACTTTAAGAACGTCACAAAGTATTGCGGGCATTCAACGTGTCTAACCTAAGTGTTCAGATAGCTGCAATTAAAAATAAAATCTTTCTTTTTAATTTTAAATAAGCAATATACAGTTTTGTAGGTTATAGAGACTGGTTGTTTTATAAAAGACAAAATTAAGTTTTGCAAAACGTGATATCTATAGATGGAACAATTCTCTACTCATCTTTATTTTACCGCCCTGAAAATTGAGCTGGTTCAGGCCCAAGAAACAATCTGGATACCGTATAGGATGGAATTGAAACGAGCTATGAAAATGAAGAAAAATGGAAAGTGAAAAACTCCGAAAAAGCCAATAGCACGACGGAAACAAATAAGCTCACAGGCACAGAGAAGCAGCTGGTCGTGTGTGCCTTAGAAACAAACATATTTGAACTTCTCAATAGTAGTTTTGTTAGCCAACAGTAATTTCAACAATATTTGCTTTTATGATCGACTCAATAAATTGAACATTGAATCCAAGAACTACTATTTTTTGACATGTTGGCTGACAAATATAGCCAATAATTTTAAATTGTAATCAATGCCAAAGGAATTTATGTTTATTAAAAAGTAAAAACGTACAGAAATACTTTAAATTTCTAACCGACCAACTGAATTCATTAATCGAAATCAGAATAGATGAGGTCGATTTGAAATCACTTTTTAAGGCTTCCTTTCGATTTGTAGACGCAAATTTCAGTATTGACCCGTCTACATATCCAATTTAACCGAAAATTGGATAGCTCAACTGATCAATTGTAGGCTTCGGTCATCTGTCAGACGCATCTGGCTGTATTGATGGCCACGATGTAGATAAACCGCCGAAACTGGGGTAACTTTCAGACTTCTGATTGAGACCTGAGTACCTCGAAACTTTCGCATGTTCTTGGCTGATGATTAGCTAAGATTGTAGTGGTTTGCGGTGTCGTATGGAGGCAAGGTATAATGAACGAAATTTGGGAAATTTGCACTAGTTTGGATGGCTTTATTAAAACCTACCTGTGATTAGGTATAGAGTATTATATGTTTTAAATTAATTTTATTTGTGTGCTTTTAATATTTGCTCCAATTCTTCGTTTCTTACTCTGTATTAATTTTTAAGGAATTCTTAGGAGAAAGAAAAACGCTAAGTCTACTTGTGATTTTTTAAAAGCATTAAGAAGTGTTAAATTAATATTACAAAAAATTTGACCTATTGTTGAATCTCTTAGCTACTGTTATTGTAATGAATACCCATTTGACGATCAGTAGCTCAACATTAAATTTCAGAATGCATCTGCATAAGATTTTAGGCATTATCATATTCAATATTTATATAAAAACTTTCAACTGTGATCATTTATTTACTTCTATATTGACGGTTATTTCCTACAACCTTTGGTGAATTGGCTATTTATGGCTAAAGCACATGCGTGAACTACACAATCTTTTTGTCGTGGATCTACTATCTTTCAGTAAGCATCTTTTAAAATTCCTTACAAACATGTAATTTGCGTTTACCTTTTTAGCCTGTAATCCTGTTAATTGTACCTGGACAACCTCCCCGTAGAATCTCGACGGTGAGAGTCATCGGTTAAAGTTGCAATAGTCCATGACCGTTTTATTTAGTCCGGGTATGATCTGAGTTACAAGCTAGAATTCCCTGCAGAAGACTGCAGTCCGGCAACTTCTTGTTTGTTGCGACGTACTCGAATTATTACAACGAAGTAGAGTGTCACCTGCACCTGCAGATTTGCTTTACACCCCTTTAAATGCTTTTTGAGCTCGTTGCGCTTACTAATTTTATTATAATAACCAATGTTTCCATCATGAAATAATAAACGGGCTTCTCA
This sequence comes from Agriotes lineatus, assembly GCA_940337035.1. Taxonomy (NCBI): domain Eukaryota; kingdom Metazoa; phylum Arthropoda; class Insecta; order Coleoptera; family Elateridae; genus Agriotes; species Agriotes lineatus. The sequence goes on along the minus strand of OW679199.1, from coordinate 64,066,223 downwards.
CTCAAGTGAAATTAACTAAAGCTCGCTTCTAAGTAACGATTTCGAACTAGTGCGTAGCATCATTCTTGTTGTAAAAACAATTATTTGCGATAAATTGCAAATTTTTTTACTTGAAGTTATAAATTTGAAGCCCATTTAAGAACAAACAAAAATAATTAAACGGTCATGCAAATAGCCGATCCTTTGTTGGGAGTCAAATGTGCAACACAAGCTTTACATTCGAATCTAAAACTATATTTTTAAAGTAATAAAATTATAATTATTCATTTGGGATTATTAAAAACATTAATCTTGTGGTAAAACAAGTCTATATGCACGGTTTCTCACCCACATTTCAGAAAATTTTCTAAAATTGTTAGTGATTCCCAAGTTTGTAATATTTTATGTAAAAATATATACAAACAGTAATTGCTATAACTGCTTGTAAAATTGGATATAATAATTGGAAACAGTATATGAATTTTTATTACAGCATTATCTAAAAAAGTGATTATATATTACAGGGTTGATTATTAACAGCAGTAAGAATAGCATCGCATCTTGGTTTTTACTAAGTCGTCTGGTTAATAACAACTATATAAATTATGCAAACATTAAAGTATTCTTTACACAAAGTCATCAAAACTGATGGTATACAACGTGACCACGTAATATAGGCAACCCATCGAACACTGTTAGCAATCACGTTTATAAAACTACATCCGACAAGTAGCAGTGGCGTACCACATGCTAGAGAATTTCTGTCCACGAATGGGAGATAATCGTAGCAAGTATTAGCACTTGTAAATTCAAAGAGTGCACTGTATAAGTGCATCACACAATACATGCAGGTTACTTATGATCTAACGAGTGTTCATTTGAATTTGTGGTTAATTTAGCTGTAATCGATGTTTTTGTACGTTGTAGCCTATTCTATTCGTACATTTTTAAATGCCATAACACATAACTACTTCTTGTAACCTGTTATACCTCCAACAGCAACAGAAACATGTGTGAAATTAAATGACTTATTGTTATAATTTATAATAAGAATAATAACTTTACATTACCAGTAACGTGTGTACTCGTCTTAGTTGAAGTAAATATTGGATTAAATGTGAGGTTATGTGTCCAACTATGTGATGTAATGTACGACATAACTTCAACAATTTTACTAGACGACACATTCAAATAAACACCCGTTACATAGTAAATTGTTACTTCTTTTTATTGTTTTAACTAAGAACCAATTTATGTATTTTTAAGTATTTTATAGTTACCCTAATTATTATTTAAGTAAGATTAGTTTTTTAATTAACATTTTATAGGAAGTTACTTATGAAGCAAAAAAACGAAATAGTCTTCTCCACGAATATTTATTGTAAAATTGTGGGTGGCGACATGTTTCGAAACCAAACTGGTTTCATCATCAGGCCATAATAATAATCTACAGAGGCATATGGTTAACAATGAAGTTAATAACAAAAGTAACTAACCTAAAAATCGAAAAGTTTCTAGATTCAATGACAATGAAATTACCAGAGAAGGTAAAAAATTAAAAGACAAAAAGTAGAAGACCAAGTAAGGGACGGAATCAGCAAAAAAATGACCAAATCATTTTATATTTAAGAAAATGTAATTAGTATCAAAATATGTGACTTCATTGAGTTTTAATTCATTATTATTGAACATAATTTCAAAAATTTTAAGTAAATTTAGCAAAATATCTTTATCAGCTATATGCAAAATTTTGTAATCTTTATTAGAATCAAAACTGAGGTTAGACTGCAAAATGTGATTATCAAAAGCAGATTTATTGGGTTGATCGATTGTAAAATCGTTGTTTCTGATACAAGCGAAATGTTCTTTAAAGCTTTTTCTGAGAGCACGTCTAATTTGACCGATATAAAACAGTCGCACGACAAACCGTCAAGACGGTAGACACCAGATCGTTCCATTAAATGGGTGGGATCATTATTGGAGGCTACCAATTTCTGAAGGGAGGTAGTAGTAGAAAAGAAAATTTGAAAATTATATTTGCTCAAAATTTTTTGTGTTTTGTGGTTTGGTGTCTACCGTCTTGACCATTTGTCGTGCGACTGTTTTTATATTGGTCCTAGAAGTACTTTCAGACAAAAAATTAAAGAACATTCCGCTTGTATCAGAAACAACAATTTTACAATCGGTCAACCCAATAAATCTGCTTCTGCTAATCACATTTTGCAGGCTAACCGCAGTTTTGATTTCAATAAAAATGAAAAAATTTTGCATATAGCAAATACAGGTATTTTGTGGAATTGTAACAGTACTTCTATTCAGCCCTGTACTCTACTGTATTATTAATCTATATTTCTTTGGGTTCGCTAGCTTAAATAGTCGTAGAGACATAAAACTCTATTAACATCGTCAGTGCGGTTAAGGGAAAGCTAATATTGTTTTAGATTTGCTCGTTGTCACCTGGAATGATAAATTATGCATGCAAAACTGCCAGCAATAAAAATCCAACAGTAAAAATATATAATCGGCAAGGAAAACACAAATACAAGGAAATATGTGTGTCTACAGTGTGGTCCATTAAGTGTGCAACAAATGGGACATTTTTTTATTAGTTGTACAATCAAAATTTAAATACGGTCACAAGTTAGTGCATGTTCGATAACCATATCAGATGCATTTAGAATGGCTTCAAGTCAAACAATATACAGGGCAGGACAAAAATATGAAATTCGTTCAAGAATAAAGTTACCTTATTTCAAAAAATATTGCAAAATTTTATTGAGAAAAGTTGTTTAGAATCAAAAGCTATGCTCAAATACAAAGTTACGGCCTCCTATTCGAATTTTGATTTTTTTTTGTAAAATTTGGTATTATCCCCGTATTATACATATTTTTATTATTCTGATTTTATTGAGAGTTTTTTCATATGTAAATTATTATTAGTAAAGCATTTGCCTTATTAAAAAGAATATTTGCAAAATTCTAAAGTTCTGTTAAATATCGTTGCAACAAACATGAAGTCGACGCTTACCTAAAAAAATATGAATCCAAGTAAATTTTACAAATACGCTTCAAGCTGCTGAAAGTTATTTAAAAGGGATGTGGTTGTGGCTACTTTAAATATATATACAATCAGAATAATAAAAATATGTAGCATACGGGGGTAATACAAAATTTTCCAAAAAAGAATCAAAATTTGAATAGGAGGCCGTGACTTTGTATTTGAGCATAACTTTTGATTCTATACAACTTTTGTCAATAAAATTTTGCTATATTTTTTTAAATAAAGTAACTTTATTCTTGACCGAATTTCATATTTTTTGTCCTGCCCTGTATATTGTTTGACTTGAAGCCATTCTAAGGGCATCTGATATTGTTATCGAACGTGCACTAACTTTTGGCGGTATTTAAGTTTCTATTGTACAACTAATAAAAAAAAATCCCATTTATTGCACACTTAATGGACCACACTGTATAACAACAAGAATAAACGACGTCCAAACATACAGTGAAACTATAAACACTATTGTAATTATCTACGAGCGAAAGCTATTTCTAACCGCGTTATTACATAAAAGTACATGCAAAAATACACACGATTTATATAAAAAGATTGTACGCTAATGCATGAAAGCACCTTAAATAGTGGGCTCATGTTCAACTGTCGATGCAAAGTTCAACGCCGAAAGCTCGAAATGTATTTAAATTTCGGGCACAACTACACTAAAAGCGAAGCTGTCCATTCTCTAATGCTCTTGTGGCCGGAAGCATTATACTATGAACGCTTCTTTGTCACCTTCAAATGAAGCGACCCGCTGTGTCAGCTAATGACGCAATGACTGCGTACTGGTTGCTGGTAATTCCTCGTTTCCTTGGACACGAAAACAATTGCCCACGAAGTCGCAATTGTTCATTGAACAATTTCCGAAAATATAGCAATCGCTTCCTTACTTCGTCTTGCAGCTTTAACTAGCAACTAACCTTGCATTCGGTTGCTCCCAAGTGCTCCCGAGCCTGGACAAGAGCGATGCTTCTGCGGCGTTACGACAACGGTTTCCTTCTATGAAAGATGCAACAAACCTTTGGTAATGTGCTCAGGTGGTTTGATGCCTTCGTAGTCTCTGTTCCCACTCAGGAACCTCTTTGTATCGGCAGCGAATAATGCAGGCCAACAACTCACCATTCTCTGCACTTTTGGTGCCTTTATTAGAGCGCGTTCTACCTTGGTTAATGAGGGACGACATCTGCACGAGTCGCTAGTTTTGCTGCGACTAACTCAGTTTCGTTCTATTTATAATTCCGCTGCCTGTAATTAGATGTCTTGCATATTCACTTCAGCACTCGCGAGACACTTATAGTGCGTGCTACCTTAATATATACTGAGACATTTAAAGAATACGGTTAAGCTTGTTACTAGCAGTGTATGAGAAAAGGGTATGAAATGTATATATACAGGTGGCACGAATTGTCCCGTTACAAAATTTACTTGAAATTTTTAAAATTATGTCCAATAATAATGAATTCAAATTTAATGAAGTCACAGATTTTGATATTAATTACATTTTCTTGAATTTAAAATGATTTGGTCATTTTCTTGCTGATACCGTTCCTTACTTGGTTCTGGTCTTTTAACTTTTTGACCTTTTCTGGTAATTTCATTGGCATTGAATCTAGGAACTTTTCGATTTTTAGGTTAGTTAATTTTGTAATTAACTTCATATTGAGTGCGGACATCTTTAATGCCTGTCACTCCTTAAACTTTTCAATTTTTAATTTTTATGTATAACCAGCACAACGATTTTTATAATGTAGTTTGCTGGTTAATTAGTTACTTCTCCATGTGGTGCGTTATTTAAGCTATTTTCTATCACGTTTTCATTTTTTTAAATTTTAACCTCACCTTGACATGTGCTACGATTACTAATAGCAATAAGTGGTTTCCTTTGTTATGTAGATCATTGTTAACCGTATGCTTCTTTAGATGATCATTATGGCCTGAGGATCAAACCAGTTTGGTTTCGAAACATATAGCCACCCACAATTTCACAATAAATATTCGTGGAGAAGACTATTTGGTCTTGTTGCTTCATATCAAGGTATCTCCACTAAAAGCACAACGGATCACCTCCCTAAGAAGTTACTGACCTGAAACGTTGCTAAAACTAAAACCTTACTTCGCATAATTTTTTAAAGCTTTTTCTATACTTTAACAGAACTCATTCCCTTCGTTTTCGTTTTAAATAACTCCCCTCTGTCTATATCATAGGTGTTTTTTATAACAGCAAGGTAAGATTGATCTAGGCATATCCAGCTCCGAACAATATGTAAATAGCACAATTTTTAGTGACGCCATAAGTATAATTCCAATATTAGAGCTAACCCGCAAATATTGGTGTAATAATTTAATAACTTATTGAACACTATAAATTAAAAGTTTCTATAACGGAAGCTCGTTAGGAAAATATGATTAAGATATTAGGAATAAACTTATAAATATAAGGCAGTGCTACAATATACTTCAAAATCTAGTTTAGAAAATAGTAAAGAGAAGCCCAATAAAGGGTTTAAAAAAGAGATTATATAATTCACAAAGCTAGATAATTTATGTTATAGCACATTTATATATATGCAACATCATTAACAAAATTACAAAAACTCAGGAAAACGGAGCAAATCGCCCAATTTAAATAGAAAAGGCGGAGGCTGGATTTAGTATAAGATATTTAGTCTTTTAGGCTGCGCTGATTAGTTTGTAGAAAAAGAATTAAGATCTAGAACTAGAACGAATGTAATTATTGATAATTGATCGGAAAGATTTGCAAAGCGCATAATATGGCCATTTCTACTATTTATAAAATTGTTAAATGCATTAAAAACCAAGCGCTCTTGATATTGAAGTGATATTCGATTTTATTATGAGATCCACTTAGAATACATTTATTTTTGTAACGTGATTTATGTTTGAGCTTTTATAATAATTAGCACCACACATTCACACTATTGCCAAATTGTCTAATAACAAATGTTGTTTGTGCTCGTAAATTATTTACTGTGCAATTATATTATGTTTTGTAACTATCCCAACTTATTTTACTTTAGTTACAATTTACTCTTAGACCAGGCAAGGTCGTGTATAAATTATAATTTTGTAATTCTATTTTCAAATTTTAAATCTGTTATTTACATTGGTAATGCCGACAATACAGATTTCTACTTTATCTATTCTAAATTAGACGCATGTTACTTAATCTTACTTGGGCGAAAATACTCTACTGTACTTCAGCAATAATTCACAGATATATTATTGCTTTGCTTAGCTTCCTAGGAATACTAACTTGCATTGCTGAAGCTGCACCTCTTTCAAGCTCAAATCAACCTGATAACCCCGTAGTGTATGGACCTCCCGGCAAACCCGCAGCTCCTTCTGTGCGGTAGAAGATCCTACCTTTTAAGCTGCCTCGTCGATGGGTGACCACTGTGTGTCTGACGCTTTTTCTGTGTGTCACGATGATGATATTTTAAAAAATGTAATTACCGTTTTTGATTTTCATTTAGTTCTACCACACTGTATTAATTTCTTCTTAATTTGGGAAGTACAAGCGTTCTTTTTTCCTTTTGAAAAACAATTCACTTATTTTTCTTTTAAAATATCTCCAAGGCAACTAACTCAAATATTTCATAGAGGAACAGATAAATCAGTAGGTCATGATTTAGTATTAGTACAATATATTCACAAAGCCCTTTCCAAATTCTACAAAGTAACCAGAATAAGTAAATAATGTTATTAAAGTATGTACGCCTACAACAGCCGAAATACGTATTTTAATCAAGCCTTTTAATGGCGAGGGCATATTACCATTACTTCCAGATTCACTTAACCTGCACAAATTATTTCCGCATTTTATTTTCTTGCGAGTTTTATATTCCGGCGGATAAACCGTAGCCAGTTTTACTGCAAAGCTGTTTTAGTAATGACTTAGTCCGCTGGGCATTTGCAATATTTAAATCGGCTTTATTTTATGCTACGAAACATGCCTGACTTTCGGGAGATCTGCTTCCGGTTGCGACGGCAGCTTTTTAAAATGCGGGCTCGGTAATTACACATTTAGATTGCATATTTAGGTCAGCTATTCCGACGTGCAGAAAAGAATCGCTAAATCAGACCTGACCATTAGACAG
>OW679199.1:63901610-64058968 GCA_940337035.1 Agriotes lineatus | reverse complement strand
CTCTCGAGGTTGTTTTTGTATCGTGCATTGGTGATAATGAAAATCAAAGTTTTAATAACTAATTTCCGATGCATTACAGCTAACGTATCTAATAACCAATCATCGACTCATCTGTAAACTAGAAGCGGTTAAATGGAGAAACAAACTAACCAATTAAATTGTCGAGGCAGATTTTGTTGTAATTCCAAAGAATAACGATGGTAAACAGTAAAATTCACAATCGAAGTTGAAAAGTGTATTCTTATAGATTTTTAAATTGTTCGCTCTGTTGTTACGTGTAAAAATTGACAGTTATAACAAAATGAATTATAACATCAACTGTTACCTTGTGCGACTGACACGTAAGATACCCGCTAGCTCCTGAATAATATAACGTTAGAGTGGTCGTAGTCCAAATACAAAATAAAGGACAAATCGTTACAACTATAACATTTATGCATGGGTGCCAGGTTTTTAAAATGTGTGACTTAAAATACCTTGATAAAGCTACACGAAATAGTTCTGCTCATAGTTTAAGAACATACAAAGCACTAAAAAACAAAATCAGATACTCAGCAGAGCTGGGCAGTAATTAATTACTTTTTAATTAAATTACTAATTAAATTCTTTTTTGTTTATTTGCCTTGGAATTGAATTACTTTTCAAAATGCGGTAATTGTAATTGGGAATTGCCATCTTTATTAGAAAGTACTTGAAAATTACTTTTTAAAAGTAATTAATTACTGCATTCAATTACTCAATTACTTTCGTGTAATTAAATTACTCTAAAGTATTTGAATTACTTGTGGTAATTGAAATTACTCGAGGTAATTGAATTACTTTGTGGTATTTCAATTACTGACCTCGCTACGTTGCTAAATATCCAGAACGCATAAATAAGATAAGGTCTTATTAAGTTACATATTAAGCAAATAGCAGGGTATTCCCCCCACGCAATATAAGCCTAATTTATTATTTCCTCTGACGAGTCGAATAACAGCAACTTCTGCATTTTGTATACCGCGTCCACGAGCATTAGTGCGCGTATCTGTAGCTTGTAATAGTGACACTAATAGTTATTGTGAGAGACGCTAAGCGTAAGACGCTATAAGAATATTTGTGGTAAGTACATTACAGATTACAATAAACTACGGTAAAATAATAATTTTAAATAGCTTCATTAGACAATATTGGTTTATAATGATCATTTATTCATTTCAATTTGCTTGTTTTAAATGATCCGTGCAAGTGTAACAGACGTTAAGTCCAGAAAATTACGTTTTTGAGTGAGGAATTTAATTAAACGGACAAAATCCGATAACAACATGTAAACAGGGGAAAACACATATATAAAATGTACCTAATTGCAAAATCCCATGTCTGGTTAACTCAAAAATGCATTATAGCGTATGGTAATTTTAAAACGCCGCCGCATAAGTTTACCGTATTCTTGCATTGAACATTTTGTAAATTATCCATTCTTTGTCGCTTTCTTGCCTTGTAATGATCATATGCTGCTTTGTATACTGGCACTAGTGCATAATTTTTATGGACTGCTGCAGCATGTTAGCTTCGATTGTTATTAAAAACCCCCTTGCTAATTACGAGACATTCAAATATTGACTTCTTAATAATTTTACACAAAATTCTATTTAGTTTTTTAAAAGAACAGTGTATAGTGACCCAATTTACGTAATTTCAGATATTTTATTGCCCTAAACTTAAAATCAATAGGTATTATTAAAGATGTTGATAACATTTTGAAATTTGAAGTAAAAATATGAAAGCAACCTGAGCAATTTAATTGTCGAGCGTTCACAGTAATTTTCTTATTCGGTGTATTTAAAAAAAAATTACTTAAGGATTGGCCATGGAATGTAAAAGTATTGGCAACAGCAAGCTTTTGAATTCATTAAAATAATCACTGTTGTTTCTGTCATAAGTTTATATTTTACGCTGATATCGCGATTGAAAATTCTAAAAATTGCCATATTCAACCCTTACGTAATTTCTTTTTGAACACATAGTATAAAGGTCACTTGAATATAAAAATGACTTCATTGTTACGTGCTTGAGCAAATGTCTTTTGTTTTTTTATCTAAAGTACGAATTCTTATTTCAATCAGCCGTTTTCAACTAGGTTTATCAGTCATCTGTCAACTTTCAACGGTCCCTGATCAACACCGAATTGATATTTTGTTTTAAAATTTTAGAAGTTACCTAATACATTTTTAATAGCTATTTGTATTACTAGGGAGGAAAATGTATTATTCCCTCCCGCAGATGTAGTTTAGTTCTTCAGAGATTGCGAGAACAGTACCACCTAATCAATTTATTGTAATCATGCAAGGGATGAAATGACGCTTTAGTCCAGAGTTATACATACAACACTTTTACATTTTATGATGAGACTATCTCTTGTAATCAGCTGCATTTAAAAAATATTTAAATATGAAAACCAGGAGGCTAGTTGATTTATTATTAACAATAATCATATTGTCTCCCGTCTCTAATGGCAACGGCTGTCAATGTATTATATTCCCTCTCACTGCCATTCGAAACCAACGTATATTTTCCCTATACCCCTAACAGGTGACAGAAGATGTCACTTTCGTATAAAGGGATAAAAAAAGTATTTTCGAACAGAGCCAACAAAAAATGCTCAAGTTGCTCCAATTGGATCCTTCTTCTACAAAATCTAAATAGAAATTTGCCGTCAAACACTTACGAAATGCAATGCTCCACCCCGTATACTTAGGTAAGTTACATATTTTCGTCATTCAGTCACATGTTAAGCGTATTTAATAATAGATTGTTCTACAAGTTAAGAAAAGTGAACGTTTTTCAACGTTTAATTTACGAGCGAGTGGCGCAAAGGGAGTGGATTAATTTATCACAAACATGGAAAAATCACTTTTCTAACATATTCAGCGTGCTATTTTTTCTAATATCATTACAAAATCTAGCCAAAATTAAATTCGACATTTCTTCATATTCGATTTTTTTTTTAAATTGGCAGTGAAGGACGTCGAAATCGTCAAATAAAATACGAAAAATCGGCAGTGAAAGTAATATAAAAAAATATATAGATTTGAATTTCCAAGTCCCTATACCTTCTTACTGAAGGGACTTTGTACTAAAGTATATGAGGTTTAATCGGTTTATTATAACCTAAGGACTCTATGCCAAATAGGTGTCCCATTTTGTTTTTGGGACACCAAGTATAATTGTTATCCTTGAATTTATTTATTTACTTACATCTTACATCAAACAAACTAAAACTTTTGCTTTTGGTGAACGGTGCATGTAGCTAGAATATTTAATTATCAAAAAACCTTCAAGAGTGATAAAGTATTACGTTACTATAGTTAACAAAACATAAAAATTAAGCATTTTTAGATAACGATTACGAATCGACACGACACTAATGATAGTTGCAACTTGCAAGAAAATACAACTATATGACAATAATTTTTATTGAAAGTAATTGAAAAAGTAATTGATGTTGTACAATTATAATTACTAAGTAATTGGTAATTGAATTACTATTTCCTGTGAGTAATTGAATCTCTGGTAATTAAATTACTACATTGGGCGGTAATTGGTAATTAGTAATTAATTACTTTTTAAAGTAATTTGCCCAGCTCTGATACTCAGTAATAAGAACTATATTTTATCGAGTTACGCACAGTCTTATAAAGACCACTGACAGTACCAAAGCACGTTCAAGAAGATCAATAAAATTGATACTGACTGATAAATCACGCCGAATTAATCCAATTGATAAAGCAATCCGATAAAGCCAACTGATAAAGCCATAGGGAAATACTTTTAAGTACTTTAAACGCCCGTGCCATGAAATTGAGTTACCCCTCCGTTACTATTCGGGCTTATTAGTATAATTATAAGCATTTAAATGTCCATTTATGATGTCATCATGCCCCGCAAGACAGTAATATTCAAGCTCATTACCAGAAAATTTGCTTAGAACCTTCTATACACTTTCTGTTTACAAATGTTTATCAATTACCTAGCTTTTGTTTTTGTACCAACAAATCTTTAGAGAAACGAAAGACTCCATAAATTGCCAATAGCCTGAAAATCCTCTAGCAATTCGTAATTGTTAACAAAGTAACTCTAGCTATCCATTTAGTAGTCTTGTCATATAAAAAAGTTACGTTGACTTGTCATATAAAAAAGCTGTCTAGAAGGCGTAAACACTTCCATGAATTAAATTGATGATGGTAATAATCAATTGTATTATCTGTGCAAACTCAATTCAAACTAAAATTTTGATTGGTGAGTTTGATTTTTACGTGAGGTGGTTATGCAGATCTTGTTTAATTTAAATAAGTCGAAATAATATTTCTAGAAAAGCATTCAATTAACTAAAAAGAGTATTTCAAAATACAATTTCTCTTGTTTCTATTCCATTCTGTTGACATATTAAAACATTACCCTGGTTTTGAATGTGCCATTTGTTATAACTCTGCTGTGTTCACAATGATAAGTGGCATAACATTTGACAGATGTTTGAAAGAATGGAATTCAAATGTTTTGTCCCAATATTAATCTAACTTTCCTCTTTTGTCTCTAATTCCAATTTTATTAGTTCTCATCTGTCTGTGTTAATGTATTAAAAAAATTATTTTGCTAATTATTAATTACTGTTGTTTTTTATTGAACAAATCTGAACGAAAAGCAGTAATACAAAAAAAATCAATGTTTACAAATGATTTATCAGGAATTTAACCAACATAAACAATTTTAATTAATGTCTGCTTTTCGAGTAGCGATCTCTAAAACCTGAAGCAGGGCTCGCCTGAGGTGAATTATTAAACACAAATTCGTTGTTACGGTATAATAAAAATTTAAATTAAAAGATTAGCTGGGTGCTGAAACACGTTTTGTATATTTTCGACACTATGCGAAGCTCGAGAATGGATTTCCCATTAATGAAAACTTGAATCTTCGTAAAAGCTGCGATCAAATGTAATCAGTTTTTATTTCAATTTATTTAGAGGTTATAGTCTGTCTATAATTATTTATGTGTTGGCTCCATTGCACTAATACGTAGCTAATTAACTTAACGTTTTTACACAATTTATCAAGTCAAAATAAATAAAAACATTATAGTAAATACTGCAATTAGTATTTTATGTACATGTTTTAATATACGCAAATGAATTATTATTTATTATGTAGAATATCAAAATTAATTATTAGTTATTTAAAGCACCCTATCGATCTTATAATACAACATATCGAAAAAAAATGTTCATTTCCATACTCAATTGCACCTTGGCTTCATAAAATTAAAATATAGCTAAATTTAGTACTCGGAGCATTGATATAATCTTAACTCCGCGATAAAATCTTTCTATTTGTAGTTTCAGTGATAAATTCCAGTGCTCAACTCTGGTTGTTCGAATAATCTATTTGGACTTAGCATTCAACAAGGCATCTGATAAGGTTTACACGATGTCCTTGCCAGAAGCTCTAATAAATAGGAGAGGTAAGTTTGAACAGTTTGAACATGCCTACGTTGCCTATTCGGGGGGTTTGGGTTAAAATCAAGACATTAGAAAATTGGCAGTGCTTAAAGCAATGTAAGTTTGTGTTCGCAATAAATTTAAATTCTCGGTAGTTCAAATATTATTATTATACTAGTACGTTATTTACAAACTTCTAACAATTTTTCGTATTATTTTACATACACAATTTTTTGAAATTAGATACCTTACGTGCAAGTTTGTATAATTTGTTTGTTATAATCCGATATAAATTATGTTATAATAACTAATATAGATGATTTGTAAACGTAATAATTTTAAATATTTTTTAACTCCAATTACCACAAAATGACTTAAAATTACGTTGTTACATGCTTCTAGAATGAATAGCTTGTTGTTTTATAACCTATGTTATTTATATACACATCTTATGTTTAATAGTGAGGTAGTATAATACAAATAACTGAAATTATTATTTTGTTAGAATCACTCTTAGCGCATTGTTTTGTTTTAATAAATAAACTAAGCTAAAATAACATAATAAACTTCCCTATAATTAAAGAAACATTATACCAAAAACAATACTTTTTGCCATAAAGCTGTTTTGATGTTTGTTCCTCAACAGTCGCATGTATTGCGTTATATAATTTAATTATTGTAATCGGATCTTATCAATTTTCCAGAGTCCATAAGTACGTTTTGGAAAGGCTATTTTCCTCTATCTCCGATTTCAATGCTCTTGGCTAAACATTCAGTTCCATATTTAGCCGGTGCAATGACCGACAAGAAAGATTGGGACGTATCCCAAATAAAACGATATATTCACAGATGAATATCAAACATAAAGCCTCCCCAAAGAATGTTGACCGAAGGATTCGACAAGGAACGCGAATAATAGAAGCATTTAAAACTCCTTTGTTATTTATGAAATTTTCAAGTCGAAACGAACCTCTCCTGCGAAAACGTTAAGGCGTTGTAGATCAGTAGATTTGTTATATTTCTGTAATTTTAACTCGTGTAAAATTTTTAGATTGACATTCTATGAATGAGAAATGCTGCAAATATTATAATCAAAAATTTGGAATATTGAAATTTGTTGTAATGCCATTGATGACAGGATTCATATCCGTTATCGAAAGTACTGTATAAGAAACAAAATGTTCTTCCTCTAGAGCTGTGAGGAGTCGTTTCAGTATTATTTTTTTCTAATATAAGTATTGCACAAAAAAGACTGATAGTTCTACGCTCTAGACTAACTTAAAGGCTCGCATTACATATAGACAGCCCGATTCAACTGAAAGACTTTTGATGAGAATAACGATTTGTTCCAAAAATATATCCATTAGCATTAGAGGAGAAGTTTTAAACCAACAGTAAGGAATCGTGGTCCCTATTTGGAAAGCAACGATAATGGAGAGCGTTTGGTGAACTTCGCTTCATCAAAGGGTCTAGTGATAAGTGGAACATGTTTCCAACAAAAAGTGATAAATCAATTGACACGGTGCTCACTAGATGGTTAGACAAAAAAACCAAATAGATCTCCAGGTTTTTCTCTACCTACCATTCTACGTGTAAGACGATATTGAGGAGCAGAATTAAAATAAAATTGAGAAAAATAAAAAATAATAAATCTCTTGGTGAAGGTTTTTGAAACAATAACAGTCAGAGGAACGATTTTGCCGAAGAAAATACACTCTGTCGAATCTCTGTCTGAACAATAGTATCAAATGGCATCCAGCAACTACTATTGTACTGTATAAGAAAGAGAGAAATACAGACCGAAAAAAGTACCGACCCATAACTCTCTTGGGTTATCTCTATAAACTGCGTACTACAGTAACAACATTAAGGCTAGATAAAAAGCTCGATTTTTACCAACCAAAAGAGCAAACTGGATTGCGTTCTGGGTTCGGAGCAAAGCATCATAATCCTGATCGAGAAGAATCTGAAATACAATAGACCACTAGCACTGCTGTTTGTAGACTTCCATAAGGCTTTTGATACAATCGAGTTAAATGCTATTGTTAAATCTTTGATAGAGTGCAGAATCGACTACAGGCACTCGAAAGTGCTACAATGTCAGTAAAGCTACATAAAAACAGCAGCCTCATCGAAATTACTAGAGAGGTAAGACAGGAGGATACTATGTCTACAAAACTGTTTATTACAGTTTTACAATATGCTATCAAAAAACCTAATTGAGATACTAAAGGCATCACCATAGACGGTCAAAAACTTAACCATCTTCGCTTTGGAGATAATAAACTCCTAATAGCGACAATTTAGGGGAGGAAAAAGAACTGCTAGTAGGTTTTCAGACTGTAGGTTCAGAAGCATGTCTGAAAGTCAATCTTTCCGAGACAAAACTAAAGAAAAATCTGATCCCTAGCGAGAGCATATGCATTGAGAACGCAGAAGTCGAATTAGTGGACACATACTTGGTACATGAAATTAGGGTTTCCAGTGATAATCAGACTTGTGAACTGAACATAAGAATTAACATTGCATGGTCAGCATATGGGAAGCTCAGAAATATATTCAAGAGCCATCTTCCGACCTGTCTGAAGGGAACGGTATGTAAACAATGTGATCAATGCTTGGCATATCTTTACGATATCACATCAAGAATAACGATTTGCGCCACGAAATTGGAGTAACAGATGTTAGAACCAGACTGGACTGATCACATAGTCCGAATAAACGACAGAAAGTGGACAAAAAAACTATTTGAAGGGATACCGCGCACCGACAAACGTAGTAGAGCAAGATCACCTACACGCTGGACATACAATCTAAAAAGAACTACAAATAACTGGATTCAAGCTGCTTAAGATAGAGAGCAGTGGCCATGGGAGAGGCCTACGTCCAGCAGTGGGCGAAACGGGCTCCTTGATGATGATGATGATGATGATGATGATGATGGAGGGGCACAATGCAAATCGGATCATTATCTAGTCGAAGTGAAACTTTAAAATGCAAAAAACCCATGCTACTGATACGTAAAATAAAGAAAGTGAAATATAGCTAAATTGTAAGGTTAATTTCAAACAGGCAATAATCAGAAGTTTGGGAAATAAAAAACACAAGAAGAAAAAACAATAAATAAACAACAGACAAGGGTAAAAAGAGCTAATCTGGAAGGAACTGAGGAGGTAATTCGCAAAGAAAAGAAACACGAAGTAGTTCGACGAAAGATGCAACAAAGTTAGAAAAACACAAAGAGAAACGAATGAGATTTCCAGATTGACCCACAAGGGAAATAGAGGACGAAAAAAGCAATAAGAGAATCAAAGAGAGTGTGTAGAAAGGAATATGAGAAAATGATATGAAACTTACAAGATCTACACCAAAATAAAGGAATCACAGAATGTTACCAAATTATAAATAAGATGAAAGGGGTTTGCCAGACGAGAACCACAACAGTGAAGACAAGGACGGAAAATTACTATGTCACTAAGGAGACAGAAAGAATAATGGAAAAGACCAAGCAGCCAGCTACAACACTTGGAGACACGAAAATTGAAGGCGAAGATGAAGATAAAATATTAGTAAAACAACTACCGTTAGAAGAAGCGATAATACTAGTCAAAAGATTCAGAAACAATAAAGCCCTGAGACCAGGTAAAATAGTAGCTGACATTTTGAAGAAACCATGAGAACTGCTACACAAGGCATAGAAGAAGATACATGAACTAATCATGAAAATATAGGAAGAGCAACTTCCTCACGAATGGAAAAAAGGTATACATTAAATTATTAAAAATTGCGGTTGTTATAAAAAGACTAGCTGTTGCCCGCGACTTCATACGCGCGAGGTTTCTTTATTTGTGTATTAAATATGATTAATTATTTCCTGTCATCTCATCCCATACCATCCCATTCCTTCGCTTCCCGTCCCGACCCGTACCGTACCGTCCCGTCCCTTCCAGTTTCGCCCCGTCCCGACCCGACCCGTTCCCTCCCCCACTCTCATCCCATCCCTTCCCTTTCCGTCCCGTCCCGTCATGTCCCGTTCCGTCCTGACCCCCCCCCCCCGTTC
Organism: Agriotes lineatus; assembly: GCA_940337035.1. Classification (NCBI taxonomy): domain Eukaryota; kingdom Metazoa; phylum Arthropoda; class Insecta; order Coleoptera; family Elateridae; genus Agriotes; species Agriotes lineatus. The sequence goes on along the minus strand of OW679199.1, from coordinate 64,049,437 downwards.
CCTCCTCTTCCTTTCCACCCCATCCATCTCGTCCCGTCCCGTCTCGCCTCCTTCCCTCCCCTCCCCTCCCATCCCATCCCATCCTTTCCCTTCCCGTCCCGTCCCAACCCGTCCCGTCTCATCCAGTCCCGTGCCGTCCCAAACCGTTCCCTCCCCCACTTTTATTTCATCCCTTCCCTTTCCTTCCCATTCCGTCCCGTCCCGTCCCGTCCCGTTCTGTCCCGTCCCTCTCTTTCCGTTCCCTTCCTTCCCATCCCATCCATCCCTTCCCTTTCCTTCCCGCCCCGTCCCGTCCCATCACCTAGTTTCACCTTGAGGGGACAAATTTCCTAAAACTTTGAATGACTTAGTTCAAAATTTGATCTTAAAAAATTCCAACCCCTTTTTTACCCCTTTAGGGGTTGAATTTTGAAAAATCCTTTCTTAGCGGATGCCTACTCCCTATGAAAAATCTGCCTGCCAAATTTCAAATGCCATTTTTGCAATCAACGTCCCAAAAAACCTCAATAACGACACCCATATCGATTTTTAAGCTCATTTACTCCATTTCACCCCCTAAGGGGTTGATTTTTGGAAAATCACTAAATACGTGTTTGCTTATTTCTTTTTAGGAGTATTCCTACCAAGTTTCAAGTCGAAATGTCTATTTAATATTATTTTTCCATACAAAATTGGAACCCCCATTTTACCCTTAAATTCGAAATATCCTTCCTTATTCCTTGTCTACGTCATAAAGGAAACCTCTGTACAAAATTTCAGCTTTCTAAGTCTAAGGGTTTGGGCTGGGTGTTAATGAGTGAGTGAGTGAGTGAGTGAGTCATGACTTTTAAAAATATATATAAGACTAGCTGTTACTCGCGACTTCGTTCGCGCAAGGTTCGTTATTTGTTTATTAAATAACGACTAATTATTTTCTGTCATCCCATCCCATCCTATCCCCGTCCCTTTCTCCGTCCCCGTCTCCGTACCGTCCCGTCCCGTCCGGTCCCGTCCCGTCCCGTCCCATCCCCTTCCATCCCACCCCTTCCCTTTCCGTCCCGTTCCGTCCCGCCCCGTCCCGTCTCGTCCCTTCCCGTCTCGTCCCGTCCCCTACCATCCCATTCCTTCCCTTCCCTTTGCGTCCCGTCCCGTTTCGCCCCGTTCCGTCTCGTCCCTTTCCGTCCCATCCCTTTCCGTCCCGCCCGTCCCGTCCCGTCCCTTTCTTCCCGGCCAGTCCCGTCCCGTCCCGTCCCCTCCCCTTCCATTCCATCCCTTCCCTTCCCTTTGCGTCCCGTCCCGTCCTATCTCGTCCCTTCCCGTCCCGTCCCTTCCTGTCCCGTCCCGTTCCGTCCCCCCAGTCCCGTCTCGTCCCGTCCCTTCCCGTCCAGTCCAGTCCCGTTCCGTCCAGTCCCGTCCAGTCATGTTCAGTCCAGTCCAGTCCAGTCTCATCCCGTCCCGTCCCGTCCCTTCTTTTATGTCATGTTCACCGTCTTGGCCTTAAAAATAAATGTCATTTTCGCAATCAACGTCCCAAAAAAACCTCAATAACGACACCCATATCGTATTTTAGGCTTATTTACCCCATTTCACCCCCTAAGGGGTTGATTTTCGGAAAATCATGAAATACGTGTTTGCTTATTCGTTTTTAGAAGTACTCCTACGAAGTTTCAAGTCGAAATGTTTATTTAATATTATTTTCCCGTACAAAATTGGAACCCCCATTTTCCCCTTTAGGGGTTGAATTTTGAAATATCCTTCCTTACCCTTGTATACATCATAAAGGGAACCTCTGTGCAAAATTTCAGCTTTCTAGGTCCAAGGGTTTGGGCTGGGCGTTGATGAGTGAGTGAGTGAGTCAGGACTTTCAGTTTTATATATTAGACTAGGACTAGGACCCATCTACGTACAGATAGTTATCCAGAACCAACCAGCCTTAGGGAAGGCAAGTAAACAGTTAACTAGACATCCGTTCTTAAGCATATACTGGAGAAAACGTGAAAATACAACGCTGACAGCACCAATTCCTAGCAGACTTCAAACAAGCCTAAATAGCAGCCAGTTAAACAAAATACTCGAAGGGTTGAAGATTTTAGAAAAACCAATACCGTCGATCCAATACACACTAGATGAAACTTCCACAGTGACGATACAAACAAAACCAAAGAAATGCCACAGACAAAAATAGGATTGGGATACAGTCTATCCTAGATATTATCTAATCTAGCATTAGAAAAGACGATTCGCAACTTAGGAGCAGACCCTAATGGCGCAATTTATCGTAAATCCAAACAATTATTGATTTCTGGGCATGATAGATTCGTACTGGGTGCTATGGAGACCTTTGTATAATTAGACCTCCATAGAAAATAAGTCGAGATAGAATTAAAAGAAAATAAACAAAATAAGTGGCAGTAACAAAAGGTCAACCCTGAATAAAGGCAGAATTTGACAGTTGATAATTACCACTTATAAACAGTTAATAGTTTCAAATACCTGTCTAACAATAACCAGAATAACAGAAATAAAGGCAAGAATGCGTCAGGAAGATCCAGCATTGCACTGTTTCAACAACGTACTAACAGATATAAATGTAGAGAGGAAAAACAAAATCATGATATAGATGTAAAGCATTAATGAGGCCTGGTAATGAAGTATAAACTATTTCACAAAGAAATGAAGAAAGACTGGGCACTTTAAAAAAAACCTGAAAAAGATTCTGAGCCCAGTTAACGACGAAGATGCATGTAGAAAGAGATGTGCGGAAAATATAGACCAATGGCAGAGGAAATCATGGGAGAAGAAAGTTCGATATGAACTGTATCACCACTGCGTAAGTAAGTACCGGGTGACCATAAATGGTTGTGATTTTTTTCTTAGGTTGGAACTGTCAGTTTTGACACAAATTGACGCAAAACCTGACCTGATAACCTTGAATTTGACATAGACTTACAGTGCCACCAACATAAACACTTCCAACCTAAGAAAACATTCACAACCATTTATGGTCACCCGGTAGATGTATACAAATAGTACAAAATATTGCGAACATCCAAAATTCGCTTTTAAGAATAGATTTACCTTAGATGTTCGAACTCTGCTGTTTATATGTGATAACTTAAGTGCTATTAAAGTAAATCCACAAAATTTGAAATGGTGTTGTTCTCGGTATAAAGTTTCTGGAAAAACAAGTGATGTTAACTGTTTGTGGCAATGATTGTCTCTGAAATGAATCATTTGTGTATACGTCGACTGCGAAAATATATAAAAACGACCCCTTCAGTGATCGATTAAACACAAAATTGCCATTTTTCAATTTTCCCTACACACAGTATGTTTACATTTAAACAAGTTAGAAAACTTTTAATGCATTTCGGCCGTGCCTTTGAACGATTGATATTTAATTCAGCCGAAGTTACATAAACTCCACTCCAACGTTTTTCCATGTGCTTAAGAGCTCAAACTTATAAAATCTTTTCGAACGCCGAACAATCTGGAAGTTCTCCTGCTCGTCGCATCTCATCGGTGCGAGTAACTTTGCCAAGCAATAACTGATATAAGCCGATGCGTCTAGGTAATGAATAATTTTCTGAGTTCCCAAGTTTAAAACTGACAGCGAGATAAGTTTCAGAAGGGAAATAATGCACCGCCTAGTGCAATGCATTAAACTTCCCTGCAGCTGAATAATGCACTGCACTACGTTAGCAATCTGGGTGTTTATGCTCTATTTTTAATTTTCTCGGGAAAGATTAAGCCCAGCACAAATAAGCAGTCAGAGCAGGGGATTAGAGCTGGGTACAAATTGTTCCTGTTTTGACTAACCAGACGCGCTCCAGTTTATTTAGTTAAATACGAAAAAGCTGCGAGATATGCATATATTAGAATACATTAAAGCTTTAGTGCTCTGCGCTGCAACAGCGCTTGCAAATTTGGACGCAACCCCAGAACCGCATCTGCTGGGACTTGTTTCGTGAAAACCTACACGGGTTTGTGGCTAGGCTTTATAGTATCATCATGTGTACTAAACAGGTTATCAAAAAAAGTATTATGAGCGATTGTCAATATTATGTACTGGATTGAAACACCTTAATTGAAAAACCTGACCACAAGGGTGTTCTAAAATACAATAACAACCACGATCCAAATTTCATGCAAAACAAAACAAACGATACACACTTTACATGACCAACCATGCAGAATAACCACAAGTCCTAGTAACAGACAATATTTGCATGAGACATAACCGCAACGACTCCTCGGTATATAACGAGAAGCGTGAGACTACAACATCAGTCTTTAGAAAACCTGTGAAAAAGTTGATAGCTGCATCCATACGAAGCAAAATCCGTCAAATAGATTCATCAGCAAAGGTCAAAATGATTTCCTACAATAATAAAAATGGTAAATAGGTATATTGGAAAAGACAAGAGTTTTAAAAGCCATACCGATATTTACATAAGGAAAATCGTACAAATGATGATTGTGCAAAAAGTATTTAATAAAAGCTATCGTAAAATGCTTTCTTTTTACTTAGAATTGACTATAAACAATCTACAGTTGATGTCTTGACCTGCGTTACAAGCAATGCTCAAAAGGACATCAAAGATAAAAAGATTCCCCTTTGTATATTTGTGGACATCGAATAAGCTTTCGATAACACCACTTATGAATCTACAGAAAAGGCAGCAATAAATCAGGGAATTAAGGCACCCACAAGTCCCACAGTTGGATCAAAGCCATGTTAGAGAGTAGAGTGATAACCACAACAATAGAAACCGACAAGCTGACAGTGACTGTCGTTAGAAGCTGCTCCTAAGGAGGGACATTGTCGCCTCTTCTATGATCACTGGTAGTTGATGACATTCGAGCTCGACTACGCAAAGGTGGCTTCAACGTAGGAGGTTACGCAGATGACCTGGAAGTAGAAATCAGGAGCAAATTCGAAAGCACAATCTCCGATCGTGTTCAAGTTACTCTTGATATAATAAACAGTTGGTGTAAGAAGGAACAGCTTAGTGTTACTCCACACAAAACGGTGATTGGACCATTTACGAGAAAAAAACATCAACCAATTAAGGAATTTCCCTTTGAATGGGGTAAATACTGGATTCTCTAAAGAAGTCAGGAGTCATCCTAGACCAAAAACTTAGTTGAAACGCCTACTTAAACAGAACCTTAAAGACAGAAAGGTGAGCATTATGGTCTTGCCAACGACTCTCGGGGTGTAAAACCACACATTACATCAGTTGTACACATCCATAGTAAGACCCATAATTATATATAGAGCCCTGGTATGGTGGCCCAAAGCCAAAATCAAAATAGCGCAGGAGAAGCTGAACAAACTTCAAAAAAATGCCTTTTTATGAATTAATAGAGCTATATACTCCAGTCCTACTGCAGCTATAGAAACGCTTCTCAATCTATCTCAGCTTACTTTAGTAATAAGAAAGGAGTCAAGGGATAGCATAGTATAACAATGCCAAACTATCGTGGTGGATACATGGAAATTCTCAAAGAAATTCAAGAGCATCTTCAGTTTAACATGGTCAAAAACAATATGCATCCGAATTTTAATATCGAGAGAAAATTCACTGTATTTCTTCCAAACCAATCTGCCCTCAAACCGATCAAGGTACAATAGTCTGGTATATCGACAACGAAGAAATGAGTAGGAGTATGCCTACATGGTCGTAGACGAAGGATCTCAAAAACCTTAAGAAAGATCCCTGCAGTTTTCCAAGCCGAAGTAGCTGCTATTAAAACATGTATAGAGGTAAACATAGAAAAAAACTACCTCTATCGCAGAATCTCAATGTATTATATTATATTAAAATAAGTTCCAGGACATGTAGGAGTCAAAGACAACGAACTAGCAGATGAACTTTCCAGGAAAGGTGCCAATACTCCGTTTATAAGACCTTAACTCTTTTGTGGTGTTTCAAATAGTACATTCAAGTACTTAAATATCTGCTGGTACCGTTTTCTCAGGTTTTAGAGCTAGTTCTTTCAAAATGTTTATTTTTAAGCTTAATATTACGGATTTGACGTTTTATAAAATGAAATTTGATCGTTAGAGAAATCATTAATGAAGCAACCGTATGAATTTCAACTTCTTCATCGTAGCTTTTAACCCACGATTCGTGCTCTTTCAGAATTGGTGGTACCATTTTTGAAGTTTTTTGCTAGTTTTTTCAAAATGCTCGGTGTTATTAGATGATGACTAGGAACTATTTCTACTTTCATATTGAAGATCATAGATCATAACTAGGAGATAATTTTACTTAATCAGGATAAATATCATGGATTTGATCTTTTATGTAGAGAAATTTGATTGGTAGAAATATGTTTACTGAAACAACCCTGTGACAACCTTTTCACCGTAGATTTTAGTCCACGATACGTTCTTTTTTAGAATCGGTAGTACCATTTTTTGAGGTTTTTTAACTAGTTCCTTCAAAATGCTCTCTGTTATTAAATCATAACTACGAAATATTTTTACTTTCAGGTTAAGTATGGATTTGATGTTTCATGGCTAGAAATTTAATTAGTAGAGAAATCTTTAATCAAAAAACCACGTGATTTTCTACATTTTCAGCATAACTTTTAGCCCACGATACGTTCTCTTTCAGAATCGGTGGTACCCTTTTCTGAGGTCTCTTGGATAGTTCTTTCAAAATGCGCTCTGTTATTAGATTATAACTAAGAGGTATTTTAGGTATTTTTTATGTATTGAATTGGTAGAGAAACCTTTAATGAAGCACCCATGAAATTTTCAACTTCTTCGGCGTAGCTGTTAGCCCACGATACGTGCTCTTTCAGAATTGGTGGTACGATCTTTGAGGGTTTTTCACTAGTTCTATCAAAATACTGTTTGTTAGTAAATCGTAGCGAGGATATATTTCTACTTGCAGGTTAAATATCATGGATTTGATGCTTCATGGCTAGAAATTTAATTGGTAGAAAAATCTTTAATAAAGCAACCATGTGATTTTCAAATTCTTCAGCGTAGCTTTTAGCCCACGGTAGTACTCTTTCAGGTGGCACGATTTTTTAAGTTGTTTTGCTAGTTCTTCAAAATGCTCTCTGTTATTACATCAATTAGATCATACATAGGAGATATTTCTACTTTCAGGTTAAATATCAAGAATTTTTTTGAGTCATGGCTAGAAATGTAATTGGTAGAGAAATCTTTAATGAAGCGATCATACTATGAATTTCAACTTCTTCAGCGTAGATTTTAGCTCACGATACGTTCTCTTTCAGAATCGGTGGTACAATTTTTTGAGGTTTTTTGGCTAGTTGTTTCAAAATGATCTCTGTTATTAAATCATAAATAGGAAGTAGAAATACTTTCAGGTTAAATATCATTTGATATTTCATGGCTAGACATTTCAAATTCTTCAGCGTAGCTTTTAGCCCACGATACGTGAATCTTTCAGAATTTGAAGTTTTTTAGCTAGTTGTTTCAAAATGCTCTCTGTTATTAAATCAATTAGATCATATATAGAAGATATTTTTACTTACAGGTTAAATATCATGGATTTGAAGTTTCATGGCTATACATTTAAGCAACCATGTGATTTTTAACTTCTACAACGTACCTTTCAGAATTAATGGCACAGTTAGCTAAGGTCAGTTGGATAGTTCTTTTAAGATGTGTTCTGTTATTAGATGATAATTATAAGATCCTAATCTTTGTTGACAGAAAAACAAGAATACTAGAAAATATCTTTACTTTCAGGCTAAGTATCATGGATTTGATGTTTCACGTTTCATTCAAGAATGAAATTTGATTAATAGAGAAATCTTTAACACAGTAATCATATGATTTTCAACTTCTTCAGTGTAGTTTCTGGCCCACGACGTGTTTCCGTTCAGAATGGTGGTGCCTTTTTCTGAGGTTGCGTAAGTCGCCTAGTGATTATTCATAATGAGTGCTTTAGAATGAAATTTTGTGATCTCCCAAGAAGATTTAAGTTTTTAACAACGTTTTGTATGTATCAAATTTAAATCACACGAAAATGGTTTCATCTTTACACAACGATGGTTCTAAAAATTATATTTTATAAGGTGTGGAGTAAATCAACACTGATTCTTACAACATAAGTTTCTTGTAGACCCTAAACAAATTGTTTTTAAAACTTCTGATAAAAGCAGATCTTTAATGTTGCTTTGGGCGCTTAGAAAGATGGAAATCATTTCCCAAGAGGCAATATTTCATTTAAAACATTTTTTAAATCTAGTGCTAGGGTTGTATCAGTCGAGTTGTTTAATATCCACACCTCGTAAATATGCGAGCTTGTCTACTAAAACAGAGGCGATTTATAAAGCAATGTTGTACATAAAACGAAGTACGGCAAAGCGTTTGCGAAGTTCGCATAAATAAATTGCGGGAGCGGAAAACAATGCTTACGGAGCGCATTTTAGTTTCCCGAATTTAAATTTTCGTGCCGCGAATTTCTCGAGCTGTATCTAAAACCATTTATTATTTCGCCTTCCACCTGAGCGCATTTACAAAAATACATTTTTCTGTCACTCCGGGAAATATGTAGCAACATTAAGTATTTCCGGACATTTATCTCTGTAAATTTACCTCCTTTGTGGATACCCTTTTGCTGCAGACGCCTTTACATTCTAATAAATGTTCTACAAAGGAAAGATTCATTCTCGAGCGGCTTCTGCGAAAGTGTAGGAAATGCATTTTTCTCAAAGAATAATGCCATTTTTATCGTTGTCGGATCTCCTTTTCCGCGAGATTAAATTATGTTTTATTGATACAAGACTTTGAATAAAAAGCGGACTACAAAGGCGAGCGCTCTGATAGACAGCGCGACCTAAAATTTTTCTTAATTCCCGGAATCTCTCTTCCGGACTAAGTTTCTAAATCAATTTTTTCCTGAGCATTTTCGCCGATGTCAGCAGACCCTTCCGCCAAGGATTTAGGCTCAAGCTGTGTCTTCGCACTCTATAAAACGGCCCTGCAGCACTGTAAAACACCGTAAATGTCACAATCAATACGCCGATTCAGTGACGTAGGGAAAAGCTCCTTGACACATTATTGCTGCAACGAAATCTATGAGAAGAAATCAGATCGCCCCGTGCGTTCACGCGCAGTAAACTCCAAGTTTTGCTGAACGAGGCAGAAAGCTTATTGTCGGCCAGGTGGAAAGCATACTTTACATCGCTGGCCCTAGGCACTTCCTGAGCACAGCCCTTTATAAAAGAAAAAGCACTATGTGCAATTACAGAAAGAAAAGAATTATTCACAAGAGCGCGCGCTGCTAGACATTTTCTAAGGGATTTGCTACACAGTGGTTTTGTTCTTTAAAAGAGATATCATTTAAGAATTTCCACAAAATTACCTGTACAGGGTTATTCATTATAAATTACCCACCCCTTATCATCGTTATTATTGCCTATAGAAAAAAAAGTTTTAAATAAAAGTTATGTGGTTATAACTGAATTTTGTTAAAATGCTATCAAAAGTACAGTGGCGTGCATAATTAAGGGGATACAAAAATGTAATATATTTTTTTAAATGGAACACCCTGTATATTATTAAATTTTTGGAATGACCTTTTTTTCCTGATTTCAAAAATATACCATATGTTACCCTTACCTTATACCGTTTTTGAGTTATTAAACGTCAAATATCTTAGTTAAACTAGTTAACATTATTAAATATAACAAAGTTTTATTCAGGAAATTTAAATATAAATAAATGATAACTAATTTTTATTATTTCATTAAAGAAATGTCACTTATCAAACCAAATAGTTGCATTTTCATAGCTTACTTTAATAATTCCTATTTACAGTAACTAGTTTAACTAAGATATTCAACGTTTAATAACTCAAAAACGGTATAAGGTAAGGGTAACATATGGTATTTTTTGAAATCAGGAAAAAAAGGTCGTTCCAAAAATTTAATAATATACAGGGTGTTCCATTTAAAAAAATATATTACTTTTTTGTATCCCCTTAATTATGCACGCCACTGTACTTTTGATAGCATTTTAACAAAATTCAGTTATAACCACATAACTTTTATTTAAAACTTTTTTTTCTAAGGCAATAATAACGATGATAAGGGGTGGGTCATTTATAATGAATAACCCTGTACGTGTTGCTGTTTTTATAAGTGTACGTACTGTGCCAATATTTTAATTTATATTTTATTTTTGACTTCTGATAGACAGAATATCTATTCTTTTATTAAAAGAATAAATAGGGAGGAATTTCAGTTACAACAAATTAATAAACTGGCAGCTACTGTTATTTTATGAGCACCGTAAACCGAATAAACCAAATTTTCAATTTCAAATCCCTGTTGGTAAGGGTACAACTATAGATTTTGTCTTTTGATTGCGTGTCGAAGAGGGAAAATTTTTTGATTTGACCTTTTACTGAAAAAGTTGTGTTTATCGAATAAAATAACACACATATTATGAAAACAAAATTTAATAGTCAGGATGTTCAAAAACTTAAGGAAATGTAAAATACACTCAAGACTAAAAGCAAACCATCAAATTGCAAAACATGACATCTAAACTCTTGCAGTAGGGAGTGGGTTAACACTAACCTGAGTATAACTAAATATAGAAACCGGAAACCATAATCACCACACAGCTTTTCTCCCTATCCGGAGTTAGAAACGGAATTCCACAAAAACCTCGACAGATTGTTTTCTATATCTCTGCTCCAAATTGTTAAATACTATTTCTTATATCCCTAAGTAACGAAAATAAAAATAGAGTAATACCAACACAATGTGACGCAATGACACTAGAATCCCCGATCAAAACTAAAAATTACTACCAATCAGCTTTTAAATATGCAATCTTCAAACGTCAAAGTCAACAGAGAAGTAAGCATTTTAATAAAACTCTTTAAACGGTTATTTCTTCTAGAAAGCCTTCACAAGCAACAGCACGCATAATTCGCCGAGTAAAGACAATTAACAGTCCTGACCATAAGCAAAACTGCTATTCAATGATAGCTCACAATAGGGTACTAGCAATGGTTAACAGTTTACAAAAAAACGTGTTTAATCAAAGGCGAATTGGATACATTTCACGTTAAAAAAAATACGACTTCATTTGGATCCAAACCAAAAGAATGATATAAATAAATCAGCCAGTATTCAAAATTTGTCACGTGATGTGAAACGTCGTTTGACGTTTATGGAGTTACTATGAGAGTATTTTTACAGTTTGGAACTACACATCGATGATAGTAAGAATATTTCTGTTCTTCAGACATTTTTACCCTATTGAGCTGTCACATAAGGCGAGCTGCGGCGGTTTGCATTAGATTTCTAAATGCAATCCGCTTCTCTAGTTATATGTGACGTAACGAAGCAGCCATGTCATACTGGACGTATTCGCGCGAGTTTTCTACTTTTTAATATAGCTTAAAGAAAAAAATGGTATGATGCCTCATTTATACAGCTGTAAAGAACATATTTACGCTTTTGTAAAAAGTGCAAGAACAGTTGCAGTTAACTCTAAATGAAAACAAAGTGGACCATTTTTAAGCATTTTTTGTCAACTCCCTTTAAACGAAATTCAAGAAGAACAAGTCAATTATATTTTAAGGCATATTTTGCTCTAGTTGTTTAAGATAGTCTAAAATGTCATGTAACGTACGACTTCCGGGATTGGACCGTGTCAAAGTTTCGCCCACTTTAATAGACAACATGTAAAATACTCGAGAGGCAAAACTCTTTTGCAAGAATAATGGATAAGAGAGCACGGAGACTCAAAAGCGTCAACCACACCAGAGGCAAAACTTTTCTACATATCGAAACGAAGGCGACATATATCGTCAACAGTCATATAATATTTGAGGCTTTTTCGGTTACTCCAATAATTGTCAATATTAGAATTACATTTCGGCTTAGACCGCGTCGTCTTTGTAGATAAACACCCAGCATTTATTGGCTTAATGTGCCTAACACCTTGTGAATTCAAGCAGGAGTTTGTGTAATAGTTATGTTTTCTTGTGGCTGTTGAAGTCTTGCAAACCAATCATGATTTGGTCAGTGTTATTAGAGTACCTTGTGAACAAAGGTACTTAGGCATATTTGGCCTTTTTACTCCACCCATATAGACTAACGTTTCGCAAGACATTGCAGCTTGCATCATCAGAACCAACAAATGCTTGGTGTTTATCTACAAAGACGACGCGGTCTAAGCCGAAATTTAATTCTAATATTGACAATTCGTCAACAGTCGTCACGGTGGAATGAAGAGGGCGTAGGGATGCTTTGTTGAAGTCTTTCTGGTAAAGAAGAATAGGGATTTGTAGATAATATAAGTTCCATCAGTGTTCGGCAATGATTAATTATGATACAAAACTTGACGGGTTTGAACTGAACGTCCAGTTTCACTAATGTTCACAGCATTACAGGACTTTATAAACACCTTTTGATGACTTCTTCTTCTTCTGCCATCGACTAGGAATTAATTCCTGTTTGGCCTTCCTCTTTATTAAACAGATGAAGAGCACCGCCTATTGAGAGGTTGTCGTGGGGGTCCATTTCCTGTTAGTCGTCTATTTTTACAGATATTGCCTAATTTCTCTTCGTCTATGCCGTCTATGGTGTTCAATTTATCCTTAAGTGAACTGTATTTCACTACGATTTTCCTACTGCCTACTTAATGCAATATAATGATTCTAATAATGTAATCAAGTTTATTATTATTTATGTAATAGTACGATAATGAAATCAAAATTACGCGCCGACTTAACTTGATGACTTTGATCCGCTCTACAAGTCGCAATTTTAATCGAATTGCAATTTATAACTGGTCAAATTGCATGTATTTTCAAACTCTACAAGTTTGATAGTAACTACTTGTTCGCTACATAGGACGAAAAACGAAACACGAGCGAATGTGCTCGAAAAAGAAATATCTACCCCTTCACGCTTTCCTTTCACGTTCGATATCTCCTTAACCCCCATACCGGAACATTTTTTGCTTATATTTTTAAGGCATATTCGACGTGTATTTTAAAAAGTGTGAGTGAAAAGCAACATATCTGCTTAAGTCCCTTGTTTCCTATGACTTCTTTTGATATTCTATCCCTCACCTTAATATTAAATTGCGTATCTTTGTATAGTTTTCGAACGGATTTGGTTATCACGTTGTTAATATTGGATTCTTCCATGGCTTCCCACACTTTGATCACTAGTACATTGTCGTATGCTTTTGAACGTTCGAGGAATAACAGATGTGTTTCTTCCCGTATTAATTCTCTTGTCTATTATTTGTTTTAAACAAGACAGGTTATCTGTGCAAAATCGTTCAGCCCGGAATCCGCTCTGTTCTTCAACCTTCTGGTTTTTGATCTCCTTCAATTAGTTTTCTCAACACTCTTTTGGTTTCGCATTTACGTGGATTCCATTTTTATGAATGGATGACATGTATCCTAGTTTCCATTCATTTATTCAATAGTTGGATTATCATATTCCTGAATTTTTCTGTGCCATTCTTCAACATTTCAGCTGATATATCGGCTGGGCCACTTGCATTTCCATTTTTTATGTTTTTAATCATTTTTTTCACATTTTCGATTGCCACTTCGATCGGGTCTCCTTGGATTATTATATTTATTCTATCTTCCTTAATTTTTTTTCGATTTTCTATTAATAGCTTCTTGTAATATTGTCCCAATTTTTTCATATTGATTGTTTCCAACACTACCTTTCGTTTTTTGTCCTATTGTATGCTGTCGATAAACTTCCAGGCTTGTGTGCACCTTGTTCCTCCTATACACATTTGTACTACATTTCCTGTCCCATGCTTTTTTATTTTCTTCTGTAACTAATCTCCCCTTTTCCGTTTTTACTTCCTTTTACAATAAAGGAAGTATTGGATTCACCCCAAAAATTCGAAATTGAGTTTTCAACAGATCTTCACGTTTTAGAGTCCCCTGAACATTTTTTTTTTCATTGGTCTGTCTGTGTGTCTGTCTATGTGTCTGCTGTGTGTGTGTCTGTCTGTGAACAGAATATCTCAAAAACGAAAAGAGGTATGGCGTTGAACCTTCATATATAAGTTTTGTGTACTATGTAGATGAGACAACAAGCTTTTGAAGAAAATCGCATAACCGGAAGTAGGTGTTTACTCTTGTGATTTTTCAGTTTTTTTTCGATTTTTTCAAAAACGGCTCTAACGATTTTTTTTAAACTTAACATTTTTATTACATTTTTAATGTGTATTGATGTGAGATAGGTGATTTTCCAGTTGAATACTTCTAAAGTGGGTTTCTTTTGTTTTTTTTTCTATTTTTTTTATTAACTCCTATTTTAAGTAAAACACCCGGTATATTATTACACTTTCGAATTTACCTTAAAATTCTAGAGAAAATTTGTCTCTTTAACTAACGTTCTAGTTTGTACCGTTTTGTAGAATTTGTAATTTTTAAAAATTTTTGACAAAATTTTTAAAAATCTTTGCCAAATTTATTGCTTAGCCATTTCTTTCTTAAAATGTTGTTTCGATTTATTTATTCCACCAAATGTTTTATTTACTTTTTTGGTTGTATATAATTTTCCGAGAGCTTCGTTTGCAGCTCCACGCAGTACTTGCTTGATGTGTTTGTAGATATGTTCGAGATTATTATATATCCATTTTCTAATTTTTGATCTAACCTTTGTTGGTAAAGGTACTTGATACTTTCTCCATTAAAATTTTAAAAATTATATCTTGTTTTAATTTTCTCTACTTCCTTTTGATGTTCTCTTTGCTGTTTCTGTTCTGTATTCAATTGAAGGAAAAATCGCTGCAGATGGTCTTCATTCTTGCCAAAAATACTGTGTCATTGGCATAATATAGCACTCGAATTTTTTCATCACCCATTTGTTTTGCCTTTTTCACTATCTAGGCAGAAGAGAGACTCAACAAGTCTCCATGTCTAACTCCTTTGTGTACAGTTACTGACCCGTTCATCCATTCTAGGTGTAAGTCGAATTAATTGAATGGAGATTTGCCTTTAAGAGAAAATGTTTATTATTTCGTCAAGTCGAATTCTCCCAAACGCATTTTTTTAAATGTGAAATAATATTAAATTGAAGAAACGTGTACAACTGTACATTGTTCATCTTTGATTTCCAATTTATATTTTTATTTATAAGAATTAAACCATTCTTATCTTCTTCTTGACCGACTTTTTGTCACCCAATGGGTTACCATGGAAACCATAGTGTAGTGGTTTCTTCTTGATTTTTGCTTTCCAGCACTATATACAAGCGTTGCTGCAACTATGTCTGTACTGATCTGGTAATAAACCGCTTCGAGACCATTCCTATCCTGCATATTATAAAAGTGTCATATAAACGATATTCGCATACACAGATGGGATAAGAACAGTAGATATGAAGAACAAAAATACTTATGAAAAGAGCTCATGGCGGAGTCCTGGTTATCTTCAGTTACACGCTTCTTCTTTGTTTGAAGATCAGGTAGTAGCATTTTTATATGCGTGAGAATTGTTGTCTGTAATCCGATTATATTTTGAGCTCGTCGCTGTACATAGTATAATCTTTACCTCCTTCAAGAATAACGCTCCTTCTGTCCAAATTGGGTTTCTCCCAATCGTTATTTTTTACCACAGAGTAAATGCATTTATATCCGCCAGATGTAGCATATTATAAAAAAGAATTATCGTCCAATGCAAGGCATGTTGTTTTACAGAATATTATTTGGCAAACTTGTCAATCGTATCAACCTCGCCCTTTGTCGAATTGTAGTGTATTATCATCTCGGGTTTGTACAGTGTTGGTTCTGACAAAACTTTTTTGCTGTGATGTACGATTGATCTCATTTTTATCAGAGTGATAGAATGAGATCTTTGGTAAAGCAAAATTTACTTGAGTAAATACTTCGGTTGCGCTGAGGTAATAATTGCTGTGGATTTTCGGCCTTTCTGATAGTACCATGTAGTGTTAATGCCTGTTTTAATAAAACATTGTCTAAAAGAACAATTATGAATAAATTGTCACTTATAATCTCATAAGAGCATTAATTCTGTCCGGTAATTTTTTAGAGTGCATAGAAACAACGCGAGGGCCGATTACGTTCGTTTTGCGTCAGTCTGTGTCAAAATTAACGCAAAATATAACCTGCTAACCTCGAATTTGACATAGACTTACAGTGCCACCAACATATGAACAACAATGAATGTCAAAAAATTATCGCCCATTAATTTCAGTTAGGTTAGTCAACTTAAAAAAGATTATCAAGAAATTTTTTGTTGGCTTGGAAACCGTACTAAAATTAATTTCTCTATTGGTTCTTAATTAGTGTCGTACGATTTTCAGTTTAAAACCATAGTTGTTGGGACTGATTTTTATATGCACTTTGCAAAGTGTTTTGTCCCGAACACATATAGGAGATGATGGATATAAATAACTTTTGCACTTTTCACAAAAACCTCAAACGCGGTTAGTTTGTCGTGTTGTTTTCGTTCGTTTGTGGTGGCTACGTTGTCAAAGCGCATAAATCTTGTTAGAGCAGAAAATCTGTCTCTGAACGTTGTTGCTAGGGATATTGGCCTGCAACATTCAGCGTGTTTACACCATAAAAAATAAATTGGCTCTTTAAGGGCTTTTAGAGCTCCTTGTATAAATAATAATCAAATACAGGCGTACATTCCGTTAGCATCGGTTGCGATCTAAGTTTTCTGTTTTTCAATTTTTAACAATTTTATAGTTTTATCGACGATTTCTGAACAAATAAAATGATTTAATGCATCATCTATGGTTGAAAAAGGTAGACCACTTGGTGTTATTTGCAATGGTTTCTTTAGGATATCTTGTATTTTCCCCCGAGTGCACTTGTGCGGTTCAAGTTACGATTGCATACCTGATTTTGTAATTAAAGTGGCTGCCTCTTCATTTGAGTCGGTATTATCTAAGTTGTCATCTCTATCAGCTGTAATTAAGTGTTTTGTAGCGTTGGTTTCCTCTACGAAGTCTTCGTCCTCAGACTCTGGCATACATTCAAAACCTTGCTCGCCACTTTCTTCTAACAATTATTAAGTTCTTCATTTGTTAGATATCGTCTACGTTAACTGTAGGAGTAACAGTGCTTGCACGATTTGAAGATATCATGTTCAAAAACAATAAATAAATGAGTTATTTAATCTTATATATTGCAAGGACGTTGTAAGTTCACCACACTTGACAGTTGACAATGGTGCACAGCGATGCCACGTAAGCATCATTTACAGTGTTGCCAAGTGATCGCTTTTAACAGATTAGTAACTCAATCTACAAAAGTGCAAAGGGATACCTCGCAAAAGTAAACATATGACAGATAATTAGAAAGTTGGGGTTCAGATAGACCTCTCTTCAGTACCATAAAGGTTAATATCGTTATTCTTACTTGTAATAGAGGGCATCAGTAGCCGTTATTAGAGTCCCTGTATATACAAGAGTTGGGACATGCAGGGTGACTTGTTTTGGATCCACAAACCATGGAGTACCTGATTTTTGCCTATTTTAAACTTTATGCATACTTCTATCAAACAAAACAAATGAAATATATCTTTGCTACATCACATGGTCCTTGATTTGTGGATCCAATGGCTCAACTCTTAGTACATATAGGAACTCTAGTTCTTACTACAGTGGCTATATAAGGATAGTGTGGTCAATTTTAAAAAAGGCAGCCATTAAGAGTCGTCTCTACAACAACCAACCACGCCCTTAGGTATTGTTCTGTGCACGGCCTGCTAAATTGTAAGACAAACGTCACCCTGCTAAATTGTGACATAAACGTCATTTTATACGGACTGGACATATGTGAAGTTCCGCGATGCTTTACAGAGCGGTGTATATCCACGATCAAGAAAATGTGTGCAATGTGAGGTGGTCAAATGTGCAGCGTAACATTAATTTTACAAGAATGTCAATAATATTACTTAAACAGGATTAAACGGCAAAAGACGACGTGAAACGTAAAAAATCGCTGCCAGCGATTAAAAATCCTCGTTAATAACCAACCTAATATCGGAATATAAGTCAATGTGTCCTTTGTTATCTTCTTTATTGTGTTTTTGTACATATAAAACTAGAATTTACAACATATTGCATTGTTCGACACAGAGACTACGTACAAAAGCTCTACAAAAACAAATTTTTCTTATATTCATAATCAAACCATTCTATTAATACCACCAGTTAATTTAAACGAATATAATATTCAGTGTTAGATAACCCCTAAATTATATTTAATTTGATGCAATAATCTTTATCATTAAGACATTTATATAGTATATTATAGCTTTTGATTTGGGCTAATGCGCAATTTTTGCAAAAAGTATTTTACTTTAACTCGTTGACATTTACTTATGCAAACGAAAATTCGGCATTCGCTTAGACAGAACACTGTAGAATTTTATGATGATTATTTCATTCCACTCCATGTTGGGGCTACTTTCAATAATAAAGGAATTAGAAGCAATTTTGTGTGACTATGTGTAATTTCGTAAAACGACTCTTAATGGCGTATTTTAAAACAACCAATCAGAAACATGACCAAAATTGACCACACTGTCCTTATATAGGCACTGTATTATTACTTAGAGTACCTGTATATAGTAAGAGTAGGGCAAACCATGGTGTAAAGAATACTAGGTGTAACGTTCCGCAGAATGTGGGCGGACCTCAAATTCAACAAATAGGACATGGTCCCACAAATGGCACGATTGGTAGTACTGAAGTGTATTGTTGAAGGCGCTGTCGATGTCAAATTCGAGGTTAGGTTTTGCGTCAGTTGGTGTCAGATTGACGCAAAACGTAACCTGCTAACCTCGAATTTGACATCGACTGACAGTGCCATCAACAATATACGATTGCAACCATGGTTACACCATGATGGCGGCCGTGATGGATTTCCTGAGCAGGACAGTCGGGGATTGGTTGACATCTCCCCTCTACTTTCTGAACGATTGCCCATCCCGGTAGCGTTTCACCTTGTATTCTTTACACCATGGGGCAAACGATGACATTTAGGGATCCATGAAGCGAAGTTAGTCACAATTTCACAGTCGACTACATTAATATAATGAAGGGATTCATCCTGAGAAGTTAGTTACAACTATCATAGGTTATAGTTGACTATAAATTATTATTTAGTATTTAGTCGTGGTATGAAACTAAATCTGCTATACGCCATGTATGTAATACACTTTTTTCGACGACTGACATCGAAAGTAGATTTTTCTCACTGTCATTTGACAACAGAAAGTTGACATTTGCCGCTGAGCGTGCGTTTTCATCTTTTTGCCGCTCGCCGAGCGTTTTGGGTTTCCGCGTGAACAAAATAGGTAGCCACGTCCGAATGTTTCCTTGACAACGCCCGTCATTTGTCGAAATAATCGCGTCACATGTCATAGACTGCGCGAGTAATGTTAACTTGATTGTCAATTAATTTTTGCGATAAAATGAAATTTGATATTTTTCTTTAATAATATGCTCAGTCGTCGAAAAAATAGTATGTATGTTTCGAGCTAAAAGTGTGCTTGCCGCTTTTGCATGATTGCTGGTTTCGACTTCGTCTCAACCAGCAATATTCATGCGCAAGCGGCAAGAATGCACTTTCAGCTCTTAACATACAATATACTATTATTTATCTACGACCACTACTAAAAGTAGGCCTTTTAGCGCTAGCTTGTTTCACTAAAAGTGACGTTTTATAGTTTACCGTGTTTAAAGAAATCAGCTGTTTACTTTTAGCACATGTGCTAAAAGTGAAGCGAGTTCAAAACTACAATTTTGAACTGCAAGTGAAGTGGTAAAGCTATTCTAATTGCTTCTTGCGTTACAGGTAAAGCGTTTTTGAAATAATTAAAGCGTTATGTAATGAATACAGTCATATGTGGAGTATCAATAATTACATTTCGTAACTCAACCTTGACAGCACGGGCGTGGCCAAACAAATGCCAGCGGCGTAGGCTACTATTCATTATGACGCAGCGTCGCAGATGCGAACCTTTCTTAAATCGATATTTATGGATTAATAATGGTAAAATTAAGGTCGTAGATAAAATATTGTATGCAACGCGTGCTAAAAGTCGTTTATGCGCGAGACATGTTATGAAACTCAGCCTTCGGCTTCGTTTCATAATTTTCATGTCTCGCGCATAAAAGTCGACTTTTAGCACTTGTTGCATAAATAGCTATTATTAACTGGTAAATACAGTGGTCTCAAGCCAACTTTATATTCATTTGCTGTTCACATCTACACATGAGGAACATAGATCGAGTAATATTTATTAAATGTAAGACTCCAAATAGTGCTTCAATCTTAACATTTTATACCGGCTTGCTTCCATCTACTTATAATACTTCCTAAAAGTAAGGATTAATGAGATAAAAAGAAAATTACGATCAAACTAGTTTTCCTACCTTCCTAACATAAAAACAAAAGTTTTGGAAGCTAAAGCGTTTTCAGTCCTCTTAACTTTTTACAGCCATTTACTCCAAATTCCCTCTGATTTTTTCCAAATTTTTACATATTCTTGGTCATTTGGAATTATAATTTTCTTTGTCGATGCTGTTCAACCAAATTTGTTTTGTTTATGGATCTTTGAGTATGCTTACAAGATGTATACCATTTTCTGAACGGTTATTACACCCAGGCACGCAACAACCGGTTATGATAATGAAATATGTACTTACTTCAAAAGTGCAATAAATCTGACAATTTGAATGTCACTAATTTAAAAAATCGAAAGCACATTGGCCAACTACATTTTTAAATTCTCATGGGATCCAAAACCAATGAAATGCTGTTGCAGCGTTTGCTCTACTCTTACTATATACAGGTACTCCATTATTGCTAAACTAAGTAGGATATGAAGGGTCTGGAAACGGCCATTACCAGATTAGTACAGACATAGTTGCAGCAACGTTTGTATGTAGTGCTTGGGTGAGAAAGCAAGAGGAAAGTACTACAATATGCTTCCCATGGAAACCCATTGGGTGACAAAAAGCCTGTCAAGACGTCGCGATGAAGAAGGAGATAAGAATGGTTTAATTTTCGTAAACACAAATATAAACAGCAAATCAACAATCGAAACATGTACCTACATGATGTCTTAAAAATATTAATTCAACTTTTGGGAGAATTCGACTTGACGAAATAATAAAGATTTTCGTTTAAAAGCAAATCTTCATTCAATTAATTCGGCTTGCACCTAAAATGAAATCAACACAAATGGATGAATGAGCGTATCAGTAGATGTACATAAAAGAGTTAGACATGGGAACTCGTTGAGCGTCTTCTCCGTCTCGATGGTGAAAAAGGCAAAAAATGGGTGATGACAAAGTTCGAGTTCTATATTATGCCAATGACACGGTATTTTTGTGCCAAGAATGAAGACCATCTGCAGCGATTGCACTTTCGATTAAATACTCCTACAGGGACGTACAATATTAATCTCTAACTCAAAGTCAGATCCATACCAATTGCTAAGAACCCATTAGATGTAAACTCTTAAACAGCGACCAGACGTATTACTTACCAAGGAATTCTACAAGAAGAAGTACGACTACAAAAAGATAAATATACTATCTGGATGATCAATGATACAATATACATAGTATAACAAACACATGTACAAATAAAGGAAAGTAAAAATGTATAAAATCTAATTAGGCCGATCATGTCATATCCATCTGGCATAATCCAAATTTGAAAAATAGCGAAAAAATCAGAAAAGGTCACAAACGTAGTGTAAACGTTAAAAATATATGTGATATAACTCCTATAATGCCTTGTACCTATAAAATAGTATGGACACCAAGAGCAAGACGTAAGAAACCAACATGTCGACAGAATATACCGAGATAAGATAGTTAAGATACCAAGAGGTAAGTTCCCAAAGCGACGAAGAAGCATTGGTTAACCGAGATAACGATGGTACAATAAAACAGAAAATGGTTTAACGTACTTGCTATGTTCTAAGGAACAGAAGTCCTAGGAAAAAATCAATTTGACGGTTTTAATTAGAAGTGAAGTAACAGTCAACAAGCTAACAGAATGATTATTTTTTTTCTATAGCACATGTTAATGTGTGCTTTTATCAACTCAAAACAAAAGGTCAAGTTTTACTTTAACAGCAAGGGTAGATAAAGTAGCACTTTAACATCAAGGATAGATAAAGTAATTTAATTTTCTAACTTTTGTTTAAATTAAATATGACAGCTTCGTATTATCTTAGCAACCCAATCTAGCTACTGACATTTTGAAATGTGATTGACTGTCATTATTTTCTTTTGAAATTGTCAAAGTTCTTGCTATAGAAAAAAATATTGTATTATACACGACGATAAAGTTATTTCTATCCACTCTTGAATCATTAACGTCTCGACTTCGTCTCGACGTTAAACGATTCACTCGTGGATAAAATTTAACTTTATCGTCTTGTATAATAAATTACTATTAATTACTGACGCTACAATTATACAGAACTTAACATACATAGTCATAGTCGCTAACGCAACAATAACATTTAAAAATTAAAACTAACACATATCTAATAAATACACCTAAACTCAAAACAAATCTGGAACTAGATTACTGCGCACCACATCATTATCCATCTTGAAACCGCTGCAAGTTTAACTACAGACAATTTCTCGTTCAATAAAAAGCTAATAGTTTCTTCTTCCCCAGTCATTTATGTATTATGTTTATACAGCGCTCATTCGAGGTTCGTGTTAAATTTTATTAGCGTAAGAAAAATGGACGTAAAACTGCCATTTCACAAGTTTTATTACATTAATGCATTTACTTTGACAATAACTGGCACACTTCTCTATTATCGACTAATGGAAAACTATATTCCTTATAAAATATTTTACTTACATCAATTCTATTCCTATTTGCTAAGGTGGGGAGTGTGTTTAACAACGAAATGGTATTTCAATATAGGCTTTAATGCATTTACAATAACCTTTATTGTATGCGATAAAGAGTAAATTAAAGCTACTAGCATTCCTTGCAAGAAAGGATTATTTTATTTAAAAAACAATTTTAAAGGTCTATAGGCGTCTCATTTTAGCATTTCAAAATCGATAAAAATTCCACACCGCATCGATTTTTACTTCCCTTGTCTGCCGTCCGCCTGCCGTTCGAATTCGACCAGCGGTAACATTTTTTTTTTACTTGAAAATTTATCTAATTTATTAGAAACGTGAAGATATTTTTACTCCTAACTAAATTTGATTTTTAAAATTATTTATTGTCACAATGTCGGCGAGGGAAGTTCTGGGTAAAGCCGTTTACAGATTTTTAAAATTGATTTACTTAGTAGAAAACAAAGGTGCTTACAGTATACACATACCAACTATACAAAAAGGCGACAAGAAAAAACAAACAAAAGTTTTCAGGATTCAACTACTAGACATCTACATTTTGCTTAAAAAATATATATTTAAATCAGATAAATCACAATTTCATCTTTCCTTAAACAAAATCAAATTAAAACTTATTTAATACTGCCGGTTACCACATTTACAAAATTATATCCGACAAGTAAATATTAAACTTTTTGTAGAAAGTTTAAAAGTAAGTAACTTAGATCGGAATAGAACTTTTGTTGCTGCAAAGGAAATTAAGAGCGTATATTAGAAAATTACTGCAAGGAAAAAACTAAACCAAACCACGAACGTCAATGCTCAAAAATGTCAAATCGGTACTTACATACACCATTAGAACATTAAATTCGCTAAAATACCCAAATATTCCAAGTCTCCATTAAAAAAACCGATTTGGAATTTCCTAATATGTCAGGTTTAAAGTTAACGCCGCCATTGGGTTTTTAATGCACGCGTCACCCCGATCCCCAGTGCGCCAGCTATCGTCGATCAGAGAGCTGTTTTGTTTCGGGAATGTAGCTGCTTGGGAAACCCTTACCTTTCCAAATTTGGAAAATTACGACGACCGTCGATTATGTACAGCAGCCTACCCATTTGCAATTCCTAATCCCGTCTCTTTTGAATACCGCTGAATTTAATTTTGATTTCCGATCGATATATTTGAAGTAGCTCTCCTACCGTCTCGCCGTTGCCCTATATATCAGTCCTTTATCTCGAGACAGCTCTAGAGAAACCTCTCGTTACCAGTGTGTAGATCAACGCCGATTACTCGTAGCCAATGTTTGAACTGCCGGTGTTACAGTAGACTCGATTATTGGGTTTATGGGTTAGCCGTGGAGGCAATCAGTATTATTAGTATGGGAGACTTGGGGACGGTGGATCATCTGGGGTCGCACTGCCGGCAAAAATAGTACCAATTGAGTCATCGTAAAAATGCAATTAAATTTAATTTTTTATCGATCTAATTGGCTTCTTAAAAAATATTTCTATTGTAGGAAATAAAGTTTATTACCTATATGCCTACATTTTGCATCATCCGTAATTTTCACTTTTACGTGTACTCCCAGTATACTGTATATACATAATCTGCATATTGATTGGTTATTATTAAAAGGGGAATTATAAAATAATTGCATAGTTAAAGCCTTCACAGATTGGTATTGGTGTAATACTTAATAGCAAGCAAGCATAAAACATTCTTATTGTTTTGGTAAAACATCCAAGAAATATAAAGCTTCAACTTTATAACATAGTATCCTATGCTAAGAGCGCTTTTGGACATTAATAAAAACGTAGATACAACAATATATTTAGAATTCAAAGCATTTTTAAAACGCAAAAAATCAAATACCCTCATATCAAATTCGATAAAACATCTCTTGACAAATGTTCATTTTAGAGTAATGCATAATGCAAAATTTCTACATGATTCTAGACATATGCCAAGTACCCACTTTTCTTTTAAAAATTCATGACCTAAATTGCCTTCAACATTATTACTCCTGAAGTAAACTCTAGGGATTATGTTTAAGCGCATTTGCTTTAATTCATGGAGTTATTGCCTGCAATCGTTCCAGTTTAATTCCTATTTTATAATCGAGCTTAACGTTATTTTACTCATACGTAACTGCTCATCCTGAATTCTGATTTAAGTGGACTCTTATTAAATCCTGTAGAAATAGTAAAACGTTTTCATCTATTCATCATAAGTGAGTAATTTCACAAATAAAATAAAATTGCTATGTGATGAGAATGGGACAGGGTGCTCAATTTGGAGAATTGCTCTAAGTAGAGCTCAAACAGTACTCTGATTATACCTTTTATCTCCCTGAGACATAGTTTCTTTTAAATATTCTTTTGGGGATTTATCGAGCACAAATCCCCAACTTCGTTGTCTGCGTCAGAAATTATGCTGTAACTGCTTGATTTGAACAAAAAAAATCTGGTGTGATACACTCACACAACTTCCTTTTACAGTGATCTTATAATTAGCCAAAAATTTCATTTTTTATTTTTAAAAATTTGTCAAAAATTTTCAAAAATTACGAATTCTACAAAAACGGTACAAAATAGAGCATTAGTTGAAGAGACAAATTTTCTCTAAAATTTTAAGGTGAATTCGAAAATGTAATAATATACGGGGTGTTTTATTTAAAATAGGAGTTAATAAAAAATAGAAAAAAAACAAAAGAAACCCACTTTAGAAGTATTCAACTGGAAAATCACCTATCTCACATCAATACACATTAAAAATGTAATAAAACTGTAAAGTTTAAAAAAAAATCGTTAGAGCCGTTTTTGAAAAAATCGAAAAAAACTGATAAATCACAAGAGTCAACACCTACTTCCGGTTATGCGATTTTCTTCAAAAGTTTGCTGTCTCATCTACATAGTACACAAAACTTATATATGAAGTTTCAACGCCATACCTCTTTTCGTTTTTGAGATATTCGGTTCACAGACACACACACAGACAGACAGACACACAGACAGACCAATGAAAAAAAATATCTTTTTTGGGATCAGGGGACTCTAAAACGTGAAGATCCGTTGAAAACTCAATTTCGAATTTTTGGAGTGAATCCAATACTTCCTTTATAGTAAAAGGAAGTAAAAATCTATAATCCATCAATAATGTGTTTTTAGCTGAAGACATCTCAGTTATTATTTATAATCATAAATGAATGAAAACCATAACTACAAACGTAATATTTAGCTAAAGTAACTGTAAAAATTGTCCTGTTTCTATTGGCAACGATTTACTATATAAGCTGGAACTCCCGTTTTAAATAAAATTTTGTTTGTACATAAAACCAACGTTTTTGGCCTTTGTCGTGTTATAGCCCTCGGAGCTTCGCATCTCGTGCTATAATTTTTACGCCGCGGACCAAAACCGCTTGCTTTAGGTATTATATTATTGTCGCTGTTCTAATCGGTTCCTTTACAGGTTGACCACTGCCATAATTTCTTCTAACGCTACTTGTTTCAAGAAGAAACTGTATCACGTTCATTACATATACCAGTTATTTCGATTTTTTTATATTCTCGGTCAGGTCTTCCTAGTTATTCATTGTATCCGTATCACAGTCCACAGATCCTCTATTACTGCTTCCAGACATCTCTATCTACGTTGCTCTCTTCTCTTTTTATCACTTTCACCTCCAATTGGGGCTCTTCTCATTTCTCTTGCCATATGTTCTAACGACATTGCTCTTTGTACTCTGGCGACTTCTGTAATTTTTCGCATCAGTACAAAACCGCTGGAATTCTTGCCGCTTTACTTCTTTTGGCAGCCTCTTATACATTTCTTTCTCTTAAATGCAGATAATTTCCGTAACGGATATCCCTCTTCCTACCAGAAATACATGTTGCACTGGTTAGAGCGTTATGGATATCAGGTATTCTTGGCTCAAGCCCAATTTCATATAAATCTTTTCTATACCCATTTTAGTAATGTGATTTTATTGCCTATATTATTCACTGTATTTCTACCATTTTTCTTGACGTTCCTAGGCCTCGTAGTAATTTTTGAAAAAAGAAGATTGTTCAGCCTCATAAATTCACGAAGAGCTTTTAAAAGTGTATTGTGATTTATCATTCGATGTCAACAATGTTCGTAGATGAATAGATAGAACAAATTTATAGCATGTGAAACCGATTATATATGAACTTGGATATTATATGGTATGTGCTAGATGGGTTTAATGCCAGCTAGCCGAAAAACTCAAGGAAAAGAGAAGAAATGTTGACGATGACCTCATAAACACTTTTGAGGAACAAAGGCAATCTTTTTTCACAATGGCGTAGTTGAGGGTAAAACATGGGTGTCTATCTATGACCTAGAAATTAAAGAGGAAAGAAAGAATGGCGTCGTACGTCATCACTACAACCAAAAATTTTAAAGTGCAAACACAATAAGTTATGTTGAAAAATAGTGTATCTTAGCTTACGGTTTAAATAAATAACGTACAAGATTTCTTTCGGATATGTCTTCACTTAAGAGAATTTTAAAGCAACAAACATTAATTACTGTACATACCTTGCACTTAAGGTGTTTCTAAGTGTTTTTTCTAAAACTCTGTAGCATATATTGGGTTGATTAAATTGTTGTAAAAGTCACTATAATCGACAACTTCGTCTGAATACTCTTTATAGAAATCTGCGTGTTTAGATCAGGTGGCTGAATGCCCACAACGCGGAAAACCAAATATATGAAGAGAGACTACACCGAACAATGCCCACATCGCGAAAAACTGGCCAAGGACACTACGCCGAGAGGTATGCACAACGCTGAAAATCTGCAGGGGCACTGCCCCAAAAAGTACCCACATCGAAGGAAGGAGGGCACTACGCCGAACGATATGCACATCGCCAGGAAAATTAAGTAAAAAAATAACAAATGTTACAACCAGGGCTGTGGAGTCGGTAAAAAAAAGTCCGACTCCGACTTCAACTCCGACTCCTGATATTTTAGTAGTTTGAATCCGACTCCGACTCCCGACTCCGACTCCGATAGTACTAGAATATTGGTAGCCCCCACCCCCTCATTCCTTTTCATCTACATGGTAAACTTTACCGGCTCATGACGAATTTCGCAAGGTTTGGGGTATGTGGTTGATTATAATAAATTACTTAATTATCTTGTTTAATAGTTGCTATTTATAATCATAAATTAACAATAAGAACATAATGAAAATCGTGATTTTTATCAACCCTGGGTCTGAGTTTTCAAATAATCAGTAGTACAGTCGTTCAAATAGTTTTTAGTGTTTAGTTTTTACAAAAAGATTTAGGTAAAGTGGTAGTCGGAGTCGGGTAATTTATACCGACTCCAACTCCGACTTCGACTCCACCTTAAAAGGTCCGACTCCTCGACTCCGACTCCCGACTTCGACTGCGACTCTACAGCCCTGGTTATAAATAACCTAAACAAACTAGAGCGAGACATAGCATCTTTGAAACTTTTGTACCGTAATTGTAAAATTTAGCCTTTCATGCTTTTTGATGATGTGGGAATAGTTTGATGTAGTGTTCCTCCACATCTTTTAAAATAGTATCCCTGCACATTTTTCGGCGTTATGGGCACTATTCGACGTAGAGTCCTTAGACAGTTTTTGGTATAGTTTGACGTAATGCCCCTACTCATTTTTCAGCGATGTGGGCAGCGTTTGGTGTAGTGTACCTCCCCACTCTTTGGTGATGTGGCATCTTTCGGCGTAGTGACCCTGCACTTTTTACGGTGATGTGGTCACTCTCCGGTGTAGTGTCCCTAGACAGTTTCCGGCGATGTGGGCATAGTTCGGCGTAGTATTCCTTCTCACTTTTCGGCGTTGTAGGCACCCTTCGGCGTAGTGCCCACGAACAGTTTTTGGCGATGTGGTAGACACTCTTCGGCATAGTGTCCTTAGACAGTTTTCGGCGATGTGGGCATAGTTCGGCGTAGTGTCTCTCCTCTTTTTTCAGCATGTGGTATCACATTTTTCTAATGTGGGTACCCTCCGGACCCTGGACAGTTTTTTTCAATGTGAGCATCGTTCTCCGGAGTGTGCCCCCTCATCTTTCGGCGACGTGGGTATCATTCAGCTTAGTGTTCGCACACATTTTTTGGCGATGTGGGCATCTTTCGCCGTAGTGTCCCTGTACATTTTTCAACGTTGTGAGCACCCTTCAACATAGTATTTCTGAACAGTTTTCGGTGATGTGGGCACTCTTTGGTGTAGTGTTCCTCCTCATCTTCCGACGATGTGAGCATCTTTCTGCGTAGTGTCCCTTCTCATTTTACAGCGATTTCGGCATCGTTCGACGAAGTGTAGCTTCTTATCTTTCGGCGATTTGGGCATATTTCGGCGATGTGGGCATCTGTTGGCGTAGTGTTCCTTCATATCTTTCGGAAATGTGCACATCTTTCGGCGTAGGGTCCCTACACATTCGTCGGCGTTGTGGGTATCGTTCGGCGTAGTGTCCCTCCTCATAGTTCGACTATGTGAGTATCTTTCAGCGTAGTGTTTGTGCTCATTTTTCGGCGATATAGACATCTTTCGGAGGAATGTCATGGACAGTTTTCTACGTTGTGGGCATCGTTCGGCATAGTGTCCCTCCTCATATTTCGACTATGTGGGTATCTTTCGGCATAGTATTTGTGCTAATTTCTCGGCGATATAAACGCCTTTAGGCGTAGTGTTCTTGCACTTCTTTGGTCGATGTGGGCATCTTTCGGCGTAGTGTACTTGTACGTTTTTAATCGTTGTGGGCACCCTCTGGTATAGTGTTTCTGAACAGTTTTCGGCGTGTGGACATCTTTTGGCGTAGCGTGCCTCCTCATCTTTCAACGGTGTGGCATCTTTCCGCGTAATGTCCCTTCTCGTTTTTAGGCGATGTGGACTTCGTTCGACGTAGTGTCCCTCCTTATCTTTCGGCGATTTAGGCATATTTCGGCGATGTGGGCGTCTTTCTGCGTACTGTACCAGCACATCTTTCGGCGATGAGGACATCTTTCGGCGTGGTATCCTTGCACATCTTCGACGATGTGGCCATCGTTCGGCGTAGTGTTCCTTCTCATATTTCACCAATGTGAGTATCTTTCAGCGTAGTGTTTGTGCTCATTTTTGTGCGCAGTTCGCTGCGTTGAGGGCATCGTTCGGCATAGTGTCCTTCCTCATATTTCGACTATGTGGGTATCTTTCGACATAGTATTTGTGCTAATTTCTCGGCGATATAAACGTCTTTCGGCGGAGTGTGCCTCCTCACCTTTCGGCGATGTAGGTATCTTTCGGCGTAGTGTTCTTGCACTTCTTTAGGCGATGTGGGCATCTTTCGGCGTAGTGTCCTAGTACGTTTTTAATCGTTTTGGGCACCCTCTGGCATAGTGTTTTTGAACAGTTTTCGGCGTGTGGACACCCTTTGGCGTAGCGTCCCTCCTCATCTTTCGACGATGTGGGCATCTTTCTGGGTAATGTCCCTTCTCGTTTTTAGGCGATGTGGACATCGTTCAACGTAGTGTCCCTACTTATCTTTCGGCGATTTATGCATTTTTCGGCGATATGGGCGTCTTTCTGCGTACTGTACCAGCACATCTTTCGGTGATGAGGACATCTTTCGACGTGGTATCCCTACACATCTTAGACGTTCGGCGTAGTGTTCCTTCTCATATTTCGACAATGTGGGTATCTTTCGCCGTAGTGTTTGTGTTAATTTTTCGGCGATATAGATATCTTTCCCCGTAATGTCCATGGACAGTTTTCTGCGATGCGGGCATCGCTCGGCGTAGTATCCCTTCATATCTTTCGGCATTGTGGGCATTCGGTGAAGTTCCTAGGTACTAAAGACCCAAGATTCTCTCGTATTGAAAAATGTTTACTTCAACTTCATAAGCCGTTTTACAGTTGTGCATAGAATATTTAAGTTAATTATAAATATTGCAATTTTTCTGAATAGAACAAGGATTGAGGTTATATCGAGAGCTATTTTAATAAACTTAAATGGTGTCAACTATAAACTTACGTTAGGTCAAATGTCTCTCTGCGTAGCCTACACAAATTGCAAAACAAAGAACACGTTATAGTTATTTATGTGGTGCAAGTGTGGCAGCCTCGCAGATTCGTTTTTTCTCTCGTGCATTATTTGTAACAACAAACGTGTGCTATACAAAATGTTATCCAACAATTCAATACATACAAAAAAAAAACAAATGTGCTACCGTCAGCTGTAAAAATTCAAAGCAAAAGTGACACGAGAGTGAGTTATACTAGATATAAGTCAAGTGTGGGTTATGGCCTATATAATTCAACTGAAATCGACATAATTACAGCGTAATAGTGAGGTGTTGGATAAATTATATAAATTTGTTTTCATTGTTGCTATATCGAAGGTTAACTAAAGTGAGCCATTTTAAACCTGTTGTTATAAGCGTAGCAGCAATTATAGGTTTTCATTCTGAAACTTTGGTTAACTGGAACATAACCTCGAAAAACCATCATCTTGCCTAGCAGGTAATTACCGAACGCCCGCTATACTTAGAAAATATTGCTACCGGGAGCTCCACCGAAAATGCACTTACTCACGCAAGTTTTTTTATTGCTTTTCATTTCTCTCACTCTCGCCAACGCGTGGGGCAGGTACCGAATTGGACGAACCCCACCAAAGCCCTGGAGAGGTTTTCGGAAGGTTATGGGCTCGCTGTTTCTTGCCGATAATGTCCCGGGGAAAACAACAAAGTGTGTTTCGGAAAAAAATTAATTCAATTTTTTGCAACTTAAAAGAACAAAGGGCTTCCGAAAGAAAGCGCGGCGGAAGAGAGCTTCTTTGCACGAACTTTGCATATTTAAAAGTTAAGTGCGGCATGCAATAACTCAGATAAACCGGTGCTTTAAGTTGGCAACAAGTGTAATCGCGGGTGTTGCAAAAATAGGAAAGCGGAACTTTTCGCCTCTACCTGTAACGAAATTAATCTTTTGTGTGGAGCGTCTGGAGTCTAATTCATGAAAGCGGTTAATTCCGGGCTTTTTTATGGAGCGCGGATGAGCCGCTAATAAACTGCTACTGAATTTTGAATGAGATCCTTCATCTCGCGGCCTTAAAAGGATTTTCTTCTAACGTTTTCTATTTTATTCCCGTCTAACTTAAATGATGAAGTTTTCGTATTATGTAGAAATGATTATTCTCTCGGCGCAAACTTAATTTCCTTCCGCAAAGTGCAAGAATTAAAACCGGCGGAATTGTGAATAAGTGCTCCTAATCCTTTAAGAACACCCCTCTTTAGCCCTTTATCCAATTTTATACGTTTTTCGAATAAAATTAAATGGGATTAGGAAAATTGGGTTTTTCGCGAATTCATACAATTGCCAGCTCGCTGCCTAACCTAGTTATGCACACGACGCGAGCATCGATAATGCGCTGATCTAATGCCCCTTGCAGAAAACCAAATAAATAATCCCCCTGCGGAATCTATTACGAGCTCGAGGCGAGGAAACTTGACGTAAAATAATTTCCCGGACCTTCGCGACAATGCAGAAGTATTTCGTTTCGCAGGTTATTTGCAAGAGGTGCCGCAATTTATGTTGCACCATAAATAGGTAATAAACTAACACGACACACATGCCCCTGCATTCTGATATTATTATCATGTTACTGCGTGCTTAACGAACCAATAAATACAGTACATAACCTTTTACGGCTTATAATTTCCACCGATTTTCTAAATGGCGGCATTATGGCCAGCAATCGATACACACATAAAATATTTCAATTGCTACATAACGACAAGGAAAACGCTTTTACAGACTCTCGTGGTTTACTTATGGATTGGCTGGAAAGCTCGATAAACAAGCAGATCTTAACATTCTGGTGGTAGCTGCCTTATAAATGGTTAACACCTACTGAAATTCCCAGTTCAGCTTCTACGTGACTTTTATTGGGATTCTATACTTTGATTCGAATAAATCTGGACAAAATCAACGGCGATTTGCTAAAAAATCTCTATCAAATCCTAAAAATAAACTACAATTTTCAAAAAAACGCGAACGTACTAAGTACTTAATCGGAAAGTGCGTCAATAGAAATTACTTACAACAGTGATTATTATTATTGATTGTCTATACGCGCTAATATTACATTTGTGAAAAAACACATGTTTAGAAATACAGTATGCCATGGACTAAACATAGATCTTGAACAATGAAAAGACTGTACAATTAAACCAGTGGCTTAAAATTCAAGCATAAGCAATGATTATACGAGTAATAAATCAAATATAGCCACCAATTGAAAATTGACCATATGAACACATTTGTAATAGTGAATTGTATAGACAATTTTATTTTTCATGAAAGCCTCTATATCTTCTCAAACTCAAAACGCCCGTATAAAAATGTGTAAACTTGTAGTCGTATACAGGAGAGATTGACAGAAACTCAAAGATATGAAACTGGCTCAAGAGTATAAAGTACTTTTATCCAGAAAAATAAATGAAAACTCTATTTGGAGTTCATTAGAATTCGAAAATGGCTTCAAATATGAAGTAAAAACATTTTATTGAAACCAATATTTGCTATTTTTATTTTGTGACGCCGATTATCAGTGGCAAAAACCCCTGTTTTTCAGCCGATTTTCGTTGGTAAAATAAATTCTAAACCCGTTATCGGGCCGATTTTCAGTGGAAACAACTTTTCTGTAGCCGTTCCTGCTCACCAGTCCAAGAAAGAGAAAAACGTAACTTAAAACTATAAATATACCCAAACAGGAAACCACAAGCAACTGCGGAATATCATCCATACAAATATTCCCTTAAAACGGTCTGATATGAGATTCTTTTAGTTACAGATAACGGCCACCTTGCTCAGGGAATTTCGCCATAGTAACTTTCCTGCCAACTGAAACCACGCCCTCTGCCCAAGCGGATCTTGTAAGTTGCGTACCATACTCAACCTAGGCGTCGTCAGCATCCACCGAGAGCACGGCGAGACTTCAAGGAGGATTATTCGAATCCAATATTTATTTATACACCTTTGTACATACTTTGCCTGTGAATTTCATTTTAAATACTGTGGCATGTAATATTTGTTAATAGAACAATTTATTCTCATTCCTGTCTAATTAATAAAGTAATCTCAACCCTGGCTTATCATTTACACGGAAATGGCGGTTTCAATCAGGAGAACTAAATTGAAAACTTTTCAATTCATTTCAATCAGCTTATGCATCATAGAACCTACTGTTAATTATATTAATTGGTACTCAACCATTTCCATTATTCTGGACAGCAATAAACCATTAAAGACAAAATAACATAAATTTTATATTTTGTACCTTTACCATTCCTATATCTTTGTCTCGTAATTTTAATAATTCACCAATTTAATTTTTTGTAGAGAGCTAGATATCATGTTTAAAACCACTCTATAAATAATATAAATGTGTAAATATATGAACTTTCACAATTTTTGCTTTTGTACTTTTAGAAGTTCTTTCGGCCAATTACTGAAATGTATCGAAACATCTCTGATGTAGTTTGAAAACTTTAGATTCGTATTACGACATGCATAATATTTAGCCTCTTTTGCTTTTTGGTGTCGGACCATTCCTACCGAGCGGGAAGTGCAACGAATGTAATGGGTCGCATTGCATTTGCATTACGCTCCCCTGTATTAAGGGCACAACATATTCAATCTACCTTAATCTAGCTTGAAGCTAGCTTAAGCAAGGCGTTCA
The DNA here is from genome assembly GCA_940337035.1 of Agriotes lineatus. Lineage (NCBI taxonomy): Eukaryota > Metazoa > Arthropoda > Insecta > Coleoptera > Elateridae > Agriotes > Agriotes lineatus. Next base: position 64,014,862 of record OW679199.1, on the reverse strand, counting down.
CAATCCATCGACGCTCGGAGAAAAATCTAGCTCACAACCAGATTTGACCCTATGCTTGTTCGTTGCTACTCTCGGAACTTACTAAACTTAACCACGACGCGACGGCGGGTTTCGACAAAAATGTATAGAAAGATATAGTTTTCAGAGGCTGTTGAATGAGATGCGTATAAAATGTAAGATATAAATAACCACTCTATAACAAGGTATAGATTGATGGAATGAATATACCAAAAATACTCTGGATTAGGTACTTTACTTATTTGTGTGTTTCTTAAGCCTAAAAATGTTTTTGGAGAGCTTTGATTTAAATCGCTCAATAAAGCTGCTAAAATAATATGTTGAGGTTTCTCGTGTTATGTTAACTTTTAAACAAAATATATCTACGGACCTAATACTCCTAAATTTTTAGGGTCGCAGTTTCTGCGACAGCAGTTGGCGATGATTAAGAAAATAAACTTTGGCAGACAATACTGTAACGATATTTTAGTGACTACGATGACGACTGCCAATGTAGGTTTTGAATATATAAAAAATCAATATATTTAAATGGAGATGAATAAGTTATCATCTTCATTCATATATGCATGTTTTAACTGCAATTGAAGTTTTAACATTTTTATTGAAACGCTTTAATAATTTACATGTTGACATACAACCGGCACTGTTATGTTTTTCCCGAAACTTGTTTTATATAAATAAAGCTAGATCAATGAAAACTACAAACCTTTACACACATTAATTTAAATACTATAGTATAACGATCCTATACCATGTTACCCCATGTTCGCGTTTAAGTAATTTGGAGAATTTGGAAAGTCGTTACGTGTGTCAGGTTGATTTTTGAGAAGAACTTCTTCAATCTCAATCGTTTGTTACTTTATGTCAGGTTGCTTACGCTTTTGCTTTAATCTTCGGATTGGTGTGTAAGTTGCCCAAAAGCTATTGATTTACTGACATTCTTTCGTATACAATATCAGGGTAATCTTCACGTGGACGGATTTTTAAGCCTTTTGTGATAAACATTTAATAAACGGATTTATTCCGAAAATCTGCAGCAATCGAGTGTAAATTTGGTGTTATGGTTTGGTGAATTGCTGCACCCATCTGATGGAATCAGGATTTAATGGTATTTTGGAAATAAAACGACTTATTGGCGTACTATCGGACTTATTTTGAGCCTTTTTCAAGTAACTCGAATTCTCTCCGCGTTATCTTCGAGGAACTTTTAATAATTTTCGAATGGTCAAAAGCTGCCAATTGGTGTCTACCATCTGTTGGAAAGTATACGCACGCTCTATCCCTTGATAACGTGGATTCTTTCTGGCCCGATTGCGACTTCTCCTATATTTGGATCTACGTAATCAACGAGTGCAGGTCAGAAAAGTATTCAATTCCTTTTGAATACCCTCGTAATTAGATCAGCGCAGCTTCTCAAATCACGTTTCGTATGAAGGCCGTTTTTAATTCTTCGTAATTCGTGGTTGTAAATTCACTTACTTGGTTTGCTGAATATGCTACATTTTTCTGTTTGAAAAATAGTAAACGGAGAAGTTTCACAAGTACTTACACTTATTCAGCGATTAGAGAGAAGAGCTTTCTAGGGATGCGATAAATAGTACCTTGTCTGTAATTGCGTCTGTTCGGTGAAGCCTCGTCGTATAACAACATCCGCCGATCATGGTGTTGAATACTGTTGAATATTTGGTGATACTTTTTTGCTTAAGGTTTTTCTACTTCGCCGAATCGATTCCGAGCGCTTTAATTTATTTAGTTGAACCCCCCATAAGTGCTTACCTCTGAACTCATATGTGGTTTAACCTTTTATTTGAATCTATCGATAACCATTGTGCCCACTACAGTGAAACCAGTAACGACTGCCTCCAACAGTGCTTCAATATTTTGTGAGGTTCTTGGGGCTCTGATTGGTTGCAGCATGATCGCTATGTACCCCACACTGATGTAGGCAAAGTATTATGTCCTACAATAAACCAGCATCTTACCAGTGAAGTAAGATTTAATTGTTGGACCGTTTTAGCTCGAATAAGCTAATTACACCACCAGTAGTTTCTTTTTTGTGATATTTTATATACAACTATTCATTTACAGATGTACAATACGTACTGAAACATTTTACTTGCTATATTTATAATTGATGCTCCTGTGGCATTTAGCTATTTCCTTCTATTAAGCTGCAGTGCTGTGGGGGCAATATGGGTGAAGTATGTACACAATAACACTGCAAGTTTGAAACATATTTTAACTCATTCCTGGTTAATATTATTGTGCCATGTATGAATTAAAAGTCACCGTATTTATCACCAGGATTTTCTTCCCAGCGTTGCAATGTAGAACTTAATTTTAGTTACCTGTTTACTGTTGCCAGAGGATAACATACATCAGTGCAGCTTTGTATTAAGCTGCTAAAGCACCTTAAATAGCTACTACTCGCTTGTTTAATCACAGTACTCAGTTACAACCGTCTACTCGTTTCTCGTAAACGAGTCATTGAGTTGGAAAGGAGATATTCAAACCGGGTTTTGTCACTTCAACAGTTTGAATATGGAAATTCGGGTAAGTTAAAATTACACTTAGTCTATTCACCTGGACAGTTTCAACTTTAAGAACGCCTCAAAGTATTGCGGGCATTCAACGTGTCTAACCTAAGTGTTCAGATAGCTGCAATTAAAAATCGAATCTTTCTTTTTAATTTTAAATAAGCAATATACAGTTTTGTAGGTTATAGAGACTGGTTGTTTTATAAAAGACAAAATTAAGTTTTGCAAAACGTGATATCTATAGATGGAACAATTCTCTATTCATCTTTATTTTACCGCCCTGAAAATTGAGCTGGTTCAGGCCCAAGAAACAATCTGGATACCGTATAGGATGGAATTGAAACGAGCTATGAAAATGAAGAAAAATGGAAAGTGAAAAACTCCGAAAAAGCCAATAGCACGACGGAAACAAATAAGCTCACAGGCACAGAGAAGCAGCTGGTCGTGTGTGCCTTAGAAACAAACATATTTGAACTTCTCAATAGTAGTTTTGTTAGCCAACAGTAATTTCAACAATATTTGCTTTTATGATCGACTCAATAAATTGAACATTGGATCCAATAACTACTACTTTTTGACATGTTGGCTGACAAATATAGCCAATAATTTTAAATTGTAATCAATGCCAAAGGCATTTATGTTTATTAAAAAGTAAAAACGTACAGAAATACTTTAAATTTCTAACCGACCAACTGAATTTATTAATCGAAATCAGAATAGATGAGGTCGATTTGAAATCACTTTTTAAGGCTTTCTTTCGATTTGTAGACGCAAATTTCAGTATTGACCCGTCTACATATCCAATTTAACCGAAAATTGGATAGCTCAACTGATCAATTGTAGGCTTCGGTCATCTGTCAGACGCATCTGGCTGTATTGATGGCCACGATGTAGATAAACCGCCGAAACTGGGGTAACTTTCAGACTTCTGATTGAGACCTGAGTACCTCGAAACTTTCGCATGTTCTTGGCTGATGATTAGCTAAGATTGTAGTGGTTTGCGGTGTCGTATGGAGGCAAGGTATAATGAACGAAATTTGGGAAATTTGCAGTAGCTTGGATGGCTTTATTAAAACCTACCTGTGATTAGGTAGTGTATTATATGTTTTAAATTAATTTTATTTGTGTGCTTTTAATATTTGCTCCAATTCTTCGTTTCTTACTCTGTATTAATTTTTAAGGAATTTTTAGGAGAAAGAAAAACGCTAAGTCTACTTGTGATTTTTTAAAAGTATTCGCCTTATAGTTAAGAAGTGTTACATTAATATTACAAAAATTTCGACCTATTGTTGAATCTCTTAGCTACTGTTATTGTAATGAATACCCATTTGACGATCAGTAGCTCAACATTAAATTTCAGAATGCATCTGCATAAGATTTTAGGCATTATCATATTCAATATTTATATAATAATTTTCAACTGTGATCATTTATTTACTTCTATATTGACGGTTATTTCCTACAACCTTTGGTGAATTGGCTATTTATGGCTAAAGCACATGCGTGAACTACACAATTTTTTTGTCGTGGACCTACTATCTTTCGGTAAGCATCTTTTAAAATTCCTTACAAACATGTAATTTGAGTTTACCTTTTTAGTCTGTAATCCTGTTAATTGTACCTGGACAACCTCCCCGTAGAATCTCGACAGTGAGAGTCATCGGTTAAAGTTGCAATAGTCCATGACCGTTTTATTTAGTCCGGGTATGATCTGAGTTACAACTCTGTAAGCTCTAGCTAGAATTCCCTGCAGAAAACTGCAATCCGGCAACATCTTGTTTGTTGCGACGTACGAGAATTATTACAACGAAGTAGAGTGTCACCTGCATCTGCAGATTTGCTTTACACCCCTTTAAATGCTTTTTGAACTCGTTGTGCTTACTAATTTTATTATAATAGCCAATGTTTCCATCATGAAATAATAAACGGGCTTCTCACTCAAGTGAAATTAACTAAAGCTCGCTTCTAAGTAACGATTTAGAATTAGTGCGTAGCATCATTCATGTTGTAAAGGCAATTATTTGCGATAAATTGCTCATTTTTTTACTTGAAGCTATAAATTTGAAGCCCATTTAAAAAAACAAAAATAATTAAACGGTCATGTAAATAGCCGATCCTTTGTTGGGAGTCAAATGTGCAACCCAAGATTTACATTTGAATCTAAAACTATATTTTTAAGGTAATCACATTATAATTATCCATTTGGGATTATTAAAAACATTCGTCTTTTGGTAGAACAAGTCTATATGCACGGTTTCTCACCCACATTTCAGAAAATTTTCTAAAATTGTTAGTAATTCCCAAGTTTGTAATATTTTATGTAAAAATATATACAAACAGTAATTGCTATAACTGCTTGTAAAATTGGATATAATAATTGGAAATAGTTTATGAATTTTTATTACAGCATTATCTAAAAAAGTGATTATATATTACAGGGTTGATTATTAACGGCAGTAACAATAACATCGCATCTTGGTTTTTACTAAGTCCTCTGGTTAATAACAACTATATAAATTATGCAAACATTAAAGTATCTTTACACAAAGTCATCAAAACTGATGGTACACAACGTGACCACGTAATATAGGCAACCTATCGAACACTGTTAGCAATAACGTTTATAAAACTACATCCGACAAGTAGCAGTGGCGTACCACATGCTAGAGAATTTCTGTCCACGAATGGGAGATAATCGTAGCAAGTATTAGCACTTGTAAATTCAAAGAGTACACTGTATAGATGCAGCACACAATACATGCAGGTTACTTATTATCTAACGAGTGTTCATTTGAATTTGTGGTTAATTTAGCTGTAATCTATGTTTTTGTACTTCGTAGCTTATTCTACTCGTACATTTTTAACTGCCATAACGCGTAACTACTTCTTGGAACCTGTTACACCACCAACAGCAACAAAAACAAGTTTGAAATTAAATGACTAGTTGTTATAATAAGAATAATAACTTTCCATTACCAGTAACGTGAGTACTCGTACTAGTTGAAGCAAATATTGGATTAAATGTGAGGTTATGTGTCCACCTATGTGATGTAATGTACGACATAACTTCAACAATTCTAGAGTTAACTAGACGACACATTGAAATAAACACCCGTTACATAGTAATTTGTTACTTCTTTTTATTATTTTAGCTAAGAACTAATTCATGTATTTTTAAATATTTTATAATTATCCTAATTATTTAAGTAAGATTTGTTTTTTTAGTAATTTTAAACGCAACATACATGAAAATTTAACATTTTATAAACACTTACTTTGAAGCAATAACACCAAATAGTCCCCTCCACAAATCTTTATTGTGAAATTGTGGATGGCGACATGTTTCGAAACCAAACTGGTTTCATCATCAGGCCATAATGATAATCTACAGAGGCATATGGTTAACCTTGATCTACATAATAAAGGAAACCACCTACTGCTATTAGTAGTCGGAGCACATGTCAAAGTGAGGTTAAAACTCTAAAAATTGAAAACATCATAGAAGGAAGGCAGCTTAAATAACGCACCACATGGAGAAGTAACCAATTATCCAGCAAAATCATTGTGCTGGTTAACACATAAAAATTAAAATTTGAAAAATTTAAGGAGTGACAGGCATTGAAGATGTCTGCACTGAGTATGAAGTTAATTACAAAAGTAACTAACCTAAAAATCGAAAAGTCCCTAGAGTGAAAGACAATTAAATTACCAGAGAAGGTCAAAAAATTAAAAGACAAAAAGTAGAAGACCAAGTAAGGGACGGAATCATCAAAAAAATTACCAAATCATTTTATATTCAAGAAAATGTGATTAGTATCAAAATCTGTGACTTCATTGGGTCTTAACTCATCATTATTGAACATAATTTCAAAAATTTCAAGTAAATTCAACAAAATACCTTTAATAGCTATATGCAAAATTTTGTAATCTTTATTAGAATCAAAACTGAGGTTAGACTGCAAAATGTGATTAGCAAAAGCAGATTTATTGGGTTGATCGATTGTAAAATTGTTGTTTCTGATACAAGCGAAATGTTCTTTAAAGCTTTTTCTGAGAGCACGTCTAATTTGACCGATATAAAACAGTCGCACGACGAACCGTCCAGACGGTAGACACCAGATCGTTCCATTAAATGGGTGGGATTATTATTGGAGGCTACCAATTTTTGAAGGGAGTTAGTAGTAGAAAAGAAAATTTGAAAATATTTGCTCAAAATTTTTTGTGTTTTGTGTTTTGGTGTCTACCGTCTTGACTGTTTGTCGTGCGACTGTTTTTATATTGGTCAAACTAGAAGTACTTTCAGACAAAAAATTAAAAAACATTCCGATTGTATCAGAAACAACAATTTTACAATCGGTCAACCCAATAAATCTGCTTTTGTTAATTACATTTTGCAGTCTCACCGCAGTTTTGATTCTAATAAAGATTAAAAAAATTTGCATATAGCTAATAAAGGTATTTTGTTGAATTGTAACAGTACTTCTATTCAGCCCTGTACTCTACTGTATTATTAATCTATATTTCTTTGGGTTTACCAGCTTAAACAGTCATAGAGACATAAAACTCTATTAACATCGTCAGTGCGGTTAAGGGCAAGCTAATATTGTTTTGGATTTGCTTGTTGTCACCTAGAATGCTGAAATTATGCATGCAAAACTGCCAGCAATAAAAATCCAACAGTTTACATAAAAAATATATAATCTGCAAGGAAAACACAAATACAAGGAAATCTATCTATAACAACAAGAATAAACGACGTCCAAACATACAGGGAAACTGTCAACACTATTGCAATTATCTAAGAGCGAAAGCTGTTTCTAATCGCGTTATTACATAAAAGTACATGTAAAAATGCACACGATTCATATAAAAAGATTGTACGTTAATGCATGAAATCACCTTAAATAGTGGGCTAATGTTCAATGTATTTAAATTACGCGCACAACTATACTAAAAGCGAAGCTGTCCATTCTCTAATGCGCTTGTGGCCGGAAGCATTATACTATGAACGCTTCTTTGTCACCTTCAAATGTAGCGACCCGCTGTGTCAGCAAATGACGCAATGACTGCGTACTGGTTGCTGGTAATTCCCCGTTCCCTTGGGCACGAAAACAATTGCCCCGAAGTCGCAATTGTTCATTGAACAATTGCCGAAAATGTTGCAATCGCTTCCTTCTTCGTGTTGCAACTTCAACTAGCAACTAACCTTGCATTCGGTTGTTCTCAAGTGTGCCCAAGCCTGGACAAAAGCGATGCCTCTGCGGCTTTACGACAACGTTTTCCTTCTATGAAAGATGTAACAAACCTTTGGTGATGTGCTCAGGTGGTTTGATGCCTTCGTAGTCTCTGTTCCCACTCAGGAACCTCTTTGTATTAGCAGCGAAAAATGCAGGCCAACAACTCACCATTCTGTGCACTTTTGTTGTCTTTATTAGCACCCGTCGTACCTTGGTTAATGAGAGACGACACCTGCACGAGTCGCTAGTTTTGCTGCGACTAACTCAGTTTCGTTCTATTTATAATTCTGCTACCTGTAATTAGATGTCTTGCATATTCACTTCCGCACTCGCGAGACACTTATAGTGCGTGCTACCTTAATAGATACTGAGACATACTAGCAGTGTATGAGAAAAGGGTATGGAATGTATATATACAGGTGGCAGGAATTATCCCGTTACAAAATTTACTTGAAATTTTTAAAATTATGTCCAATAATAATGAATTCAGATTCAATGAAGTCACAGATTTTGATATTAATAACATTTTCTTGAATATAAAATGATTTGGTCATTTTCTTGCTGATACCGTTCCTTACTTGGTTCTGGTCTTTTTTTCCTTTAATTTTTTGACCTTTTCTGGTAATTTCATTGGCATTGAATCTAGGAACTTTTCGATTTTTAGGTTAGTTACCTTTGTAATTAACTTCATATTGAGTGCGGACATCTTTAATGCCTGTCACTCCTTAAACTTTTCAATTTGTAATTTATATGTATAACCAGTACAACGATTTTTATAATGTAGTTTGCTGGTTAATTAGTTACTTCTGCATGTGGTGCGTTTTTTAAGCTATTTTCTATCACGTTTTCAATTTTTTAAATTTTAACCTCACTTTGACATGTGCTACGATTACTAATAGCAATAAGTGGTGTCCTTTGTTATGTAGATCATTGTTAACCGTATGCCTCTTCAGATGATCATTATGGCCTGATGATCAAACCAGTTTGGTTTCGAAACATATCGCCACCCACAATTTCACAATAAATATTCGTGGAGAAGACTATTTGGTCTTATTGCTTCATATCAAGGTTTCTCCACTAAAAGCACAACGGATCACCTCCCTACGAAGTTACTGACCTGAAACGTTGCTAAAACCTTACTTCGCATAATTTTTTAAAGCTTTTTCTATACTTTAACAGAACTCGTTCCCTTTGTTTTCGTTTTAAATAACTCCCCTCTGTCTATATCATAGGTGTTTTTTATAATAGCAAGGTAAGATTGATCTACGCATATCCAGCTCAGAACAATATGTAAATAGCACAATTTTTAGTGACGCCATAAGTATAATTCCAATATTAGAGGTAACCCGCAAATATTGGTGTAATAATTTAATAACTTATTGAACACTATAAGTTAAAAGTTTCTATAACAGAAGATCTTTAGGAAACTATGATTAAGATATTAGAAATAAACTTATAAATATAAGGCAGTGCTACAATATACTTCAAAATTTAGTTTAGGAAATAGTAAAGAGAAGCCCAATAAAGGGTTTAGAAATGAGATTATATAATTCACAAAGCTAGATAATTTATGTTATAGCACATTTATATATATGCAACATCATTAACAAAATTACAAAAACTCAGGAAAACAGGGAAAATCGCCCAATTTAAATAGGAAAGGCGAAGGCTGGATTTGGTATAAGATATTTAGTCTTTTAGGCTGCGCTGATTAGTTTATAGAAAAAGAATTAAGATCTAGAACTACAACGAATGTAATTATTGATAATTGATCGGAAAGATTTGCAAAGCGCATAATATGTTGATCCATTTCTACTGTTTATAAAATTGTTAAATACATTAAAAATCAAGCGCTCTTGGTATTGAAGTGATATTCGATTTTATTATGAGATCCACTTAGAATACATTTATTTTTGTAAAGTGATTTATGTTTGAGCTTTTATAATAATTAGCACCACACATCCACACTATTGCCAAATTGTCTAATAACAAATGTTGTTTGTGCTCGTAAATCATTTACTGTGCAATTATATTATGTTTTGTAACTATCCCAACTTATTTTACTTTAGTTACAATTTACTCTTAGACCAGGTAAGGTCGTGTATAAATTATAATTTTGTAATTCTATTTTCAAATTTTTAATCTGTTATTTACATTGGTAATGCCGGCAATACAAATTTCTACTTTATCTATTCTAAATTAGACGCATTTTACTTAATCTTACTTCGGCGAAAATACTCTACTGTACTTCAGCAATAATTCACAGATATATTATAGCTTTGCTTAGCTTCCTAGGAATACTAACTTGCATTGCTGAAGCTGCACCACTTTCAAGCTCAAGTCAACCTGATAACCCCGTAGTGTATGTACCTCCCGGCAAACCCGCAGCTCCTTCTGTGCGGTAGAAGATCCTACCTTTTAAGCTGCCTCGTAGATGGGTGACCACTGTGTGTCGGACGCTTTTTCTGTGTGTCACGATGATGATATTTTTTTAAAATTTAATTACCGTTTTTGATTTTTATTTAGTTCTACCACATGTAGATTCACTCAATAAAACGATGAATTAATGCTTTTACTAGAAACATTGTATTAAGTTTTTCTTAATTTGGGAAGTACAAGCGTTCTTTTTTCCATATCTCCAAGGCAACTAACTCAAATATTTCATAGAAGAACAGATAAATCAGTAGGTCATGATTTAGTATTAGTACAATATATTCACAAAGCCCTTTCCAAATTCTACAAAGTAACCAGAATAAGTAAATAATGTTATTAAAGTATGTACGCCTACAACAACCGAAATACGTATTTTAATCAAGCCTTTTAATGGCGAGGGCATATTACCATTACTTCCAGATTCACTTAACCTGCACAAATTATTTCCGCATTTTATTTTCTTGCGAGTTTTATATTCCGGCGGATAAACCGTAGCCAGTTTTACTGCAAAGCTGTTTTAGTAATGACTTAGTCCGCTGGGCATTTGCAATATTTAAATCGGCTTTATTTTATGCTACGAAACATGCCTGACTTTCGGGAGATCTGCTTCCGGTTGCGACGGCAGCTTTTTAAAATGCGGGCTCGGTAATTACACATTTAGATTGCATATTTAGGTCAGCTCTTCCGACGTGCAGAAAATAATCGCTAAATCAGACCTGACCATTAGACAGCCTGAATAATTTAGTGAAATTTGGTGGCAGCGCCGAGGAGTTCCTGTGCAACTAGCGTGACGAAATCCAGAAAGTTTGTAATCGTAGGCGCTTATATGTGTCCATTTAAACTTTTCTGAATTATTTCTTCCCATTTGACACCTTTTAAAGCTAAGTTGCCGATCCCGGATAATATTACTAACTCAGCACCCTGCATCATACTGCAAAGCCGTTTATTGCACGTGCACCGAGGGCAAAATTCTAATTACACGCTGCTGTGCAAAACATTTAAGCTTTGCTCTGTTGCTAGTTGGGAATTAGTTAGCTCGTCTGGAGATTCTTCCAGGTTAACCACTCCATAACTTCTTTAATTAGATAATTGTCGAGCCAAGGTAGGGTTTGAAAATTCAGTTTTTCGCCGACGGGCTTCATTCGCTGAAACAGTGCGTGGTTGTGGCGGAAATTATGTGGTGTATGGGACTTGAATAACATAACCGGAGAGAATAGAATTGAAAAAGGAGAGGGCTGGGGCGAACGAAGCGAAAAGCAGCAAATAAACCATTAACAATATACGTGGGGCGCGGAGCGTTTTTACGCACCCGCCAAGGCGATCAAGAAATGCGTAGTTAGCATTCAAATCTCAAATTGCTTTCCTTTAACGCATAGAAAATTAAATTATCTGCCATGAGCGGCCCACTTCGCGTTGTGTTCTAAAAACGGCTTGACACTGATCGAAAATAGGATTTGCAGGCACCCAACAAAAACCTAAGGCTTAAGCCCACTTTGGAGCACTTTCCCTTCGTTAATTATTCCATACCTGCCTATCCTTCGTTTCTACAAGTCATACAAATCTTGATAGCTAGTCGACACTTTAATTGGTACAGTTGTCAAAACTAATTTCCCTTCGTCAAGTTACTAAGCGAAATGCAAATGCAAAATTTTCAAATTAGTCGCCCGGACATAATTACGGTCCATATTTGAGCTTCCTGGAGTGATTAGAAAACGAAAACGCGAACGAGCTGCCGACTTGGTAAAAGTTACACGTCACCAGGGGTCCTTTCCATTTCATGTTTTATTTGTTCCTTTCACCTGAAGTTCGAAAAGTGCACGAAATTCAGCATTTCCCCAATTCAGCGCGGAGAAATAGGCCAAGTTCTGATCAAATCCTCTGCTTTCCCTCGAGAGCCCGCATACAAACGATTTTTGCCCCATTCGTCTCTGAACTTGAAAAATAGAACGCCGTGTGTGTCTCTGAAGAAAATAAATGGCGTGCTTACTCTCGCTGTCTGTTTCGTTTATCTCGCGATGATTTAATTGACGACATATTTCTTTAAGTCGGCATTAGTCCACAACCTTCACAACTTTTTTGGGAGCTCTACAAGGTAGATAAGCTACGTGTGGGATGAATTAGGTGCAAGTGAGAGAGTATGCAACATTTAAAATGTATTTAATGTAAAGGCATCAATAATCGCAGGGTGGATAAAGTATGCAAACAAAGAAAAACGAATACAAATTTTACAACGTTAGTAAACAACCACCAAAGACTTACCTTCCCTAGAGTAAACCAGTAAGTTACTGCTTTTAGTTCCCTGGCGGTGTTCGCATCGATCTTTCAATATAGTTTTACAAGTGCTGCATTCAGCGATGTAACTACGCATTTTCAACCGTTATGAAAAGTGCTTTAAGGCCTTTTATTCTATATTGCTTATTTGGCAAAACTTTCTAACATCAATAGAAAAGTACAGTTTATTGTAGAACATTTTGAATAACATCAGTGAAAGCTGAAATTTGTTTATTTCAGTTATAAACTGATGAAGCCGCTGGCTGCATCTTATTGCAATTAAATTTAAAGTAAATCGTTTTTAATACTATATTTTACTTCTCATAGAACCACAACGTTGTAAAATTAAACAGGTCACTGTGATACCAAATGTTTACAAATTCAAACTATCGTGCCTACATGGGCACATTTTAAAGACAACCAGCTACAGATTTCCAAGCTTAAAGCCGCCAGCAAAATCGCAAACACATAACACATATATCACTAGAAATTCAAATAATGAAATGGGCAACTAATATATTTCAAATTCAAGGTGGCTACTTTTACCAGAACAAATAAAGATTCGATGAGACCTGAAGGGAGCTAATCGAAGGCGTCGGTGTAACAGCTCAATGATATATTCTCAATAGAAGTACCAATAAAGTTTGAAAATTATTTGAAAAGTCACTCGCGAGAAAGAATAGCACCTGTATAGCTACGTGCACATCTAAATAGCTGTTCCTCCACGGATCTTAAATGTATTCTTGCATATCCGCTCCTAACAAACGTCCGCAGCAGATCGCTGCGAGAATAACGAGAGTCATCCTCAACGAAGGAGCACCAGAGAATAAACAAGTCAGTAATTTGGTCAGCAGCACAGCTAACATGAATAGCTGTGCGGGTAGAAGGCAGCTGAAAATATCCCGTCAGGGTTAGGTGGAAGAGCAGCTCACTGCTTTTGCTTTGAGATGAATCTTGCCCTCCATATATCGATTAACAATTGAATATAGGTGTTTTTTTTCTTTTTAACTTATGTAAATTGTGATTCATTATTATATGTGTAAATAAAAAAAAAATATATATATATATATACATTATTAAGTTAGACTAATTCGGCGAGAATCAAATATCAAGCTAAAATAAACACGTGTACTTTCTCCAAAGGTCGAATTTGGGCTGACTAAGACAGGAATCTGCGCTAATACCTAACGGTACCAAATGTCGGAAATTCGCCAACGACGAGGGGCGGAAATCAAACAGTGGGATCAAAATGAGAATCACGGAGCTAATAATGTAAATAAACCGTAAAGTAGTTAAAGGTCGAAATAAAAATATCTTTTTTCCCGTAACACCTAGCGTAATACAGGAGAAAGAAAAATAAGAAAAAACCATAGCAGAGCAAATGAAAAAGCCGCTAACAACGTGGAAAATGGAAGAGCGAGTAGTCCCGATACAATTAATCAAGCAATGGGCTAAAATAGTCTTTGTACTATTTGTTTACATATTTAACTTGTTTTTGAGAGCGAAACAACGTACTCTGGAATGGAAAAAAGCTTGTATATGTTACTCTATTAATAATATGTGGTAATGTTAGATGTACTTGTTAGGACATTTTTAGTTTTGTAAGAACGTACAGCTAATTGGCGTTATTTCTTAAATTACGACCCCACTTGTATATAAGTTTTTCGCTTACGATCGACGGTCTGAAATGCACTCATTCGGTGTTTCTCTGTTTTCGATCGGTTGGCGCGCTATGTTTATCCGTTGTTGGAAATATCGACGTCTGCAAGGCGCCTTTCCTGCATGTTTCTGGGTGAATTAAAGAGACAGCTGCCATGTGCGCAAGAGAGCGAGTTTCAGTTATTTCTCCCACCACTTTATCGCTCGCGTGGCCAGCGCTGCATTTTTAGTCAGAATTGACCCGGACGTCTGAAGCAACAGTTTTTGAATCGCAGCCGCGCTGCGCTTTTCCCTTCGGGGATGGCGTTTGCGAGGTAATTGTGACGTCTGATTGTTGCGTGTTTACCAGCTAACGTTTTGTGCTTTGTAGTCTGAGTGTGTGCCGCTATTTAGTTGTTATTAGGATTCCCGTTGCTTCAATGCATTTGGTCGTGCGTTACGCATCTTATAGGACATTACTGCACGTGCGGACGTGACCGTTTGGGGTGTTGTTTGTCGTTATTATAAGCCTCTTGAGTTTCCGTTTTGCCGTGAACTGGCAGGCTCCTTATCGCGTCGTTTAGACGGATTCCTTTGTGAAAACTCATTAGCAGCGTCATGTATTCGCGAAGCTCCGCTTTACCGTTCTGCCAAATTTCCGCAGAGAGATTCCATATCTCGTAGAGGATAAATTCCCATGTGTCTGGCCCATAGCTCGTTGAGTTGTTGCAGTAATCCTTCCGTTTCGTCTTTTGCAGTATTTGGAAACAGAAGCCGTCGCGGTAACATAGGACAACAATTTACCGCACAGCCAAGCTCTTTAAAGGTACCGTTTGTACTTTTTATTAACGTTTAGAGTGCAACTTAACATATACAGTGTGTTTCGTCGTATAACCTTTATTGTGTGCCTTTTTCATTTGCCAAACCATTATAGTTGTGTACCTGTCATTACATTTCATTTACCGTCAGTTTACATAATTTTTGATTAGCCTTATGCAGTAGCCCTTGTCATGTGTCACAACCGTTACTTATTATAGCTGAATCTCGCCTTTATTACCGCGATTTAATTTTAGTGTCCTGTTATCGCTTTTACTTCCTTTTACAATAAAGGAAGTATTGGATTCACCCCAAAAATTCGAAATTGAGTTTTCAACAGATCTTCACGTTTTAGAGTCCCTTGATCCCAAAAAACATATTTTTTTTTCATTGGTCTGTCTGTCTGTCTGTGTGTCTGTCTGTGTGTCTGTCTGTGAACAGAATATCTCAAAAACGAAAAGCGCTATGGCGTTGAAACTTCATATATAAGTTTTGTGTACTATGTATATGAGACAGCAAGCTTTTGAAAAAAATCGCATAACCGGAAGTAGGTGTTTACTCTTGTGATTTTTCAGTTTTTTTCGATTTTTACAAAAACGGCTCTAACGATTTTTTTTAAACTTTACATTTTTATTACATTTTGAATGTGTATTGATATGAGATAGGTGATTTTCCAGTTGAATACTTCTAAAATGGGTTTCTTTTGTTTTTTTGTCTATGTTTTTTGTTAACTCTTATTTTAAATAGAACACCCGGTATATTATTACATTTTTGAATTCAGCTTACAATTCTAGAGAAAATTTGTCTCTTCAACTAACGCTATATTCTGTACCGTTTTTGCAGAATTTTTAATTTTTGAAAATTTTTGACAAATGTTTAAAACATTTTAAATCAAATTTTTGGCTAATTATAAGATCACTGTAAAAGGAAGTTGTGTGCGTGTATCACACCAGATTTTTCAGAGTTAATATCAAGTTTACCGAAACTATTTCAATAGATTTAAGACGTTGCGCAATTTAAGAACTGCCGTATACTAACATATTTTATATTTACATGTGACTTTTTCTATATATTCAAACATGTTGTCAATACATTCCATGTTAATTTAACTGTTGTCTTCTTTGTTAAGATGTATGCGATTAGCGTATTATATTTTACAGTGTAAAAGGAGTTTGGCCAGCTGATCAAGCAGAATTTCGAAAGGTAGGTCCAATAATGCTGAACCGGCTCGCTGACCAGAATACTGCCAAGCTTAAAGTTGAAAAATGAATTCATATGCTTCCACTGTTCCTCAGTGAGTACCTGTGCATTTTTTATAGTGATGAAATTGTGGTGGCGCCTTATCATTTTAGATCTATTTACCGTTTATTAAGCCGTGGCCCTTGTGTTATCTCGTGTTGGACTACCCCTCGCTCCACTGCAGCCTAGTCGGCAACTCTTGTTATAGGCTGGTCAGCGGTCCTATGTGAGTTACATTCCCGATTTTGTGAGTTATTCTACGCTCTAATCGTCTAGTTTTATCGTGGCTTTTCGTAAATACCGTTACAAGCTCAAGCATTGTCGCAATTGTCGTTTTAGCCTGTAACATACTAACCACAGAGGACTCAGTGTGATAAACCCCATAGTAAGAATATATGGAAAAATGCTGAAAACCAGAATAAAAGCAGAAATAGAAAATATAGAAAAATAGAGTGGTTTTCATGCTGGTCGATCTACCATGGACAACCTACTTCGCATAAAAGAACTAGTGAAAAAGAGTCTAGCAAACAATCTCGCCACATACGTATTAGATTTTTAAAAGGTTTCCTAAAAAGGTGCTCTTAAATAAATTTGCATTCGCAAGATATAATTACATACAGGTAGTATAAAATCTATGTATCGGTATCATTAGTTACATCAAGCATGGCCTGGGGGTTACAGTAGAATTCAAAGTCACAAATACTGTTGTATTACACCAACGCTGTTTTAAGATATACATCAAAGCAGCACTTGAAAGTTGAAAAAATAGATGCCGTAATATGAGTGTAAATTGTTTACCAGTCACTTCGCCGTCGACCAGATAATAGTGGCAAAAGATACAGAATATATAGATAATTTAATAAATAGGGTTTAACAATCAACATTTAAAAAACAGAAGGTGGTTCAAGTTAAGATTCAAAATTAAATATGGAATCAATGAAGACCTTGTTTTATTCGTTTCCTTTCTGGTACAAGTTCAAGCCCACGCCGCTGATCTTAGACCATTAGAAGGAATGCTTTTGAGCGAAGCACAAGGCAGGTACCCGCATCTGTGATAAAGACAGAATATTGACAGAAATTAATAATGCCGCATATGTACTTCTTGTGCTTGTGAGGCTTGCGTGTTTCCATTTTCGTAATGCCATATAGCTGGAAAAAGTCGTAAAGACGCCTCGGTTATTACCAAAGAATTGAAAATTCCGCATTGATTAAACTCTGGGGGTTCGGATTTTTCCTTAATTGATTTACCGTCGGACCCCATAAATCGAGTTTTGTCGATCTTAAAATTTATAAATTTTGGGAGGTACCTTCTAATGCACATAGCTTTGTTAGAAAGTAACTATGAGTATACTTTTATGTACAATTGTTTTACTTTGTTCTAACTACTAAATAAGTTCGGTTTGTTCTTTTGTTATAGCAATTAAGCTACAAAATAAATCAATACTCCAAAAGATACACTATGCTAAAGTTCTACGAAATGCATGAAGTTGAACACCAGCCGCAAGCATATGTATACCGGGTGTCCGTTCTCAAAGTCGAACAGAGGCGATTAACATTGTATTGCACGTTTCTGCAGATTCCTGCTCGCCAATTCAACTTACAAGGAAGATAGTGGTATCAATGGAAAGTTAAAATTATTACGCATCAAGTGATACCAATAATAATATTCAAGATGCGATTTTTATTTTAAAATACTAATTTAAAACTTGGGAATTTTTAAATATGCCATGCCTTGCTTTTCAAGTTCGATAGCATTTGTCAAGAAAATTGGTAATTAGTTGGCGTAAATCAGGTATTTTCTGTCAACGTCTGTCAAAATTATCTACAGAAAAATGAATTATTTTAACGAAGAATGAGTGAATGCACTAATGTCAATTGCCTATGTTCGACTTTGAGAATGGACACCCGGTATGTAGATATACAATTGTTAAACATTTAACAAACACAAACCGTTGAAATATGTCTCCTAATTGATTAAAGATAGCTGCAATAAAGGAAGTCAATAAAATTGAAAGATTCACACATTTGTTATGTACAGTAAAATATTGTAATTTATGAGCTGTATACGTGTATATCAAATATAACTGATATCAGCAAAGGCATTGCACATAGTAGTATAATATATGTATAAAGCATGTTTTAAGCCTATTCAATTTATTGATAGTAAGCCCAAGAAACCTTCAATGCGATTAATTTAATCCCTTTTATTAAGTAAATCAGTTGTATTTTTTGAAATTTCAAGAAGTGAGTCTATACAGAGTGTTGAAAATATTTTACCTACTTATAGATCTCATTAATACAAACATAAAAGTCTTAATAAACATGGGTGCGGAAATGCTTTGTTTCTGGGATACAGTGTTAAACTTTTCAACAAAAAAACCCCAGCCGCCCCTGGAATAAATAATTTAAATCTAAGTATGCCAACACGTGATCATCAATAGCACTAGTAAACCTTCAAAGTTTCACTCAAATCAGTTAAGGGGTTTTTTGATATTGAAGCATTTTAGTGGTTCAGGTTCAGAAACGTGCAAAAATATGGGCTTTAATTTTTTTCTTGAAAACGAAGCGAGATCTGAAAAAATCTCAGGAGACAAAAACGTTGCATTTTTAGTTGCATTATTAAAAAAATATATAAAAATTGTAAAAAATCTCGTGGGCGTTATTTTTTTGTGCAAAAACCTAATCGCTATGCCCTCCAGGGCACGCCCCTGGAATTACTACATCAATTGTAATAGGTCCAACTCATAAAGTTATAAACAAACTCTAAACATTTCATTAAAATCGCTCAAAGTGTTTTTAGATAACATAAAAAAACTAATTAAAAAAAAACGAAGCATTTCCGGACCCTTGTTTATTAGGAGATTTTTGTTTGTATTGATGAGATCTATAAGTGGGTAAAATCTTTTACCCTTTTTTCAACACCCTGTATACCGTTAGAGATTAAACGGTATTTAAAAATGAATACTAACTACTATTAACATTTTATACCAATCACTTAACCTAACGAACTGAAAATGTGTGACTTTTAGCTATAAAATAATATTCCTACTTGAAATTCCAGCACATTTCTATTGGCTTAATTTGTTTAATTACACGGCTATATTATATGAATTTCTTTAATAAAAGAAAAATTGCACTCTCATACTATTATAGATATTTTTTAATAAAAAAAGGTCACAAATATATATTTTTACTATATGTATGGTTTTGAGAAATTTTAGTAAGTAGATTACTCTGGCCGATCTGATATTCTATTAATTGAAAACTACATAATAGTGCGGATATTAATAGCTTTCTACGATCGTGTCAAAATGACAAAGTTTCTAATGTCAAAAGTTACGTTTGTAGCACTCTTAATATTAGCGCCCGAATTACGTCGTTTTCGCACGTTGCCATTGGTGGCGTGTTTTAATACTATATTAAAACACGCTTTGCCGTAAGTTTGAATGTGAACATAACCTAGAATATCTAACACAATGTGACGGAAAAAGTGTCACCGAACTAAGTTTTTATATTTCTGTTGCGATCGTAGAAAAAGTAGCGTATGATACACGTGTATATATAAGTGTCATTAAAACGCTTCGCGTCGTTGTTAAACTCGTCGCACGTGCATTGAAGATGTACTTATGCACTAGTACCATGATATACTATTACTATATACATTTTCATACTACTTTATCGAAAACTTACTAGCAAACTATAATGAAAGTAGCAATGAAGTTATAAAAATAAAACGAGTTATGCAACTCAAAGTTAAAAAATAATTTGTACGTTGCATTAATATTAATAATTTATATATACTTTGCATGTAAATACAGTTCATGGCTATTTATAAGTAGCATGCTAACATTATACAAGTTATTAATATAAATATCAAAGTTACAACAAAACAGTGTTAGAATATTGAATCTTCAAATTTAATTTCTATCGTTAAAAACAGAAAAAATACTTTGTCAAGCCTAAGCATCTAATGCTGTATTACTTTTTTAACGATTTATGAAGTATACACCAAAAATGTAAAGGACGCATTTTGGAAAAATAAACTCAAAACTTCTTTACCTACATCCTGCATTTATTTGCATAGTTTGCGATATGTGTAAATATAAGTTGGATATAAATAAAATTCAATGCCATTAAACGAAATTGATTTTTAAAATGCATTAAACAAAAAACCAGCAATATTTTTTGCTTTCGGATTATGTTTACTTCATTAACTTGTATTGTATTACACGTAAACCCTCCCCATATAAAACTCCATACTTATTTTAGCTTTCAAGAACAATATCGAATGCATTACACCGTTTTAAATAATAAACATTTCAATTATGATGCAGATTATATCATTTTATTTTTACTCCTATTCATTGAAAAATGTTCCAATACACTAGATACTAATATCAGTTAAATACTACAATGCGCATTTTATAGCGACCGACATCCACTGAATACCTTTTGTGTTGAAGTATTTACATAAAGAAAATATAATAACCTAATTAAAGGGTAACTTAATTTTATATATCGGAGAATTGCAGTTTATGAAAACTGTTTTATTTAATTTTGATAAAAAATTGCCCTAAAAGTAAATTTTCAGCAACAAACCTGGTTAGTTTAACGGCTTAATATTGTCAATAAATTTCATTTCACCTGAATTTAATCCCTCAAGTTTTTAACATATTTATGCCGCCTACAAATACTTCCAACGCTTTTCGCGACCTTTCAGTTTTCAACGCTCTTTGCGTATTTTATCTCACAGGGTCGTATTCAAAAATAACCACTGCTCATGTTACTTCTACCTCACCTACATCGTACCTGACCTTTCCCAATTATCAAGGTTGCTCCCATTTTAGAATTTCCGTAGAATGGAAAAGGTCACTAAAGCGGAAAATTGTGATGAAACAAATGAACATCTTGTTAAGCTTAACCAATATAAATGTTATATGAGAAAATAAGAACAGCTACGAGCTAAAGCTGGTATTATGTACAATACTCCCCTTAATACTGTAAAATGACTGGTTGTCTCAGTGTGTTGTTGATATATGTAACACCCAACTCAGATGCGTTTTATTCGAAAAACGCTCATTGTATATTTCCAAAGAATATAGAGGTGTAAATAATAATGGTATAAAGTTCTATGCGAAAAGAGTCGTAGCAGTCCAAAATTACATAGTAAGTAGCTACAGCACTCAGAGAAGTAATAAAAACCACTGTTTTTAATTAAAATAATGTGAAAAAAGTAAATTTATTAGAATTTGGCATATTTGCCTGATTTTTATGTTGAATTGGGTGACCTTAAAACAAAATATTTAGAAGGAGCAGTTTCTGCAGGGGTGAAGAGTATCTTAAAACGTAACTTTTTAGATTCCCACTATTTGTCAATTCAAATTCGATATTCAAAAAGCTTGACTTTTATACGTAAAAAGAAATACTGTTTGGAATAGTTAAGAGTGTTGATTTTTCATAAAATCGAACCATAAGTTTAAGTGTGCTTAATCATGAAAAACACCAAGTTTGCTAACAAATAATTTGATTTGCGTTAATCGTGAGGCGATAATATTATCTGAATACCCGTCGTTGATTACGAAACCCCTAAACTCTCGAGAAAAATGGGGTAGGATACCAACGCGCAAAAAAGACATGGCCTGGAGCAAGACTAGTAGCTTATTATGAAACGGGTGCTTGACCTGGCTCGCCTGGGTGCGTTCAAAATAGCATTACAAAACACACAATTTGTACCTGTATGTTATTTGTTGTTTGTTAATAGATTTTAAGAATTAAATTTGGAAAAAAATCAAACTGCAGAGATAACGAGAGAAAAAATATATTAGAAGAAAGTAATATTCCCATTATTTTAAATAGATTTAGGAGAGCAAATGGCCTAGCAAGCAACAGCTTGACTTTTAAGCGGCCGGACCAGATTCGATCCCCGGTGACTACATAGTTTTTTAAATATCGTACACTACCACGCTAACACCTATAGTGGTCATTAAACCCTGACAAGGGAACTCTTCCTCAATTGTGACGGGTAAGGCTAGCCGGCTTAAGAGCAAACAGGGCTCATAGAACCACGATTTTGTGGTTAAAAACATGTCACCGGTCTAGTCTAAGAAAACAAATATTAAAGGGACAATTTTATGATACTTATGTTCTCCGGGTAACAAATTATGGAATACAGACAATGGCCCTTACACAAAAGAGCGCTAAAAATCAGAAAGTGCACAAAGATCCATAGAAAAAACAATGCTTAGTATAAGTCTTCAAGATGAAACAACCAACATAGAAATAAGACACAAAATAAAGGTAACATATGTTGTAGAGAAGGTTGAACAGTTGAAATAGACAGGATATGTCTCAAGGCAGGATACAAATGGATAAGTATCTAGTAAGGAAAAGGTCTAGGCAAACGAAAAGGAACCGCGGTAGGCCTCAGAGAAGATGGGAGGATGACATCAAAAAAGTCGCTAGTAAAACTGGATTAGATCAGCGCAAACCAGTCAATCATAAAAAGCTGTTCGAGAGGCTTATGTTCAGAAATAAACCAATTCGGGATGACAAAGAAAATAGAAATTCTGTAAAAGTGTGGATTTCGTGCCAATATGTTTGCGGCAGAAAGGAACGAAGCTAGACATAAGAATTCTTAATTTTTCTAGGGAAATCCTAATACAGTAAAGTGATACAGGCCGTTTAACTGCAAAAATGGTCGAAATCCTGCATGCGTTGTGGGTTGCCTATTCGAGAATTCAACCAGAATCAAAGAAAGCATCTGCTCCATGGAGTTACGCAATAGAGAAAGCATTATCAAAGAAGCATGCGAGATCCAGGTATTTCGCAATTGCAATTCGTTAGTCATCACAGGCAAGTAGGCTACTTTCGCCAACGTGCGTGCGCACACAATTTCTTGAGTTCGGTGCGCACTGCGCTTAAGCATATGCACAGTAGCCTGTCCCCACAAATATGCCGTTAGAAACAAATGTCTGCCAGTTATTTAATGCTTATAAATATTCACCTCATAGAAACAGCGTAGAGCAGTAATTAAGAGCGTCAGACTTGTAATAAGCGAGTTCTCGGTTCGAATACATGAGCAGGCAGAATGTTTTCGCAGTCCATTGCATCGGTATCGGGTCCGGTCCGGACTGATTTAAGGATAATAATTTTCAAGCAAATACTCAGTGGCGTACGCTGAATATTTTTGAGAACATCAATTATCCTTTGAGTGTTCAATTTCTAGAGTGATTGTAATACATATGCCTTATTGCTTTATACCAACAAATGTTTGCAGCTATTCTTTCAAAATAATTATTAAAATCACTTGTTGCTTGTATGTAATAGTTAATAGTGCATAAGTAATTAAATAATTATTCTTTTCTTACTGTACTGTAATTTATATTTTTTTCTGTGAAACCCGTACGCACTTGCACACCTAGTAATTATTACCTTAGTTTAAAAAGTCGGCATAACTACATGTGGTGCAGTGCATCAAGTATCGCCTGGTTGCTCTAATACTATACAATGATAGTCACGCTTCACCTGGTCAACTACACAGGTGGAAATGTTTCCGCAAATTCTGCAGTCTATGTTTTATACTCTTTAATTCAAATTTTGGTTTGGACAACCATTGGAGTTTTGTGAATGTATTCTGTTATCAATAAATTTCTCCGGATAGAGTAATCTGATGTTACGTTTAGATTGCGCCTCTACAATTTTCGTAGTTCTGTGCGTGCCGTCTATATTTCCGATATCTGTAGTACAGGTTTTGAATTGCGGGCTCTCTCTCCCCGCCTACTTGCTTCTTGGATTCGGCCGGACAGCGACACGAATTTTGGCTTTTGTTTTCGGCATTCGTTGCCTTTTCTGACACTGTAATGGTGACTTTAGTTTAGCGTCTTTGGAATTGTTCAGCGGTTTTGGTAGGCTTGCAGAGTACGATTTTTGGTTTTTGGCCCTCGCCGAATGTGCGGATTGATGCAGCCCTGGCAGTTTTGTTAAGAACTGGTTTCTCGCACATAGCTTGGCAGATTTTAAAGCGCTTTATTAACCCTTATGTGGCGGCAAAAATAATACAACGTACATGGCGGGAGGTGGTACCTGGGTACCACTGTGTATTTTGAATGGTGTTGCGTGGGTTGTTGTATGTTTGTGTGCCTGTGCGAGCCAAAAGATAATGTTGACTGTTGTTTTATGTCCAGTCATCTCTCATGTGTGGTCCAGTCTACGTTGTGATCTTGTTGAATTGTAATCAGCTTAGTTCAAATGGAGAAAAAAGAATGTCTACTGCTCGTGGTAATACTGCTTGTACTTCTTGTGATGGAAAATGTGTTAATACCGCTTCTAGAAGCAATGAAGAATCCCCACCATATATAATCCCAGATGATATCTAGACTTTGTGTTCGTTATACATTTTCCTGTGGTAGTTAATGGTTTTCGATATATAGTGATGGTTGAAGATGTCGCTAGATTGTATGAAATGTCTGATGAGGAATTTAGTGATTCATTTGAAGATGATAACGACGAGGATTATGTGCCACCAGCAAACGTTGGAGTATCAGATGTAGAAGATGTTTCCACTGGAGAGTGTTCCTATCAAAATAGAAGTGGAGGTCAACAGTGACGACAATGTGGAATTTATTACAGAAGCAGGGACTACTGCAACACCACCACCTGCTGATGTTTATCGTAGATGTAATTCGACCATTTGAAACACGACCCTATTATCCTCGTCTCAAATCCGGTTGTATAATATCATGCAGGAATCAAGCAATGGGCTTTAACATTAGCGAAAAACCGTAATATACTTATCTTGGCACTACAAAGGTTCAGACCGCAATATATTACCAGCGACAATTTCTCACATTACTACGTTTTGCTCACATGATGAAATCCGATGGGCTCATTCTAGATGGTACTCTTAAAAAAAACAAACCTTATATTCCCGGACCTTTTAGCTAAAATTGAACAAACGCTTTTTTGAAGTTTGTTTTTAATGTATTAGATGTAGTCGAAGAACGCCATTGAAAGTGTTGTAGGAATTTTCGTGGAAACTCTTAATAATTTCAATCGTGTCCCCGAACAGGATTCCTCTAGACGCATTGCAGTAAAGACCGTATGCAAAATGTGATATCTAAGCG
Organism: Agriotes lineatus; assembly: GCA_940337035.1. Taxonomy (NCBI): domain Eukaryota; kingdom Metazoa; phylum Arthropoda; class Insecta; order Coleoptera; family Elateridae; genus Agriotes; species Agriotes lineatus. Next base: position 63,989,551 of record OW679199.1, on the reverse strand, counting down.
ACGAGAATAAAACAAGAAAAGCCCGCAAGATGTGTAGTATTTGTAACAATTCACACACAACTCAGCACACGGGTTCGAGGGTAAAATGTTTTCAATGCCAGAAGAAGTAATAGCAATTCATTTTATTTGATATTTTGTAACGTTTAAAACAGAAAAACAACAATAAAAATATATAAAAATATTGAAAACACTGCTATTTTCTTTGGTTTTCCGGTAAAAAATATACAGTGGTACCCAGGTACCACCGTCCGCCAGAATATGTTGATTTTTTGTCAAGGCCACAGAAACACGACACTCCATACCTCCCGATATATGAAAGTTTCAAAATATACTTAAAATTATATACTTAGAGATGTCCTAAGAGCTGAAGGTGATTCGTCTTTCCAAAAGCGGAATATTTCATATTTTATACACTAAAAGTACCCGGGTACCACCTTCAGCCACATAAGGGTTAATGAACTGCAATCCGTCTCCCTGAATTAGCCACAGCCGGGAATTGTATCCACGTAGTCATTGATGTTATAATTTTGAGAGATTTATCCGGAGAACCGAATTGATACCAACACTAACCACACACAACATACGCTACAGACACAATATACATTGATATGATAACCTCAAGGTATCATAGATTTGGCGGCTGAACTGCTCGGGTCTTCCATTACAGGAATGCGTTCCAAACCACCGCGCTGAGGGTAAAAAATCTGCGCAGGCGATAGGAACCGAGGCTCATCTCCAGCTTCTTCTAGTCTTATTATCCACTTCTTTGCTATTTAGTATTTTTCAAATCAACATTTTGGGTAGTGTGAGTTATACAACAACGTATGAATTTTTGCTCATGTCCTAAATACAATTTTACATTAGTAGTAGACATCTTAAAAGAGAAAGTAGGTAACGAATGTAGTCAAAATATTGTATTTGAAAATATATAAATAAGCACTAACTTTTAATTAAATGTATTGAAATAATAAAAACGCCGTTAATTTATATTATAAATAAGCATGTATTTATTTCTATTTAATGCCTTTGCAGTGTTAAAGCACGGTTCTGCTTTTATGTTGCAGATTCAGAGTTTCCTAGGACTCTCGAGTTCTCAGGTCACCCATATCTTGTGTCGTGTGATTATGAATTTGAATCTGCTTGTGATATTACGATGCATAAAAAATATTAGTAAAAGAGTCAAAATAAAATATCAAGTATCAATTAACTTGAAGGAGGAGTCTTATCTACTTTCTAGTACTTAGAGATACGCAAAATGGTTAAAAAGGTCTTATGTTTTCTGTCAATGCGACTCTATTTTTTATAAATAGGGAATTCACATAATAAATGCTTTTTAATGAAACTTCACACACCTCACATAGCTATTATTGAATACAGGCAAATTGCTACTTTAACCCTTAACCATTGTCTTAAGTAGGGCAGTCTTTTAATTTGTTGGGTTAACCTAAACCTTCTATTATGTAATGCTTCTGAATATTAATTAGAGAAAATCGAGAAAGTCGTTAACGGATAAGATCGTATCTGTCCCAAATAAACAAGTTATTTGGCTAAAAATGACGCAGCCCTAATTTAATTTAGTGATAAGCTGGCCCTTAATAAAATGCGATACATTTTATAAATATTCATTAGCCGAGTAATTTTTCACTCGACCGATTCGGTGAACATTATCGTCGAATCTAAATGTACTATTCGATAAAGGAAAACATAGTGCGGCATGTGCAGCAACAATTCTCAATCAATTTCAGCATCATAAATCAAACCATGCAAATGTAACGCCCCACTGTAATTTGTAAACACGTTGGTGTTGCGCTACGTAATCTATGGTAGATGGGAAAATCAATCTCAATTACTCGAGCTTTTAATTGACATAATTTCAGGCTCGTTTAGGATTTGCGATTTGTTTACTTGAAGCCTTAATCGTAAAATGCGTCGGGCATTTAATGACAGACGGCAGCCTTGAAAGGCAGGGATTCGTTAAATTCTCCGAACGCGAAATTATGAATTACTTTTAATGGAAATTCGGCATGGGCGGTAGAGTACAAAAACAGTAATGCAAGGAAGTTCTGTTCCATTAACATATTTGCGAGTGTTCATTATCTCACTAACTATAACATTTTAATTACACATACTATTAACTAGGAAAGTTGGATAAAACGAATAACTACAACTAAATAGCTGTAGTTATATAGAGTGTGTCTAAGATAACTACAGGAAATAGGCAACATCTTTAAATATTTAATAAATCTATTAATATATCTCCTTAATGCAACCAATTACCTCGTTTTCGTTCTCAATAGTCAGTATACAGGTTATGTAGAATTCCATGCACTAAACAGATGCATTGTATTGTTTGTATAATTTAAAAATCTAGATGCCGCATTATATCCCGCAATAGAGATAAATATTTTCGTTTCGTGTACCCGAGCTGCCTTTTTAAAACGCTAGGAGTGCAGAGGGACAGATCTGGAGTTTTGCACACATCTTTAAGTAGAAAGCCTGCTGACAAAGTCTCACGCCCGACGTCGTGGCTGCTTAGTTTTAAACTTGACACGAAGCTATTAAGTAATGTTTGCGTATGCCGTGCGAATTAGTTTGTCTTCCCGCGCAGGCATGTCCTATTACCATTCCGCCTCGAATTATCGTGGATGTGTCATGCCGACGTTTCAGTCGCATTTATCAAGAAACTATTGATGCTTTGCACTGCAATCATGTAGTATTATTCCCGCATCTCGATACAGCACTGGAATTCTTATCGAAGGCCGACCGCTCGCCCTATGATGAATTTTACGAGGCCCGCAAATTATAATTTTAGCTTGGCGGTCAACGATGTACCCGGCCCGGTCAACATTTTGTCTAGCGCTCACTTATTATACCACACCCAGCTAAGTTGTTTATTATTATTATTATTATATTGTATGGATTATTTATCATTAGCTGTGTAATGTGTTACAAGTGATTTGCACAGATTTTAGCGAATCAAGCAGGTAATACTTCCGGAATAAATTTCGGAGTATATCTCTGAAGTAGCGCAGTAATCTCTTCAGTCCTCTGCGCTAAATGTGTCAATTTTTTATGGAATGTGTTGTGCAGATAGCAGCTCTTGCGTTTCGCGTGATATCAGTGCGACCAAGTGTAAAACCTTTTTATAAAATTGAAGTCATTGTTTGTTACCGCCCGGCCTTCAGCTACGCTCCCAGAAATTTTATTTCATATGCATGTTATTCGAATAGAGGTTTTAAACTACCGTTTGATTTTCATTAGTAAAGCGCAGTGCAGCTGCTGCATTTTAAAAGTTTATACATATCAGCTGTTCCAGCCCGGTTCTTGGGGCATCAACTCTCCATCGCCGACGAGGTTTACTTTGGTTAAACACGGAACGACTAGGGTCGGCCTGAGCAATAATAAACACCTACTTATGTCTTTACCGATTCGAATTTATATTCTATGTATTATTATATTATATCAACAATTGTGGATCTAGTATACCATACATTGCCTTGATATTTTTCTAATTAACATTTTAATTAATGCTTGCACTGCTATTATCATTGACATGTAACACATTAAAATATATAAGATCAGCAGCACAGGAAGTATAACCAGCTCACGCACAATAGAAATTTTAGCAAAAATCATCTTAGTGCACATTGTCGCATACATCAAGTTAATTTCTTCTTTCTCTTCTTCCTCTTATTATATGCCAGTGGCCTGTTTTAACCGCAAAGTGGTTCTATAAGCCCTCTTTGCCCTTAGGCCGGGTAGGGGGCTGGCCTTGCACGTCGAAGGTGAGGAAGAGTTTCCTTGTTTAGGGGTTAACGACTACCACAGGTGTTAGGATGGTAGCCGGGAAGCGTACGATTTTTAAAATCCTTATAGAGTCCGTTGGGATTCGAACCCGGGCCGGCCGCCTGAGAAGCGAGTATTTGTTCGAGGGGCCATCCGCTTACCCAAGAGTTAATTTAAAGACAACAATTGAAAAAAGTTAAAACCGTATCTGCAAGCCTGTAGTGGGTAACCAGACAATTTAAAAACATGAGCAAGCAGTGACAATACAAATAGAAATCGTACAACATCGCCCACTAGTTTTTGTAGATTTTGAAAGAGGATTTCATTCTATAGAAACCTTTGCAATTTAACTTTTTGGGAAACTATAGAATCGACTGCAGGTATACACATTGATTCCAACCCATATGTGAAAACGTAACTTCCAAACGGTCTCTTGCTAGGTTTGAAACTCCTTAGTCTATACAAAATTCTAGTAATGCTTTGATCAGTTGATGTCTAGCGTATCCGGCGCTCCGAATACTTAGACCTTGTATATAACAAACAAACAAACCTGCAAATCTAAATTAAAAAAATTAATAACCGCCTAAAACAAACTGCTCGGATAAACATTAGGAGTAGGACGCATCATTGGTTGTTGCTGAAAAGTAATGGAAATAATTTGTAATGTACTGATATTGGAATGATAATAATGACGGTGATGATGGCGTCCTCTGGACTTAAAAGTACATATCTACAAAATCCTTCAGAGTTTTAAAGTCTACGTAAAACTGGAGCGTGTACTCATTATTACTAAGGAACTGTACTTATAATGAGTTATTATTATTATCATCATCATATATCAGTGACTAATGTTTCATATTTGGACAAACGCTACTCTGAATTACCGATTTGTTAGTCGGTCAGCAGTCAGTCCCGCCCATTGTATACCCACTATTCAAACTATGCCTTCTCTCCAATTTGTATAAGGTCTTACGCGAGATATTCTACCTGTTTTTTGCCTCCAATCTGTTACTTTTAGCTTTGCTAAATAGGTTTCAGTAAAACTATTTTTCGGAAACATAGGTCAATATGTATAATAACTTGAATTCATTTTCCGTATACCACCCAAGTAAGTCTGATCCTCTCCTTTATTTCTATAGATTTTAGTTCTTCTACTGTGGGTAGTTTTGGTCCAAGCTACAAGTATTCAGTTAATATCTCTTTTATTATTTATCTGAATCAGTATTGCTTCGGTCTGTTTGACATTGTTAATTTCTAATCCACAGCTTTGTATATGTGTGTTATTAAACTCTCGATTTCAGTAATGTCGTTTGCTGTTAGAATAATGACATCCACATATCTTATGCTGCGACGTTTGCGCAGGTGCAAATTATATTTGAACATTAAACAATAATTTGAATGTCGCTATCCTAGTTACAACGTTTGTCCTATACCGCGCGGTCGTTAGGTGATTCATCCAACAAAGCGGGCTATCCGAAACAACCTCGCACGCTCGCACCAGCAAAATTGAGTCGAGGGGTCTACCAGGAAAAAACTTCCAGATCCTTAGAGCCATCCGAAGTCCTAAACCTGTTTGTTTCTCATCGAGCTGATATTCGGTAGCAAGTATGCCCTTAACCTGTACCTGGTCTAGCCGATATGGTGGCAAACATCTCATGCAAGGAACGCTTCGAACCTCCAGATTGCTGCAAGGCCTACAAATTCAATCCTCGGTCCCTCAAATGCATGCGGGAACTTAATTTAAAAACTCACCTTATGTAGTGAACGGATTTCCAGCAGACAAATCACAAGCCCCTGTGAAAGATCACATACACATAATTAGGTTTGCATAACACTGAAACGTTAAACTTCTGCCTCAAGCATACCGACTAAATTGCACGCCATTTTATATGTATATAAATTTACTTACAACCCGCAGGTCACCTAAGTGATTTTAACAGTACCAACTGAAGCCCCCCGTCGCGTATCTGTGTCTATTGGATTGCATGCCGTTCAGGCGCCGACGACGTTGGCCCAAGCACAGAAGAATTATTTAAACACAATTTTGATTTTAGTTTATAAGTCTGTGACATGTAATAAGTATAAATAAGATAACTTATTTCTGTTTTTTGTATAATTAATTAGGTAATTAAGAACTCTGGCTGCTGAGCTACACAAAAAGAGCAATCGCAACCGGGGGAAATAGATTCAACAACCTCGTTTTGTTGAAATATAACAAGTATTCCCCATTTAAGTTTAGTCAATGTACATGCCAATCTAGAGTTTTAAAGACGTCTTCCAACAGCTTTATAAATAGTTTGGAAAAGATTGTATCTTCTTGTCGAATGCTTCTTTTGACGTGTATTGGGTTTGTATTGCGAAATGTTTTTATAGATATAAATGTACATGTATTTATATTGCTATGGTATATTGAGGCTATATACTACATTAAATATGTCAATTTATTTAGATGAATACAAAAGGAAAAGTTCAATACAGTAATTATATTGAAATGATTAAATGTAGAAAATTGTATTAATGACTGCTTATTTAATTGAATGATATAATTGGAATTAAAGATTCAAAACAAATTTTAAAAGAAAGGTATTGCATTTGAGTACTATTTGATGGTGGTAACAAGAGTTAATAATAAATACAAAGTTTAATGTTGCATATGACAGAATAAAATTCTATTGTAACAATTTATAAAGTGGGTACCATTCAAAGTTATATAACATGTAGCAGGCAGGAATAATTGTAGTCTAGGATAGAAATAAAATTTGGTTCAATTATTGAAAATAACAAGTTGAGAAACAGTCTGTAAAAATTGAGTTTGGTGAAAAATAAACCATAAATTTGCCCTTATTTATTTAATTTAAATGCAATTAATATATATATAAGCAAGTGAATTACGAGAAGAAAATTATATTTAATTAAAATGAAAATATGAAATGGTGGATCTACATATGAACAAGGCATAGAAGCAAGAAGAATAGATTTGGATATAATTGAATTGGTGTTATATTACAAGTCATCAGGAGTTACATTAATTGGAGTATTATTGTTGTTTGGAGTTTTCGAGGACTACCCCTGAGGAACCAAGGACCAGTTTGACGAGGACCAGTGTGCTTGCATCAAAAGGGGGAGCTGTTGGAGGCTAAGATAAAATACCAAGGACCAGTTGACAGGGACCGGCTTGCTTGCATCGAAGGGAGGAGCTGTTGGAGGTTGCAGATTGTGCTGGATGCTGACGACGTGTATGGAGATACAAGCTAAGGGAGGACACAGTTAATTTATCATCTTAATTGGAAGTATACTTACCAAGGAGGAATTGGACGCAGGAAGGTTGCAAGAGTGACAGCTGTGTTGGGGTTTGAGAAGGAGTGAATGTCTACCGGTGTCTTGGGGTGTAACAAGTTGGAAGGCGGTTTGTTGGTGACCAGTGTTTTATAGCTGAGGTGTAGGAGTTTGGATAGCAGGAGAGAGGCACACCAAGGTGAGTTGGAGCTGTTTCCAGGTGGGTCAATACAAAGAGATATGAAGTAAACTATAATAAAAAGACAATTAGAAAGGTTTATTACAATATCATTGAATACTTATCATAACATTGTTGGGTCATAAAAACGTTGTAAAGAATTTTATTATGTCATATTGATTTAATGTGTCATTGAACACGGTATTGAATTAATAGCTGACAGCAAGCGACTTTCATAAAATATTTCAGTTCAGATATATACTATACAGCAATAAATATTTTCATGAAATTTTTTAACCTAATTCTTAACGTAATTCTAACTCTTATTAACTCTTACTCAATCCTGTGTTGTTGGTGCTACATAGTAACTGTTAACCTATATGGGTTTTTTCAATACATAGTCTTAAGTTAAAATATGTTGATTACAATACTGTCCATCTCGGGCGACTATACAATAATTATTTATTTTAGACTCACGTACAAGTTTTATAAACTTAAGTGAGTAGTTCCTGTTTATTTTATTTTGAAGTACTATATTTTCTTTTGTATAAACGTTTAATTTGTTTCTGAAATAAAATAAATATAAGATATTAAGAAGATAAGATAAGATAAATAAAATAGCAACAAACAAACTGACTAGATTTTGGCGAACCAACCCTGAGTAAGAGTACTCATACAATTGAAATAATATTTAATATTAATTTATAATAAATTAAAAAAACTTGACATTGAATGAAATAAGCACATGAAATATTATACAATAGAGACCTCAACAATATATACAGTGTGACTTTAATAGTTATTCACATATTTCAACAGGTACAAGAGGACAATCAAATAACATGATCATCCCAATAATGTCTTATACAAAAAAATCAGTTTTTTAAAAAGCGGGTTAAGTTTTTTTTAAAGTTTGAGATCCACAGATAAGTTTGAACCAACTGAGTCTGTTTTTATTAATATTTTTATGAATGTCATGTTTAAGTAACCTTCTTGAAAAAGGCCATAAAAGAAATGTTACCTATGCTGAAATTAATATCATATTAAACCTCTCAGCAGGGAAAAAAGGGACTAAAACGAATTATACAGTTATAAGCTCTAGAGCCCTAAAGTCGTTGATAGCTTATACTGCCTTAGGGCCAAAACCCCGTTGCTCAGACAGAACGAGTTGCTAGTAGCAATATTAGTGGCGGATTTAACTCAGTGCTGTTATTTAAAATCGATTACCAGGCAAAACAGGCCGCTATAAACGGATCTATAAATATTTCGAGGGAGACTGGGAATTTTCCGATTATTTATTCGCATAAACACCTCTTATCTTCACGCTAACAAAATGCTACACAGAGGGGAGCAATTTGAGCGCGAGTGTTTAAGACGAAGTGGTATTAAAAAGTTTACACACGAACATAAATTTTGATTTGGGCAATAATAAAACGACGCCAAGGCAGCACTTAGTCGTTTGATTCGTCAGTTGGCGCCTGCCCTCACGCAACATGACGTGACGGACCTATCTTGACACTCAATCCGGCCCCTGCCCGAAATATCTTTATTATTAATTTGTACAGGAATGCATTCAGGGCTCTCGGGCGGAGCTTTCCTTTCAGGCTAATAATTATTCAATACGTCGGGGTGTCCTCGCGCCTCGATATCAAATTTGTAACACTTACAAAATCGCGCATTTTCCCCTCGCTTCGTGCAAATTACTGGGTATCTGCGACCCTATTTTCATATTCCGCGACGATATTGCTTTCCTACCATTTACATTAATGACGGCATTTTCAAGCCTATTTAAAGTTCCCGAAACCAACGCATGCTGGCGGGCGCATCGCAAAATAATTACCGAACTTCCCGCTAGGACGGTCTACCCTTGGTTTACCTGTTCGGGTAAACAAATGTTCATCCATTTAGCGTTTATCAAGGGACATCTTCATTGTAAGTTATGACAAATTTTAATGGAAATTTTAATGCTGACGCCAAACATGTAATAGCATCTAATAAATATAGTTAGACGGAGAGTTCTCCCAGGATTTAACTCAACGCCATGGTGCTATAGTCCACAACTACCGCATATTCAGTATATAATTTGTTGAATAAAAATGTGACATTACACCATTAAATTACAGTTGTCCAGTATTTTATTTTACATAAATTACAAATTCCGATCAATTAAAATTTGCAGTGACAAACAATGCAATCTGAAGGGATCAAACTTACAGCAATAATCGTACCTATTCCACTGAACTATTTTATTCTTATCACTGGGCCTTAATCCCTGACCGGTATTCACAAAGAACCAAAATTACGCCATTTGGACAACTTGCCCCATTTGTCTCTAAAAATTGCCCAGCGGTTTTGCTTGCAGAATGTGGTTTTTGGTTCTTGGACCTCGCAGAATGTGCGGACGATGCAGCTCTGGCAGTTGTACTGAGAGCTATTTTCTCACGCCAAGTTGGCGGATTTGAAAGCGCTTCGTCAATCGTTATCTAAACGTGGTCCAAATTCATCTGGGGTAAGTCATTCAAAGCACGGGGTTTTATCGAAAGCATACATGATTTTACTTTAGGCTTTTCGCTTTCTTTAGCGTCTAGTTCGGAGCCGCTGAAAACCGCAGGTTTGAAGCTTTCCGAAAATTGGTGTCCCCCCACTTGAGCCCATCAGCCTTGACCAGGTTTGAATTGAAAACCTGCAGTTGCAACCTGCAAATGCCTGGGGGCCTATCTCTCCCATCATATGGGCCAGTTGCGAGAACTGCAGTGGCGGGCAGAAGGATCTCAACCAGAGGAAACTAAGAACAGGTTCTCTTTCCCTTTTATAGTGAAGCAATACGATTGTATGAACAGTGAATCGGTGCTAAAGGCTTCACCCGATTGCTACCAAAGTCAGTCAAAATTTCGAACACCGACTGCTATGTACAGTTCGCGTTACGAGCTGCTTACCCGAATGATGATTTTCCAAGCAGGGAGCGGATGTTGATCGCCACCGCATTTGTTTTTAAACTGTTGTAGTTAATATTTCTACCTCTGTTTAACCTATTTTGTAAGCTATTGTTCTCACAGCCGAGTTTGTTTTGATACACCTTAAATTAGCCAATAATTACTTAAAATTTGTACTAAGAACTACCTGAAATTTGTACTAAATGCTACTGCATTAGTGACAATTATATTGTGATATGAGCATTTTGTCTTGTTCCTTGCTACTGCTACCTGGATTCGTGTACTTACTTTCAGGTAAATGTGACGAATTGACGACTTCTCTGTGATGCCTGGATATATTTTTCGTTAGTTAAAAGATTCGGTGGTGCCCTTTTCGGCTCTTAATTAATTGTGAGTACTTAAAGAACTGCACGCTGTCTGCCCAATTTAGCTGCGGCCGGAAATTGTATCCATGTAGTCATTGATGTTATAATTTGATGCTAACAGGATAAATAGAAAATAGTGTAGTAATACAAGCACCAAATGAAGCATTAGATAAAGTAGTTAACTACGGTTACGTAAAATTCAAAAGAAAATTATAAAATTATAAAAAAGAATAAGAAATAGAGACGAAATACTTCCAAGCTCTCAGAGCTCCCAAAATCACCTCAAATGTGGCTTCAAAATTAGATATCATATTTTGTGGAATCACCAACCAATGTCCAACAGTACAAAAACAAGAAAGAAGAAGAAGAAGAAGACAAATAATGCATTAAAACAACAGTATGTACATTTAGTCTTCAGACTCAAGCACGTATTTGAATCTGCCATGCCGATTATAGTTAAAAGAAAAATATTTAATGAGCGTGGTCTCCCAGTATACTTACATACAGTTCTGATCATTGAAATCTTGCAAAAGCTATAGCAATAAAACATGTTAGTTCCCCAATGAGCTATTGAACAGATGACATTAAAAAACAGAAAACAAAATGAGTAGATCAGATAACAGACAAAAGTGGAAGACGTGGCGAAGAAGAAGATGGTACAAATGAACAAAATGTAATAAATCAATCAGACTAGTAAAATAAATGAAGACTAAAGACGAAAAATCAAAATGTTGGCCGGCCAAAAATACAATGCGGAGATGACCAAGAGACAGCTGGAATTAATTGGATGTCAACAGTGTATAACAACGGAATAAAATTAGGAAAGCCTACGGCTAGCAGTCATCTCAAATAACCTGATTATTGTAATTGTGAATATAAAAAGCAATAGCGTGAATGAAACAAGGAGCAATGATTTTCCAGGTTAAAGAAGAAGTTGAAGATTTTCATTTCTAATCATCTCAAGAATTGCTGACAGTATGGCAAATTGCGTTATATGCTCTAACTAGCAAGATACCCGTTCTTCGTACGGACTAAAAATGTTTTTTCTTCTAAATCTTAAACGAATTCTGGAATGCTCTCCTCCTCCCTCACTCAATACGCTAAACTAACAAGCGCTGCAAAACAATATTGTATGGAAAAAGAAAACAATATTCTTCCGAAAAAAGTTCTCCATACTCTTTTATGCTTCACGTATCCCCTGGAAATATGTATGTAATTGTCGTTCTCCTTGTATAGATTGATAAAACTATGGGTTTAGTATAACAATGAGAATAAAAATAATAAATGTACTTATTAAATGTTGTATTCATAAAATGTAGCAACATACCAGTTTCCACCACTTGGAGGTAGACTTTCGGAAATCCTTCTATTTTATTCTAAACTGGACACACGGAAAAAATCAATAACTTTAACCTCTATTTTAACTTCTTGTTACTTTCACCCTATTTTTACTCCTTTAACAATGAATATTAGAGTCAAAACTTTAAAATTTTATTCTAAACTGGACACATGGAAAAAATCAATAACTTTAACCTCTATTTTAACTTCTTGTTACTTTCACCCTATTTTTACTCCTTTAACAATGAATATTACAGTCAAAACTTTAAACCACTTTTACTTCGACACGAAGTGTACGAAGTATTGAAATTCCCTCATATCGAAAACCACTCTGAGTCAAATATCTCTAAAATTCGAGCCAACCGACTAATGAACCCACTACATCAAATCTCCGTCTCGGCGGTGCGGATCTTTTGGTGAAGATCCCAGCCCACTAGATCAATTGGAGGGTGCCTAAACGTGCTGTGCGGGGGATGTATGTTCGTATGTGTACACGATTTCGGTCGCCAGGAACCTTCCCGAAGTCTTGGATAGTTTTCATACGATAGGTCCTCCGAAAATGAAGGCAACATCAACTTTTGAGCTATGGTCGTCGGCAAAAAAATGTTTTTTTTTTTTTTGATAAATAACTGGTTCATAGCATTTCATTGTATTAGCGAAACGTAGTGATGCTGAGTATCGAAGTATTCTTGGAAAGCACGGAAGGGCGCTTTTCTTGGGTGGGGGGTACCGTATATTTTAAAGATTTAAAAAACACACATATGCCCAAAAACCATGGTCATCAGGAACTACAGGAAATAAGAAAGGTTTTACAATTCACCTCTGAATCCAAATTCGCACCTTTAGGAGTTGATCTGTGCACAATCCTGAATTACGTTTTTAGGAACTGGTAATACTGGTATAGGTAACCTTTCCAGCCAAATCGATATATTTTGCCTTAAGAGTTATTGAGAAATTCGTGAAAAGACATTTTACCTCTTTCCTTCCCTAGGAGTGGATGTTCGAAAACTTCCTAGCACTTCGCTACGTAACTAAAGGACTCTTCTTGCCAAATTCCAAGTTCCTGGTACCAAGGATTACTACGGATCCGCCTTGTTGAGTTGGTGCTTTATCTTTTTTATAGGGTGTTAATTAAGTACGCAGACAAAGTTTAATGGGTGATTCCTGGATCAATTCTAAGATAAAAAGTTCATACAAACATGGGACCTAACCGGCTTCGTTTTCAAAATACAGGATGTTGAACTGACAAAAACAGGGATAGAAATAAACAGGAAAGTGCGCTGTTTATTAAACAAAATCTGCTCAAAAAGATGGGAGAAAGAATTGATTGTAAAAATCTGCAAAAAATAGAAGGCAGTGGCAACAAATAAAATATTTACTCACATTATGTTGGAAACATTAAACAGAGATCTGGAGATTATACTAAGAACAAACCAGAATCGGGAAAATCTTGCATAGAAATAATCATTGAATAAGGTAGAGAATGGCAGAAGAAGTTTTACTTCAGTTCCATCAACCTTAAAATTCCACAACAATTATACGAATATAAAGCTGCCATCATGAGATGGCCACAAAGCACAAATAATGCACAACGCAGAAAAGGTAAGTAGAGAAAAGTGGATTCAACGATTCTTTTCTTGATGGCTGTAGGTTGAATCCTGGAAACAACGATGAATAGAAGTACACTAACTTGGACGACATTAAAAACAACCTCAAAAAATCCGACATAATAATTTTCATTGCTTGCTTGCTTGACGCCACTTTGACAGCGAACCCGCGGGCCGAATAGGCTGATTTTGGTGTCAATTGACTCAGGGCGACGCAAGTAAGCCAGTAGTAAAGTTTTCAAATTTTTATAAGTGACTTTTTTATGTGGATTTGTTTGTTGATAGCTAACCTCAAAATTAACTCGACACACAAAATGGATCACTCTTGTACAAATTGCATTAAATGAATTATTTCGCGCCCAATTTGGGTGCAGAACGCATTGTGCTGAAATAAAAATCAATAGGAAAGAGACAAAAACGCTTGGAATTAACACGAATGACGACAATAAAGTCCACGTCGACGGAAAAAAGCAAAAGATGTCAACGAATTTATCTATCTGGAAAGTGTCATCAAAGAGAGCATTAGAAGAATAAGTACAGCACAAGAAGCCTTTAAGGAATTAACGAAGATGGGAAAGTCAAGTGAACTAACCATAAAAGTGAAGTGCGTATCGTGAACAACAGACAAACTAATAAAAAAATACAACGCTACGTAAATAAAAATAATAGGCATATACATAAAATAACTAATAAAAAATTGTGGAAAATCGAGAATGCCACTGCACCAGACAAAGAAAAATAAAAGAAGTTAGTAGAATCCGTTTGCAGTCAGCAAGTCAACCAAGAAGCCCCAGTATTGAGAGGTAAAGAGTAGAACCGGGCAAAAAAAAAATAAAACCTAATAAATCTCCTGGCCCTGAAGGAATAACAACGAAAGGCCTAGAAGCCATGGACAAACAACAAAAGTTGGCATTACACAAAAACTAATCAAACATGTTTGCAAGTATTGGAGACGACCAGATAAAATCCACAGTCACACCAATTCTAACTGCCTTGGTGTCCCACGCAAAGAAGATACTTTTACGCATTATAAGTGAGAAAATAAAGCTTGTTTATCATGGCAAATTCCACCAGAAAAAGTGGTAAAATGGTTATTGCCTTTGAAAGCTAATAAAAGTAGCATTTTCTATATTAAGCCTGTAGGTAAGGGCGCCCCACGTAAATTTCCGTATAGCAATAATAGCAAACCCTACTAAAGTGCAGTGATATTGTTCAATATCATTATATTTGCTACCATAAAAGGCAATCAGTTTTCAAAACAGCTACCTACTATTATTTATTGCCTTGCAGCATAATACCACATCGGTTTTTGTTACATAATATTTACTTTGAACTCATTGAAGCTTCAATCTCCAAGTCATTAACGAACTAAACGAAAACATTCCCCACATTCAGGAATACACGTAGAAATAAAATGCGCGGTAATTACCGCTGCTCACTAATTGACTATCATTATCGCTGCTCGGTTTACGTTGAAGATCAAATCTATCTAATTATAACTCCAAAATAACAATACCTTGAAGGCTGAAAATACAATCGCTAATGAAACATCCAATAATTTCACGGAACTGGGGTGCTCCTTTGAATTTATATAAAACCGCCTTAACCTGGTTGCAAGATCAAAAATCTAACAAAAATTAATTGCAGGAGTTTAGTGTTAACTAACGGTCTTAATATAAGTAATATAAATGTGAGGTGTATATGTTTATTTGGCTTAAAACTATATGTACTATTTCGACCTGATAATTTTCTAAAAATATTATATTTTCAATTGCATTCCATCCATACGTCTAAGCTTACATTAGACTTACTCTAATAATTCTAAAATATTTAAATTTACCTAACGTTTACTGGCTGTTGTAATAAATATTAATTATTTTACGAAAATGTTCTGTTAGTTATATATACTTACAGTATACAGGGTGTAAACCAAAAGTAGTACATAGGAAAAAGACAATGTTAAAAATTACCAAAAAGGATTAATTAAGCTTTGTTACATAAAATATATTTGAAGAAGAGCAAAATTTGTATAAATAATTATGTACTTTGTTTAAAAGATTTGCTCAGAACTAATAATATTTTATAGATACATTTGGCTAAACGCTAAAACAAACAGAATGTTTGTACTGTCATGTTAAAAAAACCGATAATGTTTTTATTTGGGTCAAAACTAGCGTTAAACTTTCGTAATTTTTAACATTGCATTTTCCCTATGTACGAAATTTCCGTTTACACCCTGTATAGTATGCTGAATAACCAACTCTATAGAAAATCGACAAGTTAAAATTGATCGCAGGCAACAGGTTACTCTTTAAATCTTGTTGTCTAATGCAAGTTTAATGTACCTGACTTTTGACATTAACTGCAATGTAGTTGTACCAAGTTTCCAAGCCCCGGAGGAGCTCTTCTGCATTTTATAATATCTCAGATATTGCAAATCGATGGAGCATTTATTTAAGTCTTTTATTGGAAATTAAAAATACGTCAACTGGCAGTTGCATTTTGTTGTATAAAAGAACAGAGTAAAAAATGGGGGCGTAGTCACTACACAACACTCTTATACTGCTTGTAAAACTTTAATTTTATAATTCTCGCAAAAACTTATTTTTAAGAAAAAAATCGACACAAATTATAGCCAGTTACGTAATATACTAGTACTAGTAGAGGATCTCGGTCTTCGCACAGGATATTATATTTTTTTTTATAAACAAACGCTGAGGTGCTTTCCTTATGTCACTTAATTGAGTTTTGTGTCCCATGAAGCTTGAAAATAATTTTGGAAGTTTTCCATTTTTTTCTTTATTGAAATCTCGAAACTGTAAGAAATGTACTGTCCATTACTTCAACTTTACCCCTAAGGCAGTAATATCTAAAGTGGAGTATGGGAACCACAGACGGTATGCGAGTCAATACTTGGGGGTACGTCATGTGATATAATAAAATAAAAAAGTCAATTAATTGATTAGACGATCATGCACACTAAAAAGACTGGAAACTGATAGCTACAACACTATCACGTACTCTTAAAAAGTGCAGACAGCAAGTTTTTATTCCTGAATGTGGAGGCATTATTAACAAATATACTGTGTGTTTCACTTGAAAAAAGGTCACCTTGTTACGAGACAAAAGCGTAATTAACTTGAATATTAATTAATGTAAATGAAATGTACGTCCGTGTAAGAGCATCTTCATTCGAACACGGTTGTTGTGTAAACGCAGTATTACCGCTTGAAAGGGAACCTATTTTACCGGCTGTCGAAAACAGCTGGGAGATAACAGCGGTTTGGTTTTGGGTTGTTTTTCTGAAAAAGGTAGCGTCCCTTTTTGTGGACATACATTTTTGGACATACTGATATACGTTCAATTTTATATCTAGTGCTATGAACGCAGTTTAAGTCCTTATTATTATAATAAGAATTAATACTATTAAAGATATTATTTTATAGTGTTCCAGAAATGTGCTAGTTTACTTTTTGCAAATAGTATAAAATTGCATTGGCCATGATAATAATTTGTAAAACAGTATTAAAATAGTGTTAACCTCGATTTGATCAAAATGTAGGCTTAGAAATAGTGTAAAACAATGTAAGATCAAAGACAAACAATTGGGGAAAAGAAACCAAGCTGTGCATTGCTGTCAGGTTTGGCCCCCCCTATAAATAATCATTAATACGTCAATAAATGCCCTTTTGCCAATTCATTGTGTTTGAAAATTAATTCCATATCCTTTGGGAGTGCTGTAGCAGTAATTATTAGCACAAGTTTTAAAAAGTGTTTAATTTGTGTATCGAATGTTGGGTAGTTTTTTCGAGATTGTGTACGAGCTTCGAGCAGTGTAATTGGAGCACCTGTGAGCTTGAATGGTCGAGCTACAGGAGTCGTTCTGCAGGACGTTCAGCAGACCAACGAAGAAAGAGGGAGCCAGGCATCGTGGGACTTGCTGGGGACTTGAGTTAAACCCTAGTTTCAATTGGAAAAACGTCAGAAAGGTCAGAAAAGCTTATCCTAAAATATTGAATTCAGTGAATTTCTTAGTGGCGTCGGTTTTTTGTGAACTTCCGGAAGAAACGTCCAGTGAGTGCTTTTTTATGACGTGTATTTACTTACTGCAATTGTTGTCACCTAGGCAACTATTGAATTACGTAATCACTGATATTTGTCGAATAATAAAGCACTTGTTTTGCGAGTTGTGAAATTGAATCGTCATATTTGAATTAACTTCCCGTTAGTTAAACAATACCCGGTATTGTAGCGATTCCAGTAGTTAAATCAGCATTATACAAAGCGTTTACAATTTTAAATTATTAAAAAAATACTACAATAATTAAGTTAATAGCAGATAGCAAATAATATTTCCTATAATTTATACAAATCAAGATAATATTTACTAGGATGTAGAGACCCGATTCAGAAGATCATTAAAATCCTTTATTTAACTGAATAAAACATAGTATTAGTATAGATTTCTGCGATGGATAGACCTCACCCAACTCCAGTTTTCATAGCCCATAAACTCAGCACTGAAATAAAATGTGTACCCTCAGATATCTCCACCTCTGGAATTTTTGGGTAGATACTGATTATGAGGTATCATTTATGAGTAAGAGGAAAATGTCTGTAAAAAATTATCAAAATTGTTAGAGCCATATTTTAGAAAAATTTTTGTTATTGATTTTTCGACATTTTTTGGGTATTTGGGCCTCCTCTTAAGGAAGGCCGCAACGCAGTGAAACTAATGTCTGCTTCGATCGTTCCAAAGCTTTATGGAATATATCTGTAAATTATGAAAATCCATCGGTAACTTTCACCGTTATGTGTGGAACATACGTACGTAGGTACATACCGGGAAATTAATTTTCGCCTAGTCGTTTTGAAAGGGAGTTTTCAAAAAACAATATTCTTTTTATCACTTTTTGGACTTTGAGAAAATTGTTATAGTAATCTAGTTTCGCGATTTTCCTAAAAGCTATACTTCTTAAAAAATCCTTTTAGCGGGAAGTTGGAGATAATTGCATAACATACAGGGTTTTCCGATTGCTTTTCACCACGTATCAACTGTGTTTCACTGTTTTTGAGATGTAATTCCCATTTGTCAATATTGACAAGTATTTACAAGAAGGACAAGCATTTTAAACAAAGTGAAACATAATTGCTACATGGTAAAAAGCAATCGGAAAACCCTGTATGATCTTGTTCTATGATATTTAATTTTTATCAAACAATTTTCCCAGAAACGGAAAAAATACATGAAAGTAAAGTACCACTTCCAGTAGGCCGATTTTAACCAAAAATTTCTGGAATCTTCGAATTAATATTAAACACGTAGATATACATATTTTTAGGTCGATCGATAAAAGCATTTGGGCAGTAGAGAGGACACAGACTCACAGACTGCCAGACAGACATTACTTCGAAAACTACTTTTGCTTTTTAAAATGCGAAAACAAATATTTTCGAAAAAATCTCTAGTGCGAAAAAATCATGATCATTTTACGAAGTAAAAGAAAGTATAAAAGAAGGATCGTTCCCGCAAACAAACATAATGGACTTACCGTAATATTGTTTTCTGTCATTATGAAGGTTTATAAAGGTGTCATCGAAAGTGCGACCCAAACTTTAGCGACGCATAGTTTAGGTAAATGCAAGAAGAAAAACTAATTCAATTTTCTTATTTAAAGCTTCATACAGCTGTTAAAGAAGATCATTTTACTACAAATTTGTATTAGTCAGAAGCGCGAGTGAATTAGAATTGTTTTATTGCCTACCTACTTATTTTTAAAGAGAGCAACAGTGGCAGTCAAACTTGAGGATGGTGTAAAATAATGCTCTGTAGCAGCTTTATGATGCTTTAAATTGCAAAAATCTATTAGAATTTCTTTCTTATATTGTTACAGTATTGACTTTACTATGTAAGCCAATATTATTATAATATCTAATAGACTGCTAAATTACTCCTATCCATTCACTTCAAAATATTTTAAATAAAATATTTGCTCTAATATTTTAATTTATTTCTTTGACTTGGCTAGCTCAGGTTATAACAAACACCTTATCTCAGGTGAATACTTGCATTAAAAAATTCTACCAAAATAATTGTGCAAAATGTTTGGTTATTGACAAGTTATATCAGAATTATTTTAAATCTTTCAACTTTCACTGTCAATTTACTACTATGACACTTAGCTGAATTTATATTTAATTAACACAAATCAGTTTTAATATGTTGAAAAGGGTAAGTATTTTTGTAAGTAATTTATTATTCCACTGTTAATACTAATTAATGTTTATTAATTACATATACTTGGTTATCTTCCCCTTTTAAAATGGATCCAATTCTCCTGTAGAAAACAGCACAAATATAACCAAGCTATTTTGTCATATATATTTGAATCTTCAACCAGGAATCCCACTTCAATTAGAATCTTCAGTGTTACAATGAACCAAACACCGCCAAAGTGTCACGCTACAACACCAACAGCCACCCAGCTCTCCTAGATGGTAGATCCTTGATTACATACAACTGCAAATCTAAGATGTAATCCTCTTTACAGCAACCAACATGGTATCCAATCATTCTATTCCATTCCATCAACACGGACCCAAATGATGAATTTGTGACAGCAAGCCCAATGAAAATCCAATTCACAGATGTCCTCACCTCAATTGTGACCCCCAACGAACTCGAACCAGCAATCCCCGTTCCAGGTTATAATTAATCCATTAATAAGTATATGCCAGCATACCCATTCAAATTATTTACAGGTATCTACGTATTGACAGAAATCCATATCACAGCTCTTCCAGTCAAACCAGTTAGTACGGACTCATCTCAACAATTTCAATATTCATTGTTCTTCCTTTATTAACTAATTAGTCCCCTTCTTGTTGTTAAAATATGTCTCAGTTTTAAATTATCAATTATTCCATTTATTATTAATTATTTTTGTCCTTTGCACCCTTATATATCACACATTAATAAGCTTTGATTATAAAAGGGTTTATTTTCTAACTTTTTCTTAATACAAAAGCATTATGTCTACATTTTTTAGAATCGAAATCAGTTGTTATATAATAACGAATTTTACTATGGCAATCCTCAATTTTTAACATTATGTTTTAAACTAACATCCTGGATTATTTTGTACTACCTACAGTACACTTTCTTAATTAATCTGGCAAATTCTAAGTAACTTATTTAAATATTAATTCAGCTTATTACTTTCATATTGTTTCAGAATATCTTATAGTTTGTTCGAATTATTTACCTTTTAATTATAAATTGCTCTCTGTTAACTTCAATAACCATTTTTTTTAATCCAAAGATAATAATTTTAATTTATTTTTTTAACAATAGATCGGCAGTCCTGGTCTGCAACTATTACAATATAATATACCCAAACTATCTATGTTTGAAGTTTGGGTCGCACTTTCGATGACACCCTGTATTTCGTATTTAAATAACATTAGTTCATTGTCCAGTAATAAACTATCTGTTTGTGAAAGAGTAAGGAATGTGAATGTATCAAAACTATTAATATCATAAAACCGTATTGGTACTGCAAACATATTTAATTTTTATATTATAATCTTAGGAACCCGATCTGAGGCAATTAACAAAATATTCTAGTTCGTCGATTCAAAAATATTTTTTAGATTTATACAAATGTATTGCTTTTAAATTAGTATCAAAGGACCAGACCCTATAATTAAGGTGTAAAAATTGGAAATAGAACCTATAACAAGAATAAAACACATATAAGGAGATATGATAAAAAAACAATCACTGCTTAATATTTACAAAATTTTAAGCTGTGCGCTACTTTTTGGAAATTCTAGAAAATTGATAGGAACACACAAATTAATTTTAGATAGAGATTATTAGGTTCGACAATTCTAATCAAATTTACTGCCATGAATTTAACCTTTGTTAAAAATCGTGGATAAATACCTATGAATTAAAATTCATGGTTTGTATCGCACGCTCGCGAGCTGAACTTGCAACCACTGCTAGATAAAATAATTACCCTTAAACTACAGAAGTAGCTATAAATATCTTAACTGGTATTCTTGACTATTAATCTTTCCTTGCGTGAATGTTCTGACCAACCTTAGAATAGATAGGCGATACCAGTTTGCGATCTAAATAAGTTATATTTATAAGAAAATATTTATATGCCAGATACAATTCCACACAATCTGCGAGTATAAAATTCAGGAATTGCTATGTTGTTTTATTTATTTATTTAAACCCTATATGATGTACAGTGTGTCCCAAATTGGACACTTTTGATAGGAAACATTCATTTCTAGAGGAGATAGTAAAAAACTAACTTACATGTTACGGGCTCGTTTTTTGTGTAAAAATGAATGGCGAAAACTGCACATCGATATCTTGATCTCTTTAAAAGATACAGGGTGATTTTCAATTTGGTGCATTTTTGACTCACCCCCGTAACTTGCTTATTTGTGAATATTTGGTGTTTCTGCAAAAACATTCTTAAGGCACTTTTTTAAAAGGAATCGAATGGTGTGCTTAATGTTTTTGTAAAACAAATGGATGGGAAGCTATGACATAAGCTTTTGTTGTTACTTATGGTAAATAAAAATAGAAGTTTATGTCACAGCTTCCCCGCCATTTGTTTTACAAAAACACTAAGCATACCATTCAATTCCTTTTAAAAAAGTGCCTTAAGAATGTTTTTTCAGAAACACAAAATATTCACAAATAAGCAAGTTACGGGGGTGAGTCGAAAATTTACCATAAGTAAAAATGAAAGTTTATGTCACAGCTTCTCCGCCATTTGTTTTACAAAAACACTAAGCATACCATTCAATTCCTTTTAAAAAAGTGCCTTAAGAATGTTTTTGCAAAAACACAAAATATTCACAAATAAGCAAGTTACGGGGGTAAGTCAAAAATGCACCAAATTGAAAATCACCCTGTATCTTTTAAAGCGATCAAGATATCGATGTGCGGTTTTCGCCATTCATTTTTACACAAAAAACGAGCCCGTAACATGTAAGTTAGTTTTTTACTATCTCCTCTAGAAATGAATGTTTCCTATCAAAAGTGTCCAATTTGGGACACACTGTACACAGTAACTTAATAACATATATACCAAACGTAACACTATGCTATAAAGTACAGTTACTCCATATTGCTTGAAACTGATCATTCTACTAGTAGTAATTGCTGATAGGCGCTCTTATCGACTAGGAAAACCTTAAGCTTCTCAACAGAAATTATTGTTACTGATTTTTTAAACCAAGCAGATTGGTCATTTCAAACTGCCTTTGCAACATTTGTCAACAGGATATGTTCCTTGTTATTGAAGAATTAAACAGAAATTTATATGGACGTTGCTGGATCCGATTTTACGACAGATCGTAACCTTAAAACCCAAACAAACTGAACCGAACCTGAAGGTGCTGCGAGAAAAAGTTGCAATTCTAGGCGACTTCCAGTATATTAGAAGTTTAACCGAGCCCTAAGAAGTACGAAGCTCCGCGTAACAACTTTTACAACTTTCCAGAGAGCTTGTTGACGACTCACGAAGAGCTTATGCGACTTGTCCTTCTAAAATGGGGCTGCCATAAATGCTAGATCAGAAATTTGTTCTACAAGAGCACATTACAACTTCGACCGTAAATTTTCCCGCCTTTGCCGTGCTCGTCCTACCCACGCAGCAAGTTTAAAATCCTCTCTTCGGATTCTTTCTGGTCACGATCGACTAATGTGCTGGGAGAAAGCAATTACTGAGTGTTTAGTCCGAGGGCTGAGTTAGGTACAGCCGACGCTGGCAGAACGAGCGTTCGATTTTGTTCATTTCTGTATCTGGTACGTCAAGCACGAACGAAGTCCGAAATTGACTACCTGACATATCTGTCAGCACGAGAATTCGAATGTGGCCACTTTTTCAGCCTGCAGCCCCAGCTGTTATAAAATAAGGTCAGTATGAAAGGAAATTGAAGAGAACTCAATTTAGACTCCACTCCATTAAAAGGAATAGGCTGGATGTACTTCTATAAAATATAATATATAATATATATAATAAATAGAGTTTCAAAGTACAATATCAATATGTCAGCCAGGAGTTACCAAATTACACTTTTCCCATCTTCCAATTCTAATTATTTTTTTTATGGCACCAAAGCAATTCCCAATTAAAGGAGCAATTGAGTTTAGAGTACCATGCAGGCCTAATGGGACTAACTTCAAAAGAAAACAATGACAAAGTTGAATAAAAAATCATTATCAACATCAAAAAAGCCCTTACTAAGGCTAATGTTACAAAACCTTTAAAAAAGTCCAATAACTATCCACATCCCTTACCTTTACCAAAGTGACATTATGACAAAAACGAATTTAGAGTTGCGATAAATTATTTTTTGAACAAGGAATTAACTGCCACCGACTTTCCTATTCAATGTTAATAGTAGGAGAGCTGGTGACATTTTTTGGTGGTCATTTAGTTAAGGCCTATTTTTTGAGAGAATGTTGCTGGGGGCATGTATAAGTGTCATCTGTAAGGATTCTCCTAGATAGCGGTATCGGAGGGAGGCAGAACACCCCCAATTTGCACTGTCAGTATATGTCAAATTCGAGGTGAGCCGGTTAGGTTTTGTGTCAAAACTGACGGAAAACCTAACCTGCTAACCTCGAATTTGACATAACTTACACTAAAAAAGTCCATAAGGGGCGGCTGTGGAAATTGAAACGTAAGAATAATAGGTTGGTGGCATTGTAAGTCCATGTCAAATTCGAGGTTAGCAGGTTAGTTTTCCGTCAGTTTTGACACAAAACCTAACCGGCTCACCTCGAATTTGACATATACTGACAGTGCAAATTGGGGGTGTTCTGCCTCCCTCCGATACCGCTATCTAGGAGAATCCTTACAGATGACACTTATACATGCCTCCAGCAACATTCTCTCAAAAAATAGGCCTTAACTAAATGATCACCAAAAAATGTCACCAGCTCTTAGACTATAACTATATTGACGGAGAATACTGCTTGATACCAAGTGGTGAAAACATGTCACGAGAATTTAGATTGAATACGAAACTTGCTGAAAAATACAAGACGGGTAGTGAGTATCGCAACTTAAAAAGCATCAATATTGGTGAGTCAAGATAAAGCATAAGAATTTCCTGGCTTTCAGCACAAACAAAAAGTACTGTAGATAAGACAGGTACATTAATTTTACCAAAAAATGAAAAAGCTGGTATCGTAGTTGCATTGCACTAGTTTTCTACTTTTCTGTAAGTGTCATGTCTGTACATTTTTATCTACAGTATTCTATTCGCTAAATCAGTCTAATAGTGAAAATCTGGCAGTCCAGTATACACCTATACCCAAACTGCAAAAAGTATGGAAGAATGGAAAAGAAAGATAGACAACTGTAAAAATTCATAATAGTGCTATGACGGTGCCGATAGGGGGTTATACGAATAAGAAGAAGAATTGTAGGATGTCGAAGAACATTTCCTGACCGCTTATTTGAAACTTGAACGCACTACAACGAGCCTCACACGCTAAACTAATTGTGAAATTTCGAGTAACCATTAAAGCGAAACTGTTAGAATGTAAACTTTCCTTGTACGAGAACAATGCCCCAGTTCTCCAAATGGCATTGCATTAGCAGCATTTACATCGTTATTGACCAGCCCTGACATCAAGTGATGTTACCCTCTTTTCAAATTTAAAAGAAAATTTCTAAAAACGTAAGTACTACTATTATAATTAAAACGGCAGCCAATAAGAGGATTTAGAATCAAGCGAAGTAGTTCTTATTCTTGTTAACATAGAATTTCGTAGTATTTGTGGATAAACACCCAGCATTTTCTGGCTTAATGTGCCTTGTACCTTATGAACTCGAGCAAGAAACCACGCGATGCCATGCTCTTTGATGGCTTGGGTTGTTTGAGTACCGTGAGAACGAGGATACTTAGACAGATTTGGCCTTGTTGCTGTTTCGCAAGACCTTGCAGCTTGTATCATCAGAGTGAAAGTAGCACTAAAAACTGAAGGTCAGCGTGGAGCTATTTATAGTCCTCGGTGTCAAGCGCGCGGAGTGACGTAACGCTGATTGGTCGTTCAAGTGCAACGTAGTCCGTAGGGCGTGGCCGTATGACGCACAGTGATTGTAATGCTTTAAATTGTGTATCACAGGAGTCCACGTTTTACTGAGCTTAAAACCATCTTCCCTGTTTATATTATTTGGATGTTTTTCTATTTCTATAGTTTCACGTATCACTCGCGGGAAGTAGTTACGTAATCTGGCAAGTATACTGACGTGCTCAAATTATAAGGTGTGCCCATTTGTAAATGTATGCTTATCTATGGCTAATTTTGTGATGCGTTTGTGTTTGCAGTCGCCTTTCTGTTCGTGAAGTCTTAGATCAATAGAACGACCAGTCTGTCCATAATACCTCACTAGCTCCCGCGAGTGCTACGTGAAGCCATAGAAATAGAAAAACATCCAAATAATATAAACAGGCAAGACAATTTTAAGTTTAATAAAATGTAAACTCCTGTGATACTCGATCTAAAGCATTACAACCACTGTACGTCATACGGCCCTACGGATTACGCAGCACTTGAACGACCAATCAGCGTTACGTCGCACTGAGTGACTGGCACAGAGGATTATAAATAGCTCCACGCCGACCTCCAGTTCACCGAGCTCTGTAGACTAGGGGTTACTGCTTATCATTCGCGGGTTTTTAGGTGGTTTTACTGAGTCAACAGAGTACCTTCTCTGACGCGAATGCCGGGGCAGTATTTCTCCACCTTTCCTGGCCTATCTTTCATTCTCCGCTCTTCCTTTCTCTCACCCATCCTATAATTTCTGTTCTTGGCTGAAGAGGGATGCAAGGTCCCTATAGCAGCCCGCCCCCAGTTGGGGGAATTGAAATGACCCTGAACCTTTTACCTTTACCTCCAGTTCTTAATGCGGATTTCTCTCTGATGATGCAAGTGGCAAGGTCTTGCAAAACGATAGTGAATATGGGTGCACAAACAGCAACAAGGCCAAATCTGCCTAAGCATCCTCGATCTCAAGGCACTCAAACAACCCAAGCCATCAAAGAGCATGGCATCGCGTGGTTTCTTGCTCGAGTTCATAAGGTACAAGGCACATTAAGCCAGAAAATGCTGGGTGTTTATCCACAATTACTACGCAGTCAATAAGAATAATTCGAGTAACCGCGAAAGCCTTAAACAGTATGTGAAATAGTCCTTCTTAGAGTAAATAAAACAATAGGACATCGTTAGGTAAAGTATATTCTAGTGTAAGGGGAGAATATAAATAAATACATTTGCCTGTCTCAATTAGAATATCATTACTATGGAGGTACAACCGCAGATAAACAAAGCAGAAAGAATCTTAGGATGATAATAGCGAATAATAACTGATTGCAAAAGTAGAAATTGCTTATTAGAGCCATCATGACACGTGCCAAGACATCACCACAACAAAACTAATGATGCTAATTCCAGAAAACTAACAGATCTCACTCTCACATTAATAAATGGTCAAGTAAGTGGTGAAAACTATTAAATCAGTACACATAAATGCTCAAAATGTTTAGATTTAGAAAACATCACCCTCTTGGTATGAGTAATGAAAAATCGATAGAAATACTAATGGTATCGACCTAGATCTAAAATTTTAATGATGAACATATATTACTTTCTAACCTATCCAATGTTACGCGATATTCATAAACTATACCACTTCTGAGAAAAGTCTCTGCTTAAACTAGAGTACATTTCATCAGTGTTACACTTTAAAATACATTGGCGACAGGTAACACAGCCAAAGCTGCACACGGTTAACTTCAGTGAGATATGAACGGGGTTTCACTCCAAAAGCGTGGGCGTTTTTGCCTAAAAGTCATTTCGGTAGGAACATAGAAGCCGGTGGATTAATAATACACTCGGTCTCTCTTATGGGAAGAAGCTCAAAAACTGGCGTCCGTTAGACAAACCACAATTCTAAATTCAAAGAGGTAGAAATACTATAGATTCGAGAAGGTGGTAAATATGCACGAGTTAGTTATCACTTATTACGTATAAGGTACACAGTAGAATGTCATTAAAATGAAGTTGTTAACAATACCTACATGACTTGAATTAAAAATTGGAACCTGGAATGCAAATAGTTTGTACAGGGCGGGCAAACTGAACAATATAGATTTGGAAATGAAAAGGTTAAATATAGACATTCTAGGTGTTAGCGATACAAGATGGCCAGGAAATGGGACGTGCACAATAATATCCTGGTTGAAAAACTTGAGGGATTGGTTTGGCTGCAGCAGTATCGAACTGTTCCGAGCAGCTGCAAATAAGGTTCGCATATCGATGATGATTTCCAGCCTCCGATAGGAGAAGGACTTTAAGAAGAAGACATGACTTGACCTGGAGCGGAGCTGGTCGACGAAGAAGTTCCTGGGCTGCAAAAACGGAGAAATTTGAACTGGGGCAAGGCTGTCCCAAGGCGACGGTGCTTTGGCTGTAGAAATTCTTGAACCTGGCCGATGGAAGCTTATACACAAAAAAGGTAAATCAGCAAGAATCGAGAAAAAACATCAAAAGTGCGAGAAGCGAGTCCGACGACAGTCGATTATTGGAGTCTGGCAGCATTTAATTAACGACAACCGAACCCTCTAATGGATTTAAGCAGTGTAAAAGTTGTAAATATCAGGCGATGAATGCATGCTATCACATAGAGTAAAAACTTAATACGTAATACTTAACTTAATACATAATCGGTAAAAATTTAATAAACCTTAGATATATAGTATGAAAGAATTTGATCTGTGATTCACCCATCAGATAAGAAATTATTTTTTTTTTTTTTTTAATATAGTATTTATTGTCAGCTCAGCATATTTTTGCTATACATGACAGTGTGTATATTAATTGTTGACAATACATGGCGATAGTGAGGTCGGCTTCGATAGCTCCTCTGTCAATATTCTTGTTTTGCTAGGGTCTTTGAGTTCTAGAGATCACTTGTATCTGAGTCGTCTGATGTTCGTTCCAGAAGGTCACTGGGGAGCTTCCTCTTGAGCCTAGTGTGGATTAATCGTTGACCAATATTATAATAAACAGCACCATTGCAATGGGTTAAGTTTTTATAAAACTGTTTTGCCGATTGGCGTATAAAGACTTCGATGTTGGGAACATCTAATTCTCTGTGGATTTGATTGTTTCTGGCATACCACGGCGCACTTGTAATTATACGAAGCACTTTGTTTTGTAATGTCTGTAGCTTTTTAATGTTAGTTTTGGAAGTGGCACCCCAGACGTTACAGCCATATGTTATGATTGGTCTAAGTAATGCCGTGTATAGTAACTTTCCGCACTCTACTTTTAAGGAGGATTTTCTATTGATTAAGGGGTATAACATACTCAATCTAGTATAGCATTCGGACAATTTTTTATTGATGTGGTAGCCCCAAGTAAGTTTTTTGTCTAAGTATAGTCCCAGGTATTTAACTGCCCCATCTTTAGGATTCCAGATGATTTCCTTATCGTTAATTATTATGTTTGCTGGATCGTCATTCCGTCGCAATGTAAATATTTTTGTTTCACATTTTTCACCGTTAATTGTGGTGCACCATTTAGTGAACCATTCGGTTACTTCATCGACACTTCTTTGTAGCTTCTGTTTGACCACATTTATGTCTTTATCTTGTACGATTATAGCGGTATCATCAGCATACATCGCTATTTCTGAGTCTGCTGGTGTTGGAATATCATACATAAATATATTATATAGCATGGGTCCTAAAATTGACCCTTGAGGAACTCCTGCGTTAATATTTCTAACTGTTGAATTTGTGGGTCCTATGCGAACTTGGAATAATCTTTTTGTTAGAAACGATGTAATTATATGTTGTAGATATCTTGGTATTTGTATTTTCTGCATTTTGATTTGTAAGCCCGTTGTCCACACCCGATCAAACGCCTGTGCGACGTCTAAAAAGGCGATTGCAGTAAATTCTTTGTTTTCAAAGCCTCTTTCGATGATTTCTACAATACGAAGTAGCTGGTGTTGGGTGGAATGTTTTCTTTTAAAGCCAAATTGAAAAGTGGGAAGGGTGCCTTCATCCATGAGGTATTTAGACAATCTGGTTTGGATGATGCGTTCAAGCAGTTTAGAGATTGTTGATAAGAGGCTTATTGGACGGTAGCCTGATGGGGAATTATGTGACTTTCTCGGTTTGTGAAACATTAGTATTATAGCTTGTTTCCACATTTCTGGAAAATAGCCTAATCTCATACAGGCATTAAAAGTTGAAGCTAGTAGCGCCAATACTTTGTCTGGAAAATGTTTAATAGCAATATTTGGAATCATGTCTAATCCAGGGGCCTTTTTTTGTTTTTAATTTTTTAATATGTTGCTTAATTTCATGTGGTGATGTTGGCTTGAAATTTTCTATATCCTCTCTCACATCTCTATTATTTTGCATGACATATTCTGACTGACGTACAAACTCCATATTTTCTTCACATACTATAGTAGTAAATGTTTGTTCAAGATGATCAGCAAATATACGGCATTTCTCTGAGTCATCAGTATATACCTCATTATTGATTGTAAGGGGGGGATTATTGTTGGTTGTTTAAGGATTTGTTTGGTGGTTCTCCATAAGTTTGGATCATTAGGGGATATGCAGGCTAGATGTGTTTGGTATGTATTTATGCGGTGTTGATCTAGCTCGTATTAACCCGTCTTGCTAGCTGCCCATACTGGTTTTTGATATTTATATCTCTTGTTCTATGCCATTGTCTACGAAGGCGATTTTTGTTTTTAATTAGGTTTAATATATGTAGTGGGGGATGCGAATTATTATAGCGAATATGTGGCCGAGAAACAATTGTAGCGTCAATTATAGCTTGTTTAATACCATCTGTGAGTTGGTGTAGTGCGTCGTTTATATCTTGCTCTGTACTGAGGCTCGTTGGACACTTAATTAATTTATTCAGGCATTCTTGGTAAATTCCCCAGTCTATAGGTCCATGGATTAATCTAGGCATACTTGGTACTATTTTTGGTGTATTATTGAATGTTAAAATAATTGGTAAATGATCAGAATCAAGTTCTGTTATTACTGTTTGTTCTATTGGCTCGTTAAAATTTTTATTTAGTACTATATCTAGTATATCCGGTTCGTGATCGGTTCTGTAGGGATATCGTGTTGGCTCAGTAGGCGCCATGACATGAATATTTTGTAGAGTCAATATGTCATACAACTTTTTGCCGTTGGGATTTGTCGTTCTGCACCCCCATATAGAGTTTTTGCAGTTTAGATCTCCTATGAGCAAAGTTGGTAAAGCTTCTTGAAAAACTGTTGTTATGTCGCTTTCCATTAATTGGCGATTTGGGGCTTTATAAGCGCATATAATTTTAAGGACTTGGTTGTTTACTAATGGAATCTTGATCGCAATTGCTTCTAGGTTTATTAATTGAGGGAGTTTCAGTAATGATGCTGCTAGTGTTCGTTTAACGATTATTGCTACACCTCCTGCGCCGTATGTATCACTTCTGTCTTTTCGGTATATGTTATATTTTGGTATTGTAAATTTCTCATTTTCTATTAAATGCGTTTCAGTGACGCATGCTGCGTCTATATTATGTCGGGCTAAAATGATATAAACAAGGATCTTTGATTTTTAATACCATTTGCATTATAATTGATTATTGTGAGATTGTAGAGAGATTTTTGTTTATTTGCCATTGGTAAGTAATATTGGAAGTAGTGACATTATAAAGTTCTTGATTGTGTTGATATGTGGTGTGATTAAATCTAAGACTGTTTGCAAAATTTGTTGAATTAGTGGATTGGGCTGTTGATCAGTAGGGTTAGTATCAATGGTTTGTTGTGCGTTTCTTAATGTGTCTGAATATGTTCTGTTCGCAGTAATGTTGCCTGTATTAATAGCATTTGGGCGTTGTGGTCTAATTGTAGGATTTGTTGACCTAAATTGGTTAATTTGTTTATAATAACTGCAACCCTTATAGTTAGCAGTATGCTCACCGCCACAGTTCACGCAGGTTGGTTTTTCATCTTTACGCTTAGTACATTCAGAATAATGATGGTCTCCTGTACATTTAACACAACGTGGTTGTAGGAAGCAATAGTTTTTTGTGTGTGAATAACGTTGACATTTTGTACATTGTGGAATGTCGCCACTTTTTCTGCGTGGTTCTGTTTTCACTACACAGTGTGCAAGTTTTGTTAAGTTAAATATGTTTTTTGCTTCGTTGGTCATCGGTAATTCTGCTACTACAAGCGGCATTGGTGTCTTAGTTTTACTTAACAGTCTTGTGATTTTTATGACGGGATGGTTAAGTTCTTTCAATTCTTGCACTATTTCAGCCTCCGAAAAAGATACAGGTACATTTCTGATAACTACTTCCAGTTTATTGTTTTCAGGGTTGTGAAATGTGTGGTAATTTAGTTTATGTGTATCGTAATACTTCGTGAGTTGGCGATAGTCATCTGAGCTAATTAAATTTATTTTTAATTGCTTTCCTTTAAGAGATGTAGTAAAATCATTTTTTGCAATTCGTTTGATATCTTTCACTACTTCTTGATAATTGTTGCAGTCATGTAAAAATATGGGTGGAATCTTAGTTTTAGTTGATTCAGAAATTGTGGTCGTATTGTTATCATTGTTAGTAGATTGTGAGGTGAGCTGATTCGTTGCTTGCGTTTCTTGTAATGCTGAGAATCTGTTGTTTGAGATTAGCGTTCCGCTGTCGAATAGGTATCGTTTTTTGGGATCGTGGTCAGTATCTTGTGGCGATTCTAGGGTACGTTTTGATATTACTGATGGTTCAGTAATCATCGGGGTCTGGCTACCTTGATAAACTAATTTAGGTGGTTTGAGCGACATGTCTAAATACTAACTGATTAAGTATGAGATACAACCCGAGGCCCTTGGCCTAGTTTTAATTATTTATGCACTTTTCAAAAAATATGAAAGTTCACTTACAGTTTTATATTTAAATTGTGAATGCACTATCACTGCTTCGTCTGTTGCAGCCAATGCTGTTAAGAACATCCGCGCGCGGCGACAGTTCATACACGTCTCTCATAAGAAATTATAAAAGCTGTGGAGACGCAAAACGTTAAAAATTTGAAAAAACGACAACATTAAATCTTGCGACATTGCGAAAAAATCCTATTACACTTTATCCATGTTCTATAGCAACAGTCATGTTATATTTACTTAAACAGCGTTGTCACTTTCTTTCTAAAGAAGTACATTATTTTACCGATTCTAAGAGAAGGGAGCTGAATATTCGACGATTTGTAGGAAATAACTCTATTAGCCTAAGGAAGAGAGCGATAGTGATATCTGCTAGTTTTTCACCACTCTGTATACATAATTCGAAAAACAGGAATTATCGACTGTTGTGTGTAAAATAAACAAACCGTCCCCAAAGTACCAACACTTGTAAGTCACAACGAACTTAATTTCGTTTCTTCAAAACCTCTCACGTTTTAAGTTGATAAAGTAAAAGCATCGCAAGCCAAAGCCGGCAAATTAAAAATCTCCAGTTCTAGCGGGCGGGTAGCAAAAAATCATAATTAAAGCTACAACTGAAATGGCTCGCTGAAAGCGCCTTGCTAGAAAAGTACCACCGAAAAAATTCCAATAAATTCTCGTTAAGCAAAGGTCTCCAGGGAGCGAGGTCAAGATTCCAGATAGAAATTGAATTTGTAGCTGAACATAAGGAGCCTCCTGGGAAGAGGAAAAAATAACCACAATAGTACATCAAACATTCTGTCAACAAATACAGAAATTGCTCTGCTGAGCGACGCTTCAATCAAAAGTTCTGTATTGTGTTAATTCTGCTCGTCCTTTGTAATGGCCCAAACAGCAGCCGTGCGGAAATGGAAGATGCGCTATAAATCTTGGCACTGACCTTTGGCTAACTACTGTTTGCGATAGGACACATTAATTTCATTTGCAGACCAGGTACATTCAGAGTAATCAGCTTAATAAACCTGGAACCTCGGGCGATAATGTAAACACTGCAATGCTCAATATTGGGTTTTCGATTGTCAGTTTACTGCAACACACAACAGCTGGCCATGATTCCTAGTTGATTTCTGTAGGTATTATTACCACATCCAAATTAGTACAAACAATAATCTTTCAGACTTTATCCCAATAAATTGTCGAAGCCCGATTTTCCATAAATCAAGCGTTGCATTTAAATGCGCTAAGGTAGATACGTTTATAATGAATTGCATAGGTAATGAATTTTAATATTTTTGATGACATCATGACCAATACGATGGCTGATTTCTCAGTAGTCATTACTGAAATAATATTTGTACTTACACTGAGAAGAATTTTACAGCGATTTTGCATCACATTGTACTACTGCTGACAGAAAAATGGAAACCCCAACGTTAATCTCGTGTTCGTTTTGTATTGATTTAAAACGTTGTTTGATTTTCGATTCGTGCAGCACGTCGCAGCAATTTCAACGAGCGGGGGAACATATTTTTACTTTTGCACTGGTCCTCAAGCAAGAAGGTTGCTCGCGAAGTAAGCGTTTGTACGCTCGTCTTGCACCTGCTGGCATGAAGTGGTCTAGTTAATTTTAAAGCTAACCAGAGGCTCGCTATTGTTTCGCAAGGCCGTATAACAAAGCATTGCCGTGCCACTCAGGGAAATTACGACAAATAGTCGACTAATTGGCTGCACAATACGTAGGCGTCTAAAATTAACGATTTTATATCGACCTTCTAGTCAGATTTAAGTAATTATCGACGCTTTGAACTATATGATAATCTCGTATCATTCCCGCATCGCAATGATGCCCTGAAATGACGTCTCTTGACAGTGTAAATTCTGCCGTCGTTATCAAGGTCCGACCGCTCGCCCGATATTCATTTTGCAAAGCCCGAAAATCTCTCGCCTAGCTCGCAGAGGCGACCATCAAGACATCGGCTAAATACATCAATCAACACCCGGAATTGGACCACCTCTGATCCTCGCGAATTTTGCAGCTCTCAAAACTGCACCCAGTTAAGTCACTGTTGGTCCAACATTTAATGTTGTTTTTACCTTCCACTATTTCAAATATGCTTTACATATGTAAATTGCCCTTCATATTTGAATATGTCGTGAGAAGTAGATTACCATTGTGAAATACGATTCGGGACCACCCCTATATGGATATTGATTTCCTTTACGGGATGTGTTGCGATATGATTGCGACTGTAACGATCGTCACTTGTTTTATGTTGTGAAGGTGACGATCAAAACAGTTTTATTGTATTGGTTTCATGAAATAACACGCGTTTTATTCTAATCTTTATAAATAAGCATATTTATATAAGATGCGGCTCCAAGACCCTTAACTCTTATATTTGGTGACCCCTGTGAACTCTAACGACCTCAATTCAAGCTGCCCGCTAACCTGTCGTCACCTGAAGAACGCCCTCCCAGCGATCAACTTCAATCCAGCCTCAGAACCCATAAAGAGAAAAAGAGGGACGGAGGCCACGTAGGAAGACTAATATAACCCCGTATGAAAGTAACAGAATTATATTTAGCTACAAGACCTGGATCTTTTCAACAATCCTTAAAAACTAATAACAATAACCCATAGCAATAGGTAACAACAATAACACACACTACACATGCACTACCACTGGTCACACGAGACTGGGTCGTTGATCGAGCCTTTCTTTTCCAGCTTTCATCTCTGTAGAAGGAGACGCTCGATCAACGACCCAGACTAGTGTGACCATTGGGGGGAGGGGGGAGTAATGTAGCGATAGTAAAATGTTTTATGTTGTAAAAGTGACGATCAAAACATATCTATAAACAGTTTTATTATATTGGTTGCATGAAACAATACGCGTTTTATTCTAACCTTTATAAATAAGCATATTTATATAAGATACGCCCCCAAGAACCCTTAAATCTTACCGACCAGGTATAAAACCCTTTTAGGAAAATCAACTCAATGTTTGTGGCGGTTTTGAGGTTCAGCTGTGCTCACTTAACTGTAATTTTGTGTGTATGCTATCTAAATAGAGGTTTTAAATTACTGAATGATTCTCATTTATACAGTGTAGTACAGTTTTGTATATTTTTGAAGTTTAAGCATCTCAGTTCAAAGATAAGCGAAGTCTAGAGTGGGGCACAGCATCAACTTTCAATCGCCGCGCCGACGAGGTTATCAAAACTACAGAGTTCCTAAGAAATTAAAACTATAAATAATATTATAACCAACTACTCATGGCTTTAAGTTGGCAATCTACACTAATTAATTCTCCAAGATGTTTAAACTCTAGTGAAGGAACTTAATTATTCTTTAGAGTTTAATATCGACATAACAAACTATTATGAAATTTGAAATTGATGGCGACTGTAATATTATTTCCATGGTTTAAGAAAGTGTACCAATTCAAATATAGCTTTTGAGTATCTTCATATAGTTACATATAACAATCCAAATCACTAGAAATTATATTGCACAGTAACTTCTCCACATTTCCTCACATTTTTCTTCAATATTTCCACATTTAAAAGATAAATCACCTTAGCAGGAAACGCATTGTTTCAGTTGGAGTTGAATTGTTCAGCTTCCAACAGGTTTTACTAAAATATTAAATAAAATTCATCCATCGTGCTTGAAAGTTAGTAAAACTATTTATTCCTGATGTGTAACAGCTGGAATTTAAATACCAAAATATAAATAAAAACAGGCACGTTCTGCCAACTGCTGAAAATCTCCGATTGTAACTACAAATCCTTTAATTAAAACAGAGATAACAAATTAAATATAAATACAGCCAGTGAAAATGATATACGAACATTTTGCTCCAAAGCTTGTGTTAATATTCACTTTAGGACTAAATAACTTCGTAAAAATTCTCAGGGATAGTATATATTAACAATAAAAATAAAATTCAAACTGTTTTTTAGTTATGGTTTAGCAAGAATAAAAATCTACACCTTTCAACTGTTTGGTAGAATACAGATATTTCTTGTGCTGCTCATTAATCTTCTAAATTTGTTTTAGAGACACATAGTAGTTTGACGAACGTAAAATCAATACAGGGTCGTTACACTGCTGGATTATAGGCCTCATTTATTGCTCGTAAAAGTAACTGGCAAGTCTAGACACACAAGCTCATCCAAGATTGCTTAAATTCAGTATCAGCATCGATACACGTCCACAGGAAGTCACCAATTAGTTTGGAGTAATTGACAAGAGATCATATGGCTTTCGTCAGATTTGTTATGGAAATTATAAGCTGCTGACGCATCTGTTATATATGAAAACAAATCAAATCAGTAAATTCAGCGCGACCATAAAAATTGTTTGTTTTTGAATGTAATGCAATTGTTACAATTTTGTCTTCGTAATCAGAAATTTATCATTACTCCTTTGTTATTTCTTTATCTCTAACTATTTTCGTCTTGCCTGTTTTGCATTTTTACGAATTTAATGGGTTACATATTTTTCTGAACGTTCTTGTTTACGAAGTCACCTAAATTACGTATGTACGTTATAACAGTAGAAAAACATACAGAATGTAGGTGGATACCTGAGAAGAAGAAAAATATGTTTTAAATTAGAGCATCTAGAAGGAATACTAGGAGACATAATAATATCGGATTGCTGTCCTATGAGTTAGCCAGTGAGAATCGGACGTCTAATTATTAATCGATTATAATCTAGAGTAAATAAATCTATTAATTGCATTCTTACTGTATTATACAACTTTGCCAGGTGAATAAACATAACAATATTGTAACCTAGAAAATTACCAATTCAAATTATTATTTGAATTAATTTCTACCTAATTTGTAAAAATACTTCACTTTTTGGACAAGATGAATTTTGCTAAACGACTTCTACTTTTATTATCTGCATGTGCATAGAATTCGTATAAATGAAGGTAAGAAAAAAGTTGAACGCTATTGTAACGTTTAAAAAAAGGTTATAATCTAAATAAAGTTTCATTAAATAACGCGTTCCAACTTACACAAATGTTTCGCCTGGTCAACCATTTTCGTATTAATGCAATAAAGAAATTTTGTAACAATTTTTAATAAAATGTATTGCCAATTAATCCAAACTTTTTAATTTTAATTCTAAAGGAAGGGAATGATTTAAGTTATAATTTAGTTTCAAGCAATGCGACATTGCATAGGTATAATTAGGGTCTGTTTCAATTTTCTCTGTATGAACGTATTCGCTATGCCTCGATCTGCTAAAGCAGCACTCAGAAAGTATGCATCTAGTCCATAACCTCATACTACTATACTGCATTAGATTCCACTATTGACGAGTGTCTCGCTGTCAGAACACATAAATAGAAAACGAATAGCCGAAGACTCGGAAAAGTTCACAGAAAATCAGAGGATCAATACGTCATGGCAAAGGTTTTATCTGTTGATTAGCCAAAATATCGTACCTTTAATCAGTTGATTTCACTAAACGGAATATTTTTTTTTTGGGAAAGTAGAAGAGATGGTATTATAATCAATTATGCATGTAATATTAATATTTAGTATTGCAATCTTGTATAGACTTAAAAACAAATTTGTCGTACTCTATCCCATACGAGACAAGTATAAATTAATTAATATTTCTTGCGTTGAAATAAATTGGACTGTGCCTCCCAAACGGGTAATTTCGTTAGGTATACGAATTGTGGTCTGTCAAGGTGGGGGAAGGGGCTCAAATATATACTATTCTTAATCAGCTGCAAAAGATAATAATAAGCAACATATATTAAGTCCTTGTTGCAAGCATGTGATAGAAATCCTATTTTTTTTTAAATGGTTAACCCATTCAGGGATTTAGAAAGTGGACATTATGGCTTCCAACCTTAATACGAGAATGAGTGTGAGTAAACAAAAATCGCTTCTATAAAACTTTGTTTTTAAACAATCCGAAACACTCACGTACACTATAATGTATGATGTGTGATAGTAACGCGATTTAGTAATTTAGTGTAGATTCTATCCACACACACTTAACAAACGGATGATACACTGTAAGTAGAATGCCCTAATTTTGCATTATTAAGCATTTGGTATTTTTTAGTAATTAAAGATGATCCGATGTTATATGGTATCATGGTATCAATATTTAGCTAAGAGCTGCTTACGTCATATACTTCAGTCAAAGGCGACCGAAAGCATCAATAGATTACAAGCAAAGTGATTGATGAAACCGACCATGTTTATTACTTACGGTATGTACAAATTTTCTTTCAGTAGTGCCAGGAACAGGAAATGCTAGCGCTACATGGATAACGCAGGCGTTATACCCGAGGAGTACTGTATATATTGTAATGAAATCTAAGCTCCACGTTGCGGTGCCTAGTCTGCTATGAAAGCTTGTTTGTTGTCACTGAACTCTTTGTAATATTAAGTGTTGGGCAAATTTGTATCACACGCAATTCTCAGATTTATAATTTTACTACTGTGCTCAAACTTGTCTGTCATAAATTATAGGCTGGTTAAAAATGAAATGTAATATTTAATTACACAAATAAAATTGTTCTATTTTTATCTAATTGCAATATTTATTTACGCTAGCTCTCGGCAAAAACACAAGCTCTATTCTCAGGTGGGATCAGAATTGTACTATCGCCATAAATGTTAGGTTATTTGACTTGCACGGTTCTTAGTAGATCATATAATTCACAATCTGACAGATTACACAAAATGTCGCCAGTGCTTTAGAGATTCTTTGAACGTTTAAGAGTGAACATTTTGTGAAAAACGCATCAGGTAAGTTATTTGAATTTTCCCCGCTTGCCAACTAATAAAAACGCATCTCCTTGCTTGTTTTTTAGGATGACGTCACCAACTCTTGCTTGTTCTGAGGTAGAAGGCGCGCCAATTCTTTCAATTGTTTATAGACGCTTCGGTTCTCGCCAAACCCGGCACAATCTACTAAGGCCACTCGATTTTCGAAAAACACGAAGTAACTGGGACCTTGGGAATATGCTAGGCCTCTCCGGGAAGGTTCGATCTTGTAGTTTGGTGCGTTATCCCAAACCTAACGCTCAAATTGCAGGCTTAATCCTACCTCGTAATAATGGCTTCTGAGCTGCAATACTTTTAGAATGGTAAAATGCTCGTTTATTAATATAAAACTGTATTCAAATGTGGAGCAAAGATTCGAAAAACTTCAAATAATTTTAATTCATTTGTTCTCCATGTTTTTAAACAAAATATCACCAGTGTTGCTAAGTTACTGTTGATTTTCTTATGTTAATGGAAATTAATTTTGATAATCAGAGGTTACAAATGGAAGTAAATTTTCTTAAATCTAAATTATTGTCTTTTATCTTATAATTAGAATTGTTCGATAGCGTTGCACACACAAACGTTATTTATTTATTATTGTCACTGCTCTGCTCTGCACTATTGCACTATATTTTTAAATACACTGCTATTTCTGAGTTCACCATTTTCACGTCACTCGTTTTTCTTCTTAGTTGCTTTCTTCTAAATTGCTCTTTGCAAATTTTCTATTATATTATCTATGCTTTTACTTAACAACTACGATCCTTTCAAAATGCA
Source organism: Agriotes lineatus (assembly GCA_940337035.1). Lineage (NCBI taxonomy): Eukaryota > Metazoa > Arthropoda > Insecta > Coleoptera > Elateridae > Agriotes > Agriotes lineatus. Next base: position 63,949,469 of record OW679199.1, on the reverse strand, counting down.
GCTAGAAAACCTTTTGTGTCAAATAAATTTTATGTGGTCTGGCTTTACATGTGCACAAACCTTTTCTTTCAAATTATATTAATTTATTTACAAGCCAATTCAAACCCTTTGAAATATGCTTTGCCTTTGCGTGCCTTTCTCCGACTAAATGCTGCTTTTCGCATCTCATTATCAATGCATTTAACATTTTATTTTAGTTTAAAGTTGCAATTATATAAAATATCCCAACTCTGTGCTTTATTGAATTGGTTAATTATATGGCACTGCAAACAGAGCCAAGTTGTGGGCTTAATACCATCTCAATATAATTTCCAATCTAACGCTACAATAGCAGCATTTTGTAATTATCAGTTGATTTATATTTTATTGTACTAAATATGATGTGTTTCCATAAAATATGTACTGATACCTTGCATTTGTTGTAATACGGTACAATTTACTACCTGATCTTTTTATTAATAAGTTACTAACACTTGTGTATGTCATCAAACAATATTAAGAGTTGCTGTTTGATACAATGAGAATTCTCCACAATTTGATGTGTTCACTCAGTCATGCTTATCATAGAATTGTAATATCCTTAACATAATTCTGTTAGGAACTAAGTCAAGTGCTTTTTCTTAAAATTGTTGTAGGCAAAAGTTAATAATAATAAAATGTCGATATTTAGATAAAATTTGGCTAATACAACAGCAAACACTTTACCGCTATAACTTTATAGTTCAATAGCACATTTTCTGCTTCTGTACATATAACTGGCCCCCTGATATCTTCTGATTATCATTCATCTTCTTGGTCAGCATCATCATTTTTTTCTCTGCTTCTAAGTTAATATGTTAATACACTACATCTATGTTACACGCCCAACTCCATGGGTCAGTATTAACTCTTATTGTAAATTTAATGCAAAAAGGTCTGCTCTGAATTAACGTATAAGGTATCGATCAAGTGAAGCAATAAAGACCTTCAAAGTACTCAATCAAAAAGACTCGCGAATACTGTCTTTGACAAGGTCTTCTCGAACGCAACGCTTCCATGCAATGGCAATGATACTACTGGTTGTTTCTAACACACATCCTTTGCTTTAATAACCGAGTGACTTGTGTTACTGAATATGATTAAGTTATTTCGCTTACTACTCTATTGCAATTAAATACGCTACACGAAATCTAAAGTAAGGTTTTGATAAATGTAAAATTCAATCGCGAAATGACTGACGGTCGAATTCTGTTTATAATAATTCAATACTCGATACCATCAACAAAAAACTTTTGTAAACGGGCGCAATTCAGTAAACCAAGGAATTTCCCTTTAAAGCGCCTAAGGTGCGTTGCTAAGCACCCGATATTGGATTCTTCAGTTACTGCCGCCTGCTACTATTTCAATGATGGTCTGGAGCACGAACCATTAATTCACAACTTGAAGAAAAGTGAAAAAAAGATGGACGTCGAAAAACAGCAAAGAAGACTACGTAGAACAACGAAATATAAGAAGCGAAAATCAGCATGAAATCAATTTAACAGGGCATTAGTAGAACTAACAACTACTAGGAATTAGCTCGGATTTGGAGGAGGGGAGGGGCCAGTAAGTTTTTTGCTTTGAGAAGGAAACTACCATATCTAGAAATAGTAGGCGGCTGAAAAAGGAACATGCGGCTTAAAAAGATATCTCTCACTTCTTTTATTTATTTTATTTTTTTTTCTTCCTTTGAGAATAAAGCACCGTGTTAAACAACTCGTTAGTTACAAGTATTATTAGTATCGAGAGATAAAAAAACTGATCCTCAGCGGGCTGTGAAATGCAAACGTTTGAATATTATGTTGGTAGCACTATAAGTCTATGTCAAATTCGAGGTTAGCAGGTTAGGTTCTGCGTCAGTTTTGACACAGACTGACGCAAAACCTAACCTGCCAACCTCGAATTTGACATAGACTTACAGTGCTACCAACATATTATTCAAAAGTTTGAATTTCACAGCCCGCTGAGGATCAGTTGTTTTTTTATCTCTCGATATATCTTAGGCGTTGGAACGACAGCTATTAACAATATCTTACACCATCACTCAGTGTTAGAATCATCTGTTGCCATTGAATATTTTATCATACTATAGATGCTCAAAATGTAGAGTGTATTGGTGCAAAGAAAGGGTAGACTTAAATCACTTTAAAACATAATAACTGATGATGATGTCACCTATTAAGTTAGTGACTCTTGCTCTAATCGTCTCGACCTCTTGCTTTGTTTTGCTACATCCCTGTTTCTTATTATCGCAGCCATATATTAACATAGGTCTTTATCTTGTCTTCAACGCTCATTTTCGCCTTTGCTGATATCCGTTTTTATATTTTCACTGTTTCTCCAGTTCTTTCATTTATGTCTATGTTCTGTTATGTCACTCGCAGCTATTTTATTTGCTATACTTGTTTTCTTCTTACTGGTTCAATTTGGATGTTCATTATACCTTCTCCTCCTGTTATTACATCTGTTTTTATGTTAATTTTCACGCCAAATTATATCAGAGCATAGTTCCATGTGCCTAAATTATTTTGTAATCTTTGTTCACTCCTAGTTGTACTTACAAATTAGCTGCAAATAAGATTTCTACCATTTTTCCTAAATTTCCGAATCCCCTATGCAGCTTCTTTAGACTTGGCTTACCTTCTTTAATTATTTCATCCATGAAACTGTTGAACAGCCTTCTTTGCCTCAATCCTTCTCTAATTTTGAATTCATGAGACCAATTATATGTTAGTGCTCAGGCATATAGATTTTTTATTACTGTTATTAGTTTACTCTTCACTGTCCTCTTTGCTAAATTTTTGTAAATTGATCAATGCCAAAAATGCTTTTGAACTGGACAACAGATTTTTCTGAATGATTTGTTTCTGAATAAAAGTATGATCTTGTACATCCCTACCTATGCAGAAGGCACTTTGTTATTCTTCTTGTGTTGCCAGTCTTGGTCCATACTTTTTAGTTGACTTATTTAATAGCATTTTCCCTTTGTTGTTAATTACCCTTTTTGTATGTATCTATAATGGGTAACCTTCGTGTATCAGTTCATATTCCCAAACCTTGTACCAAATGTACAAGAATATTCATATCATTTATTTTCTTATGTTTCCGCCTGCAACATCGCTGAGTGGAAGCAGTAGCTTAGCGGTGTTGTTGCCGGTCCCAAGCCCGGATGAAAGAGGAGGGTTGTGGCGTTTGGACTAGCAATCCAACCCACGTAAAAACAAATTTTGTAGAAGCAGAATGAAAAATTCGTTAAATGATAACAAACCCCGGGTGGAAATCCACACTTCCCAAGGAAGGAGCCCCAAAGGATACGGGGGGGGGGGGGGGCAATTCTGCGTATACAAAGAGAGAAAATGCAAAGAACTTTAGCAAACAAACTAGAAGAGCCAAGCTCAAAAAACGGCAAATAACGGTCGCCACATGGAATGTACAGGGCATTCAGACAAAGCAAACAGAGATAATGGTAGACATAGAGAGAATGAAACTAGATGTGGTCATATTGACTGAAACAAAAAAAAAGGGTAAAGGAGAAGAAACCATTGGTAATTACTCTCATATATGGAGTGGAATAGCGAAAAGTGAAAGAGCTAAGGCAGGAGTATCAGTCTTAATCAAAAACAAATAGAGAAATAGGATGCAATCATGGGAAGAAATAGACGAAAGGCTAATAAAAATAACGATTAATATGTTTGGATAATTGGAATATATGGAATAAATGACGATGCAAAAGTAGATGAAAAAAATAGCTTCTTCGACAAACTAGACAGCATTCTAGAAAATATCAACAAAAAACACGAAGTAATATTGATCGGCGATTTAAACTGTAGAGTTGGAAGTGCGAGAAATAATCCAGTAATAGGACAATATGGCGAAGAAGTCAAGAATAATAATGGAGACAGGCTGATCGAGTTATGTAGGGAACACAAATACATGGTATCAAACACATTCTTCAGACATAGGGATATACATAAATATACCTGGGAGCAACCTAGCAGAAATTTAAAATCAATCATAGATTTGGTACTGGTCAAACAAGAGAGAATATTAATAATAAAAGATGTTAGAGTTTACCGTAAACCAGAATGTGGATCGGACCATCACATGGTGGTGGGAAAATTTATTTGTAATGGTAGACCAAAAAACAAAAACGAAATAAATATAAATAATAATAAACAGCTACAGGAAATAAAACAGTACTACTATAAAACTGAGTTACTATATCAGGATAGCATAAAAATATTATACCAAACCCGTCTCGAAGAAAAATTAGACCTAAACATGCAAGGATCGCCCACAGAAATGTACGATCATATGGTAAACTCCATTCACGCAGCAGCCTACGAAACATTAGGGGTAATAGAGAAAAAAAACTCTCAACCTATGAAGTTAAGTGAAAAATTAGAAGACATGATAAAAAGTAAAAAACGGGCATATCACAATTGGCTAAATAACAAGACTAACGAGGCACGAGGAAACTATGAAAGATGGAAAAAGTTAGTTAAAAGAGAAGTAAAGGAAGAACAAAATGAGACGTGGAATAATCTATGCCAACACATCGATAGTACTTTAGGCTATGGCAGATCTACTGAAGCATGGAGAGCTATAAAACAAATGCGGAGCAATACAAGAAACAAAACTAACAAGACAGTAATATCGCCAGATCAATGGATAGATCATTATAAGAGACTGCTACAAGAGGAACGAGAACAATACCAACAGGAGGAAACCATAAATTACACATCGGATCATCACGAAGAAATACAAACAGAAGATGTAAGGAAAGCCCTGAAGGAGTCAAAAAACAATAAAGCACCAGGGCCAGGCGGGATTAAGATAGAACTGTTGAAGTATGGAGGGAGAAAAGTAATACATTTCTTGACGAAGATCTTTAGAAAAATAGAACAAGGGGAAAAAGTCCCAATAGAATGGAACACATCATATATATCTTCTATATTTAAAAAAGGCGATAAAAAAAATTGCGGTAACTACAGAGGCTTAAGTGTCATCCCTTCAACGGTGAGAGTCTTCGGCAGAATAATTAAAAACAAGATCCAACAAAATATGAAAGAAGTAGCAGAAGAGCAGAGCGGCTTTCGATCTAATAGATCATGTTTAGATAATATATTTTCGCTCAGACAACTAATAGAAAAAAATAAAGCCAAAAACATCGAGATGCATGTAGCATATATAGACTTGGAGAAAGCATATGATAGTGTACCCAGATCCGAAATATGGCCAGCTATGGAAAGACTAGAAATAAAAGAAAAATGGATTGGAATAGTAAAACAACTTTATACACATACAACAGGGAAAATAAAAATAGCAAATAGGTTTACTCAAAATCTCGAAATAACAAAAGGTTTAAAACAGGGATGCACACTGTCTCCGCTCTTATTTAATATATACATTGATAACATGATTGAAAGTTGGGAACACAAATGTGAAGGAAGGGGAATTATTATAGAAGACAGAGAACTAAAACATTTACTTTTTGCTGATGACCAAATAATTTTTACAAAAAACAAAGAAAATATGACATTCATGATTGAAACGCTAAAAAACGAACTAATGAATTATGGACTGAAAATTAACATTAACAAGACAGAATACATGTGTATAGGCGGAGAACAACAAGACATACATATCGGGGACGACACCATTCGACACTGTCAAAACTATAAATATTTAGGCTCAATTATCTCAGCGGATGGATCAATAAAAGAAGATGTAAACAACAGGGTCAGACAAGGAAAAGCGGCAACTAGAGCATTACATGGAGTCCTATGGAACAATAACATAAGAAAAGAAACGAAGAAAAATATATTTCATAGTATAATTGAAAGTATCACCTTGTATGGGGGAGAAGTCTGGCCAGTAACAGAGACCGTGAGAAACAAAATAAGAACAGTCGAATTAGACTTTTTCAGAAGATGCCTACAAATTACAAAACGAGAGAGATGGAGAACAGAAGAGATATGGAGAGAAATGGAAATTACTTCATCCATTACCAGAAACTTAGAAAATAGAACCCTTCGTTGGTACGGCCATATGGAAAGGATGCAAGAACACAGGTGGCCAAAAAACATATTCAAATGGTCGCCAAGGGGAAAAACACGAAGAGGTCGCCCATGCTACAAATGGAAAACCCATGTAACAAACATAATGGTGGACAGAGATCTCCAACAAGGAGACTGGGAGAACCGTGAAAGATGGAGGCTAAAGACGACGAACCCACAAAGGGAAAAAACGTCATAAAGAAGAAAGAAGAAGATGTTTCCTTAATATTTATTCTGCCATGACCTGGAGTTTTTCCTCTTTTCGGCGTTCTAAGAGCGTTCAACATTTCTTCTCTTTTCCTTGTTCCCAACTCCCCCTGCATCTTGTTTACACCTTTCTGTAACTCTGCTTTTTTCTTTTTTCAGACACAATAATTTTCATGACTTGTTTAAAATCAGCTATTGTTTCTTCTTCCCTGTCTATAATAATTGCTCGGATTTCCTCTTCTTATTGTTTTAACTTTCCCATTTTCTTAATGTTTTTTCCTACTCTTACTTGGTATTAGTTTTCTGTTTCCTGGTTTCTTAGTTTATAGATCTATATACCTTTAAATTCTATTTTCTTCTAATTCGTTTCATGTTTTTGCTTCTTTTTAATTTGCGGTAATACTGAACAGTAGTTACTATAAGGTTGCCTGAAATTGTACGGAAGATGACAATTCCATGAGTTGAAAAAGGTTCAAATAATATTTGTCATAAGAGTAAGCGAAATGAAAAATGTAATGATTACTTTGGCAGCTAGTCAACAAGTAACTACTGTTCATATTTGTTGCTTAGCTACCAAAGTCATGATTGCATTTTCTATTTCGGTTACTCTTATGGGAAATAGTAATTTAACCTTTTCCAACTTAGGGAATTGCCATGTTCCGTGCTATTTTAGGCAACCTATATGTATTCCTTCTATCCTCGAATAGTTCTTACATCTCTTATTTGGCTGCTGCTACTTTTTTTCTACTAGTATGTGATCAGTTACTGTATGTCCAGTAATTTGGTCTTCTTTTTATGCACTTTTTTATTTTTTCTTTAATAATGAAAAAGTCTTGCGGCTGACATGGGACTACGAAGATTACACGAGATTACAATTCAGAATTGACTAAAGTTGTGTGTTTACAACATAGTTTAGGTGTCTTGAGCTAATGTATTCGGTCGGGTAGTTGTGCTATGTGGCCGAAGTTAAATCCTAATTTGAACATGATCGTCAATATGCTCGCATGAATAATCCTCGGCTACATGTAGTGTGGAATCCGCTATTTTCCAGTGCGCTGCCGAAGTGGGTCTTAATGCTTAAATACCTGTAAAGCCGCAGATTACACTAGCGTGTCGCTCTGTTAATTGCATTATCCCGTGATTAATAATAAGTGCGTCAACATTTCGATATCTGCCACCCTTGAGTTAAGGGCTGTGCTTGCGGTTCTATAATCAATAGGTACCCTCCAGCACGCATGACTGCTATGGCTGGCGTCTTATGGGTCAGCAGTAAATATTTGATTACCATTGTCAATTGCCGCGTTTAATATTTAACGGGCACCTTCGATTTCCATTCATTTTTTACTTAACGGCTGTTAAATATTTATTTGCCTTTGGTGCGCCGCTTGTGCTGACAAAATAATAGGCCCCCGTTATCTATTCAAGCACGCCCCGATAAAACAAATAAATTTGCCCGAAAGCCTTTAGCGTCCCGGAAATTGTAGCCCGCCAGAAATTAAATATTAAAAAGTATAATACCGCGACCTTCGCAGATTCCGACGTACAAATGAGGCCCGTATAATTATTTCCCTTGTTCATGTGAAGGTCGATAATGCAGAGAAAGAACAGCGCCTTCCATTTGCATAATTTTTCCAGCGCCTTGGTATACTTGCTTAATTTCATTTCCAGCCGATTGTTATCAGTTTAATTCCTTAGCCACTCCTCGATATTTGCGAACTGTCGCTCGCTCGTTAAAATGCTATTTCGAAACAGTTTTCCGCGGCACTGCAGGCTGATATCGTCGCCGTTGTCAACATATCGCTTTATAATGCATTTCTAGCGACAAGCACAGAAATATAATCTTCTTCCGATAATCCCCTCTTTGTAGAGCCACTAAAGAGAAACATTCCAACATAAAAGCTTTGTAGTGTTTTATAATAGGGAAGCCATTTCTATAAAATCTATAACCACAAACGAGGGAAAACGTTTAAACTGTCATCCTATTCAGGAAAATACGTCAATAAAACTCTGTTAAATGTATTCGTGTCCCATTTACTACCTTGGAAAGCCCGTAAACAAACACGATTTACACAACGATAGATTTTAAAAATGTTGGTCCTTCGCAAATGGAAACCCTCACAATTATCTATTTTACATGGCCTGGTGATAATGTGCTTTCCAAATCGAATGAAAAGGAATGTCATGAAACTACTGTTAATATATGTCACAATTTTAAAGTAATCCCATAGCTCAATTGCTTAATTTTCAGCCAGCGCAGAGTATGCTGCATATGGTATTAACACCTCACTGAAGATCAGTCTTCTTACTAAGCATCATAAGTGCAACTAAAAAATAATGATAATAAGTGACAATGAATTCTAGTTCTACGTAAAATGCGAATCACGAAATCATATAAAAAATATCAATATTACAACGTCATGCCTGCTTAGAGAGAATAAATGAAATTGAGAAACAGTTTCTTACGTTATTCGAACCAATAGCCAGCAATCATATTCATAACTTGCTAACCCGCAACTTCTTCCTTTCCGAGCAATATATGTGTAGCGGAAGCATCACCACGTGCAGCGTCCATAAATTACCCCGCGAAAGACCTGTAAAACAGCGCACGCGATCATAACAGCACAAACTTCGTAATAAAAAACTGTGCATCCTAAATCAACGAGGAACTAATTTTAGTCGTTACGCTACGCGCAATTGAAAACTCGGATCTCGGCATTGCACCGTTTGCATGAGATCCGGGACACCACAGCAGGTAGCTACTCAACCCTTTTGGGCAACAAAATTTGGCTGCGCAGGATCCGGATCATTCCAGTTGACCGCCTGTGAAAGGCGGATAATAAAACACTCGGGTGGCGCAAGCCGTCCGAGCAATAATAACATAACACTTCGCCGAGGAGACATCATGTTGCAGCAAAAGAAATTCCAATGCCCCGGCTTAGAAACTGAACAATGGCTAAATTACGCTTTCGAGAAGACAATGGGTATATGCCATAAACAACCCTCTACTTACGTAACTGGGGAAGCTATATAAACCAGACACGGAAGTGCCAGAAAAACATTCTATTCTCCTTCAGCATTCGGTTCATTGTCATTTAGTTCAATTACAAGCGTTCGGTTTACAACCTCCCACACAAAGTACCTACCGTCTAACACATGTCACTTTCCAGCCGTTCGTTAATATAGTCTGTAGAAATATCAGGTCACGTAACTGTTAGCCCTTAAAGTTATTTTAATCTATATGTGTATTTTTATATCTGGTTGCATGTATGTATATTTGTGTTGTCCATAAGGTGTTATCATTTTGAAAAATCATCAACAGCCGTGGATCAACAACTGCCAAATATACATCCACAAACATCTATTTTGCAAGTGAGCAGCAAACTTTCCTTTAATTATTTTTAATTGCACAATTTGTAGCTTTGAATATCATCAATACAACCAGACATTTTGTAATTATACACACACCAAGCATTGCAGCATTAAATGCTTACAGAACGTTGGAAGTTGGTGCGAACCATAATATAAATAACACATCACACCGAAAAAGCAAATCAAGCTGCAATAGTTGTAGTTTTGAAAGCAACACGTAGTCAGTAATGTGACATGTTCATCCTGAAAAGGAATCTGCGCCAATACAGAGATATAAGACTGGCAATTCATCTTACAGCAAGAGTTGTAACACAAAAGCACGGAATTCGACAGTTTTGAAATATCTAAAAATTACAAGTTACAGTACTAGAATATTCCGTTCCGAGCATTGCTCTTAAAACAGTCTACTGCTTTATTGTACATGTACATGGTTCACTGGATTATTTCATATGTTTTTAATTATTCTTGTAGTACTTTCAAAGTTCAATGTTCGTGGTTTTATTAAAAAAATAAAGCCCATCCATCAAAATTAATTCTCAGGCTAAAATTGTTCAATTCTTTGAAGACTGGTCTTTGAGTTCGAGTATCAAGACTGCACAAAACATATATAAGTAGACATGTGACTTGATGGTAGAGCAACGGACCCACCTAAGTGCGCGTGAACTGGTTTTACTTTCTACCAAAAAACCTACAATCTACAATCAACCTCACCTGTTTATACAGTATGTCCCCGGATTGGGTTGCAAAGAGGGAAAAAAAGTTTATTTTTGACTTCTCAAAAACAATCACTCTTTATAAAAAAACCCTGCTTGTTCGAAAATATGAAAATGGCTCAGGTATCAACTACCCTTATTTTTCAAAATATACAATAATGTTCATTGGAAATATTGTTATAACATTTCTATTAAAAATTATAATTGCTTTGAATTGCTATTGCTGTTTGAATCGCGTATTATAATTTTTTTAAAGATACCCGTGTTTTTGTTGACACAAATATGAGATTTTTAGCATCAACTTCGGGTCACATAAATTTCAGGTTAAGTGAACGAAACTGAAATTCGACAATAAACTCTTATCGTATCCGTCAATAAATTAACTTTGAAGTATCGCGTTTGGTAATTCGCAGGGTAGTAGAAGAATAAGAAGAACCAGTAAAAATGGTTTTTTAGAGCAGATGGCTGTGACTTTATATTTGACCCCTACTTTTAATTCTAAGCAACTTTTTCAAATAACATTACTGTATATTATGAAAAATATCCGGGTGCTTTATTCTTGAGCCATTTTCATATTTTCGAACCTCCACCGTATACGAAAGGAGATTTAAATTTTGGCAAGTGCATTTTGAGTTTGAAAACAAGCAGGGTTTTTTATAAAGAGTGATTTTTTTTGAGATGTTAAAAATAAACTTTTGTTTTCCTCTTTGTTACCCAACCCGGGGACATACCGTATATTCACATTGTTCGTCCAGTTAACACCATTCTTCATTACTATGGACATCTTATTTGGTAAGTTGTTATCATAGTTTTCCTCAGTTTCTACTCCTAGTAGTTTATACCTGGTTCGATCAGTCCCGCTAGAGCCAATAAAAATATAAATTTTCTTTGCTGTCTGATCAAACATGAACCAGCTTTATGTAGGAAGCAGATGCCATGTTCGAATGCTTCTTTAAGAGAAATAAAACACAATATACATTCTGGCTAATATTTAAGACTAACTTCTAATTTATTAATTACCTTTCGTTCTCACTTTTTTTTGTACTTTTGTTTGCTGGTTTTATCAGCCATGGAACAGTAAAATAAATCTTCCGAATGGAACTTAGTTAAATGTTAGCATTCACCATTGCAGGTTTTGTAATAATTATAATTATAACTTTTTAGCCACAGACAGTAAATGTTATTACTTCTGTAGATCTCTTCCTTTGAAATTACATTAACTTCTATCAAAGTCTTCTGGGTTGTTGCGATCCGAAAGTGTTACATCTCATTTACGGCTGCTGTTGCTGTGGGTTCGGCAACTTTAGAGGTCGTCGTGTATTTCAGGTTGCCTAAATAGTTTAAAGTTACATTTGAATTCGCAATTGTCACCCCTTCCTTTAGAAAACTATGCAGTTTCAAGGTAGAATATTTGTTTTCCTAATTGGAAATTTTAACGAGTTTTATACTCCGGAACTACAAGACGCGTTTGGCGATTTGCGGCACTCATGTGATTTCTTCGGAAATTGATAATGTTTAGAAAGTCAAATAATGCTCGACAGCGCACAGTCGCATGCTTTTATTATCTTTGCTTTCACGTCTTCAGATTTTTCTAGTTGTCTTCTCATGGCCTGTTCGCTGCACTCTTCATTTTACTTTCTTCTTCAATATTCCTACGGGTCGAAAATCCATTGATGTTTGAAGTAGCTTTGCGTTGCTGTTCTGAAAAAAACACCCGCAACTGCTAGCCCTTCCTGGTCGGCTTTCTTGGATTTTTCAGCACGTCTTATAACTATTCGGGTCAGGTTTTTTATTTGTTACACGCTACGAGTGCATTATATGGCTTGTTAAACTGCCCCCATCATGCAGATTACTTTGTCTGATTTTATACTGTACCTTTTATTCAGTAAAAATATCACACGGGAATGTTTCTGATATGCATGCGCCATCCAGCGATTATTATTATTTTTCTTCTTTATAATAGGATAATTTGTACACAATCTCTATCTGCGCCCGTCCAGTGAGACATCGTCGCCCGGTGCGATATGTGGATTATGTTATACATAGTTTTTGGAAGAAACTTATTTCAATCAGGGTTGCTTACACTTCGCTAAATCTATTCCGAGTGTTTTTATTTAGCCAAAGTATTTTGCTTGTATATTTACAGTATACTATTTATTCGTGTAGTGCTCCTGTAATTGTGCTCTCCTTTCGGTGTATTAAAGTCATTGTTTCGAATAAATATATTGCCGATATTCGACACTAGCAACTGTTGTTTTTCTTGGGTATTTATTACTCCTTTTTAGCACTTGCTTTTAATGTTGTATTTTGCCAACATCGTCTCTCTAAGAACTTTTGATATTTTATTTGCGTAGGAGTTGTTCCATTCAGTTTTTTTATCTTTTCTGTAGTCGGTACTTTTTGCAATTACGGCATACGGGGCGCAGTTCACACTTGACGTGCGCAGTAAGCAGTAATTTGCTTTCCTCTGAGGAGCACAATGTAGCCGGAATTCATTATCAGATGAGCACATTTCATGAGCGACGGCTGTTTGCGAGGATGGTGTTGAAAGTTTAAAGAAGCTGAAAGCCAATATAAACGGTTAATTGAGTGACCAGGCGGCCACCTTCTTTAAAGAGGTTATAGAAAACACGTGCCACGGTATGATAAATGCCTTCATCAAATTGGCTTACACTGTCTATATAATAAATGTTTCGTATTCGTCATTGTTTTTTATTCCCACTGAATCGGAGGTTCAAAAAAAAACCTCGTACCTACCATCTCCTATAGTTCTCAGAAAGTACTATTATTTCAAGTATAGATATATGCATTGGAGACCTAGAGCATACAAAAGAAGCGTTGGAAGGCCACAGAAAAGATGGACCGACGACATAAAGGCATTTGCAGGAAAACTATGGCATCAAATTGCACAAGACAAAATAACTTGGAGAAATCTAGGGAGGCCTACGTCCAGCAGTGGACGGACCAAGGCTGAAGAAGAAAAAGAGAAGAAGAGATATATGCATATGTTGTTTACTTGCATTGTTTTAGCAACTTCATTTGAAGCTCTTACTGTTCGTAGTTTGTGCTTAATTAATTCCTTCATTTTGATTTCGTAACATTTTTGTTTTCATATAGCATCACCCATGTGTTTTATTTGTGGAAACACTTTTGTCATTTTTGCCTCTTCTTCAGCTTTTCTTAAAATTCTACGACTTTTCCTCTTTTGCTATAATAATCCGGTCATCGTCAAATATACTTCTTTATATGTATTAATTGTATGTTCATCCAAAATTTATACACGTTTTACTTTCAGCCCTTCTATTGCTCCAACAGGCAGTCATCTTGTGAAAGTTAAATACCAAAGCTTGTCTATTAGGGAAAAGGACTGTTAAATTTCTAACCATGGCGTTATCGGTAGCAAATAAAACTGAGGGCACACATAAACCGTGCACTGCATACCATGCCCGGATACTCAGCTCAGAATCGTATCTGTGCATTACGCAATTTCACCGTCGTAAACCGCAGTAAGTTTAAACAGGGGTTGCCACAAATGCGTCAGTTAATAATTTTGGTGTCGGGCCAGGAAAGCGCGTCTCCAATGACATGGGATTTATTTTGAATAATGTAAAGTCTGTAGAGAGATTCACTACATGAGGACAGTTTGATAGCTATAAGGACAAATATGTGACTTCAAAATCTGACGGGATATATATTTTTCATTTTCATTTTAAGGCATTTCTATTTCCAAATAACTAATTTCTAGCATACCTTATTCTTAACAAAGTTATAATCAGAAAACATACTCCTGGGTAACCATTTTTACATTCCTAAATAAAGGTTCAAACGCTCATTAGAAATTAGAGTGAACTATAATTTTGATTTATATATTTCCTCCATCTAATATGTGACAACTACAGCACTGTGTATAGGGAAGGGGCGACAAAATAAGAGAATCACGTATAAATTAGTTCTGATCTCACTGTGTTGAGTATCAGCGTCACTGTCAAAATCACATTCACTAGAAATGTCGCATAAATTAAAGTAATACCATTGATAAGCAAGTACCATTGTGCCAAGCATATAAGAGATTTATAAATTTGTTTCCAAAGAACACATTTGTCTATCAACAGTAGTTAAACTGATGTTTCATCCAGACAATTTTTTTAAGAAAGCACACTTGATCATTATCTTGCAACCTTTCAAATTGTTTAACATATTATTCAGATTCTTCCATGTTCCCTGATCGTTACTACAGTTAGTTTTCTTATTTTTGACACCAGCAGTATAATTATTTCATACAGTGCTGGGATAGAAAAGTTTGAGCTCTCGTATTTAGTATATAATTTTTATCTTTGCAATTTCAATATACACACATCATTACTTTACTCTCGAAATTAAAAATAACTTGTAGCGTCAACGAACAAGAAACACTTTCACGTTCACAAAGTATGGGTATGCAAACAAGAGGCGTTTTATATACAGCTTTTGCCCTCTAATTCGCGCTTAACTCTATTACGTACCAGCGCAGTATAAATCGCCAAACACGAGTACAAAAGCGATTTAACAAACTTTTAAGTTATGTTTTAATGAAAAATGTCGGCCTTTGAAGTCTCTCGCGCTTCGGTGTGCACCAACAATAGATATTTGATGAATAATAATTTTATCCCTCTCAAATCACTTATTAATCTGGCCAGTTCAGCCGCTGCCCTGCGAAGCTGCAGGCAAAGCAAACGCCCTCTTGTGCACACCAACTTGCTTGTTCCTAACACGATTTGTTTAGGTTTCCACTCAAATTTGCAAATGATACTAAAACTCGGTCAAAAATAAATAGAAAACAATTCAGTTTAGTTGATCTAGCTAGTTATATGAGGATGCTGGGTAAATAAGTATTTGAATAATCAAAACATACACTAACTTGTATTTGAATTAACTTATTATATTTACAATTAACGACTAAATCCTATTCATCATTTATGTTTGTTCGCCTATTTTAGTTTGCATATTTATTAAATTTAAGAAAAAATTACTTAGGTCAAAGAATAGTTAACGAAATCACTAAATGGCCAACTCTATTTCTATAATCTACTCATGATAAGACAGCGTCTCTTCTATTAACGACTAAAATGCCTGGATATAGTTTTAGAAATGCGACTAGTGTAAAAACCAGAAAACATTGTGTCCTTACATCTTCATATATCACTATCCCATCAGCATTTGAAAATATTTCGAGAAATTTTAATTTTAATTTTATTTGTTGACTTGACGAGGTCAACGTGTCTAGTGTCCATGTGAATTACTCATGAAAAAATGAGCACGTAAGTTCTTTGTATACTATTAGATTTAAAAAGGCTTCTTGTTGGTTCTAGACGGTCTGAAATACTTTTTGATGGCTTATAGGCATTAAGGAATTTAGAAATGGGCGGTTGGCGTGAAAACAGTCGGGTCACGGCGGGTCCCGTCGTGAACCTGAGTAATATTTGAAAATCGGGCCCTAAACGTGAGTGATAATTTCCAAGTCGTGATTCACGTGTCACGGTAACTTCACGTGAAATATTTAGTAACGAATAAAAGATTGCAGGGTACCCCGCTCCCCCGCTACCCACTCATGTGGAAGATCAAGAGCTGGAGCTACTTCTATGTGGCAGCCTGCAGCGACGGAGCTTCGCACCTGGGTTGTGAATGTTGTGTCTACAGTCAATCGCCAATTAGAGCTTACTTTTAGTTTCTTGGACGTAAAAGTATTTTTAAACCTAAGAACTAAAAGTTTTGTCTAGCAACATATACCTTATTGTACTCGTATTAGTAAAGAAAACGTCAATTCCAATAACAACTGATGGTAATAAATGTCTTTCAAAACGGTTACAAAAACGTTTTTGCGAGAAATCAGTATCTCTCCCTTGTAAGTTATTGTAGTCAATTTTTATTTATTTCTTTTTGTGTCTACTATACTGATTGCAACATATCACGTTTTTAGTTCTGTTGCGGGTCCTTTATTGGTTTTAAATTTGAAAAAAATTTGAATTTTAATTTTCAAATAAAAGCTACGGATCACATCGTGGGTGGAGAGTCGCGCCGTGAACGTGAGTATCGAAAACAAGTGTGAAACGTGCGTGACGTGAGTGAATAATCACTCACGCGCCCATCTCTATTAAGGATTATTAGTTTATATTGGTGGGTTGTCTATGTCATAATTTTAAAATCCATTATTCCAATCTGCGATGGATTATGCGGCAGAAAATATATTCGTTGTAGAATCAGAGAGTGACATTTTCTCCACAGATTCTGATTGAGTCCACTTATAAGTTATCTGAGAAATCAAGGGTTCCCCTTCGTCAAAGTTAAACCAAGACATAAGCTGGAAGGCAAGTGCCAGAAAATAGATAAAAAAATTAGATGAGGCCGATGAGATTTTTTTTATTGAATTTGCTTATTTATAGCTACTTTTTACATTGACTAAGAAGTAAATCTTTTAAAAGAAATAAAATATTAATAGATAAATCTTCCAGCAACTATATAATAATTTATCTAACTATAATCTTTGTGGTGTATTTCGTGGATTACTTATTCTGCGATGTGTTTCTTTTCATAACCTTGGAGGTTTTGTTAATATACACTTGATAATCTTCTAATTTCTTCGAAAACGAATGACAGTCGTAAGTCTTGATGAAGGCATAAGACTGCAGAGTGCATTGATTGTTGACTGTTAGCTTCAAATGATTCGTCGTATAAAACTCTCAAAATCATAACGTCAGTAATTACGTAGATACAATTGCCGGCCGGCTAACACATGGAACCGGCGTGCAGTTCTTTAAGTACTCAAGTTAATTCAAATTCAAAAGAGCGCCAACGAATCTTTTAACAAACGGCAAATGTATCCAGGCATCACAGAGAATTCGTAAACTCAAGGTAGCACAGAAGTAACTAAGAACAAGGCAAAATTCTCATATCACAGTATATAATCACATAATTAAGATAGCATACAGTAACAGATACAAAGTACAGGTGATCATTAAATATAGGTCAAACGTAAGGTGAATACCCTCCAAATTAAGGTGCACCTCATAATACCATGAGATAAAAAAATATTCTGAGCAGGCCTTGATATGTGTTATACGTTTGGCAGTACTGAAGTGTATTGTCAGTCTATGTCAAATTCGAGATTTGCAGGTTAAGTTTTACGTCAAACAACAAACAAAACCTAACCTTTTAATCTCGAATTTGACATAGACTGACAATACACCTCAGTACTGCCAAACGTATAACACATATCAAGACCTGCTCAAAATCTTTTTTTTTATCTCATGGTACAAACTCGGCTTGCGAGAACATTAGCTTATAACACAAATTAAAAGGTACAAATATAAGTTACAATAGCTTAAAAAGATGATGGCAAAACATTGCGTACACTTAGGTAGGAAGCTCGTGAAGCGAACTGCACATACTGCCAGAGTTCCAAATACAGCCTCCAAAATTCTGAGGAATACGGCAGGTACGGTAGCAATCGAGTAAGGCACTCAGCATCGACTCACTGTCCATAGTATTAAAGGAAAATCGAAACTTGTTACTTAATACCTTTGTTCAGCCCTGTACTGCCCATTAAGAAGGCCGCGGGACTAGTAAGTGTTTTACAAGGCTTAAATCAGGTCAAGGTCCTGAGATGCGAAAAGCGAATAATGGAAGCTCTAAACCTGCGGGTATAATGAAAAAGCCCACAATAGAATCGCAAAATATTTTAAATACGGCACGATAAATGCTTCAATCGGGTTACCCCAAATAAGTTTTGGGACACGTGAAGCAATGGATCAGTAAAACGCTTCAATCCGCCAGAATTAACGTGAGAAGAGATTTCTCAGTAAATTTCAAGGGTGCATAAGCCGCCAATATTAACGAGGGCAAATTCCACCACCCATAAACTACATGCCCACAAACCCACTGGATAATTTAAAAGGCGCTAAAACTGTTTGTCATCACCGCATCGAGCGAAAGAAGGGACGACGCGACGTGATTAAAAGCTAGTTTTATGTCGCTTCTCGTGTCGATAAGGGCCAATATCCAACCGGTCGGGGAGCACGCGAAATTCAAAATCTGTACTACAGGCGCCGAAAGGACCTAAACTGCACGCACAGACCAGCAAACTTTAAAAGGCACGTTCTAAATGTAACAGAACATCAGATTTAATAGGTACTAGAAGCTGAGTTTTCCTATTCGTCAAGCGATCCCAATATTGTTAAAACAAGGATAGAAGATAAACCAAGGAATGCATTTCGAGGCAAGTTCTAACAAATAACGAAAACGTATATGAGAGTAATGACAATATAAATGAAAATGTACTATTTCTTACTGCTGTAAAGTAAATTAGATCTAGTGAAACATACATAGAAAGTACTTGTATAAGTGATAAATTAAATGGAGAATATGCTAGTAAAACATCGAATTTATATTGTCATTACTCTCATATTGCGTGCACTCATAGAAGATAAACCAAGGAATGCATTTCGAGGCAAGTTCTAACAAATGACTAAAACGTATATGAGAGTAATGACAATATAAATGAAAATGTACTATTTCTTACTGCTGTAAAGTAAATTAGATCTAGTGAAACATACATAGAAAGTACTTGTATAAGTGATAAATTAAATGGAGAATATGCTAGTAAAACATCGAATTTATATTGTCATTACTCTCATATTGCGTGCACTCATAGAAGATAAACCAAGGAATGCATTTCGAGGCAAGTTCTAACAAATGACTAAAACGTATATGAGAGTAATGACAATATAAATGAAAATGTACTATACTTGCTGCTGTAAAGTAAATTAGACCTAGTGAAACATACATAAGTACGTGTATAAGTGATAAATTAAATGGAAAATATTGAATATATTTATGTATATATTTATGTTAAAAAAACCTTTTATGGATCGTACTACTAATTGTACGACACCAGGAAAGAAGTATAAAGGTAATTAGAAACCTGTATGCAACTGTTCACAAATAAATTGTTCTGATTTAATGTGAATTAGTGCTGAGATTTTCAGCTATATATCTATATATCGAATAACGATATATATCAATGTATCGGTACATTTATAGATAAATAGCGGTAAATATTAATGTGTTGCTCGTCTAACGTAAAAAAGAATTGGGTTATCAATGATTTTTTAGTGATACCAATTCACCGAATGGACGAGTGTATAAGCTTAAATACAACAATTACATCGGAAATAAACGTGAAAAATAAACCATTTGATATTTAAAAACATCAAACCTATAGGAAAAATATTTTTGTTATAGTCACCCGCATACTGACGATATATAAACGATACTTCCCAAAATAGTGCTTAAGTATACATACTTGTACTGTGTGAAATGGGTATCTGGCCACCGTTGCCTGAACTGTTTATTATAATATTATAATAGCAATTTGTGTTTGCATGCTTTTTCATTGTTAATTAAGTTTAATTATTGTAATTTAACTTAACAAAAGTGCTAGTACGGCCATGTTCAATGCGTGGATCTCTCGATTTGGTCAATATGGATCAACGGCGGTCTAGGATAAGCTGAATTTAGTCGCGGTTGTGCTAATCCTTGAGGCACACGTCTGCCTTCGGCTCACGTTATAAAATCGTCATACACCAAATGAAATAAAAGGCGGCTGAAGCCGCACAGTAAGTAGAATTTGCTGCCTACAGTGTTTGTGTGCTGTAAGACAGTATTTACACTCAAAGTAAGTGTCATTTTAATCGCACACAGAGAAAGTCCTTCGCCAAAGAGGCGACATAGCCAGCAGCCAGGTGCTTCCTCGCAGCATTCGTGAGAAATTTCCATTATACGAGGGGTCTCATCATAATTTAACATCCCAACAAAGAGGCTATGAAAAGCCCCATTTTATGCTTTCGCCATGATGAATATGTTGTATACCTTTTAAACTTGAAAGAACATAAAGAATTTATCCACATTGGAATCATCTGCAAATGGGAAAGTCCAAAACGTTTCATGAAAATGTACAATGTTAATGAAGGTTATTGTTTCGAGTAAATGGTTAACTATCAGCGACTACTATAACCAATAAAGATAGTATACTATAATAATTGGGGGATGTAAATTTGTGGACCAGTTTTCAGACCTGAAGGATGCAAAAGACATTTCAAAAATTACTGATAGTACCAAATTTCTACACAAGTTATCAAAACGTTAACAGAACAGTACTTCTACTAGATTTTCTGAAAAAAAAAGAATGTTACAATATTTAGAGAAGAAACTATTCTAGAGATATTTACTGAAATTTGCAGGTAAATATACAATATTCAAAAATACTGGTAGCACATACTGTGTAGGTATGTCACTTCAATTTTTTCAACAACCATCTGACAAAGAAACAAGATTAGTATTTATTTTTTCTCGGTATTGTATATATCAGGTTACGTATATAGTAATGATTTCTAGATTCCCAATTGAATTGTCTTTTTAAACTGTTTCGTATTGGAATAGAGCTATTTTCCGTTCCCATTTCTGGAAATGTTTGGGTCTTGACTTTACTTTAGATGATGCAAGATACATTTGAGGGCTCTCTTTGGTAACGTGTAGTAAATGGATTTATCCTGAAAAATAGCCGGTAAGCTGGTGTAGACTTGATTTTTATGATTTTGTGAATTGCTGCACCTGTCTGATTAAATCAGGATTTCATAATGCAGGATGATTCATAAGTATGATCATTAAATTAAATAGGAGTATACTGACCTCAGTAGAAGTACATTGCACTAAAAATGAATAGCTTACGTAAAAAAATACAGGGTCTGGTGTAAATTTTAAGAACCACTGGCTAAATGAGAGTACATTAACCTACTGCACAAAATGCAATTTATTAAAATACCCAAATAACTGCTTTTTGCTATGCATTTTATCTAAACTTAATCAGTTTAAGGCATTAAATGTTTTAATTTTTAACGTTTACTTTACTATGCAAAGTTTTTCTGTTGAATGTTCTCTAAATACCCTTAAATTTAATGATAATATTTTTGGACCACCCTGAAAGTAAAACCAATTTTAGACCTATTAAAAGTAACCCCAATGTTCTCCATCCTCATTTGAGGCACTAAAAGAGCCGTATTCACTTAGCACTGTCAGGCGATTGAGCAGAAAGTGTGCTTTGTATGAAACCATATATTGAAATGGTTTTAAGCCCACAATTTGCCTCTGTTTGCAGTGCAGAATATTTAACCAAGTCAATACAGTACAGAGTTAAGATATTTTATATAATTGCAATTTTAAACAATAATAAACGTATTAAATGCATTGGTAATGAGATGCGAGAAGCAGTAATTAGTCGGATAAAGGCACGCAAAAGCAAAGCATATCTCAGAGGGTTTGAATTTAAAGTTTCAGTAAAATAATACAATCAAAATGATAGGTTTGGGCATATTTAAAGCCAGACCAAACGAAAGTAATTGACACAAAAGGTTTGTTATGTGCATACTAAATGAACGCAGTTATTAATAAAATCAAAGGCTAGTGAAAAGGCGAGCAATTTGAAAGGTAGATGAAAGCAAGATAAGGAAATAGAAAATTGCAAAGAGCAATCCAGAATTAGGCGGAAGAGAAGAAAGGCAAGTGACATGTAAAAATGGTGAACTCAAATACCAGTGCTTTAATAAAAAAAACAAAGTGCAAAAAGCAGAGCAGTGATTGTAAAAAAACTTTTGTGTGTGTAACGCAGAGAAACACTACTAGTGAAAAGACAATATTTAGATTTAAGAAAATGTTAATTTAAGATTTACGTAGTCAAACTTTACTCCGTTCATAGTTATTTGTTATCAAAATTTATTTCTAATTAATAGTAGAAAATCATGATAACATAGCAACGTGATGCTTTTTTTGTTGTTAAAAAAGGGGGAACAATTGAATTAAATTATTTGAAGCTTGTGCAAATTTGTGCTCCATTTTAATTAATGTTTTTACGATAATAAAAGTGTTTTACCAGTATAAAAAGTACCGAGTTTTATTGTCAAAGTGTCCAGCCACCTGTGGGAGTGTTTGTAGCCAGATCTACAACGATAAATTTACATTTTCCTAAAGTGCCTCCGAGGGAACATCGGCAGCCGAGCTCTTGAAAATTCCAAAGTTTAATTCCGGCCTATCTAACCAACAGAAGCCAGAGGTCTGCACTGCAACAGGTCAATGGGGTCTGCAAGAGCATCCCAATCAACATTTGCGGCCAGGGAAGCGTCTACGGGCTGAGAAATTCGATTGTAGGCGTTCGGGAAAGTTATTTAAATACAAGAATTAACCTTGCTGAAGAGGCCTAGCGCTTTTGCAAGAGTCCAAATACTCCGTGGGCTTCACAAGTTGGACGGTGTCATCAGAATCTGAGTTTTGGCGGAAATTTCCCCAGACAGCATAAACAAATGAAAGTTAGCGTAGGTCTACGTCATCTATAACAATAAAGTGGAGTTTTTTTTGCTAAGCAGAAATTTTAAATTATTTACCTGACGCTTCCTCGCTTATTTTCACAATTAAAACGTTCAAATAATCGCTATATTGCACAAACAGCTTTATGTGTTTCATCTGTCAGATTGAGGTTACAAATATTATCTACTGGAAGTGAGCATATGAGCTACTTTGGGACAAATAGCCTAAAATTCAGGATGCATTTTTAATATAGTCAAATTCTGAACTCACCTGTGAAAAGAGTTCTTCTGTTTTGCCGTGAGCTAGTATAAAATATTGCAATTCAATAAAATATAAAAAGGGGGCATTTAGCCATTTATTTGAACAATAACTAATACATTTCATTTTAACCTTTAGCCTTAAATTACTGTCAGGCAAAGTAAGCAAAGTATAAATTAACATGAGAATTGTGTGGTGATTTGCCCAATTTTAAATTTTGTACCAAAATAAGGAAATAACAACCAGGGTCATCGCAATATATAATTGCGTCTGTTTGGTGAGGCCTCATCGTACGACGGAACCCGTGAATCACTTTACTCAGTAGTTTTTTATGCTAGTTGGTGCCCTTTCAATTACGAGTTTCGTTTCGACCTCGTCGAATTTATTCCAAGTCACTACAAATTACAATAATTTTGCTTCCCACCTTTTGAAATGACTAGTCACCAGTTAACGATGAAATTATGTATTGACCACGATGGTAAATTTCTGCCATGAAATAAGGGGTCTGTCAACGACATATTTGTTTTGCAATAAGGTGAACCAAAACAGGAACATTAAATTTCATTTTTGAAATCACAAAACCGGTAAGCGAACAAATGAATAAAACAACATGAGGCTATAAGCGGTATTTACATTTCGCATTAAAAGTAGCAAAAATCATACCAGAAATGTAATCGAAATAACAAATTTAAACGGAATCGCTTGGTTTCGACATATAAGCGTAGATTTAAATTAGGCTATAACGTTTTAGTAGTTGAAAATAACAAGTTTTTACAGTGGTTGCGTACAGTTTACTGTTGTTGTATGAAGGTTTACTTTACGATTTTAGTTTTTTGTTCATCTGAAAATTCCGTTAACTTTTTATAAAGATTTAATAACTAATATATTTGTTTATTTGCGTTTCTAATAAATCGATGCGTTTAAGAAGTCGATCTTTTGTAAGATATAATACATATTTCTGTTCTTTTATCAAGTATAATTTTTTTACCAAAACGGTGTAAGATACATAAAAACTTTAACTACTTCAGTTCTTCCTTTTCCTCTCTACCATTGCTTTGCAGAAACTAAGCTATTTAACAGATCTCCATTAAACGCTTGTAAAAGAGAAAATTTGTTCCAATTACACATATGAGTTTGCGGGTTTGGTTATTCCTAATCCAGCAACTAATTCAATCGATTAGTGTAACATTAAACAATTTTACAGACCTGGAACAAATTCCCGCTATATTGCAATTAAAGGAGAACTTTCTTAAGTACCCGGAAATTTACGAGCCCGACAACTCCTCGCTGAAAATTCAAATGCTCTTAGCCAAGAAGCTTAGAAATCAGTGGATATTTGACTTCTTAACCGGTATTTGTGTTTAAACCCACCTATTTGCCCCACCATTGTCTCTTAGAACAACGCGCAGCAGGTCTCTAATTCGGTTTAAATGGAGAAATTAATTCAGGGGTAAATTAGGAAACGTAGGTGAATTTCCATTGGCTTACATCAAGGTATTTAGGCTGCAATATTGAGTTTTAAAGCGATCAATGCGGACAAATCTGCGATTTTAAATCGAAATTTGCTACAGCCCTACAGGGAAAATCTCTGCCCTGAAAATTGAATCTCGTTAAGCAGCAAAAGTGCGAAAAACTGAAGCCTGACGTAACCGGAACTCGCCGCTAATTTACGCGTTTTAGCGTTTATTATTTTAATTTATTAGATTATACCCGGATGTAATTTCAGGCCAATAAATAATTCCGCGCGGGACCTTTGTTGGCAGTCGACGGAATATTCGGTAATTCCCAATAAAAATTCCGGCGATAAATTAAAAAATGACATCGTCTTACGAAACTTTTAACCAATTTCAGAGGGGCGATTTGTAATGATCAAAGTTTTGACAGATCTGCTTTGTAATTTATGTGTTACAATTACGATACGTTCCTTTTTCATTCCGGCGAGTTGTAAGGTGTCATAAAGAAACTTGGGCACCGCGAAAGTTGAGGGCCGCTCTTGGTAGTTTAATGGAGCGGCTTGGTGTAAAAAATGAAGTACCCTCAACCTTCGGAAATCTTTTAAGTTGCACTCGCTCTGAAATATGCTGGCAATTTCAACTTTACATATAACCTAGTTTCAGCGCCGAACGACGTTTATATAGATGTATAAAACTGAAATATAAAATTTGCAATAAGCGTCTACGATCGCACCCCATTTAGGGGCGCGCCAAATTGCTTGGTCGCCTGTGTGCAAAATTTAGTTCACTGCTCTTTAAAGAATATTAAATATGGAGAAGTTTCTTTTTATCGTGCGGCCAAGTACGAAGAACTGTTGATAGATCTTGAATAGCAGATATAAAAGAAATAAACATTAGTTACATCGTGACAACCATCTGTCAAATAAATGTAAAAAATTCAATGAGAATACTACTTTTACAAAAGTTGAATTCTTTGAAGAAAACGACTTCATCAATGTTACGGAAATAGAAAGAAACGAGCATGATTTCGTCATAAAGTATTTTTATACAAAAAGCTTGAAATGTCAAAAGATCCACAAATAAATGGAGAAGACTTTACGAGATTACTGTCCATCCCATTCAATGGAATAAGTAAAATTGATGTTAAACGCGAGGAGAAGCTTAGGAAAACCATTATCAATACTACACGAACAAGTATTTGATATTGTTTATTTGCGTTTTCATGAGATGGTGACTACTCGTATAACTATTTAGTTACAGCAAATGAAATGTTGCTTGACCACTATGTCCGCGATGCCCCTTGAATTTATGCAAGCCTTTGATTTGCGTAGTTCCTGAAATTACTCCTTGCACTCCTTCAGGACGCACTTCGAAACATAAATAGTATAATGTTATATAACCAGGTTGTTTTACTGAAGGGGGTTTACACTTGATGAAAGGAGAGGGATTATTTTGATAAAATGTGACTGGAGTAGCCAAGCCTAACTACCCCTTAGACATGCTTAGCCTGCGTTGGTCACAAGCGAATACACCTCAGAGTTTAGATGTATATTAAAAATTATTAAACAGATATAGTTTTTATATACAATTACATGTGTGCCATGTTGCTGCTATTTGAACTCAAAATCTAGTATTGGTATAGGCATAAAAAACATGACGTTCGCATAATAACACTTCGCTGGTCAACAATGTGTGTAAATCTAACCTAGTGATAGTATTAAATAAGCATAAGCCGATGCTAGCTGAGTTTTGTATACAAATATTGTAATTGGCACATGCCGTGTTCTAGTTTTATACTCTAATTGACGTACTTTTGTGTCCGTATGATTTTACTTAATTTCACTTATACCATATTCAAGCATTAGTTTGAACACACTATGATCCGAAAACCAAACAGCAATCGATTTAGCAAAATATTTCACATCGAAAAATTTTGGAAAAGTACAAAAGGTTTTATATAAGGTGTAAAAATTATTATTGACTATTTAGAAAACGAACAAAATTACTGGTGAGTTTTATCTTAATTTACCAACTCTACTAAGACAAAACATTGCAGAAAAATACAGTAAATTGAAAAAAATGTCGTGGTTTTGTCCTAGCACAACATGGCTTTTCCCAAGTCCAAACTTATTCTCCTTACACATCTTTTCGCTATTTTGTATACACGTCCACAATAAAGGTTATGAAGATTTGCAGATCAATTTTTTTTTCGGGGACAGTGTCCCACCCTTACAATTTTTGGATTAGCTCAGAAACCAGGCGGCTAACTCGAAATTTTCGGCGATTTGTGGTCGTGAGTCGGATTAAAGAAATGGTTCTTATAGATGTTAAACGGAAACTAAATAGACGCCAGTTGCCGTCTTGATATAACGATAACTTCAATCAAACCAGCAGTCCACAAACTTCACCTTACTGTTGAGTGCCGCCTTCTCACGCAAACCTAATCTTGAAAAAACGAAAGGTATCGGTAGGTCATAAAGACAAAATACCATAAATAATATTCAAGTACCAATTGCCAATTCGCGCAGATATAATTAGAAAAGTTGGATATCGATGGTTCAACACAAAATACATATTAAGAACAATCAAATACAATCATAGATGAAAGTTACATCAAACTTTACATTGCACAAATAGCACTAGGTTGGTTATATTCAAAGTCACCCAGAAGAAAATTTACTAATATATAAAACTACAGCATATTAACTTATTAACATGCGAAAATGACACAGGACTCATTATATTCAAACAACCATTAATTTAAATTGCTAATATATAAAAATTACACGGAATTAGTTAAATTCAACAAGAACCCATAAAATGATTATTAATACATACATATTAAATTCTTAAAAAAATTAGAAGTTAAAGGAAGTTACTGAAACAAATTCGTACAAAAAATGGTATACAGATTAAACAAGCAAAAAGGAAATTGAATAATTATAAGCCTAAAACCAAAAAGCGAAGAGTACCTTAATTGATAGAGGTCTCATCAGGTACTTTAAAAAGTCCTCACGTAATCAACGGACACGTCGCTTATCGCAGAGGCCTTGCAATAACGAAGCACCTCTATAATTACATACATTATCTCTTCACAAAGCAAGTCTTCGCCAGATATCATAGGCGCTAAATAAACTGGGCAGCGCTATATAAATTCATAAAACTAAACAAAATTATTAAATTGATAAGCAACGAAGGTTACTTGGTTAAACACAAATCGTCAAGAAATCAAAATTGACCTGACCTTATGCGTTCTAGATAGTTGAAACTAAGTGAGCACTCTAAGGCTTTGGTGACGTCTGCACTTCTGGTAGCCGGTTGGCTCTACAGGCCATACAGGTTTATGATAGTGGTAAAAATGGGCTTCGTGCTACGACTTAAGGTATGACAATTGCAGAACCTTTCGAGGGTTGGCACAAATAAAGTACCTCACGTTAAAGCACGTTAAATACTGATTTTATCGCATACCTTTAGATGCCGTTCAATATCAAAGATATCGATATATAAAAGCAAAGGGCGAGAATAACATACCAGAATAATTAAAATACTCCATGCCCTTTCTATTACGTCGCGGGTTGGTAACGGCTTAGAAAGTGCGATGCCCTTTCTTAAGCCCCCTGTCCACGTCTCTTTGTCTTAGATGAAAACGTCTATAGTTTATCTATTTGGGTTTGATTGTTTCATAATTCTTGAATGATGTAATATGATATTAGATTATATTAGATAAGAAATACTTTTGCCTCAGTGTATGATCAGCTTACAGAAAATATCTCAAACAACAGTTTCAATCAGAAAGATACTTTAGTTTCCGAAGAACGAAAAGCATACATCAGACGGAACATCTATCAAGGCAATAGAAACAGCATCCATGCACAGATACGAACAAATTGTTTAAGTTTTATAAAAAACATAGAAAGAATGTATGGAACAAAGGGGAAAAAATTATTAAGTGGACTGAAAAAGTTTCCATAAGAAACCACATCATAGTACAAGATATATATCACATCGTTTGGCTTCCCAAATTTTCAGGTTTATTACACTTATATTTAAATGTGTGTTCATCAAGGACCGAGCGCAGTTTGTCAGCGATCAGTAATACTTCCTTATGTCGCCATCATGTCCCCTATATCGCAAGTATGTTAAGTGCGCATTCTTAGGCTACCAGAGTAACTAACAATCGGATTCCACCTGAGAGCGCAGATTCGAATCCCACCTTTGCAAATTAATGTAATTCGCATACAGGGTGCCCTTTACTGTTGCAATATTATTAGAAGCATTAAGATTTTTACCTATTTACTACATAACTTTGAACACGCGGTATGCTTTCTTTATTAAACACTTTAACATATTTTCTTCTGTAATTTTTCTATTTCCAATTCAATTTACAACTGCACTAATGATATTAATTATGTATTGTTTGAGGCTTTCGCGGTTACTCGAATTATTCTCCTTAGCATAGAATTTCGGCTTAGACCGCGTAGTATTTGTATATGAACACCCAGCATTTTCTGGCTTAATGTGCCTTGCACCTTGTAAAGTCGAGCAAAAACCCGCGCGATGGCCATGCTCTTTGGTGGCTCGTGTTGTTTGAGTATCTTGAGAACGAGGATACTTAGGCAGATTTGGCCGTTCTGCTGTTTGTGCATCCATATTCACTAACGTTTCGCAAGACCTTGCAGCTTGCATCATCAGAGTGAAAGTCGCACAGTGCCACACGGCCAAATCTGCCTAAGTATCCTCGTTCTCAAGATACTCAAACAACACGAGCCACCAAAGAGCATGGCCATCGCGCGGGTTTTTGCTCGACTTTACAAGGTGCAAGGCACATTAAGCCAGAAAATGCTGGGTGTTCATATACAAATACTACGCGGTCTAAGCCGAAATTCTATGCTAAGGATATTAATTAGTTTGAGGCAATCTAAATGTGGTAGGCTCAAAAACTAGTCCTGTTATAAATAAAGTTCTTAGGTTCTGTATTTCTGAAATAGATAAGAATCAGACACCTGCTTATTAACAAATTCGTCTCAAAATGATTTCTTGTATAACATCAGCATATATTGCACGCCGATTACCAAACATCCTGTATATGCGGTTATATTATCGAGTTGGGCAAAGAAGTAACTGTATTTCTGGTACGAACTTAAAACCAACTCCCTCAAGTCAGCAAGGCTTAAGCAGGTACCATTAATGCACTTAAGTAATTTCAATTACAGCCTGACATCAATACACCACAAGTAATAACCAAGTTTTGCTTATTCTAGCAGCAAAATGAATAGTCGTGTGGGCGGGAAAAATAATACGAAATAAATGTTATGAAGCAGTCGACTTCTCTGCACTAACGAACGGGGGTGGTCAATGTATACCCAAGTGAAAACCCACACATCCACTCAAAATTTGAAATGTCTCCTAGATGATATAGATATTATATTATATGATAAGAAATGAGACTAAATGAATGCTATTCAGAATAACTCCGATAAGAGAAATAATTTTTTCGATTCAAATACGATATTAAGAGCAGAGAGAAGACATGGACGATACTACATACTCGTACAATGAAAACTGAAAAAAATACGTTACGGAGACTGTGAAGTAAAAATAAATTAGAGCAGCACAACGTATAGCACTTAAATTGAAATTAAAAACCAATCGACGGAAATATTGATAAAAAGTAAATAACGAATCAAGCTCCACAAAAGCATTTAAAAAAATTATATGTATAAGAGGTGACAAGCCAGATCAAATAAAGTTCAGTTAAGGTGTTTTTAACAGAAATAATACATTTTTTGGAATGTACTATATTAAGTATGGACAGAACAAATAGTCTGGTAAAATAATGGATAAAAATAAATGAGAAAAGATGCTAATAAAGTTTCTTCTTCCTCTTACATTAAGCCAGTGGCCTGTTTAATTCCACACAAGTGAGAGGGGGTCCTTACTGGGACTTAATGGCTAACACAAATGTTAGCATGGTAGCCGGGGAGCGTAGGGTTTTTAAAACCCCTCTATAGCAATCTCTATAAAAGACCAAGTATTGGTAATACCAAAGAGCATATTGCTCTTTGGTAATACCAAAGCTCAAATTCCGAAAGGTATAAATCAAGGCTCTGATAACATACCCAAGATCACATTTGGGGAAATTAAAGATACTCTAAAAGAAACAAAAAAGTTATTATTGAAAGTATAAAAACACGTGGAGTACAGCTTTTAAAAATACTTAAACTTATATACTATAGCTGGTGTATTCAAGAGGCAAAAATATCAAAATGGGCCAACGCTGTCATGACATTTTTTTTAAGAAAACTTAGCAGACCTCCGTTGCTAGTGGTCCATTAGTCTCCTTTCACATGTATATAAACTGTGTACGAAGATAATGACATTGCGATTAACACTTAAGTTAAATTTTTACCAGGCAAGAGAACAGACAGGATTCAGAACAGGTTTTGGTACAAATGATCACTTGCAAGTCACAAGCTCACTGATTGAGAGAATTTTTAAATCTGAAAATATCGCGTTTAATTTCGGATTTTTGACTTAACTCTTGCAATATTGGTTTCAAATCTGGACGTTTTCACTTTCATCCTAAAATTTCGACTTTAATCTTGAAAGTTCTTATCTATGTGATCTCAAAATTTCAACTTTACTCTCATAATTCCACATTAATCTTGGAAGATTGTGTTTTTAATCTCTTCATCTTGATTTTAATGCTGAACATTTTACTGTAATCTAAAAGTCACAACTTTCAACCTTGAAATTTTTCTCTTTAATCTGAAAGTATCGAATTTGATCTCAGATATTCGACTGCATTCTTGAAATTGATATTGAATATCAACATTTCAACTTTAATTCTGAACTTTGGACTGCAATTTTGAATTTTGCTATATGATCTGAAAATGACAACTTACTCTCAAAATTCCACATTAATCCTGAAGTTTCTGTTTCTAATCTCAAATTTTCGACTTTAATACTGAAAATTTCGACTTTAATCTAAAACTTACAACTATCAACCTTGAAATTTTTCTTTAATCTGAAAGTAGCGAGTTTTATCCCGAATTTTTGACTTCAATCTTGAAATATTTGTTTTGAACCTCAACGTTTCAACTTTAATTCTAAAATTTCGGCTTGGTCTTAAATTTTTTGTGTATATGTATAGTTTCAGAATGTCAACTTTATTCTCAAAATTCCACATTAATCTTGAAGTTTATATTTATAATCTCAAAGTTTGACTATTTCACCTATAATCTAAATTTACAATTTTCAACCTCATAATTTTTCTTTCTGAGTATTGAGTTTTCTTCGAATTTTCAACTTAAATCTTGATATATTTGTTTTGAATGTCCAAGTTTCGACTTTGCTTCTGAGCTTTCAACTTTGATCTTGAATGTTTTGTCTATATGATCTTAAAATATCAAATTTACTTTGAAAATGCCTCATAATCTTGAAGATTCTGTTTGTAAAATCAACATTTTGACTTCTGAAATGTTTTATGCTGAACGTGTCAAGTTTAATCTAAAAGTATCGATTTTAGTGTCATAGTATATGGTTCAATCTTGAAATATGTGTTTAAAATATCAGTGTTTTAACTTTTATCCTTAAATGTCTACTTTAATCTTCAATTTGTTGTCTATATGATCTCAAAATATCAGCTTTACTCTCAAAGTTCCACAAAAACTTAAAAGCTTCTGTTTTTAATACTCAATAGTTTCACTTTAATCTCAAAATAACATGCAATCTTGAAATGTATCTATTTCATATGAAAGAGTTGAGTTTATCTTGAATTTTAACCTAAATTTTGAAATAGTTGTCTGGAATCTCAACGTTTCCACGTTGATCTTGAACCTTTTGTTTGTATGACCTCAAAATGTCAACTTTACTCTCAAAATTTTGCACAATCTTGAAGCTTCTGTTTTGAATTTCAACGTTTCGACTTTAATCATGAAATTTTGACATTAATCTTGAATTATTTGTCTGTGTATGCAAAATGTCAACTTTGCTTTCAAAATTCCACCCTAATCTTGAAGCTTCTGTTTTTAAGCTCAATGTTTCGACTTTAATACTGAATATTTCCATTTTAAACTAAAAATAACTTGCAATCTTGAAATTTAAACATATAGTAATGGTATTTGTTGACTATGAAAAAGCTGTCTTCGGCGAATGCCGTATACACTATCGGTATACAATGTTATCAAAAAATCGTATATGAAACTACAGCGGCACGTGTGAGGCTTCATAACAAAACAAGTAAATTCAAATTGGAACAAGAAGTGCGACAAGGAAATACTATCTCGTCGAAATTGTTTATTAAAAAGAACTGAGTTTGATAACATCGGAATAGCTAAATCATTTGCGTTTTACATATGACGTAGTGCTTATTTCTAACTGCATAGTCGAAGCGAAGGAAATGCTTAGAAGACTAACGAAACCGTCCCAAAACGCTAGATTAAAAATGAATTGCCTTGACAATCAACCCTGCGAATTAAGCAGAAGGATAGACTTAGCATGGACCTCTTTTGATAAGCTTCACGAATAACTTGCGGGACAGAAACCTTGAGACTTACCATTAAAATCGGTAACGAAAATCAATGTGGCCCAGAAAGCTATGGAACGGTCCATGCTTGGCTTAACACTGCGAGATAGAGTACCTAATAACGACGTAAAATCGAGAACAAAAGTTACGGATGCAGTTGAGAAGATCGCTAGCCTCAAATGGAATTGGGCAGGTCATGTTGCAAGGATGGGTAATGGAAAATTGAACAAAGACAATCTTTGAATGGCGACCCAGAATGGAAGCAATTAGAAATATAGGTAGATCACATACAAGATGTAGAGATGACATTAGAAGAATCGCAACACATTGGGTAATAGAGGCACAAGATCGACAGAGATTAAATGAATTAAGGGAGGCCTTTGTCCAGCAATGGACGCAAGTAAGCCGACTGATGATTATTAATAACAGAAAGCAAGTTCTGGACAATCCAAATCCAATTTCACGACATGTTTCTTCCGTTCATTCCATGCTAATGGTACTAACTGGTCGAAATATGTTTTTCGTTGAATATTGCATACAACACCTTAGACGGAATGTTGCACTTTGAAATTTGTTTAAAAGGTCTTAGGTAGAAATTACGTACTGGCTATGGTTCTACCCAGAAACAATAAATGTGTCTATTTTGATGTCAACACTTATTGGGTTCTAATCCCATCGCAATATAGGTAAACTATGAAATCATATCGATAGTGAAATATGAAAAAATGTTTGAGGACAAGAGAGAGTCTATGGACAATTCAAAAGGAAGAATTAATAATAACAACATTAATAGATGGGATGCCACGTCTGACAGGAACATGTAAACATTTGCTATTTTTTTTACTTTAGGTGCAATAAATCTTAGTTAGGTACTTTAAATTAACAACTATGTTATACCCATGTATATTTTCTATGAATTGTAAAATATAAATTCTTAAACAGTAGTGTGTTCACACGATACAACAAATACAGCCACAACACGAGCGTGGCGCACCCTTACACAGAGGGCGGTTAAGCTGGCTAGAGGGAAACCAAGCAGCAACAATCTGCTATGATCGATTGAGTTTTGGAAGACGGCTTCCCACCGACCATTTGCAAAACAAACAAACCATTAATATACCCGCCGAATTCGGAAAAGCTCTATAAGTTACCTAACACCCGCGAGAAACGAGATCTATTAAACTACCATTTTCACACTATTAATTAGCGCAGTGGCGAATTTCCTATGAATATTCAATGGATATCGAGTTTCCGCGCGGCGCAGCGTCTCTTTCGCACTTAAAAACCAGCTGATGCCGTGTTAACACTGCATTCTGATAACGTCCACTTACAATCAATTAGGCCCAGCTGCACCGAGCAGTTATCGGCTAGCACATTATTTAGTTTCAAGTTCCGGTCCCCTGAATCCGACCCCGTTAGCACTGCACTAACGGGGGCTCGTTTGCTGCAAAATCGTTATTTAGGACTCGTACTTACATAGGGAGCAACAACTTCAGCAACCTCCGCCGCAGAAGTGGATCGAACGGGAGTCACCTGAAAAAGAGCGTCGCTTAATTAAACTTCAGGCGCTTATAGAAGAACTGCCTAGAAAATTCTCTGCAGGACATGGCAGAGAAGATAAGCTTGGTGCAGTAACTTCGAAGGAAATCCTCTGTAAGAAGGATTAGGGAAGTGAAATTGGATGCAAGGACTAAGCCAGAGATCCTCTACAAGGGAATACATATCAGGGAAATGGACACCGTTTAAGTGAAAATGTCAAGGAAGGAAAGTCTGTCCTTCAGGAATGGATTCCAGGGTTTGGATGGGGCCTGCACCACTTCAGATTTTCCGATTACATTTATGCAACACTTTACAAAGATAATTTAATAGTAAGGCTGTTTAAACCAGAGCCATAAACATTTAAGGGTATTTTAATAATAATAATAGTAATAATAATACTGCAATGTTTATAGCAGTAAACATATGGTCATATTTCAGCTTTTTTACTCCAAAAAAGAACATATGAAAATGTATCATTATTTTATTTATAATCAAAATGTTCAAACCACGAACATGCAATAATATGTAAAATGTGTTATCACCTTAAACAGTTTACTAAATTTCTTAATGAAATTCCCGACTGCAAATGTAATTTATCAGATGAAAGCTTATAAAAAAGATATGTTTCAAATATACTCCTTATAGTATAATATGAGTAATAAAATTGCTGTCGCCAGTAGAAAGCCAAATTGTAACATTTCCAGCCTTTGCAAATTATTTTTTGAAAAAATATATAAGTCAGCTGAACTTCAAGAAATTACTGAAAGAGATGTTGATTATAAGATTCCGATACACATTCTTGAACAGAACATGGGTAATATGTAGTAGAATAAAAGTTAATCTCTGACATTTTCATCATACACCGAATGATCGTCGGTATAAGCGACCCCCTCATCTGATCAACAGCTACGGGTGGAAGAGTTAGATTAGGTAGGGCACTCTTTTGTCCTAGGATCGAGAAATCGGTCCTAAAGGCAGATGAACGACAAAAGTCAACGGCATAAGAATGTAGAAGGCAAGGAGAAACCACTACATTAAAGATCCACTGGATGTCTCGAGGATAATCAATATGGCTATGTTCAGATCAAATCAGTCCGGAGTTTCAAGCTCCCCAATTGGATATCCGCGGGGAGCAGGTTTGAACAAAAAAACGAATAATAATAAACTTAAAATTAAAATAAAACAACCTAAAAGAATATGTACATGGCACGCCAACACCATGGCTCAAGTTGGAAAAATTCAATGTGCTTTAAAAGAGATTAATAGATTAGGTATAGAAATCATGGGGGTGAGTGAAATGAGATGGCCTAATGCGAGCTACTGTGATATTGAAAATTACAGAGTATACTACTCCGGAACAACAAATGGAAAATATGAACACGGTGTAGGAATAATCGTACTTGGAAACGTTGCCAAACATGTTACCAATTTTATACCTGTAAATGAAAGGATTATGCTAATACAAATAAGTACCTCACCTGTGAACATCAACATAATTCAAGTTTATGCACCAACCACGGACCACAGTGAGGATGAAGTGCAGATATTTTATACCCAGATTCACGACTTGATAAGAAAACTACCGACTTGGAGACAGAAATGATAGAGGAGAAACCCTCAGTGTATTTGCAGCCGAACACAATTTAATAATTTTAAACACATTCTATAAACTGACACCCAAGCGACTATATACTTGGAAGTCACCCAGAGATAATGGAAAGAACGTCATCATTAGAAATCAGATCGATTACTCGTATATTCTTGTAAATCAGAAGTACAGAAACAGCTTTACCAGTGTGAAAACACTTCCCGGCGCCGATATCCAATCTGACCATAACCTAGTAGTAGGAGATTATAGAACTAACTAAAGAAGGTACAAGTAAGACGCCCAGTAAAAGCAAAATGCAACACTAGAAAACTTAAAAGTAGCATCGTGAAAAATCAAGTAAGCCCAATTTTGAATGACAATTGCAAACAAATAGAAGAGGAATGCAGCAACACCATACAACAAATCCAGACCCTTAACAAAGCCGTAGAAGATTTCAAGGAACAGTTTCTCAAAAACGATAGTAGTAAGAGTAAATCATGGATGACAGAGGAAATTATGCAACTTATGGAGGAGAGACGAAAACATAAAAATGACGTCACAAACTTCAAAAGAATACATAGAATAATACAGAGAAAGATCAGAGAAGCAAAGCAAAAGGAGCTCGAGGAAAAATGCCATGAAATTGAGGAAATGCAAAGTAAATTTGATGAATTTAATGTACATAAGAAGGTTAGGGAAGTAGCGGAAACACAAAGGAAGAGAACAGTGGGCAAACTAATCAATGAAGCGGGAGAACTGATTGTCGATAGAAAAGACATTAAAGAAACATGGAGAAAGTACATAGAGGATTTATTTCACAATGAAAGGGGAAATCCACCAACTATACAGGCGGAAACTGGACCTAGTATATTAGCTGATGAAGTTAAAACCGCTATCAGATCTATGAAAGAAGGAAAAACCCTAAGACCAGATGGGATGCAGTCAGAGTTTCTCAAACTTCTTGATGAAAGATCTATAAAATTACTACTAACATCTTTAACAATATATACAACACCGGAGACATACCAAATGAATGGCTCGTTTCCGAATTCATAATGCTACCAAAGAAACAAGGAGCCAAGACATGTGGGTACTATAGACTAATTAGCCTCATGAGTCACTCATTGAAGTTATTTCTTAAAATCATTCACCGAAGAATTTACAAACTATGCGAGGAAAGGGTGACGAATACACAATTTGGGCTTATGAAGGGAGTTGGCACAAGAGATGCTCTGTTTAGTCTGCAAGTTTTATTTCAAAGATGTCGAGACATGAATTGTGACATTTTTGCATGCTTTGTTGACTATCAGAAAGCGTTTGATAGGATACAGCATGTAAAGATGATACAAGTATTAAAAAACAGTGGGATGGATGACAGGGATGTTAGAATCATCAGAAACTTATATTGGAATCAGACAGCCACCATAAAGAACAACGCGGAAGACCAGACAGAAGCCATTACTATCCTTCGAGGCGTTAGGCAAGGATGTATTCTTTCTCCACTGATATTCAACCTATACTCAGAAGAAATATTCAAAGCAACTCTGGAAAACACCAACCACGGAATCATGCTGAACGGAGAACGTCTTAAGAACATTTGGTATGCAGACGTCACTGTGTTGTTTGTCGATAATTTGAATGGCCTGCAAAAACTTATAGATAAAGTAAATGGTGCTAGTGAACAGTATGGGCTAGAAGCGAACACCAATACAACCAAGTTTATGATAATAAGTAAAGAGCAAATTGAAAACTGTCAACTGTTTATCAGAGAAACACCAATAGAACGGGTATCAAGATTCAACTATCTAGGTACATTAATTAACGAGCAATGGGACCATTCTCAAGAAATTAAGTGTAGAATGGAGAAATCAAGACAAGCCTTCATCAAGATGTCTAAGCTATTTAAAAGTCACAATCTCGTTTTAGACATCAAAATCAGACTTCTAAGATGTTACGTTTTTTCGACACTCTTCTACGGGGTGGAGTCGTGGATATTAACCGAGGCATCCCAAAAAAGAGTTGAAGCTTACGAGATGTGGCTGTATAGGAGAATCTTAATAATCTCATGGGTAGACAGAGTGACAAATAAATCAGTGCTGGAAAGAATGAATAAAGAAAAAGAGCTAATAAACACCGTAAAGAAGAGAAAGCTAGAATGTTTGGGCCACATAATGAGGAATGAAACTAAATACCACCTTCTCGAATTGATCCTACAAGGGAAAGTACACGGCAGAAGAGGACCTGGTAGGAGAAGAATATCGTGGCTCAAAAACTTAAGAGGATGGTTTTCCAAAACAACCACGGAGTTATTCAGAGCAGCCGTAAACAAAGTTACAATAGCCAGAATGATCGCCAATATTCGAAACGAATAGAGACTTGCAGAAGAAGAAATTTGTATTTAACTACTATATAACTAAGTTTCTATATCAAGATCTGAAAATTTTTAATTTTAACTTTTAAATTCCTATGTAAATTAGAATGTTTTCAATTCATTTATAATACTTTTTAACTGCTATGGTTTCACAACACTATCAATTCACTAGTTAGGTACTGTGATCTATATATTGAGTTTATTCAAAGTTAAATTCTTGTCTAAATTGCATAATACCAATCTAGCAAACCTTGTAGTTGTAACGTTGTATGTACCAATACCACATAAAGAACAAGGCCACCGCTCTTTTGCTTGACGTCAGCAGAGGTAGTTAGAACGTCGATTAAATCGCATAGGCGGAGAGTGTTTATATCTTTAAAAATAAAGGTGTCTTGTAAAATCGACGTTACCAATCACGAACTGAGACCTTGGCCGTACCCCATTCGCTTTTATCTGTAATGGAAAACAAAGTTCGAAAGCAAAAACCAAAATTTTGAATTGTAGTATAGGTAGGAAATATAAAATTTGGTTTATTTATTTGTTAACGTACTTAATTTACGACTCTTATTTCCTTTGCTCAACCGATTACTATTAATTTTACCAAATTTTTTAAATATTAGTTGTAGAATTATGTAATTACAGTTTTCGTTGTTCTCTTCTCGCTATGATACTATAAACAATAACATCAAATTTCGTTTATAAACATTTACAAATTATTCTTAAAGATGTTCAAGTAATTCATTGAATATGACATAATATTAAACAAAACTAAATTTATTACAGCATTATGTTTAATCCAATATTTAATAAGACCTGGATAACAAAAGGATTCAAAATATTCAGTGCTGACATTTTGTTTGTATAAACTTGTGGTATACAAAGCTTTTATTCCAGTTTGTATAGAGAACTTCATTAGTTAGTTTCGAGGTAGGCGATACGTGTATTACCTTTAAACATCTCGACTTTATACTTATGATCATGAACGTGTACGCCACAGTTGCGAAAAACTTATCCTTTGTTAAGACCAGTTTCAAATCCTGCACTTGCATTGCAAATATCCGCGCTTCCTTTGTTTCAAATAGTGGCAATTCCGCGCACCCTTTTCAAATTTCAAATTCAAATACTGATGCTTCCCACTCGTTATAGTATAGTACAGTGTTGATCGCTCGCATGTGTGCGACTCCCCTTAGGTGCCCCCTTACGTCACTAGTCTGGTGATGTAAGCCCCACCTTCAACAAATCCGTTGCCACATGTTTATCACGAGGTACCTTTGTTTTGGCTCGAAGAAACGGTTGTAATGTTGTGTTAGAGCGAATCGAGTGCATGAGAGGCACGGGCAAAGCAATCAAACGCCCCCCATACTCTTCTTTCTTCAGTTCGCGTCTCTACAGTCGGCATCCGAAGCTACTGTGAGTGATTTTACCCTTGCTTTTGAAGTGTGCGGGTAGCCAATGTACCTTTCCGTTGTATCGAAGTATCAGAGGTAACTAAATTGTCAATACTCTCTTCAAATTTTGCCCGGCAAGGATCTTCATGCTCACCCACCGTCGTTTTGGAGAATCATTTCCTACCGCACTTGCAATCCTTAGCGGCCTACGTTGTCTGTTTGTCATCTGTCAGCTTCCGGCGGTCAGCGAGAGA
The DNA here is from genome assembly GCA_940337035.1 of Agriotes lineatus. Lineage (NCBI taxonomy): Eukaryota > Metazoa > Arthropoda > Insecta > Coleoptera > Elateridae > Agriotes > Agriotes lineatus. The sequence goes on along the minus strand of OW679199.1, from coordinate 63,909,334 downwards.
CATTCCAGTGGTATTAAATTATTGCTTCGTCAGACATTGTTAACGTAGAATAGCAACGTGTAAGGACGTAGAATAGTAATGTGTATTAGTGGTGCGTGCCAGGTCGCGCTTATGTTGACCTTCGATTGACGCAATAGCAGCGTTGCAAACTGCCGCGCAACCTACTCATAGAGTAATACAGGTGCATCATATTATTCAACTTTTTACGCGGATTTTTCGCTACAGTCGCTTCAACGTAACAGACGTACTGTGTTTCAATGTCCCAAGTGAAACTTTTGTATGTTATCTATCGATGTACAGTACTAGAGCTACTAACCTCTTTTACGTTTAGTAATGCCGAACATATACATGCATATCTAAATTTAAGTAAACCCAAATTCAATTCAAACGACTTTTCCTTTTATTTGTGGTTCTTGTATTATGTGTTTTGTACATGATTTGTGCTCTCTTTGATGTATTAGAGGTAAGGTACCTTGGCGCAACTAAGGCCAACAAAGGTAAGTCCGAAACCAGCCGAAACGTCTCGCAAGAACGTTGTAATGAAACGAAGGTTGTTACGGTATAAAAAGGACTTTACGACACCCACCCAAGGTGAGCATCGCACCACGGAATCAGTCCTGAAAACATGACACACTTGCCCTGAAATCGGTTCGAAATAGGCTAATAGGCCACGGCTGGAACGCTCAGGGAGTCGGGCGTGAGTCACACGATACGTTCTGGGCAAGCGCGTTGTGGCATAATATATACAGGGTATGTCGAAATTATGAGGGCGCCACCAAGCCTGTCTTAACCCGGCTAACCGGGCCTGGACGGTTAGACGGGAGCGAAGCATGCAAAAATACTCCGCCAATAAGATTATTCAAGAGTTGCAAGGTCAAACAACAACTTCGGGATTGCCTTAAGCAAGGATTGTGATTAGGTGTCCATCCGACCACGACTACGCAGCTGTCTCACTCACCTGCACGCTCACAGCTTCCTCGTTCCGTCGTACAATAATTCGTACAATAAAGGGGCGTCTATCTGTAACAGAACATGCACAAACCGAAACAAACAATAGTTCCCTTAACTAACCAATCATATATTTCACTTCGACTTACAATGGGGTAGCAGAATGCGTCGCCCTGTATCTAACTTTACTCTATAATTAAGGGCACCAGCTGGCACGCGCGCTCTAAGCTTAACGACAGATGTTGAACATTAGTGAACAGCAATAATAGGTACAAAGTAACGACAGATGTTGAACATTAGTGAACAGCAATAATAGGTACAAAGATACACATTGCCTTATGCAAGGGCAGCGACGATTTACATTAGCCTTCACGGCCTGAACTGTCTGCAGTCTGAATGAATACACTAGCGTAGTAATGAATAGTAATGAGTAACACTCGCGTTCACAGCGGTAATCAGGTTAAAGGCACATACCTTAATGCGTGGGCGGCGAGGGAGCCTGGTGCAGCTGAGTTGCGACGAGCTGCAATCGTAGGTGGTAGGTACCTTCGGTGTTACAACGGCGAAAGGGGGTGAATTCATAACCGCCTCAATGGCGACGGGAGACGCGTCAAGACGCGTACAACGAAAATAATGGGGGCCTCACTCGTTCTGCTGAACCAAATCCTCGTAGGTCGAGATGAAGGGGGCACGACCCCTCACTAATAGTAGCAGGAACTGGGCTCCAAAACACCCACGTTACGCCGAAGATCACTCGACAAATTTCGAATCACCACCACCACACACAAGCGTTCTCTGCAACGGGCTCTGGACGACTCACTGAGGGAAGCGTCGGCAAAAGGTCACCTTCGCCGCGTCCCCCCACGTGACTAAACCACAGCGAATCGCAAGGCGATGAAATGAAACCAACCAATGCGGGCCACGCTGGTATCACGCCGCGACAGCGTGCTAAATGAAACAAACCAATGCGGGCCACGCTGGTATCACGCCGCCACAGCGTGCTATTCAAAATTCAGAAAAACGCCATCAGAGGAGAGCTCCAACCGACGACAAATACTGCTTTTTAGGCTAACTATGTGCGAAATCGTGATTCTGGAATTAGGCGATGGAGCCAAATAAAGAGCTAAAAGGGCTTAGCCTACGAGCGCGCTGCTCAAAGCTTAGGCGGCTATTCAAAATACCAAAATGACCTAACTAACGGCGTGAAATGCGATTAAGCATCTGAAATAGCAAAATGACTTAACACTCCCCTTACTTGAAAGAGAGTTCCCCGAAGTCTCTTAAAAAAACAACGAGGCATTTTGGCTGCGGCGCCACGAGAACTCACACGGCCGGAAACGCTGATACGATAGCTGTACCCCCAAAGGAATTACGCACACCGGCCACCAGATAGGGTACGACAGGAGGGAAGAGAGAAGAGGGAGAAGAAAGACTGGATACGCCAGTGGAAATACGAAAATTGGGTAGGACCTGGCGGTTCGCTGAAGGCTAGTACACACTCCCCGGACCACGGAAGACCGGCGACAAGAAAACTAGCTGTCCCAAAAGGAGTGGCGCTCCGCCAGGGGTCCACAAAACGATTCGCGTCTGGCTCCCTCGGGGAACCAAACGGGCAAAGACTAGGCAGGCTGAGGACAGTCTCGCCGATCCGGCTCGACTGCCCCTCCCAAAATAGGAGTGCCACCACAACGGTTCGCAAAACCACGTCGATAATCGACCACCAAAACGACAAGACAAACAAAATATAACCGACCAGACCCGAAACGGGTGTGGCACGCACTGCGGCGGCGGCCACGAAACGCCGACTGGACCTTAACACCGGGTCCATGACGGTCGCCTAACAGTGCGGTTTTGGAAGGTGGAAAGAGAAAGAGAACAACGGGGTTGGGTAGTTGTCGCCGGGACGCGGTAGATAGTAATGACAAGGGGAAAAGAAAGGTAAAGATAGAGCATAGGGAAGGAGGGTTTGGGGTTCCAAATTGGAACCGTGAAAATATCTAATAATAAAAAAAAACGCGCGGTTAGCGCTCGTCAAAATCGGGTCAATAGAACGTCTTACTCCCATGCACACTTCCGACCAACCGTTCCAAAAGAACATGGGGGGGTGGAAAGGATAAGTCCCTCGTAACCTGTCCCGCAAGCCGCCTGAAGAGGGCACGTTGCGCGTCACGGGATCGGCGCATTGTGGGGTTCCCACAACAAGGAAGCTCGGGGAAAGGTAGGTACTACTGAAGATACGGCTCTAGGCCGGCGGTATGGCCGTCAAGGCCTACAAAGAAAAAGGGAGGGGGGTTAGGGAAAACGGGCGTTAGAAGGCTAAACGTCCGCGGGATTGGGTTTTAGGTCTTTCGCGTGCCAAGTGCCTTTCGGGGCACCGGTCTCGTCGGACAGCTCGTAAGTGGCAAGCGAAACTTGCCGACTGATATAAAACGGCCCTATAAATTTTGGAGCCAGCTTGGCGTTAAAATATTTCGCCGCATCGGAAAGTACGTAATTTCGTCGCCAGACGGTATCGCCAACGGCGAATTGAGCCGGGCGCCTTCGCAAATCGTAAGTCGCCTTGGAGGCTTTGTACGCCACGTCTAGTCGCTTGACTATGTCTTCATATACCGACCTTAACGCGGGAGTCCGTCGTAACAAGTCTTCGCGACTCTCTACTCGTATTTGTTCCGAAACATCCACCTCCTCGGGGTTATTGGCGCGCGTCCCCTCTAACTGTATCTCTCTGCCGAAATTGGCGAAATATGGGGTCATGCCGGTGACTTCGTGTACTGCGGTACGCACTGCGCAAGCGACTTTCGACAAATATTTATCCCACTCCCGGTGGTTGTCTTTCACGTACGACGCTAGCATAGTTTTTAATACTCGATTAACGCGTTCGACGGGGTTGGCCTGCGCATGATAATGCGCGTTAAAGATGATTCGTGATTTATACGTATCGGTAAGCTGTCGGAATTCTCTACTGCGAAACTGTACGCCGTTGTCAACCAAGACGTACTGAGTTGCTCCAAAGAGCAAGAAAACATCGTTCTCAATTTTCAGAGTCACCGCGGTCGCAGTGGCGGTACGCAACGGGAAGAAAAGGGTAAATTTGGTAAAGTAGTCAGCCACGGACAGAATATATACGTAGCCTTTCTTTGAACGGGGCAACGGCCCTACAATGTCGATAGATATCATTTGCCACGGCTTATCCACCACGGGGTGACGACACATCAAGCCGGCCGGGCGTTTTTGTTCGGGTTTCTGCGCTAGGCACGTCGCGCAACGGTTAACGTAACGGGTCACATCCGCCTTAAGTTTAGGCCAATAATACTGTTGAGCGATACGACCGTAGGTCTTATAAATGCCTAAATGGCCTGCGGTAGGTTCGTCATGGTTTTTGCGGAGAATTTCGGCGCGTTGAGGCTTCGGAACCACCTCTTTCCAACTCGTGCCTTCGTCCAATTCGGGGTATTTTACGTTAACATGTTTAAACAATTTCCCTCGCGATAGTTTCCACGCCGAATACTTGAATGGTCTTTCTACGACGCGTGTACACATGCGCCTATACCAACGGTCAGTTCGACTGTCGTTCGGCGCCTGAGCACCGGCTTCGGGTTCTCCAGAATCGACAACTGAGACTACATCTATTTCGGGTATAGCACGGGACAGCGCATCCGGAACGACGTGGTCTTTTCCCTTCCGGTGTTTGATCGTGAAGTCGTATTGTTGGATACGAACAGCCCAACGGGCGAGTCTCCCGGTGGGTTCCTTAAGATTATTTAGCCAGATTAGTGAATGATGGTCAGTAACGACTGTGAAGTGGGTGCCTTCTAAATATGGGCGTAACTTCTCTATGGCCCACAGGACGGCCAAACATTCGCGTTCCGTAACCGAAAAGTTACGCTCAGGTTTCGTAAGAGTCCGACTAATGTAACAGATGACTTGTTCTTGGCCATCAACGGTTTGAGTCAGCACGGCGCCGATACCAACATTGGAAGCGTCCGTCTGTACGATAAACGGGAGAGAAAAATCGGGACACGACAAAATGGGTGCCGAAACTAGGCAATTTTTGATGGTTGTAAATGCGACTTCGCATGACTCGGTCCACTCAAACTTCTGAAACTTTTTCAATAACGACGTCAGCGGAGCAATAATGGCTGAGAAACTTGGTATGAAACGCCGATACCACGATGCCATGCCGACAACTCGCCGTATCTCCGAAACGTTTCTAGGTCGCGGCAAGTTAAGAATCGCCGAAACTTTATCGGGGTTGACTAAAAGTCCTTGGGCGTTAACGACATAGCCCAGGTATCGTAATTCTGGTTGGCAAAAATGGCATTTATCACGACCCAGTGTTAAACCAGCGTCGTTTAGTCGCTGCAATACTTCGTCTAGAATCTCGACGTGCTTTTCGAAAGTCGGGGTACAAATAATCACGTCATCTAAATAGACAAAGACGTAAGGTTCCAATTCGGGACCAACACATGGTCGACGAAACGTTGCCAAGTCGCTGGCGCGTTATGAAGCCCAAAGGGCATGCGAGTAAATTGAAACAAACCGCGCCCGGGTACTGTGAAGGCCGTTAGTTCCTTAGATTTCTCTTCCATTTCAATTTGCCAGTACGCGGATTTGATATCAAGCGACGTCATGAACCGGGCATCGCGTAAGCGATCCAAAATCGAAGACACGTAAGGTATCGGGTAGGCGTCCTTCTCGGTGACGCTATTTAATTTGCGAAAGTCAACGCAGAAACGATAGGTCCCATCTTTCTTTTTAACTAGTAAAATCGGGCTCGACCAGGCTGAACGAGAACGTTCCACCACGCCTGATTTCAGCATACTGTCCAACTCAGCATCGATATGCGCCTGCATTGCGGGAGAAACCGGGTAGTACCTTTGTTTAACCGGTGCCGCCTTAGTAGTGATTTTATGTTGAACGTACTTGGCGCAGCCGAGTTCGGGTTTAGCGGTAGTAAAATGTCGGTTTACGAGAGTGTCTAATTGGGCTCGTTGATCCGAGTTCAGGTCGAACATAGACTGCAAATTGCCGGTAGGAGTATCAATGGCCGTTACGCCGGGTTTTGAGAATTCCCACTCCCCTCGAAACACGTCTGGGACTATTCCCACTGACTTCCAAAAGTCTATCCCCAGGATCAGGGTGTGCGGAACCTCCGGAACTATCAAAACATCGATAGCTACCACTCTGTTATTTAAACGAATAGGTAAGTGCAGGGTACCTAGACTGGTCACGGTCTGTCCATTAGCCACTGAGCAAACGGGTCTCAGCTTCTTATTTATGCGCAGGCCTACAGTACGCAACACGTCCCAACCCTTAGCTCCTAAGACCGTTCGATTCGCTCCTGAGTCCAACAAAGCTAACAACTCGAAACCCATGATTTCAACAGTCACATGCGGTCGACGGTCATCAGATGACCTTTCTAATACGTAATCGAGAATGACTTTATTTTTTTTAAATTTGGTCTCGCGCTCCTCGATAAGTCCCTTCATAAATTTAGTCGAATTGTTAAACACGCGCGAGGACACTGCTCGACCGTTCAGCGTCTCGCGGGGTCGTTTCCCTGTCCCCTATCTCTTGTTCGACAACGAGGACAAGTGTTTACGGTCACTTCAGGTTTGCCGCAACGGTAACAGAATTTCTTGCCGCGGGGTCGCGGACACCTACTGGCTCTATGGCCTGGTTCGTTACAGTTCCAACACCGTATGCTTGACTTGGGTGCCGGTTCTCGATTCCTCCTCTCGGGAGTATTAACGTCACGCGTTTCGACAATATCAACTGGGCACGTTTCCGCGATAGGCGCGACCTCGACGTATGCCAAGTCTGTTTCTAAGTCAGACTTCTTTCTAGAAGGTGGCACGTAAGTTTCAATGGCATAGCGCCGTTCCTCAATCTTTCGTCCGTATAGCGCTAGCTCGTCGACCGACCGGACTTCCGTCAATCCCAACTGGGTTTGGTATAAAGGTGAAATATTATGCAACAAAATACGCAACTGTTTCTCTTCGGGAACCGCTTCGGTCAGGCGCGAGAACATTGTGCGCATGATAGCGATATAAATGCCCATACTTTCCGTAGGGCCTTGCGTGCGACGTCTAATTTCGTCCAACAACCGTTCATCATAATTCGCAGGCTGAAACTCTAGACGCAATAAATTGACTAACTGTTGCCACGTGTTAGGGGTCGCTCTATTCGCGCGATACCATAGCAATGCGTTGCCCGAAAACAAATCGATGGCCTGCATAAACAACTCTTCTTCGGTAAGGTTTCTGGCCACTCTGAGTTCGCTAACACGCTCGATGAAAGCGTTGACCGACAGACCTTTCGGGTCACCTGAGAATTGTATGTTCCATTTCGAAACAGGGGTTGCCTTAAATGAGATCGTACGCGACATCGGCGCAACAAAACTCGGAGTCGACATAGTTGCCGCCGTCGTAGTCGTAGTCGTCGTCGCGACGGTAATGGTAGGTGCGACACCGGACGTCGATGGCAGCGCTACGGCGCTTTCTTCCTCAGCCGTAGTCGCAGACGACCCTAGCTTTACTTGGTTAAGTTCGTAGGTTGAACGTATGAGTGATAATTCCGCGAACGCTTTTTGTTTGAGCGCTCGCTCTTCCTCCGTTATAGCTGAACAATTCGTCAGACGGTTCATTCCGTGATAAAATTTCGTTTCGATCGTAGCCGCTACTTCTTTAGTCGGGTTAGCTAAATATAGCTGAATCTTTTCTTCTAATTCGCCAATCAATGTTGTCACGGCCGTGAGATCCTCCTCGAACGTATAC